>JAVJIX010000031.1:3897500-4497500 GCA_036785185.1 Paratrypauchen microcephalus | reverse complement strand
GTCAGATCGAAAAAAGAAATGCAAATGCAGTTCCACCCCCATCTGTCTGTACTCAGCGTCTCTGTAAATCACGCCCAGAGAGTTTGGACTGCGAATGCGCTAGGCAATGCGAAATGCGTTTTTTTATTTGCCTGGAGGCACGTCCGAGTGTTTCTAGGCTCGGAAGTCCTTTATCTGAGCCTCTGGACCTTTGAACAGCAGTGGTTTAATTTTATTTTCTGTGGAAATGTGTTTATTTTTCAATGGAACGCTTCACATCTCTCCCCCGTGCAAAAACACGGAAATGGATCAGCTGAGAGCTGACAGCGGATAGCGGAGAGTTTGGCCATGCCCCCACCCTCTACTATTGGCCATCTCTTTTCTCCTCATTTGCATTCAAGCAACAACGCCCATTATGGAGTGTTCAGAGAGAAAAAAATTACTCTTTCTCATCTTATCTCTGTTTCTCATGCACTGAGTGTTGATTTTGAAGAAGGATTCATTTACAGTATTAGGGAACCATTAAGGAGCCATATAAAAGCATCAAGAAGTACCATGTCATGGGACCTTTAAAACTGGTCCACCCAAAGGACAAAACACCGAGCCACAAACAAAGCAATGTGGTCTACTCCATTCAGTGTAGTGAAGACTGCAGTGAGCGCTACATTGGGGAAACCAAGCAGCCACTTCACAAGAGGATGTACCGACATCGACGGGCGTGCCAGAGTGGACCGTCATCTGCCGTACATCTTCACCTAGAAGCCACGGGCCATTCTTTTGAGGACAGTGAGGTTCAGATCTTAGCCAGGGAAAAGAACTGGTTTGAGAGGGAAGTTAAAGAGGCTATTTTGTCAAAAAAGAGAATCCTTCTTTAAACAGAAATGGTGGAGTCAGACATAATTTGTCTCCCATCTTTAATTCCATTCTTAAACCAAGATCAAACAAACAAAAGATACAATAGGGCTAGCCAGGTCAGGGCCACAGGTGTGAAAAACAGTCAGGTAGGGATGAATAGGTATGGTAATCTAGACGCCAGAGAAACAAAAGACAGAAACCAATAGGAGAGATAGTTTCGGAAAGTGGTTAGCTAGTTAGCTCCTCCCTGCAGCGAGATATAAGCAAGTGTCTTACCAGCATTCTAACCAGAACTGACGAAGCCTCTCGGATGAGCAGCGAAACGTTTTCGACCAAAGAAACTTTGTCCAGTTGACAAATTGAATTTCTTCTTTTATCAAAGTTGGGATGTTAAATGTGCTAAAAATAAGTCTGAGCGATTTCAGCAGGCGTCAAACCATAAAGAAAAGTACTTTTTACTTTTCATTTCAAATCTGATATGTAATAGAGTAGAAAGTACAGATACACGTTGTCAAATGTAGTGAAATAAAAGTAAAAAGTATCCACTGAACAATGTACTTAAGTAAAGTACAGATACCTAAAATTTGTACTTAAGTATTATACTTTTACTTTTGTACTTGTTACCCGCCACCGCTGGCAGGTTTACAAAAGTAATTTCAACAGTACTGGCAGTAGTAATAGACTTAGTGGTTGGAATAGTAGTAGAGGTGTATTTAGTGAGTACTTTTTATGACATAAAAGGTCCTGTTCTCTAAAGTAACAGTTAGCTATAGTGCAAAAGCTATAACTACTTTGTCATGATGTTTTATTTTATTTATGTATTTATTTAGTTCATTTTACAGGGACCATGTGCTGGGGCATTAATCAAAGAAGCACGGGCCAGATTATAGCTCCATTCTGTCTGCAGTCCCTGAGACACACAAAATGCAGAATACACAAATACCATAAAATAATGCAATACAAATATGTGACTGAGCACCCAGAAAGAGGCCGCAACTCAGGATTAGTGAAACCCAGATAATCAAGTTTTTAGTTTGTTTGTTTTTTTCAAAATTTGTGATTTTCGTTTTTTTGCAGAATGTGCTAGTTGAGATCATGAAGAAGCCACTCCATGTTTCAGAAAACAGCATTGGCTGCTTAAAAAGCATACATTTGCATACATACGTCTGTGAAATTGGCTTGTTTTTCAGAAAGAATCGGGGCGTTTCTAAATTAACATCCCCTGCCGCTGCGGACCAATCACGTGACATTAGCGCTCTTTTGTTTTCTTTTCCGCCTATCAGCTGTGAGCAGCTCATGAATATGTAGCTGCATTTCAACAGGATCCGTAACTTAAAAAATCCGTAACTTTGACTGTAAATGCTACATAAGAAGGAAGGAGTTTCTTCTCGGGACATGCGACACATTTGGGACACGTCCGTTTCTCCAAAGGTTATGTACAGAATGCGATCGGATACTTAACTGCCGAAAGACCCTGGATACGCGAATAATCGGACAACGAGGCAAACAACGAGGTAAGTAAGTGTACCCGATGATGTTTGCAGGAACACATTTACTTTATAGACTTCAGGACATGTTTAAATAGTAATTCAGCTTTCGTGTGGCGATCGTATTTCATGACGGCCGCTGTGGTCAGCAATAAACTTTTACCGGGGTGCACGCAGCCTAGCCTATTTCTGCTAGGACTAAACTGGGACTAAACCAGGACTAAACCAGGATTAAACCAGGACTAAACCAGGATCAAACCAGGACTAAAGCAGGACTAAAAGAGGACTAAAACAGGACTAAAACAGGACTAAAGCAGCTTCTAATTCTGACCTTTCCTGAATGTAAACACCCCACCACAGTGATGTCAGTGATGGGGGAGGGCTTAGCTTAATATCATGCAAATGAGTTCTGAAGGCTTGGACAAGAGAATCTTTAACGTGGAATTTCTCAGATTGTTGTCTTCACAATGTGCTGCTTTCAAATGGCCACAAATTCTTCCACTGTTCTCACATTTCCATGTGTAAGGCATCGTTGGAAAGCTTAGAATCTACACTTTCAGAAACTGTAAATAACTCAAAACTCTGGGGCGACTTGTGCCTGCTTTTGCTGTGGTCTGTCACATATTATACAAATACTGATACAAAACACAGTGACATTAAATATTTCTATCCCCTTCACCCTGCTCTCTCTGTGCCCAGATATAATCAGAATTTAGTTATTATAAGCAATTTTTCCTACATTTGACGCACTTATAAATAGGCAATACTTCTTATTACCTTCAAAATATACTGTAGTGGGTGTAACAGTACTAGAAATGCTAGTAATGGAAGTACCACCAGCAGATCATGTATATTTTAACTCACCTAACATTTAGTTTTGTGTTATATGGAGTACTTCTTGTACTTGTGAATGTCAAAGAAGCAAACTCAGGACCAAAAATGGTATCTGACTCGTCTTTGCTCAGAGTACAGCGCGTCTAAACAAGTCTCACACAGATCTTCAGTCAGAGAGCTGTCCTGACCTGAGGACAGAAGACACAGAGACACAAACACATGGAGGAGGTGGAACACGGCGTCCACTTCAGTTCACTCATCTGACTCTGGTGAGTAGTGCTGCGTCAGAATAATTGTGACTAATCGAAAAGGGTTTGTGGACGTGTGGGGAAGCTGGCCATTATGGACTTAACTGTCCCAAAGATTTATTCCAAAATTTCACATACATATTTACAAAAAATAACTGTGCTCAAAATTAGGCATAAGCAACAGAAATTGGTGAAACTAAGAAAAACCAAAGTGTACCCAGCTTCACTGATGAGACTCCCTGAAGATTGAGCCAACCTGCTTTTATATCCCCCTACCCCACAGGAAGCTCCTCCCTCCAGGTAAGTCCACAGTCTCTTCAGAAGAGATAGGAGGCAACTTCATTTTTAATCAAGTTACCCTGTTGATTTACTTCAAGGGCCTAAGTCCCCTTTAAATGCAGGGATGAAAGAGTTCCGCCTTTTCGCGGATCTCCGCTTTTTTTTTCAGCCGCGGGGTCTTTTTAAAAAAAATATATATATATATATATATATATCTGCAAATTCGTTGAGAAAGATTTTGGGTGTATATATATACATATATATCTGTATAGTTGTGTTTAGGGTTGCCAACCGTCCCTTGAAAAATGGAATCGTCCTGTATTCAGAACAAAAGTACGTGTCTCGTATTAAACTTCTACCGGTGTGCGAGCCGCGCGAACCCACATGCTCATCTGGAGCCGCGGACACCGCGTGCGTGCGCAGCTCTTTTGCAACAGCCTTTGCATACCAGCCTGTATCACAGGGCAGGTTAAACTTTATAAAACATCCTACCTCCCCATGCCTCACTTAGCGCCTTTTCAGGCTCTCTCTCCTCCTGCGCATTGCGCGCATAAGCTCCCTCCCCAATGCCTCTGATTAGAAGAGCAAGACTAAGTGCAAAGCAAAAACACTTTGCACTTAGGTACTACTAGTACCTGTTAATAAAATGTGGGTTTTTTTGTACTTTGATTTACAGTTTTACTTTATTGCAAACATATAGCATCTAGAAATATATGGGGGGGGGGGGGGTGGCCATGACTTTCCGCTTTTTTCATGACTGGGCACTTTCATCCCTGTAAATGAAAGTGCTTAAAGGAATATTAATGTTTTTTTACAATCTGAACCTTATTTAAGTAATAAAACAAGTTGTTTTACTCACCCATAGTACTTTGTGTCATTTCGAGCAGTTGTGTAGAGGTTGTAGTTTAGCGATATCCGTTAACGTGAGTGCCCAGGGCAGGTGATTGCAGTCACCAAATAACACAAACTTTATCACTTTTCAAATTACAGAAGCTCAATGTCTTAGTCTACACTTTGGTTTGAGTCAAAAGTGGCCTGTAATCCGAGATTTAGCCATAGTTTCGAGTAGACGACAGGACAGTGCCCATGCGCTCATTCACAGGAAGACGCTAACAACTTTTCTGTTTGTGAGCGACACATGGCATAAGATTCGGACTTTGAGGCTGAAGAGGACTTATGGAGGACTGAAGAGGAGTATACGGATGAGGAGACAGAATGGATACGGAAAGAATGAAGCGGAGACAGTTTGAGGAGCAGCAGAGAACAGCCATCGGTTTCACATTACTTCTCAGAATCGCGCGATGAATCCGCTGGCCTTTTTTCTTTTCCTTTGCTGGTAAAAAATGACTGAAGTGGGTACTGCAAACACGATGGTCCAAACGTCTTACAGCTTTGCCTTTCATGTTTGGGTCGCGAGAGCTGAGAGCGAAATCAGCTGTGAATGAGCGCATGCGCACTGTCCTCCTCATCTACTCCAAACTATGGATAAATCTCGGATTAGAGGCACTTTTGAGTCAAACGAAAGCGTAGACTAAGACATTGATCTTCTGTAATTTGAAAAGTGATAAAGTTGTGTGTTATTTGGTGACTGCAATCGCCTGCCCCAAGCACTCACGTTAACGGATATCACTAATCTACGAAACTGCTCCATATGACACCAAAGTGCTATGGGTGAGTAAAACAACTTGTTTTATTACAGAAATAAGGTTCAGATTGTAAAAAACGTTAATATTCCTTTAACATAATCTATAAACACTAAAACATCAAAATCAAATATACAAAACCTAACAATAAATATGGCCATCTCAGGACCCGCTCCCTCTTTAGTCTCCAGACCATGTGGAATAACAGGTAAGCAGGTAAGTGTCTGAGATGTTTAGCAAAATTGAATAAATTTGACCAAATAAAATCACGTAAAGTAACTTGAGTATGTGGTGTTTAACTGAACTAAACAAAACTAAATAAAACAGGGACAAATGCCTTCTTTGACACAGGACAGTATTAGGGTTTGCGTGACGATAAACAGAAGACGCCTTTTGAGTGTTCTACATATATGTGCATGGCGGAATGTTAAGTAGTTATCACGGTGACACAATGCACACATTAGTCATCAAACATTTTTAAGAGCCAGTCACCCCCAGGGAATATTGATATCGATCAGCATCATCAAGTGTCAATACTCTGTAGAGGGATTATCAGACCACGTCCCTCTCCACTCTACACAATTTCACCGTATAACAAAAACAGTATTCTAACAATATTTTTATTTTATTATAGCTGTCTGCACGGTTAATATGAAGTTGCAACACCAGCTAGAGATGTTGTCAGCACACTAAAACGGTTTATCGCTTCAGAAACAGCCGCTGTCCTGTCTTGTATCAGGTCAGAGTCTTGTCGATTTCAGGCTCTCTCGGGGGACGGGGCTATTCGTTTCTAGTATTTTATTGATTTTATTTATTTATTGCTATTTTTATGAATTTGCTTTTATTTGATTTTACTGGTTGCAAGATTAAAATGAGCATTTTTACCCTCTGTTATTTGTAATACATTTTGTTGTTTTGAAAGTTAGCTTTATATGTGCAGAAGTTTGAAAAAACTTTTGTTGATAGAATGTGCTATAGAAACAAAATGGATTTGGATTTTGGATTTAGGCATGTCCGTCAGGTATGAGTGGATGTCCGGCCACTGAAGTTTGAGCCATTTCTTTTTGTCGTTTCCACACTCACCTGCATTTAACACATTCGCCTTTTACATATTTCATGGCAAAGTACAATATGCATTCAGTTAGGCTTCATAAAGCAGACCCCCCAGGATTTCGCGGGCATTTTTTGTGATTGTTGTGGGCTAAAATGCCTGAATTTGCATGAGCTTTTCCAAAAAATTGCAATGAAAGTTGCGGTGCTTTGAAGGTTTTTGTTGCGGGAGGAAGTGAAAGTTGCGATAAATAGTTGCGATTTTCCCTTTTTGTAATTAAAATTGAGTAATATTTTGAATACTGAGTTATTACTGACAAAGAATAATACAAAGACACAGAGATCACAGATATGGTCCTAAAACAACCTTACCAACATCGAAAATAAATTACTACTAGGAGGGGAACTGTTTCGGTCTTTTGCTGTTATTTTTGTGGGCAAATGGCGCCGCAGACATGTTTCTTTGCCATTAGAAGCCGTGTCCCAATTCCCAGAGTGCACAGTTCGGAGTGTGGTTTGAAGGACATGTGCGTCATTTCTTTTTTGTCCCATGCGCAGCTAACACGTGTTCGCAGACCGCAGTCGTCCACACCCCGATTTCCATGGAAATCGGGGTGTGGACCAAGCGCGTGAAAAAGCACGCTTCGCACACTCATATATCCCAGCATGCACCGCGCGATACTTCTTCTACGGGAGAAAATAGAGTCGGCGCCTGCTTCCTGTAGTTGCGAGACCTGTCGCATTTCGCAGACGGCCATGCGGTCCACGGAGTGCACTCAGGGCTGAGCAAGTGTGCACCGCCTTGACTGCAGTCTGAGCCCCCTTCAAACCACGCTCTGAACTGGGGACACGGCCGCAGTTTCGTTTCATCACACGGAAGTAAGGCAGAAGGAAGTTGGTCGACGTGAGTTCAATACGTCGCCGATGACTGGTCAAAATTGGTAAAAATTGCGGGAAAGTTGCGGTGATTGGTCAAAATTGCAACACCGCCCTGAATTCACGGGGATTGGCTGAAGTTGCGTTGAAGTTGCAAATCGCAACATCGCGAATTCCTGGAGGGTCTGATAAAGGACCCATGTTAATATAATATAGGAGCTTTTTAGTCGTGATATTTTCTGCAAAGATACAGTATGTCAGACTTAAAAGCAGATTATTGTGACAGGGCTAGACACAGAGGCACAGAGGAGGAGGGACAGAGCGACCGTTGGGTTCAATCATCTGACACTGTCTCTGGTGAACACAGGCTGCTCTTTGTAAGCTCATTACTGACTCCTATACAAACTCAAGTGTCATTCTCCACACAGCAGACGGACAGGCACACAGGGACCTGGGAGTGAACTGTGAGAATCAAACTAGAGACAGGAGACACCGCTGGGTCATTAATGGTCAGTGCTCGCCTCACAGCAACAAGGCCACAGGTTTGATTTTAAGAAGAGTTCACTATGCCAATAAAATCCCAGTGTGACAAAATTGTGACCATTTTGTGACAACATATTACACATGAATGAAACAAAGAGTAAACCAGGAATACAACAGGACTAAACCTGGACTAAATCAGGTCTAAACGAGGATTAAAGCAGGACTAACCCAGGACTAAACCAGGACTAGAGCAAGACGACAGCAGGACTAGTAGCATTACAGCAGGACTAGAACAGGACAAAACCAGGTCCAAATCAGGACTAAACCAGTTCTAAACCAAGACAAAACCAGGACTAAACCAGGTCTAATCCAGGACTAACTCAAGTCTAAACTAATCAGGTATAAACCAGGACTAAAGCAGGACTACAGCAGGATTAGCAGGATTACAACAGGACTAGAACAGGACTAAACCAGGATTAAAACAGGACTAAACCAGGGCTACAGCAAGACTACAACAAGACTAGTAGCATTACAGCAGGACAAGAACAGGACAAAACCAGGTGCAAATCAGGACTAAACCAGTTCTAAACCAAGACAAAACCAGAACTAAACCAGGTCTAACCCAGGACTAAAAGAAGTCTAAACCAGGACTAAACCAAGTCTAAATTAATCAGGTATAAACCAGGACTAAAGCAGGACTACAGCAGGTCTACAGCAGGATTAGCAGAATTACAACAGGACTAGAACAGGACTAAACCAAGGTCCAAATCAGAACTAAACCAGGACAAAACCAGGACTAAACATCAGGCACACAATAACAGTATCACTATTTGGAATACATACTTACTTAAACTCTTTTCAAGACATCAGACTTGTAGTGCAAAATTGTAATTTAATAAGAAAATATACTGTAAAATCAGCAGTCAACTGGGTGGAGCGCCGCCTGCTTGTCTCCATGGTGATGTTATTAATTTTCCATAGTATGTATTTATTGCTTTAAAACATACCTTGAAACACATGCATTCTTACTGTTAGAGAGCTTGCCTCCGTAGAGATAGATAGTAGTACTGAAGCAAAGCAATAGCATCGATTCGTATTTATTTCGAGTTTGTGCCAAGACAGAAACAATAATCATATACATATTATATATACATTGTAAACAACAGAAAAGCACATTTCTCGAAAAGGAGTGGGAAGAAGAAAAAGTTATATTAACCCACACTATTCATTACATAGTTTCAAAATGATGTGGTTACTTATGGACATTGATCACATCACCACAAAGGCAATACCCAACGGACAAAAAGACTCAATCAAAATTCATTCTAATTCCACAAATATATACACTTAAATTGGATAATGAGAATGAGAAGAAAGAAAACATGTTTTCACAATGCAGTGATACAAATTCTTAAAGGTCCAGTGTGTAGGATTCGTGGCGCATAGGTGGATAGTGGCTATGCACTTCCCGTTTTAGCTACGGCAAACCTCGAGGGTCACTCGGACGCGCCGTAGCGGAGAGCTCGCGTAACGCGCGCGCTCCCGTGCGCGCACCCGCCGCGCACCCGGCCGACAACAACGGTATTAATAAAACTCGGTCTCCCGTTCAGTTTTTTTTTTCTTTTCGCATGAAAGCACACATTCCCGATCGTGAACCATGATAATCTACACATCAAATGAAACCTTACAGTCTCCTCTTTTTGACTATGCAATTCATTTCCCAGCACAACAATCACTCCCTGAGCACATGGGGCTTTTATACGAAAAGCACAAACCGGTTTGTTACTTAGCTTACCTTTGAAGGCTCTGCACAGGTCAAACTCTGTATTTCACCACAAGCTTGGTATCAATAGGTCCGTAAGGATCCAGCGAATAAAATCCAGTAAAACTATTTAGTCCAAAACATGTGTTAGATCCAATACGACGTGTCATACAGCAGCATGTTTACCCAAAAACCACGAGCCTCCCCCCACCCCACCCCTCTCCTTCTCTCCTTCTCTCCTTCTCTCCTTCTCTCTTGCGCAGCGCGCCGGAGCCGCCTGCTGCTTTGCCTCCGGTGCTACCACGAGCCTTGCCGAAGGCGAAGGCGGAGCCCAAATGTCCTTCTGCGGCTCTCGTATTCAAAATGGCTGCCTCTATATGGGGAAGATCCCCCTTTTATGTGACTATATCTAAGTCTAAAAGAATACTTTGATTTCATGATGGAAGTGAAAAGGCTTGAAAAACAATGTATTTTTGAATGGGTATCTTCAATTTCAGTAATTAACGGGTAAAAATCTTACACACTGTCCCTTTAAAGACAGACAGTTCCCAAAGGCCCTTGGTAGTCACCTGGTTTAAATGGCCTGTAGCACGCTGTTAGGAATCTGCCTGTACAACTGAAACTGTTGTCTTTTATGACGTTATGGGAAGGTTAGTATGTCAAATATTTGTCACAGCTGCAGCAACTCACGAGAAATACAATGCAAAACAGCAGACACTTGGACAGAAAACAAGGTTAGGAGTCATGGTTTAACTAGTTAGATATTAAAGATCCCATGACATGGTACTTCTTGATGCTTTTATATGGCTCCTTAATGGTTCCCTAATACTGTAAATGAATCCTTCTTCAAAATCAACACTCAGTGCATGAGAAACAGAGATAAGATGAGAAAGAGTAATTTTTCTCTCTCTGAACAGGTCATAATGGGCGTTGTTGCTTGAATGCAAATGAGGAGAAAGATGGCCTATA
The DNA here is from genome assembly GCA_036785185.1 of Paratrypauchen microcephalus. Lineage (NCBI taxonomy): Eukaryota > Metazoa > Chordata > Actinopteri > Gobiiformes > Gobiidae > Paratrypauchen > Paratrypauchen microcephalus. The sequence continues at coordinate 4,487,035 of JAVJIX010000031.1, read as the reverse complement.
GTAGAGGGTGGGGGCATGGCCAAACTCTCCGCTCTCCGCTCTGAGCTCTCAGCTGATCCATTTCCTTGTTTTTGCACGGGGGGAGAGATTTGAAGCGTTCCATTGAAAAATAAACACATTTCCACAGAAAATAAAATCAAACCACTGCTGTTCAAAGGTCCAGAGGCTCAGATAAAGGACTTCCGAGCCTAGAAACACTCGGACGTGCCTCCAGGCAAATAAAAAAACGCATTTCGCATTGCCTAGCGCATTCGCAGTCCAAACTCTCTGGGCGTGATTTACAGAGACGCTGAGTTCAGACAGACGGGGGTGGAACTGCATTTGCATTTCTTTTTTCGATCTGACGTCAATAAGGTGCCTTGTTCAAAATCGCCTGTTTGAGCTCCGATTTTTTGTAACCCAGAAAAGGATCGCAAATGCTCAGTTTAGACATTTCGCAACTTTTAACCATGGGGGGGGGGGGGGGGGGGGGGCTAAACAGGGTAGGGGAGCTCACATTAACGTTCAAAAACCTCAGAAAGTGAAAATTTCATGCCATGGGACCTTTAAGAAGGAGATATAGCATCGTGAATTAGTTAAGGTAAAATAAGAAGGGATAGTCAGAGTATGGTGTTAGCGTGTGCTCGCATGTTAACTTCAGATTAAAGGTCCTATATTACGCAAAACTGACTCTTGTGAGCTTTAAGTCATGTTATGATGTAGTTACCTCCTCAAAAACACACCTGGAGTTATGTTTTGTTTCATTCACACATGTTGGATTAAATCTTTATTATTAGTCTGTCTACATCGAGTTCAAAATGCTCTGTTCCACCTTGTGAGAATTCTGTTCAGAGATTTTAGTTCAGCGTTCAACACTATAATCCCACAGCAGCTCATCAGTAAACTAGACCACCTGGAGCTTCACACCTCACTGTGTAATTGGCTGCTGGACTTCCTCAGTGAGAGGCCACAGGCAGTGCGGGTCGGCAGAAACACTTTGAGCTGCATTAGACTGCTCTTCACTCTGACCCACGACTGCACACCAGCCTTCAGCACCAAGTTTGCGGACGATACGTTTGCGGTGGGTCTCATTTCTAATAACGATGAGACAAACTACAGGAGTGAGGTGAGCTTTCTGACCAAGTGGTGCAGCAATAACAATCTCCTTCTGAATGTTGAGAAGACCAAGGAGATTGTTATTGACTTCCGGAGAGGCCCCACCCGGCACCCCCCACACACACTGTCCATCAACGGTGCTGCTGTGGAGAGGGTGAGCAGCACCAAATTCCTGGGGGTGCACATCAGTGAGGACCTCTCCTGGACAGTGAATACTGTATCACTGGCAAAGAGGGCTCAGAAGCACCTCTATTTCCTCCGCAAACTGAGGAGAGCTGGAGCCCCTCCACCCATTATGACCACCTTCTACCGAGGCGCCATTGAGAGCGTCCTGACCAGCTGCATCACTGTGTGGTACGGGAGCTGCACTGAACAGAACAGGAAAGCCCTGCAGCGCATAGTGAATGCAGCTGGGAGGATCGCTGGTGTCTCTCTCCCCTCCCTCCTAGACATTTTTAACATCCGGCTCACCCGCAGAGCGTCCAGCATTGTGGGTGACCCAAGCCACCCCAGACTGTCAAACAGCTTCATCCATCAGGCTGTTGCACATTTACTACTGGAATTACTACTGTTGCACATTGATTTTTATCTTTACTTTCAATGCACATTCTATTGCACATACTGCACATTTCACTGCTGCATCTTCCATTGCACATTTTTTATGCACACTGCACATTTGGACATCTATAAATAGGTATTTATTTATTCTTTTGCACTGATTTTTGTCTTGGATAGTTTTTGTTTTGTTTCGTCTTTATATTGTATTTTGTACACTGTCTTTTGCACTACTTGGCCAGAGAGAAACGAAATTTTGATTCACTGTATGTTAAACACATTTGGCAGAATTGATAATAAAGCTGACTTTGATCTTTTTTGATGTCATGAAGCAGTAGTTTTCAAGTTAACAGCTCCTTTACCTTTTGTTCAGTAAAGATTGGCAAGCCCAGGACTGAAATTATTTTAGTGAAGGTTTATGGAGTTTGGACCACGTTTTTTTTTTTCTCTGATGGCAGCACGGTGGCTGAGTGGCTAGCACTCATGTTTCACAGCAAGAAGGTTCAGGTCGCCTGGGCCTTTCTGTGTGGAGTTTGCATGTTCTCCCCGTGTCAGGGTGGGTTTCCTCTGGGCTCTCCGCTCTCGGCTCTCAGCTGATCCATTTCCGTGTTTTTGCACGGGGGGAGAGATGAGAAGCGTTCCATTGAAAAATAAACACATTTCCACAGAAAATAAAATTAAACCACTGCTGTTCAAAGGTCCAGAGGCTCAGATAAAGGACTTCCGAGCCTAGAAACACTCGGACGTGCCTCCAGGCAAATTAAAAAACGCATTTCGCATTGCCTAGCGCATTCGCAGTCCAAACTCTCTGGGCGTGATTTACAGAGACGCTGAGTACAGACAGACGGGGGTGGAACTGCATTTGCATTTCTTTTTTCGATCTGACGTCAATAAGGTGCCTTGTTCAAAATCGCCCGTTTGAGCTCTGATTTTTTGTAACGCAGAAAAGAATCGCAAATGCTCAGTTTAGACCAGAGGTCTTCAACAGGGGGGTCGCGACCCCTAGGGGGGTCACGGAGGTACTGCAGGGGGGTCGCGAAATCTTTTGATTTCACTTTAAAATAATATAATTTTATATTTTAATATTTTTAAAAACAACATATTTTTTCATTTTTCCCCAATCAATTTCTCCCTTGTCCCTCCACCCTCTTTGATGTCTTAAAATGAAAAAAGATATGTTATGTGCAACTTATCAGGGTCAGACATCTCACTGAAGTGGGAGTTCACAGATGGCTTGGGGGTTCACTGTCCCCTGTATGTTCATGTATGTTCACAGTTTAACTTGATGTGTTATGATCAAAGCTTAACTTGATTTGTGTTAATTGTTCATTATTTGAATACCTCTGTATTTGAGCAGGATGTATATGTAAATGGCAGAAGCACAGCCACTCTCTCCCTTGCACTTGTTTTTTGGTTGAATCAGTGAACGATCTTAATAGGCTTATGTTATATGCAAGTTGTGTTTAAAAATTGCAGTAGCACATACACCCCGTAGGGCCTATCTGGCCCATCTTTAAAATAAACATGAAAATACAGTATTAACCTGTGTATTATTTCCTTGTATTGGATGTACCATAACAGAGTAGCAATGTTTATACATGACACTAAGCTCAATTTAATATAAAACACAATTCTATGCCGTATATATAGTAGGGGCTCCCTGGCCCAGTTCGCCATCTGTTTGGGGGTCCCTGGCCTGAAAAACGTTGAAGACCCCTGGTTTAGACATTTCGCAACTTTTAACCCTGGGGGGGGGCTAAACAGGGTAGGGGAGCTCACATTAACGTTCAAAAACCTCAGAAAGTGAAAATTTCATGCCATGGGACCTTTAAATCCTTACACTCAAGATTCAAGATTCAAGATTCAAGATTGTTTATTTGTCATATGCAGAATCAACACAAGGTCAACAATGCAATGAAATGCTTAGGATCAGTAGAACCGTTGACTCGCTAAGATAGTCAGAAGTACTAATAACATGCAATAATAGTACATGGTAAAAAAGTGTTGCAAAGTGCAGGGGAAGAAGTAAACAATATAATAAACAATATAATAAACAATATAATAAAATATGTAATAAAATGTAATAAAATAAAAAACCAAGGTACAATGTACAAGGTGCAGGTAGGATTAAATCAAAGATCAAATAAGGTGTAAGTATTTCACAGATTGCACATAATATGGTGTGGTGTAGGTGTTGCATGTGGATTTCGTATTGCACATAGGTTATTGCACTGATTATTGCACATGTAACAGTAATTTACAGTGAGGTAGTGACAAACATGATATATTCATATAGAGCAGCAGCAGTAAACATAATTATGCATAATGAAAGGTAGTTTAGTGCAGTACTCCATGCATCTTTAGGAAGTATACTCCTAGATGGACATAGCTAACCCAGTAGCCGCCATGCTCCATATACGAAGTGAACATGGTGGGCTTTTGGCTCCATCGGCTCTGGCTCTGATTGACTTTACATTGAAAAACTGTCGCCCCTCTCTCTGTAGCTACTTCTCTGAGCCTCGCCATTTTGGTCTTAAAATGTTCATTAAATCCACTCTACATGATACTGGTGTTTTTTTGTTTGTTTGTTTCCCTTTAGCTGGAGTTAGCTTCAGAATGATAAATTATACAGTTATGTCCTTGTACGTTACTCTATAGGAGATGAGAGTGATGGGATGAAAATGATGAAAATGTGTTTAGTTACAGAATACTGAATACCTGCATTAAAGGAAAAGTAACGTTTTTTTTGTCTGAGCCTTCTTTCGGCAATAAAACAAGTAGTTTTACTCACCCATAGCAGTTTGGTGTCAATTGGAGCAGTATCGCAGAACTTATGTTGAGCCGTTCTGTTCTACTCATGATCCCGTATCCGTTAGCGTGAGTGCTTAATCAGAGTCGAATCATTATTGAGCCATTATTACAAATTTCAATCAAAAATTATGTCTGAAACTAGCTAACCCTGAAATTTATTCCTAAATGCATAAAATGGGTAATGTTATTTTTCTTTTTCGAACTGCAAATATAATGATGATCATAAAGTTAGATATATTCTCTCTATAAAGGAGGTCAAAGGTGACCATCCATCTCCCAGCTCCAGAATTACATTTCCCATTCATTTTTCTCATAGAATTTCTAGAAAATGATAGCTAATCTGCAATTTCAAATCCTGTGTGTGCAACCTGTATATATGTTTTTTTCACAATAAAGCTGACTTTGAACTTTGAACTTGAACTTTTGAACTAATTAATTAAACTACGTGTTAGCTCATGACCACAATACCTATCATTTTATTTAAAATCTGTTTCCGAAACATTATAAACTGCCAAGTTATCAAAACAGTTCACACAATTTTACATTTTAAACAGCCTTTTTGGACTGAAAACAACCACATTATAGATATTAATTAGCACGTAGCTGGTTAGCCTTTGCAATGTCTTTGATAATATTTGCATTTTTTGAAAAGAACCAGACCGGGCAGTCACTACTGAGCTCCACAAAGCAATAAATATCCTGCAGGACAGATTCGGTGACAATTCCAGTGCTGTGACGTCTCTTGTAAATAGAGTAAAAAAAGACGACGTGGTTAAAGGTTGTGTTGACCGTCTGTCCCTGCAGTGACCACAGAGAGCCAGGTCTTTGTGCTCCTGAAGAATGAGAAGAATGTGTCTCCTCCACAACAGGAATGAGTCTGAGTCTGAGACACACAAGAGTGTGACACAAGACGATTACAGAAACCCACAGAGAGGAGCCAGGTCACTGCAACTGTAAATATAACTACTACTATTACTACTATACTACAGCTTTACAACTGTATACACTGTACTACGACTCTGTATACAATGACAGAACTGGAGCAAAATACACTCAGAGAGGGACTGGGTCACTACAACTGTACCACAACTACACAACTGTGTGTACAACTATACTACAACTACACAACCACAGCCCATTCAAGCCACATACAGAGAGGAACCGTGTCACTACAACTGTATATACAAATACAACAAGTACAAGTGTGTGCGTGGCATGTGTGTGTGCGTGTGTGTGTGTGTCTGTGTGTTTTATTGTGTGTGTGTGTTGTGTGTCTGTATGTGTGTTGTGTGTGCGAGCTGTGTGTGTGTTGTGTGTGTGTGTGTGTTTGCATGTCTGTGTGTCTTGTGTGTGTGTATGTATGTATGTATGTATGTGTGCATGCATGTATGTGTGTCTGTGTGTTGTGCTGTGTGTCTGTATGTGTGTGTGTTGTGTGTGCGAGCTGTGTGTGTGTTGTGTGTGTGTGTGTGTTTGCATGTCTGTGTGTGTTGTGTGTGTGCATGTATGTATGTATGTATGTGTGCATGCATGTATGTGTGTCTGTGTGTTGTGCTGTGTGTCTGTATGTGTGTGTGTTGTGTGTACGAGCTGTGTGTGTGTTGTGTGTGTGTGTTTGCAAGTCTGTGTGTGTTGTCATTCATTCATTCATTTTCTTCCGCTTTTCCATTTTCTGGGTCGCGGGAGCAGCAGTCCAAGCAGTGTTCTGCTGCCCAGAACCAGTGTGTGTTGTGTGTCTGTGTATATGTGTATGGGTGTGTGTGTGTGTCTATGTGTGTGTGTATCTGTGTGTGTATGTGTCTGTATGTCTGTGTGTGTGTTATGTGTGTGTGTTTGCATGTTTGTGTGTGTTGTGTGTCTGTGTATGTGTGTATATGTGTATGTGTGTGTGTGTATCTGTGTGTGTGTGTGTGTGTGTGTATGTATGTATGTGTGTGTGTGTGTGTTGTGTGTGTGTGCATGTCTGTGTGTGTTGTGTGTCTGTGTGTGTGTGTGTATCTGTATGTCTGTGTGTGTGTGTGTGTGTATGTGTGGGTCTGTATGTCTGTGTGTGTCTGTGTGTATGTGTGTGTGTGTGTGTGTGTGTGTATGTATGTATGTGTGTGTGTGTGTGTTGTGTGTGTTTGCATGTCTGTGTGTGTGTGTGTGTGTGTGTGTGTGTGTCTGTATGTCTGTGTGTGTGTGTGTGTGTGTGTATGTGTGTGTCTGTGTGTGTGCTGTGTGTGTGTATGCGCGTGTGTGTACGACAGCATATGGACAGCGTGCTTTTCCACTCAGAAAATGGAGTGGGCTCTTTGGCATAAACTCTTCATTATTCCCTGCACAGTGTCACAAGGCGAGCACTCTGCCTCTTTATAAACAGACCCACAGTCCCACAGTCCCACACACACACACACACACACACACACACACACACACACACACACACACGCACACACACACACACACACACTACTGTACTAATACTACAGTCTAATTTGCACATTATTTTGCATCCTTTGTTTACCAAGATTCCAAAATTACACATTGGAAACCGTCCTCTGCTGGACCCGTCCTTCACTGTCGTAGGACTATTGTGTTGTGTTATATTATATATATATTATATACACTCAACAAAAATATAAACGCAACACTTTTGTTTTTGCTCCCATTTTTCCTGAGATCCAAAACTCACTCCAGATACACAACACTACCATTTCTCTCAAACATTGTTCACAAATCTGTCCAAATGTGTGACAGCGAGCACCTCTGCCCCGCCGAGACAATCCACCCCACCTCACAGGTGCGCCACATCAAGATGCCGATCCGACATCATGACCAGTGCACAGGTGCGCCCCAGACTGCCCACAATAAAAGGCCACCCCGAAATGTGCATTATTTTTGCTTTATTGGGGGTCTGGGTACTCAGAACCAGTCAGTATCTGGTGTGACCACCATTTGCCTCATGCAGTGCAACACATCTTCTTCACATAGAGTTTATCAGATTGTCAGTTGTGGCCTGTGGAATGTTGGTCCACTCCTCTTCAAAGGCTGTTATGGACGAAGAACACAGGTGCATTTTATTACCGTGATGAGATCCTGAGGCCCATTGTTGTGCCATTCATCCATGAACATCACCTCATGTTTCAGCAAGATAATGCATGGCCCCATGTTGCAAGGATCTGTACACAATTCTTGGAAGCTGAAAATGTCCCAGTTCTTGCATGGCCAGCATACTCACCGGACATGTCACCCATTGAGCATGTTTGGGATGTGCTCAACCGGCGTATACGACAGCGTGTACCAGCTCCCACTAATATCCAGCAACTTCGCACAACCATTGAACAGGAGTGGACCAACATTCCACAGGCCACAACTGACAATCTGATAAACTCTATGCGAAGAAGATGTGTTGCACTGCATGAGGTAAATGGTGGTCACACCAGATACTGACTGGGTGGCCTTTTATTGTGGGCAGTCTGGGGCGCACCTGTGCACTGGTCATGATGTCGGATCGGCATCTTGATGTGGCGCACCTGTGAGGTGGGGTGGATTGTCTCGGCGGGGCAGAGGTGCTCGCTGTCACACATTTGGACAGATTTGTGAACAATGTTTGAGAGAAATGGTAGTGTTGTGTATCTGGAGTGAATTTTGGATCTTTGGGTCCATCTCAGGAAAAATGGGAGCAAAAACAAAAGTGTTGCGTTTATATTTTTGTTGAGTATAGGTAAAGCAGAGTCAACTATTAACAGCTTTTTACCATGTTCTAGTTATTTCCCCTTCTCTTTTCCCCTCTCAAAGTTGTTGAAGATGATTGCTTGTTATTTAGATGCCATTTTGCTAATCATTCGCTATTTTCACAGCTTCTCGCATACGTTTTATTTTCTCGGAGGTGTCGGCAGCTGCACAGCGCTTTGTTGTGATGTTTTATTATAAGTCATTTTAGAAGAAGAAAAAAAATGTGCAAATGATAACACAGTGATCCACAAGTGTCATAGATTATAACTATGTAGGAAACACAAACACAGTATGTTGAGCATTCACAGCTTTGAAAGAAATTATAAAGAAATTGTGCTTTCCTGGTATAAGGGTAAGTGACACACTGGGTGATCTAATTAATCATTAAAATAGTAACTGTAAAACAAATATAATTTAAAAATATGAATAAAAAGAAAGAAAGATGAAAACATTTGTAAAATTTCGTGATCGATGTACATAACAACCACAACTACATCATTTGCTGCTATGTTGTTTACAATGTAGTATGTATATAAATGATATAGTTTTCTCTCTCTCTCTCTTGGCCCAAATTCTAAAAAAAAAATAAAAATCAATCAATCAGTCGATATTACAATTTGCTTATACTGCAATAATGTCACTAAATCTTTTATGTCCCTATGGTTATTTGTTATTAGTAGTAGTATTTGTTTCCATAGCTGCAGTATATCCATAAATAGCATGCAGTTTGAGCCTGTCTTCCTGGATGTGTGTACACAGGAGTCCGTAGTCAGCAGTCCTGTCTGGCTTTAATATGGCTGGAGTCAAATCGCCTCATAGGGACAAACACAAAATCAATATATGCTATTAATTAGTCTGGACTGCTGCTGCTGCTGCTGCTGCTGCTGCTGCTGCTGCTCTACACAGCAAACATCAGGGCTCTTCTAGATCTGGAGCCTATTTAAAAACACATACACAAATACATACATACATACACACTTTAAATCAGGTCACATTTGTAAACAAGATGGCTGCTTATACCCACTGTTCATTTAGCTGGGTGTCAGATGGCATCACATTGACAATATTCTATAGGCTAATCATATTTAAAGGCCTACATTATGCAGAATTGACTTTACAATCTGAACCTTCTTTCGGCAATAAAACAAGTAGTTTTACTCACCCATAGCAGTTTGGTGTCAATTGGAGCAGTATCGCAGAACTTATGTTGAGCCGTTCTGTTCTACTAATGATCCTGTATCCGTTAGCGTGAGTGCTCGGGGCACTGATTTGCGGTGTCCAAATAACACAAACTTTAGCACTTTTCAAATCACAGAAGATCGCTGTGTCAGGGTAGACTTTTAGTAGATTCCAAAACGGCCTGAAACCCGATATCGCAACAGAAAAGTAAAGTTCAGAGCGGTGTTAGCTTCTTTCGGACTAGCGGTGTTTACAAAACAGCTGAGTTCACGCATGCGCACTGTCCTCTCTGATGACGTCATCAAATGAAACTATAGCTGGATATCGGGTTTCAGGCCGTTTTGGAATCCACTAAAAGTCTACCCTGACACAGCGATCTTCTGTGATTTGAAAAGTGCTAAAGTTTGTGTTACTTGGACACCGCAAAGTAATGCCCCGAGCACTCACGCTAACGGATACGGGATCATTAGTAGAACAGAACGGCTCAACATAAGTTCTGCGATACTGCTCCAATTGACACCAAACTGCTATGGGTGAGTAAAACTACTTGTTTTATTGCCGAAAGAAGGCTCAGATTGTAAAAAAACGTTAATTTTCCTTTAAACCATGTTAGAATGCTTTTACCTCCTCCTGTCTACATCTCCAAAGCTCAAAACGCTCTGTTCCACTTTGTGATGTCATGTAGTTGTATATAGCTTTCAAGTTAACACCTACCTTTTCCCTTTTGTTCAGTAGAGATAAGAAATTACAGGGTTGAAATTATCCAAATGATTCAAGTGAAGGTGTGTGGAGTTTAAAAACACAGTGGCATCACAAGGTGGAAGTGGAACAGAGTGTTTTCTGTTTGAGAGAAGAAGCCTAAATATGCAGCTATCTTATGTCAGTATAGGCCCTTTAATCTTTTGGCTTCAAACCACCACCTGTATTTAGACAGGCCAACCCGCCCCTGTAGTATTCTCACATTTAGTATCGTGACAATATTATACTGCAAAAAAAAAAAAAAAAAAATTAAGATATAAACACTTAAATCTATCAGAAAATGACTTAAACGTAGTGAAATTATCTGTCCATGCACCAAGATAATTTTGCGTGACAAGTTATCTTAAAATAAACCAACTCTAGACTAGAATTAATCCAATTCAGAACTAGTAAGTAAATATGTGAAAACAAGATGAATAACCTAATATACAGTAAGTTTTTAAAATTTGCAGTGTAAAGCTGTCTACAGTGGTCCCTCGCTCTATCGCGGTTCACTGTTCGCGGCCTCGCGGATTTTAAAAAAAAAATTTTATAGTGTAACTTTTTTTATAGTGTAACATTGTGTTCTGCGTCCTGATTGGCTAAGAGACTGTAGACCTTTGCTGATTGATGGATGGGGGATGCAGGGGGGACCAGGACTAGACCAGGACTAAACTAGGTCTAGACCAGGACTAAACGTGGACTAAACTATGTCTAGACCAGAACTAAACCAGGTCTAGACCAGAACTAAACCAGGTCTAGACCAGGTCTAAACCAGGTCTAAACCTGGACTGGTCCTGGACTAAATCATGACTGGACCAGGTCTAGACCTGGACTAAACTGGGACTGGACCAGGTCTAAACCAAGATTAAATCACCCCGTGCGGCTCTTTGCTGGTTTCGTGCGGCTCTTGCGTTCGTTTGTGCGTGTTCAGTTTGTGGCTCAGGCTGCGAAGACGCGGTCCTGAGGGGGAGGCATGGTCCGGGCGCCGCGGTTCGATCTCGTGCTCGCAGCCCCGGTGTACGGGCGGCCTTGCGCCAGTCGTGCTGCACGATGAGGGGTGCACATGTCGTGTACTTCTCCAAGGGGTTGGTGCGCACCGCGTCCGGGGACGTGGCAGTGCCAATAGATGAGCGCGGTGCTTCCGGAGGATCCAGTGACTCATGTCTCCGCTCCCCTCGCGCGTCTGGCGGGTCTCCCGGCGGAGCCCCCACGCTTCACTATTAATACATTTTGTTGAAAATCTACGAAAGTTTTGAGTGTTTAAACGAGAGAGAAATGTGAGAAAACACTAATTCCAGTGTTTTAAGGCGTTTACAGCCTTAAAACATGTAGAATAATTGTAAAATATAAAGTTGTCCTACGTCGCGGATTTCACTTATTACGGGGTATTTCGATAAACGCGATAAACGAGGGACCACTGTACTGTTTTTATATTCAGTATTATATTTGGTTTTGTCATAATTTGCTTAGATGCTATCATGGTAACCAGGAAAAGTACACATTTATTTTATATGTGGGAGAATAATAAACCTGCTTATCTCCTCCTCTATGCAATTCTCTTTGCAGGATGTTTGAAAGTATTCTGCGCTATAGCAAGCTCCACTTTGTAATGTCATGTGGCAATACTGGAAGTGCTCAACTGTGGTTTTTAAACTCCACACACCTTCACTAGAATTATTTGGATGATTTCAGCCCTGGAATTGCCTATTTCTACTGAACAAAAGGTAAAAGGTAGCTGTTAACTTGAAAACTACCACTAAATGACATCACATGGTGGAATAGACAATTTTGAGCTTTGGAGGTGCAGACAGTAATACTAAAGCATTGCTCAAATGTGTGGATGAAACAAAACACAACTCCAGGTATGTTTTTGATGAAGTAACAACATTATAACATGTCTTAAAGCTCACAAGAGTCAATTTCACGTAATATAGGACCTTTAATATTGCAAGTTTGTGGAGCATCTCTATAAACCCAATAAGACAGGATTCACAAATGTTGAAAATTAAGTTTGGTCATTTCTTCTAATAACAGTAAATCCCTGCAGAGTTATATTGGCGCCTGCTCTCCAGATGAAATGCTGACATAATGAAATTCTAAAACAAGATCAAAACCAACTGAACAAACTCGATTTTGATCTTAAAGGTCCCATGGCATGAAATTTTCACTTTCTGAGGTTTTTGAACGTTAATGTGAGCTCCCCTACCCTGTTTAGCCCCCCCCCCCATGGTTAAAAGTTGCGAAATGTCTAAACTGAGCATTTGTGATCCTTTTCTGCATTTGAAAAAATCGGAGCTCAAACGGGCGATTCTGAACAAGGCAACTATGTTACGTCAGATCGAAAAAAGAAATGCAAATGCAGTCCCCCCCCTCCGTCTGTCTGTACTCAGCGTCTCTGTAAATCACGCCCAGAGAGTTTGGACTGCGAATGCGCTAGGCAATGCGAAATGCGTTTTTTTATTTGCCTGGAGGCACGTCCGAGTGTTTCTAGGCTCGGAAGTCCTTTATCTGAGCCTCTGGACCTTTGAACAGCAGTGGTTTAATTTTATTTTATGTGGAAATGTGTTTATTTTTCAATGGAACGCTTCAAATCTCTCCCCCCGTGCAAAAACACGGAAATGGATCAGCTGAGAGCTCAGAGCTGAGAGCGGAGAGTTTGGCCACGCCCCCACCCTCTACTATAGGCCAGCTCTTTTCTCCTCATTTGCATTCAAGCAACAACGCCCATTATGGAGTGTTCAGAGAGAGAAAAAATTACTCTTTCTCATCTTATCTCTGTTTCTCATGCACTGAGTGTTGATTTTGAAGAAGGATTCATTTACAGTATTAGGGAACCATTAAGGAGCCATATAAAAGCATCAACAAGTACCATGTCATGGGACCTTTAAAGGAACAGACTCAATGCTCATACCGTGATGATGACAAAAAACACTCTTTCTTTAGACAGTAGAATGTGATTGTCAACATGAAATCATATTACTTTGTTTTCTATTCCCATCAGTGACGGCTGGCCCATAGAGGAGAGGAAAAATATAAAATGTATAATACTAAAAATATGTTTGTTTGGTTTTTTAAAATCATTGTCAGTTTTAATTATTTGTGTGTCTCTACATGTAATCTGAATTATTCAAACAACATTTCCACCAAATAACTCTTATTCAACAGTGAATTTCCACCGTATTGCTTCTCTTCTTGGGGCTTTGCATAAAAGCCAAATCGTGTGTGGTTGCTAGGGGAAAATGAAAAAAAATATGATTCCTATCAGCCTATCAGCATCGCCGAATAAAATGGTTTTGGGGCGCCGTAAATTCCGCACCTGCTACAGGAAGTTTGGATTGCTATTAGCCGTGTCCCAGACTGATTAGTCACGTGATAGGCGTATCCACGTATTAATCAGCAGGGAATACGCGGATGAATTATTGTGAAAGGACGTCTGAATTATTGTTTTGAATTTATTTATTTTCTGTGCCATCTGTGATAAGATAATCACGAGAAAGCTGAAAGGTCAGTCAGGAAGTAATGCAGGGGATGAGCGCGGGTTTTATTCGGGAGATGCACTTTTGGAAGAAGTCACGTTTTCAACTTGTCCCAAGACTTAGTAATTAAACTGATTCATGGAAGGTGAATTAGATGCTTTATTGCCAGATAAGTTAAAGATCCCATGACATGGTACTTCTTGATGCTTTTATATGGCTCCTTAATGGTTCCCTAATACTGTAAATGAATCCTTCTTCAAAATCAACACTCAGTGCATGAGAAACAGAGATAAGATGAGTAATTTTTCTCTCTCTGAACACTCCATAATGGGCGTTGTTGCTTGAATGCAAATGAGGAGAAAAGAGATGGCCAATAGTAGAGGGTGGGGGCGTGGCCAAACTCTCCGCTCTCCTGCTCTAGCTCTCAGCTCTCAGCTATGCCCTCTGATCCATTTCCGTGTTTTTGCACGGGGGGAGAGATTTGAAGCGTTCCATTGAAAAATAAACACATTTCCACATAAAATAAAATTAAACCACTGCTGTTCAAAGGTCCAGAGGCTCAGATAAAGGACTTTCGAGCCTAGAAACACTCGGACGTGCCTCCAGGCAAATAAAAAAACGCATTTCGCATTGCCTAGCGCATTCGCAGTCCAAACTCTCTGGGCGTGATTTACAGAGACGCTGAGTTCAGACAGACGGGGGTGGAACTGCATTTGCATTTCTTTTTTCGATCTGACGTCAACAAGGTGCCTTGTTCAAAATCGCCCGTTTGAGCTCCGATTTTTTGTAACGCAGAAAAGAACATTAGACATTAGACATTTCGCAACTTTTAACCAGGGGGGGGGCGGGGATAAACAGGGTAGGGGAGCTCACATTAACGTTCAAAAACCTCAGAAAGTGAACATTTCATGCCATGGGACTTTTAAGTTTTCAGTATGAAGACTTGGTGTAACTTAAATGGTGATGAGTGGAGTGAGGTAGAGTGGACCGTATAGTCGAGTCGTCAGTCCAGTGGCTTGTTAATGGACTTTGCGAGTAAACTAGTGACCTGCCAGCTACACCGGAGAGGGCCATTCGAGAGACCGCGATGAAAGCACGAAGGACACTCACCGCATTTAGTAGACTTCTCAACGCGCGAGGTACAATACCTTTTTCCTGTTTGTTTGGCATTGTGGTGAAGGAGCCAGTTCGTTTAAGGCTACACCTTCATTTAAAGGAAAATTAACGTTTTTTTACAATCTGAGCCTTCTTTCGGCAATAAAACACGTAGTTTTACTCACCCATAGCAGTTTGGTGTCAATTGGAGCAGCAGATTGTAAAAAATTTTTACTTTTCCTTTAAGAGTTTACTCACATTATACTAATAAGAATCATTTCATGTGTATCGTGCATTTTAATAGCCATAATACTGTACTAAAAGGTGTAACCACACTAGTATAAATGTGTAATAAGAACTCAGGTTAGACTCTCTCACATAACAAACACAATAATAGACAAGGAAATCTATTGGCACATCAGCCCCACCAAGATTTTTTTTCACCAGCCGCCACTGAATCCCATGTGGTCTTCTATCTGTGTAACTCCTCAGTGGTCTTGTAGGTTCCGTAGTGGTCCATGGGCGTATACTAGTCTGCTCTTATACTTGTTCTGATAGAGCTCAAGATCATTCTAAAGACATTCAGGAAAGGTCCTTTTCTGTCCTGTAAATGGGACTTTTTTAGTATCAATACCTGCTCCAATGAGTATCTAGTTTCAATATCAATTTTACCATCAATTAATATCTGATTTCGATACTTTTGACAACCCTAAGCAGAATTACATTATTTTTTCATTGCTGCCATGAAACGGCAGGCACAGCCCTTCAGATGTCTGTTTCTTTCCCAACACTGCTCCTATCTGTGCTGGAGATAGGGCCTGGGGTCAAGTCTGTGGATGGAAGTTTTGTCACTATTGAACAAAATCATTTAGCAATGGTTTTCATTCAAGACATGTTTTACAGGTGCACTATGTAACTTTTCTGGTGGAGGGTCCGTCACCTGCTTGTTTCTATGGATATGTCAATCCTTTGCCTGGAATGTTCCATAGTATGTAGTATTAAACAGCTCTACCTTGCATTTATTCAACTAAAGGTGGTTTTATAGCTCAAAAATATCTAGAAAAATAGGAATTTTGACTGTGAGCGGGGTTGCCTCTCCACAGATCTGACCTGTAACTTCTGGATCTATAGATTCTTTAAGTAACATCATGCTGTAGTATTTTTTTACAGAGACTTGTTTAACAGCACAGTAGCTCCAACCGTCAGCTCTTTCTGGTCAGATTGTGTTAAAATAGCACAACAAAAAGCTCAGAGTTAGTGTAACTTGAGTAGCAGAGCCTCAGACAGACTAGTGCTTTTAGTTAGCTTCACAACCCCGCAGAATGTTGATGACATCAGCTGTATCAATAGCCTTTCTTAGATAGTATTAACCCTTTGCCTGCACAAATAGTTCCAAAAGTCCTGCTCATAACTCATGTCTCCTGTACAGAATGCGTTCAGTTTGCCAAATTTATTTAATTTAATCATGAGCAGTGTGACTCTGAAGCAGTGAGGACTGAGCGGTCTGGCATTTGGGAACATGCCAGAAGGGCCGCAGCCGTGCGTCTCACCTGGGGCTGGTCGCGCCGGTCATGCTCTGTCACGGATTTGACCACGATGAGCAGGTGCACGTGTCCGCGCGCACACTTCTCTGGGTGGTTAATGCGCATCAGGAAGTAGCAGCAGTGTTTCTACAGAACAAACTGGTGGAACCTGGAGTCCAGGCGGTGGAACCAGTCCTGAGAGCGCACGGAAGTGTTCTCACTACAGTTGTGTGTTTGAATGAGAAGCAGTCCGAGCCGCACCAGGCTCCGCTTTCAGCCCTAGTGCGTCCTTCTCATGAGGAAGGATGCGAAGACCGGGGACAGACTCAGCAGACTCAGACGGATCCAGTAACCTACATCGCCGCGCCCCTCGTGCATCCAGCCGGACTCCCGGAGCCGTGTGACCGGTGCGCACGGTGCAGAGCTGTAGAACCCCTCCCCCCGTTCCACGGTCTACAGTAGGTCTACAGTCTACAGTCTACTGTAGGTGCAAAATGCCAGGGCCGATAATCCCAGTCCGTCACTGCTCTGAAGCGCTGTGCATCTTTGTAAGTTTTCTCCCCAACAAAACCCGCCAACAGCGCAGCGGCGCCAGGCGCCTCGGTCAGAGGATCTGTGAAATACACGCATATTTATACACGCAACATAAAGCTGACTACTTCACGAATTTCGCCTATCGTGGGTTATTTTCACAACGTAACCCCCACGATAAATGAGGGACCGCTGTACTGAGCCACATCAGAGGGATCAAAGAGCCGCATGCGGCTCTGGAGCCGCGGGTTGCCGACCCCTGAGCTAGACCAACTGGTTTTAAATTTCAACCACTAACATACTGTAAGTGGATTTATAGTTTGGAAATATGACAATTCTAGCATATAATTTTGACATTACAATTCAACCTTCAAATTCTCCTCATTCATTTGTCAAGACTTCCTCCCACAGACCTGGTCATACAACTATAATTAACAGAGGAGCAGGCGACCAAAGACACAGTTTCCATGGTGATAGAAACGCAATTCCTGCACTAAAGCTAGACTCTTGAGCAGTTTACGTCCTAAATTCTGTAGAAATCCAATACACAATTTGAAAACAGTATCCCTATTCTTCTGTTTATTCTGGATAGACAGTGCTCTGTCTCCATTTCTCACTGGCTCCAGAAGCATTCAAAATAAACAAAGATGGGTGGAGAGGGACGTTAGCTTAAGATGCTTCTATTGGTTTTTGAGGCTCAACTTCCAGGTTTAAATTTCAAGGTCTGTCGTATCCGACAGATACGACAGACCTTGTGGGAGTGTGAGAATATTATAAGTCTTCACAAGTGTGCAGACTGACAGAAAGATGTTATAGTAAAAAGGGAAATTTCATATATGACCAAAAATTTATCTTGTTTTTTTCCTCGTGTTGATCGATCTTAACCTCGCGCATCAAGATGGATTCTCATGATATTTGTGAGTTCACAAACTCACAAGAGTTTCTTGGCCCCACTTGGTGCGAGAGGGCCTGACAGGTGGAGGGCGGCCAATCACGCATTGAGGTTTGTGCAGAAGTCAAAGGTGAACGAACGAACCAAAACAAACATGGCAATCCCGACAGCCTAATTTTAGCATCAATATGACTATTTAGCTTGTGAAAACTATGGAGATCTGTGCTGGATTTAACCAAAGTATGATTTCTCATTTTGACCAATCACATAGTCCTCATGAACCTCTGTGTATTTATGATCTCTGTCAGTGAGAGCATCTCAGACTGATAATGTGCACAACTCACAATTGATACAAATCAATTTGGCATGAGCCAGGTTAGCTCGATCTTGCTTTTATTTGATTTTTTATTTTCAAAAACCAAATAAAAGTATTTCAGTATTCATTTTATTCATATAAGACAAGCCAATGTATTCCTCCATATGAGATACATTCATTTGAGAATCATATTTGCTAATCAGTTGTTTGAAAAGCAACATATGATTCGATATGACAAAACACACAATATTAAAAAGCTATAATGAATTTAACAGTGCTTGTTGACAGTTCTGTTATTAAAGACAATAAAAGAATACAATATGGTTACTAAGAAACCAGGTCTGTTCCCTTCCTCATCAGAGCTGATGGGTGATGTTTATGCTGGATGCCCTTCCTATCACAATCAAAAGCATTGCGGTGAGAGTGAATTGTCGAAGCCTAACCCACTACACCACTGTTAACTTACATATTATGTACTTGTAATGTGAAATTCCATAGGCAAAGCAGCAAGTTGTCAAAAAAAAAAAAATTCTATAAAAAATCGTGCACGCCTCACAACCAGCCTAACAAAGTGGCTAGATTTACACACACAATACACATAGCACATTTAGGTGTGTGACTAATGTTATACTAGTGTTTGCACTTACCTTGTTCTGATCGGTCCAGTACAGGAAGTATCCTTTGGGGTCAACAGTTAAGGTCACGGGGGTCACAGTAGTCGAATCCTGAAAAAACAAACAGTCAATATATTTGGCGAACATAATGACATTGAAATTGATTTTTTAAAGGCATTTTGTTGTCCAATATCTTACAATCATGTTCTAAAATGTGATTATGTCATGATTCCAGATGGAAGGCAGGGGTCTGTTTAACTCGATGGAAGATTCGCTGCAAGAAATGACCAAACTTTGGATTCACAATTGTTGAATCTCCTCATTCAATAATTGTTTATAGAAACTGGCTCCACAAACTTGCAATATTAATATTATGTCTTAAAGGTCCCATGGCATGAAATTTTCACTTTCTGAGGTTTTTGAATGTTAATGTGAGCTCCCCTACCCTGTTTAGCCCCCCCATGGCTAAAAGTTGCGAAATGTGTAAACTGAGCATTTGTGATCCTTTTCCGTGTTTGAAAAAAAGACAGCCCAAACGGGCGATTCTGAACAAGGGAACTTTCTGACGTCACACTCGCGGAAAGGTTTCCACCCCCCATCTGGATTTCCACCCCGTCTCTGGAAATCACGCCCAGAGAATTTGGACCGCGAAGGAGCTACGAAATGCGAGATGTGTTTTTTTATTTGCCTGCAGACACGTGAGAGTGTTTCCAGGCTCGGATGTCCTTTATCCGAGCCTCCGAACCTCTGAAACAGCAGTGGTTTAATTTTATTTTCTGTGGAAAATGGAAAGCGTCTCTTATCTTCCTCCGCTCTTAAAACACAGAAGTGGGTCACAGCGCACAGCGCACCGCTAATCCAAGAAACAGCGGCGTATTTGGCCACAACCCCACCCGCTGCACTGGCCTGTCTCTGTCCTCCTCATTTGCATTCAAGCAACAACGCCCAGAATAAAGCGTTTCAGAGACATATTTATGACTCTGACTGTCTTCATGAGGCTGTCTCATGCACTGAGGCTTGATTTTGAAGAAGGATTCATTTACAGTATTAGGGAACCATTAAGGCGCCATATAAAAGCATCAAGAAGTACCATGTCATGGGATCTTTAAAGCTACCATGTGTAATTAGATTGGCCGACCCACTCCTGTTGTATTCTCACATATCACCACTAGATGCTGCCTACGTTACTGCTGTGTGATACTGTGTCAACTTTGGTCTGACAGAAGAAGACCAGAGAGCACAAATGAGTCTGAATAAAGCCAGGTGAGGGGAGGTGGAACAGGTTTCACATCTGCTAACTGGGAAAAAATCTAATAAATTTACAGCTTTAAAGTCTTTTTAATTGACAATTATCACACATTTGGGGTTGAATAATGATGCCCCTTTCTGAAGCAATTATTAAAATACTATTTCACTTTTGTTTGAGAAGGTGTTGAACTTTATGGCAATTTAGTTTCATGTGGATGGGTCCAGTAATTATAGTTATTAACCAGGTCAGCAATCTGCAATCAACTGTATGAAGCCTGCACTCTGGTATTACAATCTCAGCTGAGCCTGGGTAGGAGGTATCTGTAGATAGGTATACTTTTTTTTTTTCATTCTCAGTATATGGACAGGTGCCTCAGAACCTCGAGAATTCCCTCCCTGAGCTGCAGAGACTGCACTAACACTGATCCATGATTGGTGTTGGTGCTGGGGTTTAGGCAGAGACCATTCAGATCAGAGAGGCATTTTAGCACAAATCAGATCACCTGTTATAGTTCCAGGGTAAAAAGTTCTTTATGATCAGATTGTGTTAAAAGAAATCACAGATTAAAGTCTAATAAACCTTCAGACAGAGCAATGCTTACAGTTAGCACCACACCCCCAGGGAATGTGACATCAGTTGCAAAGTATCAGTAGGTGTTATACAATTTTGTGATACAATGTGAACACCTTTATCTGCACAATTTATTGCATGTTTTAAATGTGTACAAATGTCTCCAGGCTGACCGGACCTTCCAGCAGGAACCCTCAGGCTGCTCTGTGTTTGGATGAGACTGTACCCCAACACACAGTAACTCACTAGCTCTGTATATGCGCACACACACACACACACACACACACACACACACACACCACGTGCACGCACACACACTTACGCACAAACACACGCATGCACACAAACCGCACACGCACACACACATACTCAAACACACACATGCATGCACACAAACACACACATGCATACACTCACACAAACGCCCACACACAGATGTATGCAAACGCACACCGCACACTCACTCACACACACACAAATACACTCAGACACACGCCCACACACACATGCCCGCACACAAACACACATACAAACGTGCATACACATACACACACGCACAGATATGATCTCGAGGCAAACATGGCACCAGTAGATATTATTGGACTAGATTTTTTTTTTTTAATACATTTTTTTTTTTGTCCACAGTGGCAGAAGCTCAGTAGTATTGTCCTCCTTAATCAACTGACAAAAATTACAATACAGTGTTCCCTCGCTCTATCGCGGTTCACTTTTCGCGGCCTCGCTGTTTCGCGGATTTTTTAATTTTTATTTTTTTATAGTGTATCAGCATTGTGTTCTGACGCAGCAGGGCGCACCGCGCTCATCCAGCGGCACTGCCACGTCTTGGGACGCGCAGGTTCTGAACTGTAGTGAGAACAGATTTGACCACGATGAGCAGGTGCACGTATCCGCGCGTACACTTCTCCGGGCGGTCAATGCGGGAAGTAGCGGCAGTGTTTCCGCAGAACGAACTGGTGGAACCTGGAGTCCAGGCGGCGGAACCAGTCCTGAGAGCGCACGGATGCATTCCCATACAGTTCAGAACCTGCGTGTCCCAAGATGTGGCAGTGGCGTTGGATCAGCGCGGTGCGCCCTGCTCGTCCCTCTGTGCTCACTGTGTTTGAATGAGAAGCAGTCCGAGTCGCACCGGGGTCCGGGGCTGCCCGCTTTCAGCCCCAGTGCGTCCTTCTCTTCTTGGATTTTTTATTCCAATTTTTTTTTTATAGTGTACCAACGTGCATTGTGTTCCGTGTCTACTGTACAGTGTAGAACACAGAATGCGTTCAGCTTGCTAGCAAATTTATGTAAATGTTCGATTGCGAGCAGTGTGACTCCCCAACAAGTTTTCTCCCTGACAAATCCACAATGTCAACGAGACGTTGGGGACGAAACGAGGGTGAGGTCGGGGCGAGCGGGAGCGCGCACAGCACAGAGAAGGCAAATAAACAAAGAGGCGAAATCAGAATTAAATATAAACATTATATCGATACACAATATGTCAAAATCCATATCAAGTTTAACAAATATCTCGATATATTTTAAGTATTGAGATATCGCCCACCCCTACTCTATTCCACCTTGTGATGTCATGAAGTGGTAGCTCTCAAGTTCTACCATATCTTTAGTTCAGTAGAGATCAGCAATTCTAAGGTAAAAATGATTCAGATGGTTGTAGTGAAGGTGTATGGACTTTAAAAACACCCTTTAAGAGAAGAACTCAGCATAAACACTCAGGATTTGTGCATTAAAGATATTTGAATGACCCAAACGCAACTCCAAGTACGTTTGTGACGAGGAAACAATATTATAACATAGATCAGAAAATAGCATTATATAGGCCCTTTAAAAACCTCTTAGCGTATCACGTTGTATTAGCAGTACATGGACAGTGACTTCCTCAGACACGTGCTTCTTTAAATCACGTTTCCTTCTCTCTTCATCCACAGTGACAGCAGCTCAGCGGGATTATATGGTCTTTCTGAATCGATAGTTTTTGATGAGAGCGTTAGAGGAGCTCCAGGACAGATAAACACAAGCAAATGTCTGCATGTATCCACTAATGATGTCCTTATCTGAGCTCCGCCAGACACAGCCCCCGATCTCCATCTCCAACACAAGCTGCTCTAACAGGCTGCTCCCCACCGCAACATGGTGTACGCTATCAGGGACGGTGGTGCAATGTCAGATTTAAGGTGATTTATTGAGACGAGGAACAATGGAAGCTAATTCAGGGGTTTCAGGCTCTGGGGATGGTTCTCTGTTGCTATAGTAATTAAGAGATAAATAGTGGGCGGTATTATATCTTTTGAAACATATAGACTAGGTATATGTCAGGATAATTTGGTTAATTGATAATCATGATTATGCAGGTCACAATTAAATATATATATATTTTTAATTAAGCAAACGAAAACGAAAACAAAAACAAAAAATATTATGTTAAATATTAAGTACTTTTCTGGTTCAGTGTCATTCAAGTAAACTAATATAATCTATCTCCATGGAGACGTGTACATGACACCAGTCAAGTTACAGATCAGATCTGTGGAGACCTGTATGTTTTTCAACATATTTTTGAGCAAGTAATCACCGCTAATTAAATAAAAGCTAGATAGATACAGTATGTTTTAATGACATACTGTGGAACATTTTTGACCAAGGAAGCAAGCAAGTTCAGAAAGTTTGATTTTAAAAAAGCTGATGACCCACGAGAGCAGGGGTCAGCAACCTTTACCACTCAAAGAGCCATTTGGAGCCGTTTCACACAGTAAAGAAAACACTGGGAGCCACAAAACCCTTTTGAAATTTAAATCAAATAACACTGCATATAACATTTTTATAACATCTTTGTGCCATAGAATTACATTTTGAAAATGAACAAACTAAAATAAAATATAGTTTAATTAAATACAGTGGTCCCTCGTTGTTTCGCATTGTGTTCTGCATCCTGATTGGCTAAAGGACTGTAGACCTTTGTCTTCGTCAGTCATTCTCCTCCAAGTCTCCTGTACAGTAGCTACAGAATGCGTTCAGTTTGCCAAATTTATTTAAACGTGATCACGAACAGTGTGACTCTGAAGCAGTGAGGACTGAGCGGTCTGGCATTTGGGCACATGCCAGAAGGGCCGCAGCCGTGCGTCTCACCTGGGGCTGGTCGCACCGGACATGCTGTTCTATTACGGAGTTGACCACGAGTGCAGGTGCACATGTCCGAGCACACACTTCTCTGGGTGGTCAATGCGCGTCGGGAAGTAGCGGCGGTGTTTCCGCAGAACGAACCTGGAGTCCAGGCGGTGGAACCAGTCCTGAGAGCGCACGGAAGCGTTCTCACTACAACAAAACCCGCAACAGCGCAGCGGCGCCAGGCGCCTTGGTCAGAGGGACTGTGAAATAAACACATATTTATACACGCAATATAAAGCTGACTACTTCACGGATTTTGTCTATCGCAGGTTATTTTTACAATGTAACCCCAGCGATAAATGAGGAACCAAAGTACTGAGCCACATCCGAGGGATCAAAGAGCCACATGCGGCTCTGGAGCCGCGGGTTGCCGACCCCTGCACTAGAGCAATGTGAATATTATAATAATGACAATTTTATATTTCACTCTTATTGAGTAATGGTGTCAATAACTGTAATGATTCAATCTGATTTTTCTTAAAGGTCCTACTGTATATTACACAAAATAAACTCTTATGAGCTTTAAGTCAAGTAGAATGTTGTTTCCTCCTCAAAAACATACCTGTCCTGTTTTGTTTTATTCACACGTATTTGAGTAATCCTGCACTATTAGTCTGTCTGCATCTCCAAAGCTCTAAATGCTCGCTTCCACCTTGTGATGTCATGAAGCAGTAGTTTTCAAGTTAACAGATGCCTTTTAGCTTTTGTTGAGTAGATTGGCAATTCCATGACTGAAATGATCCAAATGATTCTAGCGATGGTGCATGGAGTTTAAAAACTCAGTGAAGCACTTCCTGTATAACCACATGACATCACAAGGTGGAATAGAGTGTTTTCTATCTGAGAGAAGAACCGGGCGTAAATATGCAGGGTTGGTGTGTGAAACATTTGTGAACAAAACAAAACACAACTCCAGGTATGTTTGTGATGAAGAAACAACATTATGACATTGATCAGAAAACAGCATAGGCCTTTTAATAATAATTATAAAAAGTCAAAATTTGATATCATGACATCCCTGTTCTGTACAATTCCACTTAAATCTCTGAACACACAGAATAAATAAACTATTAGCTTTGATGATAGTGAAGAAAATGCTCGCTGCCACATCACAGGTGCTCGCTATAGTGACGTTCGCTATGGCAACGGAGGCCTCCCTGTAAAATCTATCAGGGATGGAGAGAAATCGCTCTGGTTAGGTTCACATGATTGCACCATTTCCACAGGCTTGATTGGATGACAAAAGATGGAGTGAATAGTGGAGAATGTATAGTACACTGTTTACAGACTGTGGGATTCAGAAGAGGAGGGGGAGAGGGTGAAATGATTAGAAACAGCAGAAGGAAGTTGTGTTTTGGACAATTAAAACACAACATGCAACTGCTCTTTTTGCCACACCATATAATAGCCTATAATACTGTCGCTGCTTGAGACACGCGTCTACTTTGACCATGTTTAGGCTCAACATAGCGCTGTTCAGCTGCATATCACTGAAAAGCTTCATAATGCAGAATTTAAAGATCCCATGACATGGTACTTCTTGATGCTTTTATATGGCTCCTTAATGGTTCCCTAATACTGTAAATGAATCCTTCTTCAAAATCAACACTCAGTGCATGAGAAACAGAGATAAGATGAGAAAGAGTAATTTTTCTCTCTCAGAACAGGTCATAATGGGCGTTGTTGCTTGAATGCAAATGAGGAGAAAAGAGTTGGTAGAGGGTGGGGGCGTGGCCAAACTCTCCGCTCTCGGCTCTGAGCTCTCAGCTGATCCATTTCCGTGTTTTTGCACGGAGGGAGAGATTTGAAGCGTTCCATTGAAAAATAAACACATTTCCACAGAAAATAAAATTAAACCACTGCTGTTCAAAGGTCCAGAGGCTCAGATAAAGGACTTCTGAGCCTAGAAACACTCGGACGTGCCTCCAGGCAAATAAAAAAATGCATTTCGCATTGCCTAGCGCATTCGCAGTCCAAACTCTCTGGGCGTGATTTACAGAGACGCTGAGTACAGACAGACGGGGGTGGAACTGCATTTGCATTTCTTTTTTCGATCTGACGTCAATAAGGTGCCTTGTTCAAAATCGCCCGTTTGAGCTCCGATTTTTTGTAACGCAGAAAAGGATCGCAAATGCTCAGTTTAGACATTTCGCAACTTTCGCAACTAAACAGGGTAGGGGAGCTCACATTAACGTTCAAAAACCTCAGAAAGTGAAAACTTCATGCCATGGGACCTTTAAAAAAAAACAAAAAAAACAGATCAACTACCCCTCTGTTCTGGTACTAAATTTCCCATTAATTTTTCTCAGAGACTTTCCCTCCCAAAAAATTCTATGGGAAAAATGAATAGAAAATTTGTTTC
Source organism: Paratrypauchen microcephalus (assembly GCA_036785185.1). Classification (NCBI taxonomy): domain Eukaryota; kingdom Metazoa; phylum Chordata; class Actinopteri; order Gobiiformes; family Gobiidae; genus Paratrypauchen; species Paratrypauchen microcephalus. Next base: position 4,461,126 of record JAVJIX010000031.1, on the reverse strand, counting down.
TGTAACTGGAGCGAGCTGACACTGCGGAGCTCCATTCTATTTTACTATTTTATGATGATTATTTATGTTTGGATTTGTTTGTATTATGTTTTTAATGTATTTCTTATTTTGTAAAGCACTTATTATTTTGAATTATTTTGTGTATGAATTGTGAAAATAATAATAATAATAATCATTTGATTCAAACATGGATTAAAATTCAGTGAAACATTCAACAATTGAATGACTATCAAACATTTCCTTAAAGGAGAATTAACATTTTTTACAATCTGAGCCTTATTTTGGTAATAAAACAAGTTGTTTTACTCACCCATAGCACTTTGGTGTCATATGGAGCACTTCCAGAGATGTTTTAGATTTGGGATCTCCGTAATGTGAGTTCTCGGGGCAAATGTTTGCGGTCTCCAAATAACACAAACTTTAGCACTTTTCAAATGTCAATGGCTCAGTGGCTCAATGTCTTAGTCTACGCTTTCATTTGAGTCAAAAGTGGACTGTAATCCGAGATTTATCCATAGTTTCGAGTAGATGAGGACACCAGTGCGCATGTGCGGAGTCACAGCTTATTCTCGTCTCAGCTCTCGGGACCCAAACATGAAACGCAAAGCTGTAAACTATGGATAAATCTCGGATTACAGGCCACTTTTGACTCAAACAAAAGTGTAGACTAAAACATTGAGCTTCTATGATTTGAAAAGTGCTAAAGTTTGTGTTATTTGGAGACCGCAAACATGTGCCCCGAGAACTCACATTACGGATATCGCTAATCTAAAACATCTCTGGAAGTGCTCCATATGACACCAAAGTGCTATGGGTGAGTAAAACAACTTGTTTTATTACTGAAATAAAGCTCAGATTGTAAAAAACATTAATTCTCCTTTAAACTGTGGCAAAAGGAGAAATTCAATTTGTCAATTGGACAAAAGTTTATTTGGTTGAATACGTTTCACAGCTCATCCAAGCTGCTTCTTCAGTTCTGGTCAGACTCTGGAGGACACTGCCTATATCTGCCTGAAGGGAGGAGCTAACTACAATGAAATTACTTTGAAACTACCACACCTAATAGTTAGGTAGGCCCATTAGATCTGCAGTGGGAGTGGAGTGTGGGTCTTGTTAGCATTGTCATTCAGGGCCATAATGGGTGTTTTCACACCACTGGACCTGACCTGCTGCACTATTGTTTTCTTTATTTGTTTTGATTTAGGTTTGAGGATAGAGTTATAGAAGGGAGACAAATGATGTCTGAGACCTCCATTTCTGTTTAAAGAAGGATTCTCTTTCTTGACAAAAATAGCCTCTTTAACTCTCCTCTCAAACCAGTTCTTTTCTCTGACTAAGATCTGCACCTCACTGTCCTCAAAGGAGTGGCCCGTGGCTTTTAGGTGGAGATGTACGGCTCTCCCGTCTGTGTTGGTATATCCTCTTGTGAAGACTGCAGTGAGCGCTACATCGGAGAAACAAAACAGCCACTTCACAAGAGGATGTACCAACACAGACGGGAGAGCCAAAGTGGACAAATTGAATTTCTCCTTTTGCCATGGATTCTACCTGGACGATTGAGGGATTCTACACACATTTCCTTAAACTCTTGTTAAATGACGTGACATGCCATCAATAAGCAGATGTGAAAACTGGCTCCACTTCACAGTCTCTGGATCACAGGCAAAGCTGAGCTCTCAATGTGACACATTTTGGAGCATGAAAACTACGATTTTGATGAGTGTTGTATCTGTGAATCTGTGCATTTCTTTTAAAGTAAAATGTGAATTGTTCAGGGATAGTAGTTTGAATTGAATACATAAAAATACAAATATACTTAGTACTGATCCAGTCGAGCTACACATCTGGAGATGGGTCCCTGACATTTGCCCCAGTGGCATTGAAGAACGGGTCAAATGCAGAAGGGAAATTCCCCAACTGGGAAATAAAGTGTACCTTAACCTGATATTACGTTAGATTAAGGTACACTTTAAAGGAAAAGTAAAGGTTTTTTTACAATCTGAGCCTTCTTTCGGCAATAAAACAAGTAGTTTTACTCACCCATAGCAGTTTGGTGTCAATTGGAGCAGTATCACAGAACTTATGTTGAGCCGTTCTGTTCTACTAATGATCCCGTATCCGTTAGCGTGAGTGCTCGGGGCACTGATTTGCGGTGTCCAAATAACACAAACTTTAGCACTTTTCAAATCACAGAAGATCGCTGTGTCAGGGTAGACTTTTAGTAGATTCCAAAACGGCCTGAAACCCGATATCGCAACAGAAAAGTAAAGTTCAGAGCGGTGTTAGCTTCTTTCGGACTAGCGGTGTTTACAAAACAGCTGAGTTCACGCATGCGCACTGTCCTCTCTGATGACGTCATCAAATGAAACTATAGCTGGATATTGGGTTTCAGGCCATTTTGGAATCCACTAAAAGTCTACCCTGACACAGCGATCTTCTGTGATTTGAAAAGTGCTAAAGTTTGTGTTATTTGGAGAGCGCAAAGTAATGCCCCGAGCACTCACGCTAACGGATACGGGATCATTGGTAGAACAGAACGGCTCAACATAAGTTCTACGAAACTGCTCCAATTGACACCAAACTGCTATGGGTGAGTAAAACTACTTGTTTTATTGCCGAAAGAAGGCTCAGATTGTAAAAAAACGTTAATTTTCCTTTAAGGTACTGTTACTACTAAAACTTATACGACTACAATAATAACAATGTCTTACAGTACTGCTACTGCTACTGCTACTACTACTACGGCTACTGCTACTGCTGCTACTACTGCTATTACTTCTACTACCACTACTAGGCCTCCTACTATTAATACCTCCTACTACCTCCTCCTCCTACTACTACTACTAGTTCTAACACATCTACTATTGCTTAATTTGTACTAAATGCTGCTAGAACCTTAACCACAAATACTTATCTACTACTACAAATCTAATACTTCGATGTCACTCCCTCCAAAAAACACAAATATTATAACAAATTATGAAATTCTGACTTTAATCTCATAAATTCTAAGATTTATTCTCAGAATAATAAAATAAAATATCTTCACCTGGCCCTCTTCTGTAATATTGTGATGTGTGATCTACTGTGTCTGAATCATTTTTCTTGTAAATTTGATGTGTCTGGCACTGGACTGTGAAGTGTGGAGATAGGGGAGGGGAGGGGTGAAGTGGGAGGGTTTATTTTTGTTTTTATTTTGAAAAATGTTAAAATAATAATAATAAATAGTTGGTAGTTTTGACAATTATTTGAGGTTTTTTATTTTCTTTTTTAGCAATGAGGACACAGCAGAACAGAACAGCTTTAGACTCAGGGTCAAATCCACTATTTTGGACTATTTTATCATATTTGTTATTTCAAGCATTGTTAATTTATCTTATTGAGAATTCAATTTTCTTACTTCATTAGATAAATTCAGCTTGAACTAGGAAATACACAAAAATAAATATCTATCTCCACGGAGAATGTTCTGAAGTATGGTTTAAACTTCTATTTAGAAAGAGACAAATCCTGCACACTTCCTCCCAAACTGAATTTCATAAATGACGTTTGGATCAGTGGATCTTCGTCAGGTCATGGTTCTTTCTGTGTGCCACGCCCATATATATCCTCTGCCTACTCCAAAAGTGTCCACACAACACATTATATAACAAAAATACACTATACATCATATAACATAAGCCTTTACCCAAGTCCACCAATCACGTTATCATCGAGCAAGTAAATTACATCAGAAATAAATATAACGTTATAAGAAGTGTTTCATTTCATATTCTTGATTCTGGCCACTATGGGCCAGCATTTTTAAGAACTAAATATAAAAACTTTCTGTTTGTAGGAGCCGCCTCTTCTTCATGGGAGCTTCACCTGCTCTATCCTAATTTGTTTGAGGGAGGAGATGACCCCATCTGCGCTTCTTTTTATTTCACTTTCTATTTCCCTGGAACCATGCAGGTGACGTGCCTCCAGAAGTTACATACTGATGCCTTAAATTGTTTTTTATAAGATGAAGCTAACTCAGGATTTAAATACCTAATGCTCAATGTTGTGGCATGAAGTTGTATTGTATATGTTTGTGTGTATGTGTGAGTGTGTGTGTGTGTGTGCGTGCGTGTGCATGTGTGTATGTGTGAAAAAAGACTAAACAAAAAGAAAAAAAAAATCTTTTAGAATCAACTTATATTTTGTTTTGTGTATTTTGAAATCATTTAAAGGGACAGTGTGTAAGATTTTTACCCGTTAATTACTGAAATTGAAGATACCCATTCAAAAATACATTGTTTTCCAAGCCTTTTCACTTCCATCATGAAATCAAAGTATTCTTTTGGACTTAGATATAGTCACATAAAAGGGGGATCTTCCCCATGCAGAGGCAGCCATTTTGAATACGAGAGCCGCAGAAGGACATTTGGGCTCCGCCTTCGCCTTCAGCAAGGCTCGTGGTTTTGGGTAAACAACACAAGCATGCTGCCGGATCAGACGTCGTAATGGATCTAACACATGTTTTGGACTAAATTGTTTTACTGGATTTTATTCGCTGGATCCTTACGGACAAATTGAGAGCAAGTTTATGGTGAAATACAGAGTTTGACCTGTGCAAAGCATTCTAAGGTAAGCAAACCTCGTTTTGTGCTTTTCCGTATAAAAGCCCCATGTGCTCGGGAGTGATTGTTTTGCAGGGAAATGAATTGCATAGTCAAAAAGAGGAGACTGTAAGGTTTCATTTGATGTGTAGAGTGTCATGGTACATGATCGGGAATGTGTGTTTTCATGAGAAAAGAATACAGTATACAGTAGCGGCTCGTGAGCGCGCCCGGGTGACCCTCGAGGTCTGCCGTAGCTAAAACAGAAAGTGCAATAGCACCAACCTATGCACCACGAATCCTACACACTGGGGCTTTAAATATTAAAGGTGCACTGTATAATATTTCTTATGGAAGGTCCACCACCTGCTCATCTCCATGGAAATGTTATTGCTTTGTCTAAAATGTTCCACAGGATAGATTCAACCTCTCTATCACGAGGGAGATAAGCAGGTTACAGCACTATGCTACATTACAGTTCAGATCTGTGGAGAGTCACCCCTATTCACCGAAGGAATGATTGCATTTTTGAGCAACAGGAACACCTGTAATGAATAAATGCAAAATGTATATCTTTAATGTCATACCATGGAACATTCCAGGGAAAGCAATGACAGCAGCAGGTAGCAGACCCTCCACCAGAAAAGTTGCACGGTGCACCTTTAAAATAAGTCAAATAATCTACGTCGAAGTAAATGAGCAGTTGTCAAACCTACTTAAAGGTCCCATGACATGGTACTTCTTGATGCTTTTATATGGCTCCTTAATGGTTCCCTAATACTGTAAATGAATCCTTCTTCAAAATCAACACTCAGTGCATGAGAAACAGAGATAAGATGAGAAAGAGTCATTTTTTTCTCTCTGATCAGGCCATAATGGGCGTTGTTGCTTGAATGCAAATGAGGAGAAAAGAGCTGGCCTATAGTAGAGGGTGGGGGCGTGGCCAAACTCTCCGCTCTCCGCTGTCAGCTCTCAGCTGATCCATTTCCGTGTTTTTGCACGGTGGGAGAGATTTGAAGCGTTCCATTGAAAAATAAACACATTTCCACAGAAAATAAAATTAAACCACTGCTGTTCAAAGGTCCAGAGGCTCAGATAAAGGACTTCCGAGCCTAGAAACACTCGGACGTGCCTCCAGGCAAATAAAAAAACGCATTTCGCATTGCCTAGCGCATTCGCAGTCCAAACTCTCTGGGCGTGATTTACAGAGACGCTGAGTTCAGACAGACGGGGGTGGAACTGCATTTGCATTTCTTTTTTCGATCTGACGTCAATAAGGTGCCTTGTTCAAAATCGCCCATTTGAGCGTCGATTTTTTGTAACGCAGAAAAGGATCGCAAATGCTCAGTTTAGACATTTCGCAACTTTTAACCATGGGGGGGGGGGGGGGGGGCTAAACAGGGTAGGGGAGCTCACATTAACGTTCAAAAACCTCAGAAAGTGAAAATTTCATGCCATGGGACCTTTAAAATAAGTCAAATAATCTACGTCTAAGTAAATGAGCAGTTGTCAAACCTACTTAAATGAAAAATGTATATGTGGAGATACACTGCAGTGAATGTGGCTTTAAATATGAAGACCAAAGCTCCCCCTCCTTTCCTCGTTTAATGTCCCCCCTGAGCTGTGCGTGACCACTGCAGCCCCTCGACAGCCCGTTAGCCCCTCATGTGTTTCTTCACATGTGGGAAAGTTTCATGTTCTAATGGCTCCTAAATGTGACTATAAGCATTTGAGTGGCAGCGCATCATCATCTGCCTGTATCTTTTCGTGATTAATGTGGGTATTAGCGAGCACAGTTTATCTTAATGTGTGTTTGAAATGAAATAAAGTGTTTGATAAACAGCTTAAGGGAAAGTGGGAGAATAACGTGCTTGAAGCAAAGATCTTACCCCATTAACCATCACCGAAGGGGCTAATGGACAGATATTAGCTAAGAATTCAGCTCAAAATGCAAATGGCATATGTAGTTACTTATAAAAGTCAATTATCTCCATGTAGATGTTATTGCTTTGCCCGGAATGTTCCATGATATGACATTAACATCTAACATTTAATCATTACAGGTGTTTCTACGGCACAATATACTGTAATTCATTCTGTGAACAGGGCGACTCTCCACAGATCTGAACTGTAGTGTGGATAGATACATTTAATCTATACTGTGGAACATTCTAGAAAAAGCATTAACATTTCCATGGAGATATGGATGTGGCAGACCTTCCAGTAGAAATGTTACGCAGTAAAATATATTAACTACATAATCAAATCAACCAATATGAAGAAAAAATTATAATTATTAATACATGTACATTCAAAAATCTGATTTAAATGAATTTTATTTTACTATGTTTTTTCACAGAAAGCACTCCTCTGTGTTTTTAAACTCCGTACACGTTCACTAGAATCATTTGGATAATATCAGCCCTGGAATTGCAAATCACCACTGAATTTAAGGTAAAAGGAGCAGTTAACTTGAAAACTACCACTTCATGACATCACAAGGGATGTTTTTGAGGAGTTAACAACATTCGAACATGTCTTAATGCTCACAAGAGTCAATGTTGTGTAATGTAAGACTTTAAATGTAATCTGAGTCTTACAAATGAATATTTGTACAGTAAATCAAACTACGCTGTAGAAAATGTCCGTAGAAATAACAGAAAAACACAGTTAAACATTAAAAAAACGTAAAGGGAATTACAGCAAAACATTGTTTTCTTTACAGTGTAATTTAGTAAATTTTTAAACTAAATATAACAGGGATGAAAGTGGCCATTCATGAAAAAAGCGGAAAGTCCCCCCCCCCCCGCTGGAAAATTTTAAAATTCTGAAATTTGGATTTCTATATGCTATATGTTAGCAATAAAGTTAAACTGTACATAAAAGTACAAAAAAAAACACACATTTTATGAACAGGTAGGCCTAGTAGTATATATTGGATTTGTTTTTGCTTTGCACTTCGTCTAATCAGAGGCATTGAGGAGGAGCTGATGCGCGCCAAAAGGCGCAGGTGAAAAAGCGAGGAGCGACGCGTTAAGTGAGGCACGGGCAGGTAGGATGAGGTATAGGATGTTTTATAAAGTTTAACCTGTGTACACGCAATGGTACAGGCTGTTATGAAAGAGCTGCGCTCACTCGCTCGGTCCGCGGCTCCAGACACGGGCTCGCGCGGCCCGCAGTTTAATACGAAGTTTAATACGAGATACACGTAATTTTGTTTCTGAATACGGGACGATTCTGTTTTTCAAGGGACAGTTGGCGACCCTAAACACAACTATACTTATATATATACACCCAAAATCTTTCTCAACGAATTTGCACAGATGTAAAAAAAACAAAAAAAACAAAATTACCCCGCAGCTGGAAAAAAGCGGAGATCCGCTAAAAAACGGAACTCTTTCATCCCTGATATAACTGTAAATTTAACATGAAAATGCCGTTTTTAAAACATAAATTCCTTATTGAAATGACTTATTTATGTTATATTGACACAAAAATACTGTATTGCAAAAAACAATGCAATGCATATTAAATAACAATTAAATTCTGTAGACTTAAAACATGGTTTGTTACAGCCTATCTTTAATTTAACATTTAGAAGTAATTTGAAGCACTGCTGATAAAAAGTAAAACTGTAATACTTGTGTACATGTGCCGTTGTTTTTACGGATAAAAACTGGCAGCTGTGGTTGCCGGAATAATCCTGTTAGAAAAACAGTACATACTGTATGTAAAGATTACAGAACAACTTGTAAATTTAACATCCTCATTAAATCAATGTTTATTGTACATTGAATATCCGTGAAATTAACAGTTATGTGTTGATTATTGTACAATGCATACTTGTAAAATTTACATTTAGTTCTCATTAATTGTACATGGAATCCCAGTGAAATGTACAAGTTGTACCGTAATGCTGTTTACATTTGACTGTATTTTAAACAGAATTATTCTAGCAACCACTGCTGCCAATATTTTTCCGTAAAAACAACAGATTTTTTTTTTTTACAGCCCCGGTAACATTGCAAGATGGGTCAAACGCAGGACAAACTACTAACTGACACTTTTCACCCAGATGCATTACCACGGATTACACAGATTAATGACCCAGAAAGAGAAAATAGTTAAAGAGAAAATATAAGATACATGTAAGCAAGAAAAGAACAAGACATCCTTTATTTATCCCCGTAGGGAAATTATTTCTCTGCATTTGACTCATCCTTTCAGGAGCAGTGGGTAGCACATCTTTCAGGTGCTCAGGGGGCAGTACTGTGAAGGGTCTTGCCCAAGGACCCACACTGGCTTGCTCATTCTAAAGTTTCATCTCAAACCCAAACTCCTTGAATGTTGGAACCCTGGCTCTTCTCCAGCACAGACTCTTAGCAGCTTTAGTTCTCTATGTAAACAAACCCTGATATCCCAGCTGTCCCTGCTGTCAGGAGACTGGGGGGAGAACAGTGACAGCAACTTTTCAAGTCTCTGCAACATCTGTTTGAGGAAGCCATGTGAAACCTCATCTTGTAAAGAGGATAGTTTATTCAGTTCAATTCAAACTTTATTAAAGGGACCCATATTACTCTATTTTCTGTTGTAATGTTTCCTCATCAAAACATACCTGGTTTGTGTTTTGTATCATTCACATGTTTAACACACAAAACCTGCATATTTATGCTAACTTCTTCTCTCTTTTCCACCTTTTCATGTAATGTGGGATATACCAACACAGACGTGAGAGCCAGAGTGGACCTCAGTCTCCACCTAAAAGCCACGGGCCACTTCTTTGAGGACAGTGAGGTGCAGATCTTGGCCAGAGAAAAGAACTGGTTTGAGAGGGGAGTTAAAGAGGCTATTTTTGTCAAGAAAGAGAATCCTTCCTTGAACAGAAATGGAGGTCTCTGAGATCATTTGTCTCCCTTCTATAACTCTATCCTCAAACCTAAATCAAAACAAACAAAGTAAACAATAGGGCAGCAGGTCAGGTCCAGAGGTGTGAAAACACCATTATGGCTCTGAATGGTTCTGCTAACAAGACCCCACACTCCACTCCCACTGCAGATCTAATGGGCCTACTTAACTATTAGGTGTGGTAGTTTCAAAGTAATTTCATTGTACTTAGCTCCTCCCTTCAGGCAGATATAGGCAGTGTCCTCCAGAGTCTGACCAGAACTGAAGAAGCAGCCGTGGATTCTACTTGGACGACTGAGGGATTCTACCACTCATGTGGTAATACAGGACAATACAGGCAAATAATAAAATATTACTCAACAATGTGTGAATGAAACAAAACACAACTCCAGGTATGTTTCAAAAACATGATTTAAAGCTCACAAAAGTACATTTTGCGTAATATAAAGAGTACATTTTGCGTACTATAAAGAGTACATTTTGCGTAATATAAAGAGTACATTTTGCGTTATATAAAGAGTACATTTTGCGTAATATAAAGAGTACATTTTGCGTAATATAAAGAGTACATTTTGCATAATATAAAGAGTACATTTTGCGTAATATAAAGGGTACATTTTGCGTAATATAAAGAGTACATTTTGCGTAATATAAAGAGTACATTTTGCGTAATATAGGACCTTAAAGAACACATCATATTGTGGTTAATTTGTTGTACCAGCAGCTGATATGAAGCTGTATAACAAAAACAGAGAGATAGCCTTCTGAATTTCCAAGTGAGCTGAATGTGTTCAGGAGAAACAAATGAATTTTTAAAAAAAAATTTTCTGAGCAGTTTTGAGCAATTACATCTCCATGGAGACAAGCAGGTAGTAACAACATTCTAACATGGCTTAAAGCTCACAAGAGTACATTTTGCATAATATAGGACCTTTAAGACATAATGCATAATACTTATAATAATCTGGTTCATAGTAAGTAAGTATATATATTTCAATATACAAGCAGAATACAAGTTTAAATATACAATGCATGTTATAATGTGTACAGACAAGACCGCCAATGTCTCCACAACTAAGACGTGAATGTGACAGAGCTCCTCAGGGGACACACTAAAGCTTGGATGATCTGATATGGTGACAACACTAGTTTGCAAACATTTCACTGGCACTACAAAATCAGCACTTTTAGAAATATTCTCAAAGAGTCATTATAGGCCACACTAGATATGTTCTGATACAAATTGACTTATCTGTCTGAAACATTGAAAAAGGTACAGTGGTACCTCACCTTACGAAATTAATTCGTTCCAGAAGTGGTTTCGTAACGTTAATTTTTTGTAAGTTGAGTAGCTATTTCAATGGAAAAAGCCTGATTCGTTCCAAGGCCCCGATCCAAGTTTTTTTTTATAGTGTAACATTTTTTTTATAGTGTAACTGCATCCTGATTGGCTAAGAAACTGTAGACCCAGGACTAAACCTGGACTATACCAGGTATAGACCAAGGTCTAAACCTGGACTGGACCAGGACTAAACCTGGACTAAACCAGGACTGGACCAGGTCTAGACCTGGACTAAACCAGGACTGGACCAGGACTAAACCTGGACTAAACCAGGACTGGACCAGGTCTAGACCTGGACTAAACCAGGACTGGACCAGGACTAAACCTGGACTAAACCAGGACTGGACCAGGTGGATTATAGCGCCGCGTGCGGGTCTATTTCCTGGTTTCGTGCTAGCTCTGCTATTAGCAGCAGCACCGGTGTACCTCACGAGTCACGGCTGAGGCGAGCAGCGACTGCGTGCGTGGGGGGAAGGGGGAGGGAGGACACGTGTGTGATAGCGCAGCATGACCCGGCGCGGGGCTGCGAGCACGAGACCCGTGCTCAAACCGTGCCTCCTCTAGACCAGGTCTAGCCAGGATTAAACCACCGCGTGCGGGTCTATTTCCTGGTTTCGTGCTAGCTCTGCCGGTGTACCTCACGAGTCACGGCTGAGGCGAGCAGCGAGGAGGGGAGATGTGCCTCCCCTCGGGACGGCACGCAGTCCGAGCGCATGAACGAACGCAGGCAAGAGCCGCGGTGGTTTAATCCTGGTTTAGACCTGGTTTAGACCTGGTCTAGAGGAGGCACGGTTTGAGCACGGGTCTCGTGCTCGCAGCCCCGCGCCGGGTCATGCTGCGCTATCACACACGTGTCCGCCCTCCCCCTTCCCCCCCCACGCTTCACTATTAATACATTTTGTTGAAAATCTATGAAAGTTTGAGTGTTTAAACAGAGACAAATGTGAGAAAAGTTTAAATCCAGTCTGAGAAAAGCGTATAATGTGTGTGGCTGAGCGCGCATTATTTGAATTTCTGAGATTTCACGTTTCGTAACTTGAATTTTCTTTCGTATCTAGAGACCAAAATTTAACGTGAAGGCGTTTCGTAACTTGGAATTTTCGTTTGTTGGGTCTTTCGTAAGGTGAGGTACCACTGTACTTATAATAATCTGGTTCATAGTAATATACAAGCAGAATACAAGTTTAAATATACAATGCATGTTATAATGTGTACAGACAAGACCGCCAATGTCTCCACAACTAAGACGTGAATGTGACAGAGCTCCTCAGGGGACACACTAAAGCTTGGATGATCTGATACGGTGACAACACTAGTTTGCAAACATTTCACTGGCACTACAAAATCAGCACTTTTAGAAATATTCTCAAAGAGTCATTATAGGCCACACTAGATATGTTCTGATACAAATTGACTTATCTGTCTGAAACATTGAAAAAGGTACTTGAACAAATATTTCAGAAAAAGTACCCCATATCATCAGTAATTATTGTCTAATATTTTGTTTTCATTTGAGTCATTTTTACTTCAATAGTGGGACAGCGCTACAACATTCTACAGGCCAATGATATTTAATTGATACTGGGGGTGTTCTACATGTATGCGTGTTGGTGGTCTGTTCTCCAGTTACCATACAGACAACATACATGAAAACTCAAAAAAAACAACAACAATCTAAATCTAAATCATCTAAATTTCCCACATTGATTTTTTTATTCTTTTAAATTTATATATGTTGGGCAAGTAAGCAATTTACATTCTTATACATATGACAAAAGTGCTATCATAACAAATAACAACAACAAAAAAACATTTGCCCATTTTTTAAATTTTCTTTATTTCGTTGTTAGTTCGCTTGTCTTTTCTGTGTGTTTGTGTTATGTTAAAGAAAATTACCATCCTGGCATGTTGACACTTGATGAAAAGAACAATCAATTACCAGTCACACACACACACACACAAAACAAAACAAAAAACATATAAATCTCATCTTTTCTCGTTCTCGTGGACCAAATCTCATGACATGTCTCGTCTCTTAGAAATGGTGTCTCGTCCCATCCCTACTTTGTGACAGTTTCCATGCTGTGATAGAAACAGGGGGATAAGGCTGGTACAGTAACAGTGTGAGTGTGTTTTGAAGGTGTTTTTCAGGAAAGGCCTGCTCGGTTTGGAGATACGCCCACATGCAACAAAACACAAAACATGACGCCAGTGGAAACAGACCTTCAAGTTCTGAGTCCTGACCTATATCTACCTACACTGAGATAAAAGAGGGATGTTAAATTAAAGGTCCCATGACATGGTACTTCTTGATGCTTTTATATGGCTCCTTAATGGTTCCCTAATACTGTAAATGAATCTTTCTTCAAAATCAACACTCAGATGAGAAACAGAGATAAGATGAGAAAGAGTTTTTTTTTTCTCTCTGAACAGGCCATTATGGGCGTTGTTGCTTGAATGCAAATGAGGAGAAAAGAGCTGGCCTTTAGTAGAGGGTGGGGGCGTGGCCACACTCTCCGCTGTCAGGTCTCAGCTGATCCATTTCCGTGTTTTTGCACGGGGGGAGAGATTTGAAGCGTTCCATTGAAAAATAAACACATTTCCACATAAAATAAAATTAAACCACTGCTGTTCAAAGGTCCAGAGGCTCAGATAAAGGACTTCCGAGCCTAGAAACACTCGGACGTGCCTCCAGGCAAATAAAAAAACGCATTTCGCATTGCCTAGCGCATTCGCAGTCCAAACTCTCTGGGCGTGATTTACAGAGACGCTGAGTACAGACAGACGGGGGTGGAACTGCATTTGCATTTCTTTTTTCGATCTGACGTCAATAAGGTGCCTTGTTCAAAATCGCCCGTTTGAGCTCCGATTTTTTGTAACGCAGAAAAGGATCGCAAATGCTCAGTTTAGACATTTCACAACTTTTAACCATGGGGGGGGTAAACAGGGTAGGGGAGCTCACATTAACGTTCAAAAACCTCAGAAAGTGAAAATGTCATGCCATGGGACCTTTAAAGGGCTCATATTACACAAAATTGACTCTTGTGAGATTTTAGTCATGTTTTAATGCTGTAATGCTGAAACATACTTTCAGATATGTTTTGCTTCATTCACACGTTTGAGTGTGTCTACATCTCCAAAGCTCAAACTTTTTGTTTAGTAGAGATTGCCTATCCCATTTGAAATTGTCCAAATGAAAGTGTATGGAGTTTAAAAACATCTTGTGAGTTGAGTCGCCTCTCCACAGATCACAAATTTTTGTTCAGCTTCTTTTTAGTCAAAGTCAAAGTCAAAGTCAAAGTCAGCTTTATTGTCAATTCTGCCATATGTGTTCAACATACAGTGAATCGAAATTTCGTTTCTCTCTGGCCAAGTAGTGCAAAAAGACAGTGTACAAAATACAATATGAAGACAAAACACAACAAAAACTATCTAAGACAGAGATCTAAAGTTAAAACTAAAGTCTACGGTCTAAAATCTTTTTAGTCTATGGGGACTAGGGATGTCAACAATTAATCGACTTACACTTAATTGTCGATCAAGACGCTGGCCGAACAAAATGCATTAATTGTAACTAATCGCTAGAGGGCGCTACTCTGGAATGTGAACACGAGATGTGAACCCACTCACGAGAAAGACCATAGCGTTACATCATGTAACCCTTTCCTCTCTGGATGTTGCCGTACAACTCACAGTAGAGCTGGACATAGAACCATATATTTTTGAAATTATAAAAGCATGTAACTTACATGCTTTTATAATTTCTTGATTGTTCTGGTTTGAGGCCCTGTAATGTTTTATGCTGTGTCCAGGGGCCCTGTGAAATGTATATTTTGTACTGTAACCCTTCACAGATTAAGGGAGAGAAATATTGTTGATGCCTTAGTTCAAAATAAATGTTGAGAATGTCCTAAAAATAGCCTGGATTCACTGGTTTCATCATAATATGTAGACTAAATAACATTCTGTTATTTAATTTCTTCTGTTCCTTTTAATTTCAAGATTTCCATGCTGCAAGTGCAACAACTGAGCCAGTCCTCAATTTATTTTCAATAAAGAATGTATTTTGTTATTCAGCATCAATACATTTGTCTGCTTTTTACTAAGGAATAATTAATTGAGGAATATACAATATAATAATACTATGATATATTTTTGACTCAGTGTTATGCAGTAGTCGAGTTGTAAAATGAAACCAGAGGGGATGGTGAAATTTTTCACCAACGGGAAGGGGGGGCATTTTAAGCTAAGCCCTCCGCCATCACTGACATCACTGTGGTGTTTCAGGGCAGGGCAGAATTAGAAGGTACTTTGTTAAAATGGAAATGCTTTTATAACAAAAAGTCCATATAATCATTCAATAATTCAATAATACACAGGATATATGTTATCACACACGTACACACACACACACACACACACCTTAGTCCTGGTTTAGTCTTGGTTTAGACCTGGTTTAGTTTTGGTTTAGTCCCGGTTTAGTCCTGGTTTAGACCTGGTTTAGACCCGGTTTAGATCTGGTTTAGTCTTGGCTTAGTCCTGGTTTGGACCTGGTTTAGTCCTGGTTTAGACCTGGTTTAGTCTTGGTTTAGTCCTGGTTTAAACCTGGTTTAGTCTTGGTTTAGTCCTGGTTTAGACCTGGTTTAGTCTTGGTTTAAACCTGGTTTAGACCTGGTTTAGTCTTGGTTTAGTCCTGGTTTAGACCTGGTTTAGTCCTGGTTTAGACCTGGTTTAGTCTTGGTTTAGTCCTGGTTTAGACCTGGTTTAGTCTTGGTTTAAACCTGGTTTAGACCTGGTTTAGTCTTGGTTTAGTCCTGGTTTAGACCTGGTTTAGTCTTGGTTTAGTCCTGGTTTAAACCTGGTTTAGTCTTGGTTTAGTCTTGGTTTAAACCTGGTTTAGACCTGGTTTAGTCTTGGTTTAGTCCTGGTTTAGACCTGGTTTAGTCCTGGTTTAGACCTGGTTTAGTCTTGGTTTAGTCCTGGTTTAGTGCCGAAATAGATGCAGAAATAATCTGATAATATGACTCACCCATAAGAATGCGGTCAGATCCATTCTAACAGTTTGCCGTGTTGTCTTTAATAATCCGGAGCTCCGGAGAAAAGGACATAATCCCGAACGTATCCCGTGTCCCGAGGCGAGAGTTCCTTCTTACGTAGCATTAACGTAGCAAGTTAAGGATTCTTCTTCTCTTAGAAATGCCGCGTAAATATCAGGCTCACAGCTGATCGGCGAACAGGCGCAAACACAACAGCGGCAATCGTCATGATTGGCGGGAGCGCGTATCGGTGCGTAATTATGCTGCAACATGATTGGAAGCTGGAGCGCACTGGCCATTTTGACTTAAAAACGGCGAAATTCGCCAAAAGTTTAGGGATTTTCATGCCTGATTGATAAAATGCCATAAGCGATGGAAGAAAGGATATTTTTTTCCCACAGGGGGGATGCCATCCCCCCTCATCCCCCCTCACCTCGAGTACTGGTGTTATGTTACTATAGCTTATATTCTTAAAGACCCTATTGAAACACTACAATTCAGGTGAAAAACGCCGCTTATCAGTTAATCGTAAGTCGATCGATAAGGTCAATCAACTATAGATTAGGGGTGGGTATTGGCAAAGAAGTCACGATTCAATTCGAATCACGATTCATATGCCATGATGCGATACTATCATGATGCATCACGATACTTGAATTATTGCGATGCATTGCAATATATTCGACATACTTCAGTGAAAATGTACCAAAAAAAAGAGGATAACTTAAATATCAGTGGCTGTGTATCTGGGTCGTGTCTTCAGTTTATACAGAACTCTGTGCAACTCAAGTCATAACTGAATTTATTGAATAACAAAAACAAATAAACCAAACCAATAACAAAAAAAGTGCATAGGATTTTTTTCTAAAACAAAAAATGATGTTCAAACATTTGCCATTTTGGAGGTAGCTCCCATCATAACAAACAATACCCTTTCACAAAGAAAAAAGTGCATAGGATTTATATAATAATAATAATAATAATAATAATAATAATAATAATAATAATAATAATAATAATAATAATAAATAATTAATTAATAATAATCGATTTTTGGCATCAAGAATCAATGCAGTATATTGTGAAAGTTAGTATTGCGATGCATTGTCATGACGATTATTTTACACACCCCTACTATAGATTAATGAATTAATTGATAATTTGCATCCCTAATGGGGACAAAATCATACTATGGGGCCACATAGTCTCTGTCAATGGAAAACACTGATAACTGGTGGCGTCACCTGCTTATCTCCGTGGAGATAGAGAAGTTAAAGCCATACTGTGAAATATTGCAGGTAAAGCATTTCTGCCACAAAGGATACATGTTATTTTTGCAATTTGTTCTGTTGGTGTTGAAAAAATTTATATATATATTGGGTTGAAAAACTAAATCAAAATGCCTTTAAAATGTGTAGAATGTAATTAGTTATCTGCACTTGATCAAGTACTAGCAATGCATCTAGACAAAGAGAGAACATGCAAATTTCAGAAAGAAAGACCACACACTAGCGGGGAATTAAACCAGGGATTTTTTCGTTGCACGTTAATGACTCTGCTGTTCTGTACCACTACATTTCACTAGAATGTGATGTACCAGCCCAGAGACATTTCATATTTTAGAAGAAATGCCAAAATGTTGATTGACAGAGAGCTGTTTACTTCTTTTGCATAATTTCTCTGCCATCTGCACTGTCCAAATTCACACCCCAATCACACAGAGCAGCTAATGTCGTCTGCGTTCCCAATGAATCACCTGCAGCTCCACTGTCTCTGTGTGAGCACCGTTATGTCACTAAATGAACGCTCTAAATGCCACTTACATAAACCCGCCGGACAGAAGGGATCCTCATAACAGCCCATTATCAACACAGAACAAGGTGGTCCAGGACAGGTACGCCATCACAGTGAGTCTGAGGCTACGTTTATATGATGACGTTCTGAACTGAAAACGCAAAAGTGGCGTTGCGTCTTCACTTTTTAGACGAGCGTTTAGACGAGCGTTTTCAGGAGGAAATCTGCGTGCGTACGGTGACGCAAAAGTGTGTGGAATTCGATTGGGTATGCATGCCAGGCGGCTAGGTGGCGCTGTGATACATTATCACTATGTCCGCGCGCATGCGTAGAATCTTCCTTCTTCTCATCTGAGCTGTGAAAAGCAAAACAAAACATGGCTACCGGTAGAAAAAAAAATGACGTGTGGTCAGTTCAACTGTTGCTTCAGACCACGTTAGACTACAAAGCAACGAAGGCGCAACAAGGTGTGGGCATAAACAAGGTATGTGACGTAAACACTACGCCCATGTTAACTCTATCAGCCTGTTCACCTTCAGCGGATGTCTAGTTTACAAGTGAACAGGCTGATAGAGTTAACATGGGCGTAGTGATACGAGTGGAGAGAGACAATACGCAAATGTGAAATACGCTGCTGGATGTTTGGTGGACAACTGTTTCGGACGCAGATATATCACCTTTCTAACAAATGTTTTTTTTTGAGAAGAAAAACAAGCTTAATTTCATGTTCCAGGGAAGTTACCGGACCTACTTACGTGGGCTCCAGAAAGCGAGCCGAACCGGGATCAGCTGAGACTGTCAGAGGTAAACCGGTGTCAACACACGTAACTTTTAGAAGGAAACCCATACAGATTAACATAAAAAAAACAGGCACTATCCCTTTAAAATCCTTCAATATCACCAACTATACAGTACACCACCACTAGTAGTCAAACTGCGATGTTATGGTACAATTATGCTCACAGAAATATTGTAATTTAATGATAAGTGATTAAGGTAAAAACAAACCCTCATTCATCTGTATTCACAAATTCAACCACAACAACTAACAAGGCAAAGGAGTAATTACACCAAAATGACACAAGAAACATTTAAAATTAGTTAATGAAAAACTATTTTGTCTACTCCAAGATGTCCGCAAGGTATCATGGTAGCTTTGTCTTGATTAAATTTAGTAAAAATGTTATATTCAGGAACACTTTGTGATCTTAACAACAAAGAACTGTCACTCAAATATCAAAGCTTTTTTTTTTATTTTGCAGTCCAAGATTCGTGTAACTTTTCTGGTAGAGGGTCCATCACGCCGACCACATGTTCTACAGTATGGCATTTAATTTAACTATCTCCATGGAGACAAGCTCCAGCCACATCACCCAGCCAAGTTACAGGTCAGATCTGTGGAGAAGTGCATCTGCTCACAATAATTAAGCATGCTTTTGTGGTCATTTTGAGACATAAAAACACCTGTAATTGAATAAATATAAGATATATTTGTTTAATGCCATACTGTGGAACATCCCAGGCAAAGCAAATACATCACCATGGAGACAAGCAGACTCCACCAGACAAGTCACACAGTACAGCTTTAATGCAAATGAATGGCCAGTTTCATTCAGTCAGTCCTTCTTGATTTAAACAATAGCTCTTTCTTTCTCTGTCATCTCGATAAAGATTCACTTCAAATCTGACATTGTTTCTTTCAAAAATTATGATTAGACTGTGACGTCTACAATCGTAATGTAATTGCAGTAGATTGCGTTTGAAAATATGTATAATTTCCTTCAATAATAATGATTAGACAAGATGAGTTATAAAAAAACAGAGCACTGTGAAATTCAATGGAGATCAAAGACGCAAGACAGAAAACTGGGTCCAAACCAGGACTAAACCAGTAGTAGATGTCCATAGATCTTGGTATTACAGTTGGAAGATGAGAAAATTGACTAAAAACAAGGTCTGAACAGGACTGAACCAGGTCTAAACCCAGGATTAAACCCAAGAATAAACCAGTGATAGATGTCTATAGATCTTGGCATTACAGTGACAGCCCTAAAGATAAAAAAAATGACTAAAATACAAGGGCTAAACAAGGACTGAACCTGGTCTAAACCCAGGAGTAAACCAGTATTATGTGTCTATAGATCTTATTACAGTGACAGCCCTGAAGATGAGAAATGTACTAAAAACAAGGTCTCAAACAAGATCGAACCAAATCCAAACCCAGGACTAAAACAGTGATAGGTGTCTATAGATCTTGGTTTTCCAGTGACAGCCATGAAGATCGAAAAACGTATTAAAAACAAGGTCTAAACCAAGAGTAAACAGGTCCAAACCCAGAACTAAACCAGGACTAAACCAGTAGTAGATGTCCATAGATCTTGTTATTACAGTGACAGCCCTGAAGATGGAAAAATATACTAAAAATGTGTAAAAAATATACTAAAAACAAGGTTTAAACCAAGACGGAACCAGGTCCAAACCCAGGACTAAACCAGTAATAATTGTCTATAGATCTTTGTATTACGGTGACAGCCCTGAAGATGAGAAATGTACTAAAAACAAGGTCCAAATCGAGACTAAACAGGTCCAAACCCAGGACTAAACCAGGACTAAACCAGTAGTAGATGTCCATAAATCTTGGTATTACGGTGACAGCCCTGAAGATGGAAAAATATACTAAAAATGTGTAAAAAATATACTAAAAACAAGGTCCAAACCAAGACGGAATCAGGTCTAAACCTAGGACTAAACCCAAGAATAAACCAGTGATAGATGTCTATAGATCTTGGCATTACAGTGACAGCCCTAAAGATACAAAAAGACTACAAAACAAGGTCTAAGCCCAGGAGTAAACCAGTATTATGTGTCTATAGATCTTATTACAGTGACAGCTCTGAAGATGGAAAACCAAGACTGAACAAGTCCAAACCCAAGAGAAAAACTACATGTCCACAGATGGGGATTACGGTCAGTGGCAGCCCTGAAGATGCAATCAACTCAAGAGAGCAACAGCTTCTTTGCTCGGAGTCCAGTGGCGCGTGTCGAGGATGTGTCATAGTGAACGCGCTCGCGTGCAGGTGCAGTGCGCTCATACAGCGCACAGTTAAAGGCCATTTTGGAGCGAAATCAATATTAATCCATTTCTGAAGCGAGGAGGAGACACGTCCTGCACAAAAAAACAAAAAACAAAAAAAATCCCCAAACCCTCTTCTCTTCTTCCCCTACGCTGAGCCAAGACATGCTAATAAATCGTTTACTAATTGACTACGTGAGGGGTAAATTGGTTTAAACATTCAATTGGCATTAATGAGGATTCACACACATACACATGCACATACACATGCACATACACACGCGGGAGTATAAACAAAGCACAAACCACAACGCGTAAAACCAACCGACGACCGAAGCCCTGGATGCGCGCTGCGTGCTTTTAGCGTGTGCAATACCACGTTGGAAAGGGAGGAAATCTGCATGCAGGAACGTGGAAAGCTTGTACTTACATCGTCCCATTTCATGAATTTGTTGCCTCGTTTGAGACACTCGGGCACGGACACGGGTTTGAGCTGCAGCGCGTGGACTCCTGGCTGTCCCCCTGCCATTGACGGATCAAGCGTTTAGCGCACTACGGCTTCACGGAATAGTCACTCCACGCGCGTCTTCTTCTTCTTCTCCTTCTTCTCCCCCCTCCTCCTCCGTCTTCTGTGCTGTTTTTTAAGCTGCCGTTACGATCGCGCGCTGTAGGACACGGAGAGCCCCGCTTGTTCACCGCAAACGCCAGTGTGTCATGCCCGCAGTGACTGTTGGTGGAGACGGACGCAAGCGCAGCGGAGCCAAGCAAAAGCACTACTGACTGACAGACCGCTGGAAACAGAAGCGAAAGGAGAGAGAGAGAGAGAGAGGGAGGTAGAGAGAGAGAGAGAGAGAGAGAGATGGACTCAGATGTTACGAAGCAATGCGGAGAAATGGATCGAGGAGTGAGCGAGCGCCTCCGTGCGTCAGAGGCAACAACAGCGCAGGACGGCCCACGCAGTGACAGGTGGTTGAGAGTCGCTTCAAAAAAAAAAACTGAGAGAACAGCTCTAAAGCCTGGGTTAATGGCTTCTAAATAAATGGAATAGGTTAAAAATAATTACATGTAATGTGCAATACAATTAAACTGTGTCCAATTAAGCAAATGGGTCAAAAATGTGCTCTTTGACTTTAGTTGTTTTAGTCATAATAGTGCAGGGGCGTCAAACTCATTTTGTATCCAACCTACTTTGATCCCAAAGGGGCCGGATCAGAAAGCTCATGGCAAATATACCCCAGAAATAGCAATAAGTCCAAATATTTGTGCAGAGAAACGCAAATCTATTACAGACTGCTGTTTCTTCAGTCCCAGCAATAATTCGTTTATCTTCTGTCTTCTCAATTCTCCGTTCAAGTTATTGTATTGTTCGAAATGCCGTGTCTCATAGTGGTGTTTAAGACATATATATTATATTACAGGGCTCTCAAGTGTCACGCATTGAGAGTGTGACACACGCAATTCGACGTGTTCACACGCTCACACGCCACACATGGCATTTCTCACGCTGATTTTTTTTTATTTTATTTTTTTTTGTGCCCAGAAAATCGGTCTGTGTGGCTCAGTTTATGCAGGCACCGCGCGTTTTCAGCGACAAAAACTCTCCCCCTCCTCCCCGCCCCGCTCCCCGCAAAAAAAATCAGCCAATCAGAAAATAGATTGTTCTGTTGTTGGGCAGACTGTAGAGTGTAGTTTCAGCTGCTAAGCGCACACTGCGGTGATGATAAAACAAACTGAGAACCATCAGGTAATAACTTCATTTATATAACTCTCATGAGTTGCTTTGTAGTTTAAGTTTGCTCTTTAGACCAGTGCTTCTCAATTATTTTCTGTGACGTCCCCCCTAGGAAGAAGAAAAAATGTCACGCCCCCCTCCCTGTGCACGACTATTAATAGTATTATTTGTCTAGAAAATTATTAGTACACCTCTGCATAACAATGTATCCTTTTATTAACATTAAAAACAAAAAAAGAAAGAAACTTCCAACAAACACTGCACTCTTTTTTTGCACTGAGGACTCAAATATTAATGTGTTTTTAATGCAGCTTTGTGCACGTTTATTTACGTTTTACAGAAACTAAACTTAAAAACCACATGGTCCATTTGCATAAACTCAAAGCTCAGTGGAATATAACGTGTTTTTTCTGTGACAGAGGATGTTCTGCTGATGGCAAGTCTGTTCTGTGCGTATATCGCGTATTTAAGGTCGCCGAACCCTGCCCCAGAGCGACGAGAGCGCTACTGCCAACTACTGTTGTTGATGTGGAATTACACTTTCGTTCTAGTACAGTATGGCAAAAAAGCATGTTTCCCAGGGTCACACACGCCCCCCCTGGCATCACACCGCGCCCCCCCAGGGGGGCCCGCCCCACTATTTGAGAAGCACTGCTTTAGACAAACATTTACAGCAGGGCTCTCAAGTCTCACGCATTGAGAGAGACAATTAAACGGGTTCACACGCTCACACGGCATTTCTCATGCAATTCAAGCCCCCCCCCCCGCTCCTCGGGAAAAATTGTTCACTCGCACCCCCCCGCTTCTCGGAAATTACGCAGTCTCACGCAAAACTTGAGAGCCCTGTTATATTCCTTGACCACCGCCACTTGTTGCAAACACACCGAGCGTACAGGTTTCCCATTCACCTCCTGAACAAATTGGAATTAGTCAATTTTTTTCTTGGAAAATCCTGTACTCGGCTTCCACTTTTCTAATTTTTGACATTTTGCTGATGAGGGTGTCACGGTCGACAGTCAAAACGATGGTCCTTTAAGAGCGTTTGGAAAGAGGCGAGTCTTCGTTTGGGCTGCTCTGGTGGGAGGGGCCACGCACAGAGGCGCTGGAAACGCTGCTGTGCTAAACTGCGCAGAAAAGAGGTGCAGAAAATTACCAATATTGTAATAGAAAATTGAAATATAATTAAAATATTTTAATAGAAAATCAGCCGAGGACCAGATTAAAGGTCTTGGAGGGCCGGATCTGGCCCCCGGACCGCATGTTTCACACCCCTGAATTAAACTGTGTCCAATTAAGCAAATGGGTCAAAAATTTGCTCTTATTTTTTTAGTCATAATAGTGATAATGTTGTGCAAATGAAGCCTTATGTAAGCCTGATTAATAAGAGGCTACAGCAGTTGGGAGCAAATTGTAGGAGTTGAGTTCCATATTAAGAATAGAAGTTAATTTACGGACAACATAGTGAAATGCAAATGCCAGGATCATGTAGAGCGGGTTAATACGAACATTTTAAGACCAACATGACGAGGCTCACTGCAGAGAGAGAGGTGACAAATTTTCAATGTAAAGTCAATTGGAGCCAGAGCAAAGGAGAAGTTCAATTTGTGAACTGGACAAAGTTTGTTTGGTTGAAAACGTTTCACCGCTCATCCGAGAGGCTTCGTCAGCTCTGGCCCTCATGCTGGTTAGACCCTGTTTATATCTAGCTGCAAGGGAGGAGCTAACTACCCTGAACAAAGCTCTGAACCTATCCCAGCTACTCTCTTTTGTTTTACGAATTCCTCTGGCGTCTTGTATTAGCATATCTATCAGCCCTAGGCGGCGCTCACTACACTGAAATAGCTCTGAAACCATCAGCTAATCTGTCTCTTTGTATTTCAAATTTCTCTGGCGTCCAATTCCCTATTTAAGACAACGACCCTCTCCACCCCTCTGCAATGGCTTGTCTGTCCTAATGATTCTTTGTTTGAGAATCGAATTATAGATGGGAGACAAGTTGTGTCTAACTCCCCCATTTCTGTTTAACGACGGATTCTCTTTTTTGACAAAAATAGCCTCTTTAACTCCCCTCTCAAACCAATTCTTTTCCCTGGCTAAGATCTGAACCTCACTGTCCTCAAATGAATAGAATAGAAGCCGCGGGCCATTCATTTGAGGACAGTGAGGTTCAGATCTTAGCCAGGGAAAAGAACTGGTTTGAGAGGGGAGTTAAAGAGGCTATTTTTGTCAAAAAAGAGAATCCGTCGTTAAACAGAAATGGGGGAGTTAGACACAACTTGTCTCCCATCTATAATTCGATTCTCAAACAAAGAATCATTAGGACAGACAAGCCATTGCAGAGGGGTGGAGAGGGTCGTTGTCTTAAATAGGGAATTGGACGCCAGAGAAATTTGAAATACAAAGAGACAGATTAGTTGATAGTTTCAGAGCTATTTCAGTGTAGTGAGCGCCTCCTAGGGCTGATAGATATGCTAATACAAGACGCCAGAGGAATTCGTAAAACAAAGGAGAGTAGCGGGGATAGGTCAGAGCTTTGTTCAGGGTAGTTAGCTCCTCCCTTGCAGCTAGATATAAACAGGGTCTAACCAGCATGAGGGCCAGAGCTGAAGAAGCCTCTCGGATGAGCGGCGAAACGTTTTCAACCAAACAAACTTTGTCCAGTTGACAAATTGAACTTCTCCTTTGATCATGGATTCTACCTGGACGACTGAGGGACTTTTCACGCAATTGGAGCCAGAGTTGATGGAGCTGGATGCGCCCCCATTTCTGTTTTATTTGGAACGCAACGGCGAGTTAGCGGGTTAATTATGCTGATTTGTAGTTACATGGTATGTGTATGGTTGTTACCCAAAAAAATAAATAAATAAATAAGGAAATTCAGTGTTAAAAAAAAGCTCAATTTACCTCCTTTGAGATCATGATGAGGGAACAGTATAATAACATGGTTTAATTAGGGTGAATTTTGCATAATAACGAGAATTGGTTCTTAGCCAATGAAGCTGAAGCTTAATTAAAATGTATTGTGCCAGAATTGCGTACTTCAAAAGCAGAAGCGTGAAAAGTCCCTCAGTCGTCCAGGTAGAATCCATGATCAAAGGAGAAGTTCAATTTGTCAACTGGACAAAGTTTGTTTGGTTGAAAACGTTTCGCCGCTCATCCGAGAGACTTCGTCAGCTCTGAAAAGCAGAAAAACACATTGCTCATGTAGTGTAGCTAAACCTGTGCTGATGGCAGGAGGCAGTGACGATGGTCTCCACAGCTGCAGGTGTTGGGGTGAATCAGGAGCAGTGCAGCGGTGTGAAGGTCAGATTTGTTCTGCTTCACTGTAAGAAACACAAACTGCACAAATGGTTCAGAGAAGAAGAACACAGGTGAAGGACCGATGAGCGTGGTCAATGAATGTACATATAGTATCCATCCATTTTCTTCCGCTTATCCGGGGCCGGGTCGCGGGGACGCCCAGACCACCTTCACCCCGGACACTTCCTCCAGCTCCTCCGGGGGGACCCCAAGGCGTTCCCAGGCCAGCCGGGAGACATAGTCCCTCCAGCATGTCCCACCGGGGCCTCCTTCCGGTGGGACATGCCCGAAACCCCTCCCGAGGGAGGCGTCCAGGAGGCATCTGAAACAGATGCCCGATCCACCTCAGCTGGCTCCTCTCGACGTGGAGAAGCAGCGACTCTACTCCAAGCTCCTCCCGTGTGACCGAGCTCCTCACCCTATCTCTAAGGGAGCGTCCAGCCACTCTGCGGAGGAAACTCATTTCGGCCGCTTGTATCCGCGATCATGTCCTTTCGGTCATTACCCAAAGCTCATGACCATAGGTGAGGGTAGGAACATAGATTGACCGGTAAATTGAGAGCTTCGCCTTTTGGCTCAGCTCCCTCTTCACCACAACGGTCCGGTACAGTGACCACATCACTGCGGACGCTGCACCGATCCGCCTGTCAATCTCACGTTCCATCCTCTGCTCACTTGTGAACAAGACCCCGAGATACTTGAACTCCTCCACTTGAGGCAAGGACTCCCCACCCACCCGGAGAGGGCAAACCACCTTTTTCCGGTTGAGAACCATGGCCTCGGATTGGGAAGAGCTGATCCCCATCGCAGCCGCTTCACACTCGGCTGGAAACCGCCCCGGTGCACACTGGAGGTCCCGGTTCGATGAAGCCATCAGGACAACATCATCTGCAGACAGCAGAGATGAGATCCTGTGGTACATATAGTATAAAAAAAAACCAAAAAAAACCTACAAACAAACAACTACGGAATTGTATTTCAAGCATAAAACAGAACCACAGCAGCAAGTGTAAATTGAATAATTACATACAAATACACAATAATGATTATATAGTCTAAGTTTAAGTTTTGGTGGCACGGTGGCTGAGTGGTTAGCGCTCATGCTTTACATATTGTGGCCGAAGATTCAAACCCACAAACTAATCAGCCACCATTACACCGATGATGAATACTGACTGACCTTTTCTGAATAGATTTCAAATATTCTTTGTCTATAGCAGAATTTTGCATTATACTCGTATCATAGCAACATTACTTATAACATTGAGCAAATACGGACTTTATATCACAGTACACAGAGACGGGTTTTCATGTTTTGTCTCTTAAAGGGATATGCCACCCCCAGGTCAAACTTGGGCATCTCCCCACAGTCCAGAGACTAAAATAAGTGGTGGAAAGCGTTTTCCTGGTCACCCAGCCATTGTCCGAGTCTGTCAGCACTGACCGCCGCGCGCAGCTGCAGCTACTCCGCCTTAGACTGGAGTCTAACGTCGCCAGAGAAAGATTTCGGCCAAAAGGAATTAATTTGCTCGATGCTTTTCCCAATTACTTTCTGTGTAGTGTGCATTCATATCGAGTGCAAATAAATGTGCAAATCAACACGGAGAGCTTGACTTGGTCATTTTGGGTGGGAACTATTTTTCAGTGCGGAAAAACACAGCCGAAGCACACACCACGCTGCGTAACAGGGGAACTCCCAACGTGGTGCGTAACAGGGATTCCCCTGTCAGCGTGGTGTGTGCTTTGGCTGTCTTTTTCTGCACTGAAAAATAGTTCCCACCCAAAATGACCAAGTCAAGTGCTGACAGACTCGGACAATGGCTGGGTCACCAGAAAAACGCTTTCCATCACTTATTTTAGTCTCTGGACTGTGGGGAGATGCCCAAGTTTGACCTGGGGGTGGCATATCCCTTTAAAACTATAGACTAATGTTTTGGTTGGGGGTCCATCACCTGCTTGTTTTAAACAGCTCTACTTTACATGTATTCAATTGCAGGTGGATTTATAGCTCAAAAATGCTGAGAAGTGGCTAGTGCTCATGCTTCACAGCAAGAAGGTTCCGAGTTTGATCCCCAGGTCGCCCGAGCCTTTATGTGTGGAGTTTGCATGTTCTCCCCGTGTCTGGGTGGGTTTCCTCCGGGCACTCTGGTTTCCCCCACCAACCCAAAACATGCTCCATAGTAAAATCCTCCAGCTGAGGTCCTGACCAAACTGAAGCAAGAAGATCATGGAGATGGACGCAGTAATGTGCTGCCCACTGCTCCTAATAACAGGATGGGTTGAATTCAGAGAAGAATTTCTCCTGTGTGAGATCAATAAAGTCACTTCTTCTTCTTCTTCTTCTTCTTCTTCTTCTTCTTCTTCTTCTTCTTCTTCTTCTTCTTCTTCTTCTTCTTCTTCTTCATTCTGACTGTGAGTGGGGTTGCCTCTCCACTTCACATATCTGACATGTAACAGTCTGATTTGGTCTCCAGACAAAGCAATAACATCTCCATGGAGAAAAGCGTTTGATGGACCCTCCACCAGAAATGTTACACAATGCATCTTTAAGATCCACAGACGATAACTGACCCTCAAAAATAAGTAGAGGCCCCTTTGCTTCTTCATGACTCAACTGAACTTGTGAGTAAGGTGTCAGAACCTTGTGGACTTTTTCACTTCTACTTTCTCATTAAATAAAACATGTCCCTGTTAGCCCTTGCACCACACACACTGTATATTTTTTGTATTATCCGAAAAGAAAAAAGTGGATTTTCTTGGTGCTTTGGGCTCCACTCAACTACTGTGGATCAGGAGATATGTCAAAGTGCAGATACAAGATCCTGCCTCACAAAGTTTACTGAATTAAATATTTATCACAAGAAAAATACAGCTACACAGTTTTTGTAGTTTTGGGCAGTTGGAGTGATACTAGCTACATGTAAATGTCTAAAAACAAAAATAAAAAAAGAATCATATCAAATAATTATTAGTTACTATGCAGTTACTTTTGGTTACTATGCAGTTACTATTAGTTACTAGGCAGTTACTATTAGTTACTATTAGTTACTATGCAGTTACTATTGGTTACTATGCAGTTATTATTAGTTACTATTAGTTACTATGCAGTTACTATTGGTTACTATGCAGTTACTATGCAGTTACTATGCAGTTACTATTAGTTACTATGCAGTTACTATTTGTTACTATGCAGTTACTATTAGTTACTATGCAGTCACTATTGGTTACTATGCAGTTACTATGCAGTTACTATTAGTTACTATGCAGTTACTATGCAGTTACTATGCAGTTACTATTAGTTACTATTAGTTACTATGCAGTTACTATTACTTACTATGCAGTTACTATGCAGTTACTATTAGTTACTATGCAGTTACTATGCAGTTACTATTAGTTACTATGCGGTTACTATTAGTTACTATGCAGTTACTATTGGTTACTATTAGTTACTATGCAGTTACTATTAGTTACTATGCAGTTACTATGCAGTTACTATTAGTTACTATGCAGTTACTATTAGTTACTATGCAGTTACTATGCAGTTACTATTAGTTACTATGCAGTTACTATTAGTTACTATGCAGTTACTATGCAGTTACTATGCAGTTACTATTAGTTACTATGCAGTTACTATGCAGTTACTATTAGTTACTATGCAGTTACTATGCAGTTACTATGCAGTTACTATTAGTTACTATGCAGTTACTATGCAGTTACTATTAGTTACTATGCAGTTACTATTAGTTACTATGCAGTTACTATGCAGTTACTATTAGTTACTATGCAGATACAAGATCCTGCCTCACAAAGTTTACTGAATTAAATATTTATCACAAGAAAAATACAGCTACACAGTTTTTGTAGTTTTGGGCAGTTGGAGTGATACTAGCTACATGTAAATGTCTAAAAACAAAAATAAAAAAAGAATCATATCAAATAATTATTAGTTACTATGCAGTTACTATTAGTTACTAGGCAGTTACTATTAGTTACTATTAGTTACTATGCAGTTACTATTGGTTACTATGCAGTTACTATGCAGTTACTATTAGTTACTATGCAGTTACTGTTGGTTACTATGCAGTTACTATTAGTTACTATGCAGTCACTATTGGTTACTATGCAGTTACTATGCAGTTACTATTAGTTACTATGCAGTTACTATTACTTACTATGCAGTTACTATTACTTACTATGCAGTTACTATGCAGTTACTATTAGTTACTATGCAGTTACTATGCAGTTACTATTAGTTACTATGCGGTAACTATTAGTTACTATGCAGTTACTATTAGTTACTATGCAGTTACTATGCAGTTACTATGCAGTTACTATTAGTTACTATGCAGTTACTATTAGTTACTATTAGTTACTATGCAGTTACTATTAGTTACTATGCAGTTACTATTAGTTACTATGCAGTTACTATGCAGTTACTATTAGTTACTATGCAGTTACTATGCAGTTACTATTAGTTACTATGCAGTTACTATGCAGTTACTATGCAGTTACTATTAGTTACTATGCAGTTACTATGCAGTTACTATTAGTTACTATGCAGTTACTATTAGTTACTATGCAGTTACTATTAGTTACTATGCAGTTACTATTAGTTACTATGCAGTTACTATTAGTTACTATGCAGTTACTATGCAGTTACTATTAGCTACTATGCAGTTACTATTAGCTACTATGGAGTTGCTATTAGTTACTATGCAGTTACTATGAGTTACTATGCAGTTACTATTAGTTACTATTAGTTATTATGCAGTTACTATTAGCTACTATGCAGTTGCTATTAGTTACTATTAGTTACTATGCAGTTACTATTAGTTACTATGCAGTTACTATTAGTTACTATGCAGTTACTATTGGTTACTATTAGTTACTATGCAGTTACTATGCAGTTACTATGCAGTTACTATTAGTTACTATGCAGTTACTATTAGTTACTATTAGTTACTATGCAGTTACTATTAGTTACTATGCAGTTACTATGCAGTTACTATTAGTTACTATGCAGTTACTATTAGTTACTATGCAGTTACTATTAGTTACTATTAGTTACTATGCAGTTACTATTAGTTACTATTAGTTACTATGCAGTTACTATTAGTTACTATGCAGTTACTATTAGTTACTATTAGTTACTATGCAGTTACTATTAGTTACTATTAGTTACTATGCAGTTACTATAGTTATTATACAGTTACTATTAGTTACTATGCAGTTACTATGCAGTTACTATTAGTTACTATGCAGTTACTATTGGTTACTATTAGTTACTATACAGTTACTATTGGTTACTATTAGTTACTATGCAGTTACTATGCAGTTACTATGCAGTTACTATTAGTTACTATGCAGTTACTATTAGTTACTATGCAGTTACTATTGGTTACTATTAGTTACTATGCAGTTACTATGCAGTTACTATTAGTTACTATGCAGTTACTATTAGTTACTATGCAGTTACTATGCAGTTACTATTAGTTACTATGCAGTTACTATGCAGTTACTATTAGTTACTATGCAGTTACTATTAGTTACTATGCAGTTACTATTGGTTACTATTAGTTACTATGCAGTTACTATTAGTTACTATGCAGTTACTATGCAGTTACTATTAGTTACTATGCAGTTACTATGCAGTTACTATTGGTTACTATTAGTTACTATGCAGTTACTATGCAGTTACTATTAGTTACTATGCAGTTACTATGCAGTTACTATTAGTTACTATTAGTTACTATGCAGTTACTATGCAGTTACTATTAGTTACTATTAGTTACTATGCAATTACAGTTAGAAGTTGGCAGTACTTTTAATTCAAATTCAAAAAGTGTAAATGTAAATGTGTTAAATAAGAAAAAGTATATTAAACTAGTCTTGGATTATCTATCAGTAAAATATTATATGCAAAGCTTAAATTAAATACATTTTAGAACACGTTTGCAAATGTCTAAAATACAGGGGAGACCTCCATTGTCTGCATCTGTTACCCTGGAATGTTCCACAATATGACATGAAACTTAATCTTGCATTTATTCAATTAAAGTTATTTTTTATTCCTGACTTATCTCTTCACATATCTGATCCGTAACTTGCTCTGGTGGCTTGACTTGCTTATCATGGTGGAGACAGATACCTTTAATGCCATACTATGGAATATTCTAGACATTGCATAGTGCATGTTTTGTGTAACTTTTCTGGTGGAGGGTCCTGCTTTTCTTTATGGAGATGCTATTTCTTTGTCTGGAATGTTTCGCAGTTTGGTATTAAACCTTTCTATCTTCATGGAGACCAAACCAGACCAAGTTACAGGTCAGATCTGTGGAGAGGCGACCCCACTCACAGTCAGAATGCCTGTTTTTTTTAGGTATTTTTGAGCTCTAAAACCACCTGTAAGCGAATAAATGTAAGGTAGAGCTGTTTAATGTCATACTGTGGAACATTTCCATAGAAACAAGAAGATGACAGACCCTCACCTTTAACAGAACTTTGCTAAAGTTTGCCTCTTGTCACAAATGATTCGTCAACACGCACATGTCCAGAATAGACAGAACAGAATCTGGTGATGCATGATTAGACTTGAAGGGACAGACTTGCCTGAAATAAAAACGCCAAGAGACAAGAACGAAAAAGAAAAATGCATTTACTATTTTAGCTGAATTCCTTTGTGGTCATCTGCCAGCAGGAGCACAGATGCACAGGATATCGTCAACGCGAGAAATGTTTTGACAGAGCTGATGAATCACATTTGGGAAAGAAGCCATCCTCTTTCTTGGTTTGGAGCCTGGAGGTTTTAAGCTGCTTTGAAATGAGTCTGCAGTGTGCCTGTAGAAAACAATCGGAGAAAACACAACTGTCTGTCACAAACCTACATTTACTACGCAGCTTAGACTGAGCTCCAAACATTTCTCGAACTGAAAACCTCACTCTCTAGAGCTTGCCTCGTCAATCCTTCCTTCAGTCCTTTTGTTTCTCACCCAAATAAAACAGCAAAATATCTTCTGGGATATTTTCAGTTTGATCATTTTGTTTTAAAGCAGTGATTCTCAGCTTTTTTCAGTCACGACCGGCATAATAACTGTTGGTATTGTGAACAGAATACACAAGAATAGGCTACCAGCAAAACAATGTCTTATCTGGATAAACACATTTTGTAACAACAATAACATTTAGTACATTCGAACTGTTAAAGATCCTATATTACGCAAAATTGACTCTTGTGAGCGTTAAGTCGTGTTAGAATGTTGTTACTACTACTACTACTACTATAACACTACCACCAGTTTTTTTTTTTTTGCAACTCAAAACAAATCTATATCCTCATGGGACCCGAAGAAAATTCTTATTCTATTAGTCTAAATTCTTATTCTTATTATTTTTAATTTTCTATTTGGAGGTAAATGAACACCTCAGCATTTACATTTTGTTCATTTTATTTTTATTCGTAATGTTCTAACATGTCCTCCATAATGGACATCGGGGACATTTTGGTGTGAAATCCAGGTGAAGTTAATGACCTAACAAAAACTTTTTTTTATTTTTTGATACCCAACATTTCTGACAAACTTCTACAGTCACCTCAAAAATTTTTCTTATTTATTTATTTATTTATTTAATTAATTAATTTATTTATTTATTTATGTATTTATTTAAGTTTTTTTTATATATATCAATTATTTTATTTATTTATTTTAATTTATTATTATTATTATTATTATTATTATTATTATAAATATTATTATTTTTTATTTTTTTTATTTTATTTTCTGACAAACTTCTACAGTCACCTCAAAAAAAAAAATCTTATTTATTTATTTATTTTTATTTATCTATTTATGTAAGTATCTATTTATTTATTTATGTATTTAAGTTTTTTTGATTTATATCAATTATTTTATTTATTTATTTTAATTTATTATTATTATTATTATTATTATTATTATTATTATTATTATTATTATTATTATTATTAATGTATTATATTTTTTTAAATCATAGTTCATAGCAGTTAGCTCAATGTCCACTATAAAGGACACAAATGAATGGAGGATATGCTAAAAGTGAATTCTTTTCCTTCATTTCTTATTGCGTAGAGTTTTCTGAAGAATAAATTCTCTTACATAATGTGGATTGACACTTGACAGTTCTGTAATGCTTTTCTCAAGTTAAATCGGACAGTGAAGTACAGAGGGTCAAAGGGGTCACTCTCCGCTCACACTGACCACAGATAATAATACTGTAATACTGGATTAGAAACAAGGTACCGTAGCGACCCCCTGTGGACACTTCTTGCCAGTGCTGTTTTACTTGTAGCATGCCCATATGAACGGGATCAAAATTAATTCAAGCATTACCTCCTGTGAAATACTCCTTAAATACCTGTACCTTGGTATTACATATTTATCCAAAATTCACATTTGTCTTCTGACCAGCTTTTAGCCATGTTGCCTCATCAAAAAATATCTAGAATTATGTTTTGTTTCGTTCATTCATGTTTGATTAATCCTTTGTCTACATCTCAGAAGCTCAAAATACTCCATTCCAACTTGTGATGTCATGAAGCAGTAGTTTTCAAGTTAACAGCAGCCTTTTACCTTTACCTTTTTCCAGGGCTGAAATTAACCAAATGTTTCTAGTGAAGGTGTTTGAGGGCAGAGTTTGTGTGTTAAACATGTGTGAATGAAACAAAAGACAATGCCAGGTATGTTTCGATGAGAAAACAACATTAGAACCTCAGAAAATCAGAAAATAGCCTAATATTGGCCCCTTTAAACAGTAATTTGTCACAATGCTTTCAGCTGGAATAATACAACTAAAAAGTATGCTTCAGTATCACTACATTCAGTTTTCAGAACAATATGTTAAAAAGTCCAATAGGAATTTCCACATCTTTATAATAAGTTTCAGTATTACAACATTTAGAAAATTACTTGTAAGATGTATTTATTTCAATACAAAATACTACCTGTATGTAATAAGTTTTTGCAAACTTTTAGCTGTAAATCATTGAATTTTTATAGGAAGGTGTAAGCTGTATTTCGCAATTATGCGTGTATTTTTCTTTTCTTTTTTTTTTCTTTTTTATATTGCCCCAGTATTGCGCAACTGTTCAGGTCAAAATATGCCCGTTCTGTGCTATCCGATTATCAGGAAGTGCGTGGGTTAGCATGCTAGTTGTTGTTCGCTTTATGGCGACAGTAAAAATTGTGAAAAATGCTTCTAAACTTCTCACGGTGATTAATTAGGATGCTCCAAATGCATTAGGCAGAGGTCTTCAACAGGAGGAGGCGCGACCCCTAGGGGGGGTCACGGAGGTACTGCAGGGGGGTTGCGAAATCTTTTGATTTTACTTTAAAATAATATTATTTTATATTTTATAGTGTAAAATACAGTATTAACCTGTGTATTATTTCCTTGTATTGGATGTACCATAACAGAGTAGCAATGTTTATACATGACACTAAGCTCAATTTAATATAAAACACAATTCTATGCCGTATATATAGTAGGGGGTCCCTGGCCCAGTTCACCATCTGTTTGGGGGTCCCTGGCCTGAAAAACGTTGAAGACCCCTGGCATAAGGTAAGTGAGGAATAACTTTGGAGCACTGCAAAACTGTTTAAAAGGAATTTGTTGTGTTTTTCAGGTTTTTAAAACAGGAGAAACCAAGTATGGCACCTTTAAATGGCTCATATTTCACTGTTTTCTGATCTATGTTATGATGCCGTTTCCTCATCACAAACATAGTTGGAGTTGTTAGATAACAGAAGAGATCCACGGCACTCCGATATGTTTTGCTATTATTTTATTTCTTCATGTTCAACAACGCTTTTCAACTTGCGTCTACATCAGGGCACATAAAATTCACAGGTGTGTGTGGATGGTATTTAAATGTACGAGTCACATGACCACACTCACATGTGACAAATCACCCATAGAAAAGTACAAAAGTATATCCTCCTGACACCCGGCCCATTCGTTTGTGTCCGTTATAGTGGACGTCGAGTTAACCAGTCGATCTTTTAATTGTTTTGAGACTCTAGTTCAGGGGTCTTCAACGTTTTTCAGGCCAGGGACCCCCAAACAGATGGCGAACTGAGCCAGGGACCCCCTACTATATACACGGCATAGCATGATGCGTTTCCCTTTATTTCTCTATTCGCCATGTACGCATTAATGTGCATTTTAAGACATCAAAGAGGGTGGAGGGCCAAGGGAGAAATTGATTGGGGAGAAATGAAAAAATATATTGTTTTTAAAAATATTAAAATATGAAATTATATTATTTTAAAGTGAAATCAAAAGATTTCGAGACCCCCCCTGCAGTACCTCCGCAACCCCCCTAGGGGTCGCGACCCCCCTGTTGAAGACCTCTGCTCGAGTTTGTGGCTGCATTATGATTAAAAAAAAAAAAAATCTAAAAATGTATTTAAAAAAATAATAAATAAATTATACATAATAAAAATAAATAAATATGTAAATAAATACTCAAATAAAAAATAAAAAATAAATCATACATAATATATAAATAAATAAATAAATAAATAAATATAAATAAATAAATAAAATAAATAAATACATAAGAAATTAAAAGGGAGTCTAAGAACTTTTTGAGGCAACTGTAGAAGCTTGTTAGACATGTTGGTCATAAACAAAAAAAAAAAAAAAAAGTTGTTGTTAACTTCACATGGATTTAACACCAAAATGTCCCCAACGTCCATTACAGAGGACATGTTACGACATTATGAATACAAATAAAATGAACAAGATGTAAATGCTAAGGTGTTCATTTACCTCCAAATAGAAAATTTAAATAATAATAATAATAATTTAGATACACTTTTTTTCTTCGGGTCCCAGGAGGATATAAATACATATAGAGTACATATATAGGGGACAGAGTGATGCATCTGGACACAGATCACCTGCAACCCATGGCCTGTGGACAGAGTGGCACATGTCCATATACTGTATGGAAAATCCTTATGTAGAAAATCCAGCAGGACCTATATTTGCACAATAAAAATATACACGAATAAAGACCGCAGCATGTGAAAACAACCCAGATGTGTGTAGAATCCCTCAGTCGTCCAGGTAGAATCCGTGGGAAAAGGAGAGAGATTCAATTTGTCAACTGGACAAAAGCACTCTGGCCAGAACTGAAGAAGCAGCTTGGATGAGCTGCGAAATGCATTCGACCAAAAAAACTTTTGTCCACTTGACAAATTGAATTTCTTCTTTTGCCAGGCAGCCCAGATGTTACAGATAAGGTAAGAGGTCCATTTCCTCATTTAAAGGAGAATTAACGTGCCTTATTTCGGTAATAAAACAAGTTGTGTTACTCACCCATAGCACTTTGGCGTCATATGGAGCAGAGTGTCCTGGGTCTTCCCCGGGGCCTCCTTCCGGTGGGACATGCCCGGAACCCCTCCCGAGCGAGGCGTCCAGGAGGCATCTGAAACAGATGCCCGAGCCACCTCAGCTGCTCCTCTCAACGTGGAGAAGCAGCGGCTCTACTCCGAGCTCCTCCCATGTGACTGAGCACACTGAATGAAACAAAAAACACATCTCCAGGTATGTTTTTGACAACATTCTAACATGACTAAAAACTCACAAGAGTCCATTTTGCGTAATATAGGACCTTTAAATAGCTTAAGATATTTTATTATCATCATCAAAATAGCAACATTTCATCCTTTTCCCTTTTAAAGCTTTAAAAATTATTAAAGCCCATTTCTCCTGTACGCAGTTTATAGTGTAATTTTCACTAATAACACAGGAATGGTGGAAACTATAACTACATCTGCAGAATACATATATATTTTTCCCATAGCAGATATAAAAGCACTTTAAAAAGAATTGAATTATAATTACAGGACGGTACACTGAACACATGGGTGGCTGTGAGCATTGCACCTGCACAAGTGAAAATCAGACCACTGCTAATTGGGTGAATAGTCTCTTTCTTCCATTAGTGCATTATTATTACAGCCTGGGTTTTTAAATAGTAATAGTTCAAAGAGTTGCTCCACTCCTCGTACTTATAAAATACTGAGTGTGTACTGCGAGGCCTAACTACTACTTAGTGAATACAAGCGTTTCAAAGCAGCCAAGAATGTGGTTATGCAGCTATAAAAAGACCAAAGCTTCCAAAACAGAGAGCACACTGCAAAAAACGAAAACCAAAATGACTTTAAAGGGCTCATATTATGCTATTTTCTGAGGTATGCTATATCTAAGTTGTGTTTTGTTTCATTCGCGCATGTTTAACGCACAAACCTTGCATATTTAGGCTGAGTTCTTCTCTCAAACTGAAAACACTCCACTGTTCCACCTTGTGATGTCATGTGCCATACAGCTTCACTAGAATCATTTGGATAATTTCAGCCCTGGAATCGCCAATCTCCTCTGAACTAAAAGTAGAAGGTAGCTGTTAACTTGAAAAAGATCACTATATGACGTCATAAGGTGGACGGAGGCGTTTTGAGCTTTGCAGAAGAAAACCGACTAGATTTGAATTGAGAAATGACTAGACTAGATGCATTTTCTTCTTAGTAGATTATCCCTTACAACATGATTCTGAACATTTCGAACTGCACTGATAATGTTAATGTTATAAAAAAAAAATCTCCTGTGTGAGATCAATAAAGTCTTATCTTATCTTAAAAGTCTTATCTTATCTTAAAGGAAAAGTAATGTTTTTTTTACAATCTGAGCCTTCTTTCGACAATAAAACAAGTAGTTTTACTCACCCATAGCAGTTTGGTGTCAATTGGAGCAGTATCGCAGAACTTATGTTGAGCCGTTCTGTTCTACTAATGATCCCGTATCCGTTAGCGTGAGTGCTCGGGGCATTACTTTGCGCTCTCCAAATAACACAAACTTTAGCACTTTTCAAATCACAGAAGATCGCTGTGTCAGGGTAGACTTTTAGTGGATTCCAAAACGGCCTGAAACCCGATATGCAGCTATAGTTTCATTTGATGACGTCATCAGAGAGGACAGTGCGCATGTGTGAACTCAGCTGTTTTGTAAACACCGCTAGTCTGAAAGAAGCTAACACCGCTCTGAACTTTACTTTTCTGTTGCGATATCGGGTTTCAGGCTGTTTTGGAATCCACTAAAAGTCTACCCTGACACAGCGATCTTCTGTGATTTGAAAAGTGCTAAAGTTTGTGTTATTTGGAGACCGCAAATCAGTGCCCCGAGCACTCACGCTAACGGATACGGGATCATTGGTAGAACAGAACGGCTCAACATAACTTCTTCAAAACTGCTCCAATTGACACCAAACTGCTATGGGTGAGTAAAACTACTTGTTTTATTAGGCTCAGATTGTAAAAAAATCGTAACTTTTCCTTTAAAAGTCTTATCTTATCTTATCTTTCTTTTACTCGTAAGTCAGAAACGGTGTATAACTTCTGTCTCGATGAACACATGATTGCTTTGTCTAGAATAATCCACAGTATTGCAGCGTTAAAGTTCAGTCTCCAAGGAAAAATGTTTTGCTAGAGGTCAGAGCTGTGGAGAGGTGAGCCCACATAGTAAGGAAAAGAAAGCAGGTACTGTATATAAAGGTATTTTTGACCAATAAACACCTATAATTAAATAAACGTTATATGTGTTTAATGCTCGATTGTGGAACATTCTAAGCAAAGCAATAACATCTCCATGGAGACAAGCAAGTGGCACCTCCCCTTCTTGTAAAAATACATAGAGCAACATTTAAAGGTCCTTTAACCTCCTGAGACCCTGAGACCCGCCCATTCATTTGTGTCCTTTATATTGGACATCGAGTTAACCAGTCGATCTTTTAATTGTTTTGAGACTCTAGTTTGTGGTTGCACTATGATTTAAAATAAATAAATAAATAAATCATACATAAAAAGTAAAAATAAATAAATACGTAAATAAATACTCCAAAAAACCCATAATATATATATATATATAAATTGAATAATACATAAAAAATAAAAATAAATAAATATGTAAATAAATAAATACTCAAATAAGTAAATAAAAAATACATAATATATCAAAATAAATAAATACATAATACATAAATAAATAATACATAAAAAATAAAATAAATACGTAACTACTCAAATAAAAAATAAATAATACATATATATATATATATATATATATATATATATATATATATATATATATATATATATATATATATATATATATATATATATATATATATATATATATATATATATATATATATATATATATATATATATATATATATATATAAATATATAAATGTGCTTCTCACCTTCCACGGTGGTTGGTCTCTCTCTCTCATCCAGCTCGGGTCCTCTACCAGAGGCCTGGGAGCTTGAGAGTTCTGCACAGTATCTTTGCTGTTCCTGTACTGCACTTTTCTGGACTGAGATGTCTGATGTTTTTCCTGGGATCTATTGTAGCCACTCCTCCAGTTTGGGGGTTACAGCCCCGAGTGCTCCGATCACCACGGGCACCACTGATGCCTTCACCTTCCAGGCCTTCTCCAGCTCTTCCTTGAGCCCCTGGTATTTCTCTAGTTTCTCGTGTTCCTTTTTCCTGATGTTACCATCGCTTGGTATTGCAATGTCCACCACCACAGCTCTGTTCTGTTGCTTATCCACCACCACTATGTCTGGTTGGTTCGCCATCACCATTCTGTCAGTCAGTATCTGGAAGTCCCACAGGATCTTGGCTCGGTCATTCTCCGCAACCTTCGGAGGTGTTTCCCACCTTGACCTTGGGGTCTCCAGCCCGTACTCTGCACAGATGTTTCTGTACACTATGCCCGCCACTTGGTTGTGTCGCTCCATGTATGCTTTCCCTGCCAGCATCTTACACCCTGCAGTTATGTGCTGGACTGTCTCAGGAGCCTCTTTGCACACAGCCTACACCTTGGGTCTTGTCTGGTGTGGTAGATCTGGGCCTCTATTGCTCGGGTGCTCAAGGCCTGCTCCTGTGCAGCCAGGATGAGGGCCTCTGTGCTGTCCTTCAGACCAGCCCTCTCCAGCCATTGGTAGGATTTCTTGATATCAGCCACTTCAGTTATGTTTCAGTGGTACGGCCCATGTAGGGGTTTGTCCTGCCATGATGGTCCCTCCAGCACCTCTTCCTCTGCACTCCACTGTCTGAGGCATTCCTTCAGTACATCATCTGTTGGGGCCTTGTCCTTGATGTACTTATGGATTTTGGATGTTTCATCCTGGACAGCGGTTCCCACACTCACTAGTCCTCGGCCTCCTTCCTTCCGGCTCGTGTACAGTCTCAGGGTGCTGGATTTGGGATGGAACCCTCCATGCATGATCAGGAGCTTTCGTGTCTTAACGTCTGTGGGCTGTATCTCCTCCTTTGGCCAGCTTATGATTCCTGCTGGGTATCTGATCACTGGCAGGGCATAGCTGTTTATTGCCTGGGCCTTGTTCTTGCCATTGAGCTGACTTCTTAGGACTTGCCTTACTCGTTGCAGGTATTTGGCTGTAGCCGCTTTCCTTGTTGCCTCTTCAAGGTTGCCATTTGCTTGTGGGATACCAAGGTAACTGTAACTGTCCACAATGTCTGCTATTGTTCCCTCTGGGAGTGAGACCTCCTCTGTGTGGACTACCTTCCCTCGCTTGGTCACCATCCTACTACATTTCTCAAGCCCGAATGACATTCCAATGTCTGTGCTGTAGATCCTGGTGGTGTGGATCAGTGAGTCGATGTCTCGCTCACTCTTAGCGTACAGCTTGATGTCATCCATGTAGAGGAGGTGACTAATGGTGGCCCCATTTCTGAGTCGGTATCCGTAGCCAGTGCTTTCAATGATTTGGCTGAGGGGGTTCAGACCTATGCAGAACAGCAGTGGGGACAGTGTGTCTTCTTGGTATATGCCACATTTGATGGACACTTGCGCAAGTGGCTTGCCATTGGCTTCAAGGGTGGTTTTCCACAACCGCATCGAGTTTGCAATGAATGCCCTTAGAGTCTTATTGATATTGTACAGCTCCAAGCACTCAGTGATCCATGTGTGTGGCATTGAGTCATAGGCTTTCTTGTAATCAATCCAGGCAGTGCACAGGTTGGTCTGACGGGTTCTGCAATCACGGGCGACTGTTCGGTCAACCAGGAGTTGGTGTTTGGCTCCCCTGGAGTTTTTGCCGATGCCCTTCTGTGCTGTGCTCATGTATTGATCCATATATATATATATATACAGTGAACCCTCGCTGTATCGCGGTTCACTGTTCGCGGCCTCGCTGTTTCGCGGATTTTTTTTTCCAAATTTTATTTTTTATTTTTTTTCAATTTTTTTTATAGTGTAACTTTTTTTTACAGTGTAACATTCTGTCCTCCGCCCTGATTAGCTAAGAGACTAGACCAGGACTAAACCAGGTCTAAAGCAGGTCTAAATCAGGACTAAACCAGGTCTAAACCAGGACTAAACCAGGTCTAGACCAGGGATGGTCACGCAGGGTGGTAGGGACAGAGTCTCAGATGTCCTTCACGAGAGCGCCTGGGTGACAGGAGGTGTGGCCTTTGTTTACTTGCACGAGCCATGGAAGAGAGTGCGAGCCGGACCATGGAAGAGCCAAGAATCAACATGGACGGGCCGGGGGAGCCGCAGCGGGGAGAGCCGCATTCGAGGGAGCCGCAGCGGGGGGAGGACACTCGCGCGCACAGAGGAGACAGTGGCTCTTCCCCGTCACGCCGAGAGGACGAACCCGACCCCGTCCTAGAGAGCTGTGGAGTATTGGCGACGCATTGATAACGGTCTGATTTTGGAGCCGGGGTGAAATGCAACCAACTCTTGTGAGCACAGGTTGGTCTTACCTGGTCTTGTGGTGAGGACTGGTGCTCAGAGGCGTCTGTTAGCGGTTTGGCACTGTTAGCATTGGCTTGAGTCTTGCCCAAAATGATATCCAGGTCGCTTTCCACTCGACATTCGCACATGGCATGGATATGTGGTACCAAAACAAACACACGTGTCCGCGCGCACGTGTCCGCGCGCACGTGTCCGCGTGTCACGTGCCCCCCCCCCACTATTAATATATTTTAATGAAAATCTACAAAAGTTTGAGTGTTTAAACAAGAGAAAAATGTGAGAAAATGTTAATACCAGTCTCAGAAAGGTGTATAATGTGTCTGGTGAAGTGTTTTCAGCCTTAAAACATGTAGAATAATTGTAAAATATAAAATTGTCCTACTTCGCGGATTTCACTGATTGCGGGCTAACCCCCGCGATAAACGAGGGTTCATATATATATATATATATATATATATATATATATATATATATATATATATATATATATATATATATATATATATATATATATATATATATATATATAATACATACCTAAATAAATACTCAAATAAAAAAATACATAAAAACTAAAAATAAATACGTAAATAAATACTTAAAAAAAACCCACAAAAAATAAAAATAAATAAATATGTAAATAAATACTCAAAAAAAAACAACATAATATCTAAAGAATAAATAAGAAATTAAAAGGGAGTCTAAGAACTTTTTGAGGCAACTGTAAAAGCTTGTCAGAGATGTTGGTCATCAAAAAAAAAAAAAAAGTTTTTGTTAGGTCATTAACTTCACATGGATTTAACACCAAAATGTCCCCGACGTCCATTACAGAGGACATGTTAGAACATTATGAATAATTAAAAAAAATTACAAAATGTAAATGCTAAGGTGTTCATTTACCTCCAAATAGAAAATTTAAATAATAATAATAATAATAATAATAATTTTTCTTCAGGTCCCAGGAGGATATTACATGAAATTGACTTTTGTGACTTTTAAGTCATGTTATGCTGTTACCTCCTTCCAAACAGACCTGGAGTTGTGTTTTGTTTCATTCACACATATTTGCATAACCCTGCATTATTAGTCTGTCTACATCTCCAAAGCTCTGAATGTTCTGTTCTGCCTTGTAGTGGTAGTTTTCAAGTTACCATTTACATTTAGTTCAGTAGACATTTCCAATTCCAAGTCTTGAAATCACCCAAATGATTCTAGTGAAGGTGTATGTAGT
Source organism: Paratrypauchen microcephalus (assembly GCA_036785185.1). NCBI lineage: Eukaryota > Metazoa > Chordata > Actinopteri > Gobiiformes > Gobiidae > Paratrypauchen > Paratrypauchen microcephalus. The sequence goes on along the minus strand of JAVJIX010000031.1, from coordinate 4,417,305 downwards.
TTAAAAACACAGTGGAGCACTTCCTGTAAAACCGCATGACATCACAAAACGGAACAGTTTTTTCTGTTTGAGAGAAGAATGAAACAATCAAGGCATGTGACGAGGAAACAACATAGATCAGAAAATAGTGTAATATGGGCCCTATAAAATACTTCTTAAAGGGGAATTAACGTTTTTTACAATCTGAGCCTTATTTCGGTAATAAAACAAGTTGTTTTACTCACCCATAGCACTTTGGTGTCATATGGAGCACTTCCAGAGATGTTTTAGATTTGCGATCTCCGTAATGTGAGTTCTCGGGGCACATGTTTGCGGTCTCCAAATAACACAAACTTTAGCACTTTTCAAATCATAGAAGCTCAATGTCTTAGTCTACGCTTTCGTTTGAGTCAAAAGTGGCCTGTAATCCGAGATTTATCCATAGTTTCGAGTAGATGAGGACGCCAGTGCTCATGTGCGGAGTCACAGTTTATTTCACTCTCAGCTCCCAGGACCCAAACATGAAACGCAAAACTGTAAATTATGGATAAATCTCGGATTACAGGCCACTTTTGACTCAAACGAAAGCGTAGACTAAGACATTGAGCTTCTATGATTTGAAAAGTGCTAAAGTTTGTGTTATTTGGAGACCGCTCAGGGCATATATTACACCGCTATGCATTTGAAAAATATTTTTCAGATGTCTCTACTTCTAAAAGTTATTTCACATAACTTTAACATGCTGATTTCAAATATATAAAAGGAATTTGGCCATCACGTCAGAATTTTTAACAAATCACATAATAAGTTTAGTCGGTTTATAAGAACTACGGTCGCAAATCACTTGCATGTCTCGCACTTTGTTAATTGAAAAATTAAATTCTTAGATCCCTAATCTTACAAATAACATTATGTTACCATGTTCTGATACAACAACAATAAACAAACGATTCTATCAGACTTCAGTTGTTCCAGATCACCAGTTAATCACAGTTTAAAGGAGCAACGGTCTCGACTTCAATTTTATAATTGTCTCTATGGACAAAATCGTCTTTTCTTAGACTTTCTTGCATGTTCTACGCAAGCTGGTGAATCTCTTTTTAGTGTCCAGCAGTAATCTGCCATCATATTGACATCCCATCGTCCCTGATAACGAGTCTCCATAGTTTTGATGTCTTGGTGAAACCATTCTCCCATTTCTTCGCTGTAATCACCCAGATTGTCTGGAAAGTAATCCAGATGTGAAAACAGGAAATTAACCTTCAAACTCATCCTGCATCCAAGTGCTTGAAATGCAGATTAGTGCTAATAGTGCAGGTAAAAAACTACAACAAAAGTCAGCAACTCATCAAAGTTACCCTGCTTGAACACATTACCGATACGTCATGTGCGAACTCAATTCTGTCAAATACCTGGAAAACCATACGTGTTAGAGAAAAATTGACACTATTTTCGAAATTTGCAGGTCAAAATTAATAAAACCTGTTTCTTAAAAAACTTCAGATATCATGCATATTTGTCTTATATGCCCCGAGAACCCGCATTACGGAGATCGCTAATCTAAAACATCTCCGGAAGTGCTCCATATGACACCAAAGTGCTATGGGTGAGTAAAACAACTTGTTTTATTACAGAAATAAGGCTCAGATTGTAAAAAACGTTAATTCTCCTTTAAATCTAAGTCATTTGAAGTGCAGCATTTTTTTTTTACAGTGCAGTGGAGTTTATTTGAGCAATGTCTCACACTTACAGACAGAGGGCGCTGTGGAATTACACTGAACAGCCCTGTAGACTGTCCTGCTGCTGCTGCTGCTGCTGCTGCTTACCATTAACAATAATCCTCCCAAGGTCCAAGAACTTGATTGTCCATTCAATGCGAATTCCTGGTCACTAACATAACAGGGAACATGTGCAGAGAAAAATGATATGTTAAAAAGGTAACAGCTACAGAGGGGCCCCGGGTTTACGCTTCAACTCCAGTTATGAGCTTTGAATTCAACGCACACGGCAAAAAACATACAGGAGTTAAATAAGCACTGTGTAACTTTTCTGCTCATCTCCATTGGGATCTTATTGCGGTACCTGGAATGTTCAGGATGGTATTCAACGTAACCAGTGGTAGAAAAAGTTTGACTATTTTCAGTTTTATTACTTGAAGGTGAACTGTGTAACTTTTTGGTTGGGGGTCCCTAACCTGCTTGTTTCTATGGAGATGGTATTTCTCTGCCTGGAATGTTCCACAGTATCACATTAAACAGCTCTACTTACATTTATTCAATTACAGGTGGTTTTATAGCTCAAAAATACCTAGAAAAACAGACATTCTGACTGTGAGCGGGGGCGCCTCTCCACAGATCTGACCTGTAACTTGGTCTGGTTTGGTCTCCACAGGTCTCCATACAAAGTTACACACTGCACCTTTAAAGGAAAAGTAAAGTTTTTTACAATCTGAGCCTTATTTTGGTAATAAAACAAGTTGTTTTACTCACCCATAGCACTTTGGTGTCATATGGAGCACTTCCAGAGATGTTTTAGATTAGCATTAGGCTAACACCGTTAGCCTAGCGCGACTTATAGCCATAGCTCGGGGCATTCCCCGAGCATGTAATATGCCCTGTGCGGGCTCCAAATAACACAAACTTTAGCACTTTTCAAATCATAGAAGCTCGATGTCTTTAGTCTACGATTTTGTTTGGTCAAAAGTGGCCTGTAATCCGAGATTTAGCCATAGTTTCGAGTAGATGAGGACGCCAGTGCGCATGCGCGGAGTGTGCTCTCAGCTCCCGGGACCCAAACATGGAACGCATAGCTGTAAACTATGGATAAATCTCGGATTACAGGCCACTTTTGACTCAAATGAAATCGTAGACTAAAGACATCAAGCTTCTATGATTTGAAAAGTGCTAAAGTTTGTGTTATTTGGAGCCCGCACGGGGCATATTACATGCTCGGGGAATGCCCCGAGCTATGGCTATAAGTCGCGCTAGGCTAACGGCGTTAGCCTAACGCTAATCTAAAACATCTCCGGAAATGCTCCATATGACACCAAAGTGCTATGGGTGAGTAAAACAACTTGTTTTATTACCGAAATAAGGCTCAAATTGTAAAAAACGTTACTTTTCCTTTAAGTAAAAGTAGATACTGGAGCAAAAAAAAACTATTCAAGTAAAAGTATCACATGAAAAATCTATTTAAACAAAGGTATTAAAGTTTAAAAATGCACTTAAAGAGTTTTTTTTTTAAAAGTATTGCTTGCAGAGTTTGAGATCTAATAAAGCTTTAAATGTAGTGATTTTAAAAAGGTCCGTGCAGATTTTTTGTTCGCTGATTTATTTGTATGTTTTTGTTGGGTCAAATTAAAAACATACCAAAATAAATCCTCAGTATCATCAGGATCGAAATACTTAAATGAGAATTAACGTTTTTTACAATCTGAGCCTTATTTCAGTAATAAATGGAGTTAATGTGATTAACTGAAATTCAGGAGCAGGACCACGCCTCAACCACCTTCTCCTCCTCACCAGCGAATCACAGTTCACCATAACCACACCTCTAATTTCCCGGTGCTATTTATAGCCACTCATCCCTTCATTCCAGTTCGTCTCGGTTAACTCGACCCCTCCCTCCCACCCCTATCTCGTTTGTCTTTCAGCCACAAGACATCTCCTAAAGGGGGGGTCCCGTTCCACTGGGCCAATTGAAGATTGAGACGGAGCCCCCACCCATCGTCTCAACCCAGCCATTACTGCCTATTCACTCAGACATCCACTATCATTCAATAATAAATATCTTCACTGCATCATGTTGCTGGCGTGGTCCTAGCTAGTGAAATGAACATTAGTGAGTGGGATACGTCTTAATGACCCTTATGCGTTCAATGCAGGTGAGGAGTAAATGACGAAAAGAAACCTCTCAGACTTCAGTCGTCAGACATCAACTCATACCTGATCGATACACCTATCCCCGCCCCCTAAGAGCCTGAAATCTGCTGAAATTCTACGAGACACTGACATGATCCCAGACACCGACATGATCCCAGATGCCGACATGATCCAAGACACCGACATGATCCCAGACGCCGACATGATCCCGGACACTGACATGGTCCCAAACGCCGACATGATCTCGGACACCGACATGATCCCGGACACCGACATGATCCCGGACACTGACATGATCCCAAACGCCGACATGATCCCGGACACCGACATGATCCCGGACACTGACATGATCCCAAACGCCGACATGATCCCGGACACCGACATGATCTCGGACACCGACATGATCCCGGACACCGACATGATCTCGGACACCGACATGATCCCGGACACATGATCCCGGACACCGACATGATCCCAAATGCCGACATAATCCCGGACACCGACATGATCCCGGACACTGACATGATCCCGGACACCGACATGATCCCGGACACCGACATGATCTCGGACACCGACATGATCCCGGACACCGACATGATCCCGGACACTGACATGATCCCAAACGCCGACATGATCCCGGACACCGACATGATCTCGGACACCGACATGATCCCGGACACCGACATGATCCCGGACACCGACATGATCTCGGACACCGACATGATCCCGAACACATGATCCCGGACACCGACATGATCCCAAACGCCGACATAATCCCGGACACCGACATGATCCCGGACACCGACATGTTCCCGGACACCGACATGATCCCGGACACCGACATGATCCCAGACACATGATTCCGGACACCGACAAGATCCCAACCGCCGACATGATCTCGGACACCGACATGATCCCGGACACTGACATGATCCCAAACGCCGACATGATCTCGGACACCGACATGATCCCAGACACCGACATGATCCTGGACACCGACATGATCCCGGACACCGACATGATCCCAAACGCCAACATAATCCCGGACACTGTCATGATCCCGGACACTGACATGATCCCAGACACATGGTCCCGGACACCGACATGATCCCAAACGCCGACATAATCCCGGACACCGACATGATCCCGGACACCGACATGATCCCAGACACATGATCTCGGACACCAACATGATCCCGGACACCGACATGATCCCGGACACCGACATGATCCCAAACGCCGACATAATCCCGGACACCGTCATGATCCCGGACACCGTCATGATCCCGGACACTGACATGATCCCAGACACATGATCCCGGACACCGACATGATCCCAACTGCCGACATGATCTCGGACACCGACATGATCCCGGACACTGACATGATCCCAAACGCCGACATGATCCCGGACACCGACATGATCCCGGACACCGACATGATCCCAAACGCCGACATAATCCCGGACACCGTCATGATCCTGGACACTGACATGATCCCAGACACATGATCCCGGACACCGACATGATCCCGGACACTGACATGATCCCAAACGCCGACATGATCTCGGACACCGACATGATCCCAGACACCAACATGATCCCGGACACAGACATGATCCCAAACGCCGACATGATCTCGGACACCGACATGATCCCCGACACCGACATGATGCCGGACACCGACATGATCTCGGACACCGACATGATCCCGGACAGGACAGCGGCTCTTTCTGCAGGAAACATGCACAGTGAAGTGAAAGAAAGAAAGCTATGCCTTTATTAGTCCCACAGTGGGGAAATTCCAGTTCTGCATTTAACCCATCCTGTTATCAGGAGCAGTGAGCAGCACATTACTGCGCCCGGGGACCATCTCCATGATCTTCTTGCTTCGGCTTGGTCAGGACCTAAGCTGGAGTACCTATGGTGCATGTTTTGGGTTGGTGGGGGAAACCGGAGTGCCCGGAGGAAACCCACCCAGACACGGGGAGAAACATGCAAACTCCGCACAGAAAGGCTCAGGCGACCCGGGGATCGAACCCAGACCATGCATGCAAACTCCACACAGAACACACACAGAAAGGCCTGGGCGACCCGGGGATCAAACCCGGAACCTTCTTGCTGTGAAGCATGAGTGCTACCCACTCAGCCACCGTGCTGCCAGTGATGGGGTGCAAAAGCGAGACAGACGGGTGAAGAGACGATGCTCCAAGGAAGATGCTAGTTTGTGTTTTGAACAGTTATTTTGTGCTTCATGCACACACCCTCCTCATGGAAAACGAAAAATGCATATGATGCAGCTTTTAAGTTAAAAGAAATCGATCTAGCTGTCGAAGGAAATAGAGCTGCTGCACGTGAGCTTGGCATCGATAAGCCGATGGTTAGACGCTGGCGACGGCAGTGTGACGAACTGACTCGATGCAAAAAGACGACAAAAGCTTTCAGAGGCAATAAAAGCAGATGCTCGGAACTTGAAGACGTTCTTGAAGACGTGGACACCTGCGGCTTATAGACAGGGATGGCCTATATATGTACAAAAATAAAATTCTTTGAAAATTTTGTTGAAGCGGCTTATATTCAGGTGCGCTCAATAGTCCGGAAATTATAGTAGTCAAAATAACAAGAAAGAGTCTCTATTATGATATTTCCTGATCTATGTCATAATCTTGAGCTGTGTTTTGTTTCATTCACACGTTTAACGCATAAATCCTGGATATTTAGGCTGAGTTCTTCTCTCAAACTGAAAATACTGTTCCACTTTGTGATGTCATGCTGTAATAAATGGTAAATGGTCACATCTTTATATAGCGCTTTTCCACCTTCAAGGCACCCAAAGCACTTTACAACAAGGAACCAATCACCCATTCACACACACATTCACACACCAGTGTACGCAGACACTGGGGGCGAGGAGGGTTAAGTGTCTTGCCCAAGGACACAACGGCAGCATTCATCTAATAATCATAATACAGGAAGTGCTCCACAGTGCTCCGCACACCTTCACTAGAATCTAATGAACTAAAGGTAAAAAAAAGGTAGCTGTTAACTTAAAAACTACCACTTTGTGACATGACCAGGTGGAACAAAGGGTTATTCAAATATGTGTGAAACAAAACACAACTCCAAGTATGTTTTTGAAGGTAACATTATAACACATCTTAAAAAAGCTCATGAGTCAATTGCCCATATTATACCTTTAATGTGACAGCTCAGTATTCTCATTTCAAGTCATTTTAACACGCGTGATATTTTTTGCAGTGTACGCGGTTCTTTCACTCTTTGTTCTGAGCCAAATGATGGAAAAATGTGCTCTTTTGACACTCTTTTGACTCTTTCGACGGTTGCAGGTGAAACAAAAGAGGGTTTAATAGATATTATTTTCTTCATGTAACCGAACACCGCGTCTCCTCCTATTGTCTTATGTGAGATTGAGGAGGAGAGCTGCAGGTGTCCATGGCCCCGGGCTGGACGTCTGAACGGGTAAAACAGAAGAGGGCGGAGACTGAATAAAAACACAGGCAGACCATGTGTGAGCTGGGAGGGATAGACAAGGTGTAGATTCAGAGAGTTCCATTTACTGTTCAGGAAATTTAAAGGTCCTATATTACGCAAAACTGACTCTTGTGAGCTTTAAGACATGTTAGAATATTGTTCCCTCCTCAAAAACAGGCCTGGAGTTTGTTTTGTTTCATTCACACATGTTTGAGTAATCCTTTATTATTAGTCTGTCTACATCTCCAAAGCTCAAAATGCTCTTTTCCATTTTGTGATGTCATGTAGTGGTAGTTTTCAGTTACAGTTAAAGGAGAATTAACGTTTTTTACAATCTGAGCCTTATTTCGGGAATAAAACAAGTTGTTTTGCTCACCCATAGCACTTTGGTGTCATATGGAGCACTTCCAGAGATGTTTTAGATTAGCGATATCCGTAATGTGAGTTCTCGGGGCACATGTTTGCGGTCTCCAAATAACACAAACTTTAGCACTTTTCAAATCATAGAAGCTTGATGTCTTAGTCTATGGTTCGTTTGTGTCAAAAGTGGCCTGTAATCTGAGATTTATCCATAGTTTCGAGTAGATGAGGAGGCCAGTGCGCATGTGCGGAGTCACAGTTTATTTCGCTCTCAGCTCCCGGGACCCAAACATGAAACGCAAAGCTGTAAATTATGGATAAATCTCGGATTACAGGCCACTTTTGACTCAAACGAAAGCGTAGAGTAAGACATTGAGCTTCTATGATTTGAAAAGTGCTAAAGTTTGTGTTATTTGGAGACTGCTCGCGTTACGGATATCGCTAATCCAAAACATCTCTGGAAGTGCTCCATATGACACCAAAGTGCTATGGGTGAGTAAAACAACTTGTTTTATTACCGAAATAAGGCTCAGATTGTAAAAAACGTTAATTCTCCTTTAACGCTAATCTTTTGTTCAGTAGAGTTTGACAATTCCAGGGCTGAAAGCTGAAATCATCCATATTATTCTAGTGAAGGTGGATGGAGCTCTTCCTGTATTACCACATGACATCACAAGGTGGAACAGAGTGTTTTCAGTTTGAGAGAAGAACTCAGCCTAAATATGCAGGATTTCTCAGTGTGAATAAAACAAAACACAACTCCAGGTCTGTTTGTGATGAGGAAAAATGATAATATGGGTAATATGGGTCCTTTAACTTTGAAGAGTAGAGTTAATAGTTGAGTACATTTGTACTCCAACTGAGCACAAATAAGTTATGAAGTTTTCATATTGACAATGTGAAAAGTTTGGAGGTTTATGTTCAAGAATTTAAGATATTAGTTGTTCAGATTAAGGCTATGTTTATATGATGACGGTCTGAAAAGAAAATGCAAAAGTGGTGTCGCGTCTTCACTTTTTAGACGAGCGTTTAGACGAGTGTTTTCAGGAGGAAATCTGCGTGCGTACGGTGACGCAAAAGTGTGTGGAATTTGATTGGATATGCATGCCAGGCGGATAGGTGGCGCTGTGATACATTATCACTATGTCCGCGGGCATACGTAGAATCTTCCTTCTTCTCATCTGAGCTGTGAAAAGCAAAACAAAACATGGCTACTGGTAGAAAAAAAAATGACGTGTGGTCAGTTACTACCAGGGCTCTCAAGTCTCACGCATTGAGAGTGTGACACACGCAATTCGACGTGTTCACACGCCACACATGGCATTTCTCACGCTGATTTTTTTTTTCTTTTTTTTTTTTTTTTTGTGCCCAGAAAATCGGTCTGTGTGGCTCAGTTTATGCAGGCACCGCGCGTTTTCAGCGAAAAAAACTCTCCCCCTCCCTCCTCCCCGTCCCGCTCCCCGGAAAAAAAATCAGCCAATCAGAAAATAGATTGTTCTGTTGTTGGGCAGACTGTAGAGTGTAGTTTCAGCTGCTAAGCGCACACTGCGGTGATGATAAAACAAACTGAGAACCATCAGGTAATAACTTCATTTATAGAACTCTCATTAGTTGCTTTGTAGTTTAAGTTTGCTCTTTAGACAAACATTTACAGCAGGGCTCTCAAGTCTCACGCATTGAGAGAGACAATTCGACGCGTTCACACGCTCACACGGCATTTCTCACGCAATTCAAGCACCCCCCGCTCCTTGGGAAAAATTGTTCACTCGCACCCCCCCGTTCCTCGGAAATTACGCAGTCTCACACACGACCCTGCTCAAAACTTGAGAGCCCTGGTTACTACAAAGCAACGAAGGCGCAACATGGTGTGGACATAAACAAGGTATGTGACGTAAACACGTATGTGACGTAAACACGTATGTGACGTAAACAAGTATGTGACGTAAACACGTATGTGACGTAAACACGTATGTGACGTAAACACGTACGCGACGTCAGCAGATTTGACCAGAGTTTTGCGTCTGGGGCAGTGTAGACGAAAACGCTACGGCGGAGCCTATTCAGGTTTTCCACTTTGGAGGGAGGTTTCTGTTTTTTGCGTTTTTAAGCCCTCAAAATGCCATCACCGTTTAAACGTAAGGCACTTCTGATAAAATCGTTTAAAGTCGTTTTTACCCGTAAGCATTCTCGTGTAAACAGGTCCTAATTTGTTTATAGTTTGTAAATAACAGAATAGCCATACTACTATGTAACTACCAGAAAAGTTACACAGTACACCTTTAAAGGGCCCATATTACCCTATTTTCTGATCTGTGTTATAAGACCGTTTCCTCATCACAAACAGACCTGTTTGTTGTGTTGTGTTTTGTTTCATTCACACATATTTAACACAAACCCTGCATATTTAGATTGAGTTCTCTCAAATTGAAAACACTACATTCCACCTTGTGATGTCATGTGGTAAAACAAGAAGTCCTCCACTGTGTTTTTAAACTCCATACACATCAGAGAAGATTTCAGTCCTGGAATTGTCTTATCTCCACTAATCAAAAGGTAAAAGTAGGTGTTAACTTGAAAACTATTGCTATATGACATCACAAGGTGGAACAGAGCATTTTGAGCTTTGGAGATGTAAACAGACAAATAAAGAATTACTCAAACATGTGTGAATGAAACAAAACACAAGTCCAGGTATGTTTTTGATAAGGTAACATTATGACATGATGACAATTTTGAGAAATATAGGACCTTAAATTTTAATGAGTTTAATTTTATTTGTGTAATTCAGTTTTGAAGTTATAATACGTTGGCTTTATAGTGTGTGTTTGGGCTCCTTTCCCACCTCGCTGTGACTGTTGTTAAACTCAGTGTAAACATGTCTTGGGTGTGTTTGAGACTCATTACAGAGTTGCGCTGGGTTTGATCAGGGAGAGGCAGTGGGACAAAACAAACAAACCCCACATGGTCCAGACCCAGGCCTCTGCTCTGCCAGTGTAATTCAAGTTCAATAAGTGACCTCTGACCCTGGCGCGCTCGGGTTACAGACAGATTATAGGCACTGTTAGCTCACAGCTGTGGAGAGGGCCCACAGAAGCTAACAGGAGAGGAGAGGAGAGAGGGAGAGGAGGAGGAGAAGGAGAGGAGGAAGAGAGGAGAGGAGGAGAAGGAGAGGAGAGAAGGAGAGGGAGAGGAGGAGGAGAAGGAGAGGAGAGAAGGAGAGGGAGAGGAGGAGGAGAAGGAGAGGAGAGAAGGAGAGGAAGGGGAGAAGAGAAGAGGAGAGGAGAGGGAGAGGAGGAGGAGGAGAAAAGAGAGAAATGAGTAAGGAGGGGAGGAGGAAAGGAGGGGAAAGGAGGAGAAGAGGAGAGAAGGAGATGAAAGGGAAAGAAAAGAGAAGGAAGAGAAGAGAAGGAGAGGAGGGGGAGGAGAGGAGGAAGAGAAAGAGAGGAAAGAGAGAGGGGAAGAGAAGAAGAGGAGAGAAGGGAGGAAGGGGAGAAGAGGAGAGGGAGAGGAGGAGGAGAAGAGGGAGAGAAGGAGAAGAGGGGGAGAGAAGAGGAGTGGAGAGGGAGAGGAGAATAGGAGGAGAAAAGAGAGAAATGAGGAGAGGAGGAGGAAAGGAGGGGAAAGGAGGAGAAGAGGAGAGAAGGAGATGAAAGGGAAATGAGGAGAGGACAGGAGAGGAGGAGAAGAAGAGAAGGAGGGAAGAGAAGAGAAGGAGAGGAGGGGGAGAGGAGAGGAGGAAGAGAAGGAGAGGAAGGAGAGAGGGGAAGAGAAGAAGAGGAGAGAAGGAGAGGAAGGGGAGAAGATGAGAGGAGAGGGAGAGGAGGAGGAGAAAAGAGAGAAATGAGTAGAGGAGGGGAGGAGGAAAGGAGGGGAAAGGAGGAGAAGAGGAGAGAAGGAGATGAAAGGGAAAGAAAAGAGAAGGGGGAGAAGAGAAGAGAAGGAGAGGAGGGGGGAGAAGGAAGAAAGAGAAGGAGAGGAGGGAGAGAGGGGAAGAGAAGAAGAGGAGAGGGTGAGGAGGAGGAGAAGAGGAGAGGAGGAGGAGAAGAGGAGAGAAGGAGAAGAGGAGTGGAGAGGGAGAGGAGAAGAGGAGGAGAAAAGAGAGAAATGAGTAGAGGAGGGGAGGAGGAAAGGAGGGGAAAGGAGGAGAAGAGGAGAGATGGAGATGAAAGGGAAAGAAAAGAGAAGAGGGGAGAAGAGAAGAGAATAGACGAGAAGGAGAGGAGGGGGAGAGGAGAAGAGGAAGAGAAGGAGAGGAGGGAGAGAGGGGAAGTGAAGAAGAGGAGAGAAGGAGAGGAAGGTGAGAAGAGAAGAGGGAGAGGATGAGGAGAAGAGGAGAGGAGGAGGAGAAGAGGGAGAGAAGGAGAAGAGGAGGAGAAAAGAGAGAAATGAGGGGAGGAGGAAAGGAGGGGGAGGGGAGAAGGAGATGAAAGGGAAATGAGGAGAGGACAGGAGAGGAGGAAAAGAAAAGAGAAGGAGGGGGAGAAGAGAAGAGAAGGAGAGGAGGGGGAGAGGAGAGGAGGAAGAGAAGGAGAGGAGGGAGAGAGGGGAAGAGAAGGAGAGGAGAGAAGGAGGAGGAGGAGAAGAGGAGAGAAGGAGAAGAGGGGGACAGAAGAGGAGTGGAGAGGGAGAAGAGAAGAGGGGGAGAACAGAGAGAAATGAGGAGGGGGGAAAGGAGGGGGAAGGAGGAGAAGAGGAGAGAAGGAAATGAAAGGAAAATGAGGAGAGGACAGGAGAGGAGGAGAAGAAAAGAGGAGTGGGGGAGAAGAGAAGAGAAGGAGAGGAGGAAAAGAGGGGAGGAAGAGAGGAGTAGAGGAGAAGAGTACAGAGCAGTGGTGTCCAAACTATGGTCCAGGGTTCCTGTTGAATTGGCACAAATGATCACTGAGCAGTAGTTTTTATTTCTTTTACAGTAACCTCCATAACATCTGCTCGTGTTCTGAGACTTTTCAAAGGGCCCATAATACACTATTTTCTGATCTATGTTTTCATGTTGTTTCCTCATCACAGACACGTTTAACACACACATTCTGCATATTTAAGCTGATTTCTTCTCTCAAACAGAAAACTGGAACTGCCATTGTAGATAGACTAATAATAAAGCATTACTCAAACATGTGTGAATAAAACAAAACAAGACTCAGTTATAATATAGGACCTTTAAATGAGTGTAAAATGTAATGTCTCACTGTATTAACTATATCTGTCTGTGGCCCTTCAAGACGAATTGGGTGGGATAAAGTTTGGACACCCCTCATATAGAGATCTGAACAGTAGATATACTATTTTGTTGCACAACCTTTTGAGGAAATCACTGCAATCAAACTACAGATTTCTGTAACTGTCATTGAGACTTCTGCACTGGTCAACTGGTATTTTGACCCACTTCTCATGAGGAAACTGCTCTACTTTTCTTAGATTTGAAGGGTGCTTTCTCCAGACACGTTTCCTTTCACAGATGTAGGACTGAGATCAGGGCTCATAGAAGGCCACTTCAGAAAAGTCCAATGTTCTGTTCTTAGCCATTCTTGGGTGTTTTTTGCTATATGTTTTGGGTCATTAGTGGAAGACCCCTCAAGTTTTCTGACACTAAGCAACACATTTCATTCCAAAATGCCTTGCACTGTACCCTGCACAGATTTAGGACACCCTGTGCAAGATGCAGCAAAACAGCCCCAAAACATAACCATGCTTCACAGTGTTCTTTTCTTGATGCTCTTCATTTTTGCATTTGTAAACACAGAGCTGATGTGCCTTGCCAATGAGCTTCATTCTCCCAGAAGCTTTGTGGCTTGTTAATGCACTAAGGCAAATTCCAGTCTCACTTTTTTATGATTTACTTTCAACAGTGGTGTCCACCCATGAAGTCCACTTTGGCTCAAACAGTGAAAGACGGTGCGATCTGACACTGCCTTGTCCTCCAAGTTGACGTTTAATTTCTTTGGAGATTGTTCTTGGTACTTTGGTGTCCATTTGTATTATTCATCTCTTCAATTTGTCATCAGATTTGCTCTTTCAGCCATGTCCAGAGAGGTTGCCTACAGTCCCATGGATCTTAAAGGAAAAGTAACGTTTTTTTTTTTACAATTTGAGCCTTATTTCGGTAATAAAACAAGTTGTTTTACTCACCCATATCACTTTGGTTTGAGCATTTCTACGATTTCGTTTGGTCAAAAGTGGCCTGTAATCCGAGATTTAGCCATAGTTTCGAGTAGATGAGGACGCCAGTGTGCACTCAGCTCCCGGGACCCAAACATGGAACGCATAGCTGTAAACTATGGATAAATCTCGGATTACAGGCCACTTTTGATTCAAACGAAATCGTAGACTAAAGACATCGAGCTTCTATGATTTGAAAAGTGCTAAAGTTTGTGTTATTTGGAGCCTGCACGGGGCATATTACATGCTCGGGGAATGCCCCGAGCTATGGCTATAAGTCGCTCTAGGCTAACGGCGTTAGCCTAACGCTAATCTAAAACATCTCCGGAAATGCTCCATATGACACCAAAGTGATATGGGTGAGTAAAACCACTTGTTTTATTACCGAAATAAGGCTCAGATTGTAAAAAACTTTACTTTCCCTTTAAACTTCTGAATAACATGTGCAACTGTAGTCACAGGGACATCAAGCTGCTTGGAGATGGTCTTATAGCCTTTACCTTTAATAACCTATAATTTTCTTTCTAGTCTCCTGACACTCTACACATCAAATGAAACCTTACAGTCTCCTCTTTTTGACTGTGCAATTCATTTCCCTGCACCCTGCGAGGTTAGCTTACCTTAAAATGCTTTGCACAGGTCAAACTCTGTATTTCACCATAAACTTGCTCTCAATTTGTCCGTAAGGATCCAGCAAATAAAATCCAGTAAAACAATTTAGTCCAAAACACGTGTTAGATCCATTACGACGTCTGATCCGGCAGCATGCTTGTGTTGTTTACCCAAAACCACGAGCCTTGCCGAAGTCGAAGGCGGAGCCCAAATGTCCTTCTGCGGCTCTCGTATTCAAAATGGCTGCCTCTGCATGGGGAAGATCCCCCTTTTATGTGACTATATCTAAGTCCAAAAGAATACTTTGATTTCATGATGGAAGTGAAAAGGCTTGGAAAACAATGGGTATCTTCAATTTCAGTAATTAACGGGTAAAAATCTTACACACTGTCCCTTTAAGTTTAAAATGTCCCTATTGGCCAATTACTTCCAATCACCATTGTTGATTTTTCTTTCATGACCAGAGGGGTACCAACAATTTTGTCCACGTGATGTAATAAGACTTTAATGATCGCACTTGGCCCAGAAAGTCTCATAATGTTTGAATTTTATAGAATTTTATAGAATTTTATAGACAGTTGCTTGAGGCGTAAACAACAGCTACAGAACACATTTGGATCAGTTTTGTCTTATATTATTTTTGTTTGAAGGAATGGTGCACCCTTACTAATTATAAAGCATTATATTGTGAGGATCAGGCAGGTTATTATCATTATCATGAAATCAAAACTCCACACTGAAAGTTGTGAAAAGTGCTCATAAACTCATTGCTGTCAATAATTAAGATGACTGGAATTCAGGTAGGTGAGGAATAACTTTGAAAAAAAACAAAAAACAAAAAATAGTGCTGTTAGGCGATTAAAAAAAATTATCTAATTTATTACAGGATTTGTAATTGATTAATTAGATTAATTAATTACAAATCCTGTAATTAATTAGATTAATTTTAATTTGCAATTGAGTGAGAGAGAGAAGCAGCCCACTTTGCGATTGAGTTGATCAGTTTTTCTGTAAAAAAATCTTTGTTTCCCAAATTCTGCGAGTGTAGTTTGGTGGTTTGTTGAAGTGCGCTCATGCTCGCTCTGTCATCGTAACAATGAAAGTTCGGACGTGTTTATTGTTCAAATGATCCGTCAGGCCGGAGCAGCTTCGGTGACTGGAAAATCTTTTTGACAAAAGCTCCAAATCACGGCGTTCTTGTTGATAGACCCATCTTTGTTCTTTTTTGTGGCGGGATTCTTCAAGAACTCAGACTTAGTCGGGATAAGCGTTTCTAGGTGGTTTATTGTGCTCTCCCACAGTGCAAAAAAGGTGTCAAACATGCGTGAAATTTCTTTTTACAGTGGTACAGTGAAAAGACTGCAGACTTCCCCTTTAAGTCTTTCAGTCTTTCGCTCGCTCGCTCTTTCTCTCCGTGCGCGTTACCTCCACTGTAACCAAGACAAGACTGCTGGCAGACCTGCAGAGTGCACCTATATACCCCCATTCCCCCTCCCATATTACAAAACATTCATTGGAATGGCTAATATTTCTGGTGCCAAAAGGTGAGCACGTACAGTAGCTTTCATGCAACGTCAATAAATAATATACAAAGCTTCAAATATACAGAGAATACAAATAATTGCTTGTGCAAATTATTCATGGCTCACATGACCCCTGGAACCCGCAAAACGGAAGGATTTAAACTCTCGGTGCGGATGTGTCCGGGTAGATCGCACCACAGGAAAAGGGAGGAGGCGGCAGCGCGTGGGTGAGTGAACGATCGGTTTTAGCGTGATTTGGATGGGCAAAACTAGCGCTTCTAAGTGTACACCCTTAGTCACGGCAGAAGACGGTGGAGAGGTTATGGGGAATTAGTTTATGGTTGATGAAAAGGCGCACGGAGCAACAGATACGGAAACGGGAGCGCGCGTCTTCACGTGCTCTCCCCGGGGACATCGCTCTTAGGG
The DNA here is from genome assembly GCA_036785185.1 of Paratrypauchen microcephalus. NCBI lineage: Eukaryota > Metazoa > Chordata > Actinopteri > Gobiiformes > Gobiidae > Paratrypauchen > Paratrypauchen microcephalus. The sequence goes on along the minus strand of JAVJIX010000031.1, from coordinate 4,400,877 downwards.
ATGGGCCTGCTCCATCACATTTTTATAAATATACTTGCCGTTCAAAGGCCCCGCACGCCAAATTTAAAATACACACACATTGAATTGCCGCTCATAATTAATTGCGTTAATTTTTATAACGTGTTAATTTGCAGTGTCTAATTAACGCGTTAAACTGACAGCCCTAAAAAAAAAAAAAAAAAACATTTAAAATGAACTAGTTATGATTTCTATGGTTTTAAGACAGTAAAAATCTCGCACGACACCTGTAATTACAATTTCATCTTTTGCAGTTGACCCTAGCTGGAAAACAAAGGGAGAAAAAAATAAATAAATCAGATTGTAACTTACTAGTATAGACAACATCGTAACTTATAGGCTTGTTGTGTTTTGTTTCATTCACATGCTTGAGTAGCCCTTTATTATTACTCTGTTTACATCTCCAAAGCTCAAAATGCTCTGTTCCACCTTGTGATGTCATATAGTGGTAGTTTTCAAGTTAACAGCTTCACTGTGTTTTAAAAGTGCACATTCACTAGAATCATCTGGATTATTTCAGATCTGGAATTGCCAAACTCAACTGAACTAAAGGTAATAGGTAGATGCTAACTTGAAGAATACCGCTACATGACATCACAAGGTGGAACAGGATATTTTGAGTTTTGGAGATGTAGACAGACTAATAATAAAGGATTATTTTTAAAGGACCCGCAACACTATTTTTTCTGATAATGTTGTTTCCTCGTCACAGACAGACCTGGAGTTTCATTCACACATGTTTGCAGATTTAGGCTGAGTTCTTCTCTCAAATAGAAAACTCTCTGTTCCACCTTATGATGTTATTCCGTAATACACAAAGTGCTCTGCTGTGTTTTTAAACTCCATGCACCATCACTAGAATCATTTGGATTATTTCAGACCTGGAATTATCAATCTCTACTGCATTTAAAGGAAAAGTAACTTTTTTTTTTTTACAATCTGAGCCTTCTTTCGGCAATAAAACAGGTAGTTTTACTCACCCATAGCAGTTTGGTGTCAATTGGAGCAGTATCGCAGAACTTATGTTGGAGCCGTTCTGTTCTACTAATGATCCCGTATCCGTTAGCGTGAGTGCTCGGGGCATTACTTTGCGGTGTCCAAATAACAGAAACTTTAGCACTTTTCAAATCACAGAAGATCGCTGTGTCAGGGTAGACTTTTAGTAGATTCCAAAACGGCCTGAAACCCGATATCCAGCTATAGTTTCATTTGATGACGTCATCAGAGAGGACAGTGCGCATGCGTGAACTCAACTGTTTTGTAAACACCGCTAGTCCGAAATAAGCTAACACCGCTCTGAACTTTACTTTTCTGTTGCGATATCGGGTTTCAGGCCGTTTTGGAATCTACTAAAAGTCTACGCTGACACAGCGATCTTCTGTGATTTGAAAAGTGCTAAAGTTTGTCTTATTTGGACACCGCAAATCAGTGCCCCGAGCACTCACGCTAACGGATACGGGATCATTAGTAGAACAGAACGGCTCAACATAAGTTCTGCGATACTGCTCCAATTGACACCAGACTGCTATGGGTGAGTAAAACTACTTGTTTTATTGCCGAAAGAAGGCTCAGATTGTAAAAAAAAAAAACGTTAATTTTCCTTTAATAGTAAAAGTAGCTGTTAACTTGAAAACTAACATTTCATGACATCACAAGGTGGAACAGAGCATTTTGAGCTTTAGAGATGTAGACAGACTAATAATAAAGGGTTACTCAAACATGTGTGAATGAAACAAAACACAACTCCAGGTCTGTTTTTGAGGAGGTAGCAACATTATAACATGGCATAAAGCTCACAAGAGTCAATTTTGCGTAATATAGCACCTTTAAATTGCACACAGTCTGGCATGTCCAAGGAACTGAGTAATCCAGTATACTCTCCGCCTACACTCACTGGCAAAACACAGAGAAAGGTCAGGTCTTATGTCAACAATGAGCGGCAGATTGTGAATATCAAATGTCAACAGAAGCATGACAGCTCTGAGATGTGAGCTCCTATATTTATGCATGTATGATGTAAAGAAACCAGACCACACAAAAAGCCCCTTTCACAAGCAGGAAGTGGAAGACATGTCTCACCTGCGGAGCTCCAACCCGGCCAGTTTCACCCTGTCACCACACGGCACGGGGTTAGCGTCACAATGATAACAACATCTGTGGAGCTATCAATGCATGGACTTAATGCTTTAGCTTATTAAAAGTGCACTGCGAAACTTTTCTAGCGGAGAGCGCTGCTGAGGCTACCTGGTTGTCTCCATGGAGATTAGATGTTATTGCATTGCCTGGGATGTTCCATGGTATGACATTGAACATATCCATTTAGCATTTATTCATTATGGCTGTTTCAATTGCTCAAAAATACAATCATTCCTTCTGTGAATAGGGGCGCCTCTCCGCAGATCTGAACTGTAATGTAGCGTAGTGCTCTAACCTGCTTGTCTCCCTTGTGATAGAGAGGTTTAATCTATACTGTGGAACATTCTAGACAAAGCAATAACATTTCCATAGAGAGGTGTAGGTGGCGGACCCTTTAATAGAAATGTTGCACAGTGCACCTTTAAGTTATAGTCACGTGTGCAATTTTTGGGCAGTTTTATAACTAGTCACAGTTACAGTGGTTATAATGAAATGGCGCAATTTGTAATACACTGTGTAATGTTTCTGCCGGAAGGTCCAGTGCTTGTCTCCATGGTGATTTTGTAGCTTTGCCTGGAATGTTCCATAAAGTTTGGTCTTAAAGGAGATCTATTATGCAACATTTTAGAGCTTTTAATATGCCATAGTTGTTTCTCTTCTCATTTACCCTCTTGGAGTTGTATTTGGACTGATTCATGCAATACTATACTCTATAGCAGGGGTGTCAAACATGCGGCCCAGGGGCCAGATCCGGCCCTCCAAGTCCTTTAATCTGGCCCTCGGCTGATTTTCTATTAAAATATTTGAATTATATTTTAATTTTCTATTAAAATATTGGTAATTTTCTGGCTCTTTTCTGCGGAGCTTAGCATAGCAGCGTCCCCAGTGCCTCTGTGCGTGGCCCCTCTCAGGACTCTTGTTTTGACTGTTGACGGTGACACCCTCATCAGCAAAATGTTAAAAATTAGAAAAGTGGAAGCCGAGTGCAATTCCTAATTAAACCACAACTAAACCAGGTCAAAGCCAGGACTAAGATCTAAAACAGGACTCAAACAGCGAGGTCTATAACATTATACAGGCCCAAATCAGGACTGCAGGTTGGTCTAAAACAGGTTTAAAATATACTAGTATATCTAAACCAGGACTAAACCAGGACTAAACCAAGACTAAACCAGGACTAAACCAGGTCTAATTCGTATTTGTTCATGGAGGTGAATGGGAAACCTGTATGCTTGAGTTGAAATTGCATTTTTCTTAAAGGGATATGCCACCCCCAGGTCAAATTTGGGCATCTCCCCACAGTCCAGAGACTAAAACAAGTGATGAAAAGCATTTTCCTGCTCACCCAGCCATTGTCCGAGTCTGTCAGCACTGACCGCCGCGCGAGCTGCTGCTCCTCCGCCTTAGACTGGAGGCTAACGTCGCCAGAGAAAGATTTCGGCCATGTCCTTCCGCACTGAAAAATAGTTCCCACCCAAAATGACCAAGGCAAGCTCTCCGTGTTGATTTGCACATTTATTTGCACTCGATATGAATGCGCACTACACAGAAAGTAACTGGGAAAAGCATCGAGCAAATTAATTCCTTTTGGCTGAAATCTTTCTCTGGCGCCGTTAGACTCCAGTCTTTACGATCAAAGTGGGTTGGATACGGCCCCCGGACCAAAATGAGTTTAACACCCCTGCTCTATAGCCTTTTCCAGTGTCACCGATACACACACTCCTCTGTATTAACTTTGTTCTCCAATTTTATTTCCTTAATCAGTAATACATAAGATTTGGCAGCATCGCGTGAATGGAAAACAGCACAGGCCTTTGTTGTGATGACGTTTACGGCGACGTCAGCTCCTTGTTTCTTTTATTAAGTCATTTTAGATGAATACAGTGGTACCTCACCTTACAAAATTAATTCGTTCCAGAAGTGGTTTCGTAACGTGAATTTTTCGTAAGTTGAGTAGCTATTTCAATGGAAAAAGCCTGATTCGTTCCAAGGCCCCGTTCCAAGTTTTTTTTTTTTATAGTGTAACTTTTTTTTTTTATAGTGTAACACTGTGTTCTCCGTCCTGATTGGCTAGAGAATAGACCAGGACTAAACGTGGACTAAACGTGGACTAAACCAGGTCTAAACAAGGTCTATACCTGGACTGGACCAGGACTAAACCTGGACTAAACCAGGACTGGACCAGGTGGATTAAAGCGCCGCGTGCGGGTCTATTTCCTGGTTTCGTGCTAGCTCTGCTATTAGCAGCAGCACCGGTGTACCTCACGAGTCACGGCTGAGGCGAGCAGCGACTGCGTGCGTGGGGGGAAGGGGGAGGGAGGACACGTGTGTGATGCAGCATGACCCGGCGCGGGGCTGCGAGCACGAGACCCGTGCTAAAACCGTGCCTCCTCTAGACCAGATCTAAACCAGGTCTAAACCAGGATTAAACCACCGCGTGCGGGTCTATTTCCTGGTTTCGTGCAAGCTCTGCCAGTGTACCTCACGAGTCACGGCTGAGGCGAGCAGCGAGGAGGGGAGGAGATGTGCCTCCCCTCGGGACGGCACGCAGTCCGAGCGCATGAACGAACGCAGGCAAGAGCCGCGGTGGTTTAATCCTGGTTTAATCCTGGTTCAGACCTGGTTTAGACCTGGTCTAGAGGAGGCACGGTTTGAGCACGGGTCTCTTGCTCGCAGCCCCACGCCGGGTCATGCTGCGCTATCACACACGTGTCCGCGCGCAGTCTTCTCCCCCCTCCCCCTTTCCCCCACGCTTCACTATTAATACATTTTGTTGAAAATCTATGAAAGTTTGAGTGTTTAAACAGAGACAAATGTGAGAAAAGTTTAAATCCAGTCTGACAAAAGCGTATAATGTGTGGCTGAGTGCGCATTATTTGAATATTTGAGATTTTGCGTTTCGTAACTTGAATTTTCTTTCGTATCTAGAGACCAAAATTTAACGTGAAGGCGTTTCGTAGCTTGGAATTTTTGTTTGTTGGGTCTTTCGTAAGGTGAGGTACCACTGTATTTCTATATAAAATGTGCAAATTATAACACGCGTGTCATGGATTATATGCACAAAACAGACACAAGCACAACAGGACTTCTTTAAACTTATCTATACCGCATATCTGTAACTGGGCATGCTGGCGTCACCTGTTTGTTTCCATGGTAACAGTTAAGTTTAATCACATCGTGTGGAACATTCCTGGCAAACAGACAGCGCACCCTCCATCAGGAAAGTTACATAGTGTACCTTTAAAAACAAGTTGAATACTGTAGTCCTGTTTCATGCAACATTCAAAGATATTATGATTTTATTTTTAATTTTAATTGTTAATCACTATGGCAACAGTGCTAATCTCTCATCATTCTGAAAGCCGTGGATAGAGGAGGAGATGCCGTCTTATTTAGCGTCTGGTTAAATATTCACTGAAAAGTATCTGTTCAGCAGAAGGATCCAGCGTGTTGGAGGCCAGTGAAGGGCTGCAGCTCCACAGCTCTGACCACAACCTAAAAATGGTCCCCCTCTCCTGCTGTGTTAGCATAACTACACACTCACATGACGGAGAGAGGGGCCAGGCTAACGTTAACGCTCAATGCAGCTATAAAACATAACTTTACTCTACAGCTTTTAACAGTAAAACCTACTGACAGACAAGGGTGGGCAATGCACAAAAAGAATGAATATCTATTTTTAAAACTGCTAGCCACCAAAAAAGTGTTAAAATGTTGAAAAAGTGCCTATAAATGTTGCATTGTTAATACAAACACTGCAATTTTCTGTTTCTTTTTACTGTAGTCTACGTAAGGACAAATTATTCCATTAAGGTGAACTGAGAATGCAGCTTTACAAGGTATTTTGAGAAATTAAACCACCTATAATTAATGAAATGTGGGTTAGATAAGTTTAATGCCATACTGTGGAACATTAAGGCAAGTCATACAGTGTTTAAGTGGTACTTGTTATGAAAAGTTTGAGAACAACTGTTAAAAATCACCCTGCAAAGTATCAATAGCGTTACATTTAGAGCTGACGTCATCAACATTCGCTGGGGGTGTGATGCTAATTGTAGCCTCTGCTCTGTCTGAAGCTCTGTTACCCAAGTTTTACACACAATCTGACCATAAAGAACTGATTTAGGTAGAACTACAACAGGTGAACTGATTTGTGCTTTTCTTTCTTTATTGAAAATCAAACACCTCAAACAGGACCATGAACGCCCGGACTGATCACAGGCTCCTGAAAATGTGAAATTCTGAAAATGTTAAAATGTTTTTGTCTGTGTTTGTTAAAGGAGAATTAAAGTTTTTTACAATCTGAGCCTTATTTCGGTCATAAAACAAGTTGATTTACTCACCCATAGCACTTTGGTGTCATATGGAGCACTTCCAGAGATGTTTTAGATTTGTGATCTCCATAATTTGAGTTCTCGGGGCACATGTTTGCTTGTCTCCAAATAACACAAACTTTAGCACTTTTCAAATCATAGAAGCTCAATGTCTTAGTCTACACTTTCGTTTGAGTCAAAAGTGGCCTGTAATCCGAGATTTATCCATAGTTTCGAGTAGATGAGGACGCCAGTGCGCGTGTGCGGAGTCACAGTTTATTTCACTCTCAGCTCTCGGGACCCAAACATGAAACGCAAAGCTGTAAATTATGGATAAATCTCGGATTACAGGCCACTTTTGACTCAAACGAAAGTGTAGACTAAGACATTGAGCTTCTATGATTTGAAAAGTGCTAAAGTTTGTGTTATTTGGAGACCGCTCGGGGCATATATTATATGCTTGGGGCATATATTATATGCCCCGAGAACTCACATTACGGATATCACAAATCTAAAACATCTCTGGAAGTGCTCCATATGACACCAAAGTGCTATGGGTGAGTAAAACAACTTGTTTTATGACCGAAATAAGGCTCAGATTGTAAAAAAACGTTAATTCTCCTTTAATGCATGCATCACCTACAGTACCCCCAGTGTGACTGCAAAGTATCATTACAATAGGGCTGTGTGATTAATTGCAATGGAAATGAAATCAAAATTTGAACGAATGCAAAAACACCATCATTTCCTCCCCAAACAACAAACTATTGTGTTTTATTCTAACCCTATAGTTTATATCTGTACAAACATGTTCTGTATCAGTTAATATTTCATTATTTTGGTCAATTCTCTGAAACGAAAAATTGCAATAACATATTTTTAGCCCTACTATTTTACATATTTTGTACAGTAAAGTTTTGAGCAGTTACAGATTCTGACATGGTGTCTTCCGGTTAAATGTGACCTTGCTATTCACAGGTGATTCATGTTTTCATTCTTTCGACCTCATACTCGTCTCTGTTTGTGTCGGTAACAGCAGATGGGGCTGCAGCTCTGTCCACTCACACAAACACACTGCTAAAACACTGCACTCACTGGAAATCAGAGTGTTAATCCAGATTTGAGTCATTTTGTTTAGTTTGCTGCACTGTGTAACTTTTCTGGAAGGGGTCCTCAACCTGTTTGTGAAATTCTGAACAAAACACATACTAAAAGTGCACTGCTTAACTTTTCTGGTGGAGGGTCTGTCAAATGCTTGGAATGTTTCACAGTATGATATTAAACTTTTCTATCTTCATGGAAACTGAACCAGACCAATTTACAGGTCAGATCTGTAGAGGGGCGACCCCACTCACAATCAGAATCTCTGTTTTTCTAGGTATTTTTGAGCTATAAAACCACCTGTAATTGAATAAATGTAAAGTAGAGCTGTTTAATGTCATACTGTGGAACATTTCAGGCAGAGGAATGACATCTCCATAGAAACAAGCAGGTGACGGACCCTCCACTAGAAAAGTTACGTAATGCATTTTTAAAATCCATGAAAATACCTTGAAACCACTACTGAAATCTAGACCTGGACTGAATAAATCACTCAGATAAAGTCACTCAGAAATATAAAAAAAAAACTTAAGAATTTATTTTTATTTTTAGGAAAAAAAAAAGATATCTAAGATTCTGATTCACAATTCCATAAAAATAACCTAAACATGTCCCCAGATTAGAGGCTGACATGTTCAAATCAAAATATAGCTTTAACTGATAAGTGTAAATGATTTATTCTTACTCATAAAAACACTGGACATGATGTTTATGTTATAGTTTGGTGTTTTGGTTCTTAAAGGAGAATTAACGTTTTTTACAATCTGAGCCTTATTTCGGTAATAAAACAAGTTGTTTTACTCACCCATAGCACTTTGGTGTCATATGGAGCACTTCCAGAGATGTTTTAGATTAGCGATAGCCGTATCACGAGTTCTCGGGGCATATAATATATGCCCCGAGCGGTCTCCAAATAACACAAACTTTAGCACTTTTCAAATCATAGAAGCTCAATGTCTTAGTCTACACTTTCTTTTGAGTCAAAAGTGGCCTGTACAGTAATCCCTCGTTTATCGCGGGGGTTAGGTTCCAGAAATAACCCGCAATAAGAGAAATCCGCAAAGTAGCACAACTTTATATTTTACTCTACATGTTTTAAGGCTGTAAATGCCTCACCACACACATTATACACTTTTCTCAGACTAGAATTAACCTTTTCTCACATTTGTTCTCGTTTAAACACTCAAACTTTCATAGATTTTCAACAAAATGTATTAATAATGAAGCGTGGGGGGAGACACGGCCCCGGAAGCCCCGCCAGACGCGCGAGGAGCACTGCCACGTCCCTGGATGCGACGCGCACCAACCCCTTGGAGAAGCTCCACACGTGCACCCCTCATCGTGGACAAATTCGTGACAGAGAAACATGACTGCCGTGAGGCCGCGAGTACACCGGGGCTGCAAGCACGAGATAGAACCGCCGTGCCCGGACCGCGTGCTCTCAGCCCGAGCCACAAAACAGCCGCACAAAACCAGCAAAGAGCGGTTTAATCCTGGTTTAGACCTGGTCTAGTCCCGGTTTAGTCCAGGGCCAGTCCAGGTTTAGACCTGGTCTAGACCTGGTTTAGTCCAGGTTTAGACCTGGTCTAGACCTGGTTTAGTTCTGGTCTAGAGCAGGTTTAGTCCACGTTTAGTCCTGGTCTAGTCTCTTAGCCAATCACGATGCAGAACACAATGTTACACTATTAAAAAAAAAGTTACACTATAAAAAATAAATAAATAAATAAAAAAATCCGCGAAACAGCGAGGCCGCGAACAGTGAACCGCAATAGAGCAAGGGTTCACTGTAATCCGAAATTTATCCATAATTTACAGCTTTGCGTTTCATGTTTGGGTCCTGGGAGCTGAGAGCGAAATAAGCTGTGACTCCACACATGCGCACTGGCCTCCTCATCTACTCGAAACTATGGATAAATCTCGGATTACAGGCCACTTTTGACTCAAACGAAAGCATAGACTAAGACATCGAGCTTCTATGATTTGAAAAGTGCTAAAGTTTCTGTGCCACGCAAACATATGCCCCGAGAACTCACATTACGGATATCGCTAATCTAAAACGTCTCCGGAAGTGGTCCATATGACACCAAAGTGCTATGGGTGAGTAAAACAACTTGTTTCATTACCAAAATAAGGCTCAGATTGTAAAAAAACGTTAATTTTCCTTTAAAACTATTATTCAGTCAGGAAGCAGAATGAGCCTCAAGCGAGTCTCTCATTTGGGTTGCCAGGTCCGATGCTGATATCCGGTTGGTTTAAACCTGAAATGCCTCTCTCTTATCTGAATGGTCACTGCCTAGACCCCAACACCTGCAGCTTAGGGAGGGAATGAGGAAAACTTGTATACCTTTTATATGAAGGTTAAAGGGGCCATATTAGACTGACCTATGTTATAATGTTCCCTTATTGTAAACATACCTGGAGTTGTGTTTTGTTTCATTCACACATGTTTAACACACAGCATATTTAGGCTGTGTTCTTCTCTCAAACAGAAAAAACTCTGTTCCACCTTGTCCTAAACGAATCAGTGTGTACTCTACTGCTTCATGACATCACGAGGTGGAACAGAGCATTTTGATCACAGGAGATGTAGACCAACTAATAATAAAGACTCACTCAAACGTGTGAATGAAACAAAACACAACTCCAGGTATGTTGTTGAGGTGGTAACAACATTCTAACATGACTAAAAGCTCACAAGAGTCAGTCTTGAGTAATATACGACTTTTAAAATTCAACATTAAGTTAAAGTTAATATTCTGATTTCATTTTTCACTCATGTATATCTTTTGCGGTGCACCAAGAGATATTCACACAATCTCTTTTTCCTTCCTTCTCTCACTGTTTCACTCTCTTCACACGTCCCCCCGGACTCAATATTTATGGATTGGTAAAACTAACATGGAATGGGGAGTTGACCAACATATCCAGTGTCAGGATCCTGTCAAAAAGGCCCTAAATTTGCATCATTACGACACATGCTCCAGGGAGATGGTGGGGCTAATTCAAACCATGTCTGCACAGCTGCACACAGACTCCTCACAAATATACTCACATACACGTCTTTAAACTCGTATTGTTTTCACACTAATATCAATGTCATCAATGCAAAAAAAAAAAAAAAAAAAAAATCTGGAATGCAAGAACAGTTTATGCACAAGGAACACATTTTTCTGACAGTTTAAAGGGAAAATTTAGAAACCTTTTGGAGAAGATTTCACATATATCTGGCATTTTAGGGTACGCGAGCACACTGCAGGGGGTACTCGGCAGTGTCGCTGCCAGACGCAGGGGGAGATTTTTTTGAATTTTTTTATTCTGATTTGAGAAAATTTGAGTTAAAGGAAAATTAACGTTTTTTTTTTACAATCTGAGCCTTCTTTCGGCAATAAAACAAGTAGTTTTACTCACCCATAGCAGTTTGTTGTCAATTGGAGCAGTATCGCAGAACTTATGTTGAGCCGTTCTGTTCTACTAATGATCCCGTATCCTTTAGCGTGAGTGCTCGGGGCATTACTTTGCGGTGTCCAAATAACACAAACTTTAGCACTTTTCAAATCACAGAAGATCGCTGTGTCAGGGTAGACTTGTAGTAGATTCCAAAACGGCCTGAAACCCGATATCGCAACAGAAAAGTAAAGTTCAGAGCGGTGTTAGCTTCTTTCGAACTAGCGGTGTTTATATAAACAGCTGAGTTCACGCATGCGCACTGTCCTCTCTGATGACGTCATCAAATGAAACTATAGCTGGATATCGGGTTTCAGGCCGTTTTGGAATCCACTAAAAGTCTACGCTGACACAGCGATCTTCTGTGATTTGAAAAGTGCTAAAAGTGCTCAAAACTGCTATGGGTGAGTAAAACTACTTGTTTTATTGCCGAAAGAAGGCTCAGATTGTAAAAAAAACATTACTTTTCCTTTAAAGAAAAGAGAGAAAATGCCTGAGAATTACATTTTCAAATTCAAGTTCTACTTTTGGAGAATTATCAACACGTATGAGTGAGGGGGTACTCGAGGTATGACAAAAAGGCTCAGGGGGTACCCAAGACAAAAAAGTTTGGGAAACACTGATGTAGAGCATGTTAATACAAACATTTTAAGATCAAAATGACGAGGCTCACAGCAGCAGTTACGGAGAGAGGGGTGACAGTTTTTTAACATAACATCAGTTGGAGCCGTAGTCGATGGAGCCGGAAGCGCCCTCATGCTCACTTCCTATTTGAAATACGGCGGCTAGTGGGTTAGCTATGTCCATTTATATATATACAGTCTATGGTTATGATCTAATCCAGTTTTAGTTCTGGTTTAGTCTCAATTCTGATATGGTGTGCAGGTGTGAATGTTAACTGAAAAGCAGGCTTTAACTGACCCCACACCTCCCACTGTGACGCCACCATTTACTGTGTTTGTTATGAGTAGATGTGTCAATCAGCGATGTACAAAAGCTCTATTGTCAATGGAGCAGTGCAGCAGACTTCCAGAAAAGCCTAAACTCTGCTCTGATAGAGATCTGGAGCTAAACCCCTTTTCCCCCAACCCTACACGCTACAACAGAGCAATGCTGACTAAGCCCGCTGATCTGAGGTGAGTTTGAACCACACAAATGCTTTTAAATGGAGGATTAGGCAAAGGAACGCTTGACATAGGTCTGAGCCTCAGGCCAGCTGTTGAATTAGCCATTAGGATTTGTGCTTATACAGATTTTTACTTCAAATCCTTTTAAGAAAGAAAATGTTTATGTTTACATCCTCGCGGTGACCCCCTCTTGGCCTTTCTGGCTCAGGCATTCCTCCCATAGCAGTGACATCGAGCACAGTTTAAAACACCAGGGATATAGAGAAAACAAGACCTAATCACAGCCACAGGCACCTCTACCAACAAAGAAAAACCTTCGTCATGGGCTGTTTCTTCAAGTCAGAATCATTAAAGGTCCAACAGTACACAAAATGGACTCTCATGAGCGTGAAAGGAAAAGTAACGTTTTTTACCATTTGAGCCTTATTTCGGTAATAAAACAAGTTGTTTTACTCACCCATAGCACTTTGGTGTCATATGGAGCCCTTCCAGAGATGTTTTAGATTAGCGTTAGGCTAACGCCATTAGCCTAGCGCGACTTATAGCCATAGCTCGGGGCATTCCCCGAGCATGTAATATGCCCCGTGCGGGCTCCAAATAACACAAACTTTAGCACTTTTCAAATCATAGAAGCTCGATGTCTTTAGTCTACGATTTCATTTGGTCAAAAGTGGCCTGTAATCCGAGATTTATCCATAGTTTCGAGTAGATGAGGACGCCAGTGCGCATGTGCGGAGTGTGCTCTCAGCTCCCGGGACCCAAACATGGAACGCATAGCTGTAAACTATGGACAAATCTCGGATTACAGGCCACTTTTGATTCAAACGAAATCGTAGACTAAAGACATCGAGCTTCTATGATTTGAAAAGTGCTAAAGTTTGTGTTATTTGGAGCCCGCACGGGGCATATTACATGCTTGGGGAATGCCCCGAGCTATGGCTGTAAGTCGCGCTAGGCTAATGGCGTTAGCCTAACGCTAATCTAAAACATCTCCGGAAGTGCTCCATATGACACCAAAGTGCTATGGGTGAGTAAAACAACTTGTTTTATTACTGAAATAAGGCTCAAATTGTAAAAAACGTTACTTTTCCTTTAAGTTAAATTAGAATGTTCTTACCTCCTTAAAGACGTATATACCTGGAGTTGTAATTAGTTTCATTCACACAAGTCTGAGAAATCCTGCGTTGTGGTGAACCAGAAACCCACCGAGACACTGGGAGACCATGCAAAGTGTACACAGAAAGACCTCAACCTGCCTCTGAATAGAACCTGCAACCACTGACCGGTAGAGATTGGAAATTCCAGAGCTGAAACCATCCAAAGAACTCTTGTGAAGGTGTGTAGAGTTTTAAAACACAGTGGAGCACTTCCTGTCTTACCACAGGACATCACAAGGTGGAGCAAAAAAGAAATCAGCCTATATATGCAGGGTTTGTGTGTTAAGGATGTGTGAATGAAACAAAACACAACTCCAGGTGTGTTTGTGATGAGGAAACAACATTAGAACGCAGATCGGAAAACGACGTAACACGGGCCCTTTAAGATGCACATAATTCAATACAGAGGGGTAACCTTGTAGTAAAAAGTGGAGCAGTGGAGAGCTCTGGCTGTGAGCTCAGAGCTGGAGAAGATGGGTCAAAACAGGTCAAGTAAGTCCAGCTAAACAAACAGCGGCTATCAAAGAGGAAATGTCCGGTGCAATCTGCAAGTTTTCTCTTCACAGTTAGCGAACATCAAATCCCGAGGGAAGAAACGAGAGGTGCGAGGATCCAACTGTCTGAACAAAGCAAAAACAGGCTTTCTTTCTGTTTCTTTCATACAGGTTATACGAAATCTGACTCGATTTATGACGCTTCTAACTGATTTTTAAGACCATTTAGCTTAAAGGGTCCATATTAAAGGAAAATTAACGTTTTTTTTTTCTTTTGGCAATAAAACAAGTAGTTTTACTCACCCATAGCAGTTTGGTGTCAATTGGAGCAGTATCGTAGAACTTATGTTGAGCCGTTCTGTTCTACTAATGATCCCGTATCCGTTAGTGTCACTGATTTGCGGTGTCCAAATAACACAAACTTTAGCACTTTTCAAATCACAGAAGATCGCTGTGTCAGCGTAGACTTTTAGTAGATTCCAAAACGGCCTGAAACCTGATATCGCAACAGAAAAGTAAAGTTCAGAGCGGTGTTAGCTTATTTCGGACTAGCGGTGTTTACAAAACAGCTGAGTTCACGCATGCGCACTGTCCTCTCTGATGACGTCATCAAATGAAACTATAGCTGGATATCGGGTTTCAGGCCGTTTTGGAATCCACTAAAAGTCTACCCTGACACAGCGATCTTCTGTGATTTGAAAAGTGCTAAAGTTTGTGTTATTTGGACACCGCAAAGTAATGCCCCGAGCACTCACGCTAACGGATACGGGATCACTAGTAGAACAGAACGGCTCAACATAAGTTCTGCGATACTGCTCCAATTGACACCAAACTGCTATGGGTGAGTAAAACTACTTGTTTTATTGCCGAAAGAAGGCTCAGATTGTAAAAAAAACGTTAATTTGCCTTTAAGTAAGCTGTTTCTTCATCAAAAACACACCTGGAGTTGTGTTTTGTTTCATTCACACGTTTTTAACACAAAAATCTGCACATTTAGGATGAGTACTTCTCTCAAACAGAAAATACTCTGTTCCGCCTTGTAATGTCATGTGGTAATACAGGAAGTGCTCCACTGTGTTTTTAAACTCCATACACCTTCACCAGAATCATTCATTTAAGCCCTGAAATTTCCAATCTCTATTGAACCAAAGGTAATGGCAGCTGTTAACTTGAAAACTATCACTATATGACATCACAAGGTGGAACAGAGCATGTGGCATGGTCTTTTCTGTGTGTTATGCATGTTCTCCCTGTGTCTTGGTGGGTTTCTGGTTCACCACGTCAACCTAAAACATGACTAATCCTCCATCTAGAAAGTAGAAAGTTAAAACCATACTTTGGAACATTATCCACTGAGATATGGGAGTTTTATGGCATTCTGAGGAATATTGTAGCCATAAGCACAACATTTCCATGGAAATAAACAGGGGAATGCGCTCCTCCAGGCAAATAATAATCTATTTTAGAGAGATGAAGTCTGCTCAGAGTAAAGATGCATTTTTAGTTGTCCAGTGGTATAAAAATATGCTTTTATTTTCATCTATTTTTGGCTAAAAAGTTACATTCTACTATTTCCATACAAGCGGGGATGCAGAAGTCTATTTTAGTCTATTTCTACCTAAAAGTTACATGATGTGGCTTTAACGTCAAACTATCTTATTTTGCACTAGATAAAGCGTCTTTTGTATAATGATGATTCTAAAATGAGCAACAATAAATTCTCTCTGGAGACAAAATAGCCATCACATTCACTTCAGGCCGAGTCTGCATGTGGTTTGGTCTCACAGCAATTAACCACTATGGCTTTGGCTCCATCGTCTTTGTGCGACGTTTCAAATTGCTTCCCATGCAGCTATAACTCTTGTGTCCTCTTTGTCTTAATTACCTGTCACCTCTCAGACAGAAGAGACTCTATAGAGGACAAACACAGGCACAGACTACACCTTCCACACATGTAAAGTAGCACAGGTTAAGTTCACAAGGCCTTAAACTGCTGTATAGGCAACGTGATGTTTGAGAAAGGAATATTAAAGTAACATATTATATCCTGTGTTATGCAAAATGGACTCTTGTGAGCTTTAAGACGTGAAAACAAAACCTGGAGTTGTGTTTTGTTTCAAAGTGGAGGTGGGAGGTGGTTTTCTGTTTGAGAAAGAACTCTAAGAAGTCTAAATATACAGAATTTGTGTGTGAATGAAACAAAACACAACTCCAGGTGTGTTTGTGTTGAGGAAACAACATTAGAGCATAGATCAGAAAATAACATAATATGGGCCCTTTAAAGCCTGCAAACTGATTGTTGATAACTGATTGGGATAAGCTGTGCAAACTTATATATACAATTTGTGGAGTAATACCAATACTATAAATATAGCTGCAAGCAGCGATGATCGGCCCTCGCTTGCACTCACAAGCCCGGCAAAAACTTTGTCGTAGCCAAACCAAATTTGGTACACAGAAACACCGTTTCTAGGCGACCAACAGGAAGTCAGTCATATTGGACCGAGCACGTGATCCGGCGCCGAAGGCACATTTTCCTGTCCTCGTATTTTAACGAACTCCTCCTAGGGTTTTTGACCCAGACTCACCAGAATCGTGCTGTATCATCTCGACAAGTGGGACATTAAAAGTTATTAAAAGCGTTCTAAAAGACTGAATGGTGTTTCCGTGAAAACGCTTTTGCCGGGCGTCCCATTGGCGAGGACATATATCCAGGGTATAGCCATAGGCGCAATGTATTTTGATTTTCCAGGGGGTGCTGTCGAGCCATTTTTAAAGATTTTTAAATACAGATTATTTGTAATTTCCTTTTTTGGCATTCTTGAATTTTGTGCAAAATTTCGTGAGTTTTCGTCGGTGGGAAGTACCTGAACCTTGCAAAAAGGGGGGGGGGAGGAAATAATAATAATAAGAAAAACCAGAACAATAACAATAGGCCCTACGCTTTAGCGCTCGGGCCTAAAAATTGGGTCCCGAAAGATTCTCAAGGGGTCCCCAGGGGTTCACAAGTTCAAGAGTCCATGCACAGCTTCCAGGTGCTGGGTCCCCAGGGGTTCTTAGAAAGGAAGTACTAGACTAAACTATGAATTATGGTAAAAGTGGCATGTTAATTGCTTATACAAAATCCTTAGTGTTCTATACCATCTTTATTAGCCAGAAAATAAATAGTTTTCATTATAAGACAATAGCTTCTCAACATCTCCATGGAGACAAGCAGGTGTCTGACCCTCCATCAGAAAGTTACAAAGTGCACCTTTAAAAGGCCTATATTACACTATTTTCTGATCTACGTTAAAATGTTGTTTTCTCATCAGAAACAGACCTGGAGTTGTGTTTTGTTTCATTCACACATGTTTAACACACAAACACGTTCTTCTCTCAAACAGAAAATACTCTGTTCCACCTAGTGATGTCACATGGTAACTCATGAAGCACTCCATTGTGGTTTTAAACTCCATACACCTTCACTACAATTTCAGCCCTGGAATTTCCAATCTCTAATAAACTAAAGGCAAAAGACAGCCATTAACTTGAAAACTACCACTACATGACATCACAAGGTGCAACAGAGCATTTTGAGCTTTGGAGATGTAAAAAGTCTAATAATGCATTACTTAAAGGGATAGTGTGTTTTTTTTTTATGTTAATCTGTATGGGTTTCCTTCTAAAAGTTACGTGTGTTGACACCGACTTACCTCTGACACTCTCAGCTGATCCCGGTTCGGCTCGCTTTCTGGAGCCACGTAGGCAGGTCCGGTAACTTCCCTGGAACATGAAATAAAGCTTGTTTTTCTTCTCAAAACAAAACATTTGTCAGAAAGGTGATATATTTGCGTCCGAAACAGTTGTCTACGAAACATCCAGCAGCGTATTTCGCATTCGCGTATTGTCTCTCTCCACTCGTATCACTACGCCCATGTTAACTCTATCAGCCTGTTCACCTTCAGCGGATGTCTACGCCGAAGTTTACAAGTGAACAGGCTGATAGAGTTAACATGGGCGTAGTGATACGAGTGGAGAGAGACAATACGCGGATGCGAAATACGCTGCTGGATGTTTCGTGGACAATTGTTTCGGACGCAAATATATCACCTTTCTAACAAATGTTTTGTTTTGAGAAGAAAAACAAGCTTTATTTCATGTTCCAGGGAAGTTACCAGACTTACTTACGTGGGCTCCAGAAAGCGAGCTGAACCGGGATCAGCTGAGACTGTCAGAGGTAAACCGGTGTCAACACACGTAACTTTTAGAAGGAAACCCATACAGATTAACATTAAAAAAAACCGCACTATCCCTTTAAACATGTGTGAATAAAACAAAATATGACTCTGGACATGTTTTTGATGTTGTTGATAACAGCATTATAATATGTCAATTTTGCATAATGTAAGACCTTTAAGTATTTTTTTTTTATATTAGTTGAGTTAGCTAGTTTTATTGCCAATGTAAAGTCTACGGACGATGCTACTTGTTGCTGTGAAATAGCATGGACTCAAGCTAAACAGTAACTCTAATGGTTGCTAGGAGCTGCCATAGTGTATTTATGGAGGGATAGAGTTTCAAGCTTAGTCTCACATCAGGGCAGAGAGACCAGGTGACCAAAACGAGCACATAGGCTTCAAAATGTGCAAAAAGCTATTTGAATGCTTTTGAGTAATGCGTCTCTCCTAAGTCTGAGCTAGAAATCATTGAGACTTTCCATATTTGAGATGGAATTAGTATGTAGTAAATTTAAACAGACAAAGCAGCCAAACAACCTGTGAAAAAATATCAGGTTCTCTCTCCAGAGTCCAACTGTTACAATAAATGAAGAAATTGTCCTGTCTTCATCTGTTTATCTTGGACAAAAGACAATAAGATACATACTTTTCTGGTGGAGGGTCAGTCAAATTATTATTGCTTTGTCTGGAATGTTTCACAGTATGGCATTAAACTATAATTTCTATCTTCACGGAGACCAAACCAGACCAAGTTAAAGGTCAGATTTGTGGAGAGGTGACCCCGCACAATCCTGCCTGTTTTTCTAGGTATTTCTGAGCTATAAAACCACCTGTAATTGAATAAATGTAAGCTCAGAGCTGTTTAATGTCATACTGTGGAACATTCCACGCAGAGCAACGACATCTGGAGACAGGCAGCTGGCACTACAAA
Organism: Paratrypauchen microcephalus; assembly: GCA_036785185.1. NCBI lineage: Eukaryota > Metazoa > Chordata > Actinopteri > Gobiiformes > Gobiidae > Paratrypauchen > Paratrypauchen microcephalus. The sequence goes on along the minus strand of JAVJIX010000031.1, from coordinate 4,381,936 downwards.
AGTTACATAGTGCACCTTTATTTTCTAGAGTTCATTCACACGTTTAACACACAAATCCTGCATGTTTAGGCTTCTAAAGTTCTTCTCTCATAGGGAACACATTCTGCTGTGGCAATACAGGAAGTGCTCCACTGTCTTTTTAAACTCCATACACCTTCACTAGAAACATTTGGATACTTTCAGCCCTGAAACTGACTACTAAAAGTAGCTGTTAACTTGAAAATTACTGCTTCGTGACATCACAAGGTGGAGCAGAGCATTTTGAGCTTTGGAGATTTAGACAGACTAATAATAAAGGGTTACTTAAAGGGACAGTGTGTAAGATTTTTACCCGTTAATTACTGAAATTGAAGATACCCATTCAAAAATACATTGTTTTCCAAGCCTTTTCACTTCCATCATGAAATCAAAGTATTCTTTTGGACTTAGATATAGTCACATAAAAGGGGGATCTTCCCCATGCAGAGGCAGCCATTTTGAATACGAGAGCCGCAGAAGGACATTTGGGCTCCGCCTTCGCCTTCGGCAAGGCTCGTGGTTTTGGGTAAACAACACAAGCATGCTGCCGGATCAGACGTCGTAATGGATCTAACACGTGTTTTGGACTAAATAGTTTTACTGGGTTTTATTCGCTGGATCCTTACGGACAAATTGAGAGCAAGTTTATGGTGAAATACAGAGTTTGACCTGTGCAAAGCATTCTAAGGTAAGGTAAGCCTCGTTTTGTGCTTTTCCGTATAAAAGCCCCATGTGCTCGAGGAGTGTTTGTTGTGCAGGGAAATGAATTGCATAGTCAAAAAGAGGAGACTGTAAGGTTTCATTTGATGTGTTGAGTGATCGGGAATGTGTGTTTTCATGAGAAAAGAAAAAAAACAAAAAATCCGGGACCGCGTTTTATTTATACAGTAGCGGCGCGCCCGGGTGACCCTCGAGGTCTGCCGTAGCTAAAACAGAAAGTGCAATAGCACCATCCACCTATGCGCCACCAATCCTACACACTGGGGCTTTAAACATGTGTGAATGAAATATTTTTGAGGCATTATAACGTGAAGACTCCACTGTATTAAATTCACAAATCTCGATCTCTTCCTAAATATAATCTTCCTAAAAGCACAGAACCAGATGTAAGTGCATGCATGCGTTATATTAACACGTGCACACATATAGAGAGTACAGTGTATTACTGAGTGGACCCTTTACTCCACACTGCTGAGATTTTCATTACACGAAAGCCAACAGGGGGTGGTATGCATGCAGGGCCAGTGGCTTCCATTTGCCCTGTCCACTTAAATTAGTGGGGCCTTGCATCCAGCAGCATCTGGTTCCAATATGGAGCAGGCGGAAGGGTGGGTGCCTCTCTGTGCGGCGGAAAATACAGACTACTGTACCTTTAAATAGCCCTCAGGAGGCAGTGGACAGATGCTAAAGTCCTATCGCTATAGCTACAGATTCTTTGCAACTGGATATGTTTGGTAATAAAATAAATACACGAATACTAACGGATACTGAAAGTAGGATCAAAAGTAGGACCTTTCCTGAATAGTTTGAGAAAGGTTTTGATCTAGTAAAAGACACATGATTATACTAAAGCTGTACTTTTTCAGTTCGAGTACCTACTTGTTGCTATGGAGAAGGCCTGGAATGTTCCGCAGCATATCATTCAACTGACATATTTTGTATTTATTCAATTACAGGTGTTTTTATTGTTAAAAAAATAAATAAAAATAAAATAAAACATGCATTCTTATTCTGAGCAGGCCTGGCCCAGTACTGTAATCTGCTTGTCTTCATAGATAGAAGATAGTGTTTAATGCCATACTGTGGAACATTCTCAAAGCTATAACATCTCCAGAGCAGGTTTCATAGTGCACTTGTTTAGCTTCGAAAATCACATTCTACTGTATAAAATTGTCAGTGTGATATTAAAATTGTTATCAAATATGTAACCTTTTCCTCAGCATTATTATTATTATTTTTTATTTTGTTTGAAATTTTAGTATCGTGACAAGACATATCTGCCCTAACGCTTCTTCCCTTTAAAACAGGACAAATGTACAATTAAGTTGGAATGCCTGCAATGCTGTTTTCCAAGTGCTTGTTTAGAGCCCGAGTCCATACGCGAATGGCCAGTTTTCTTGGTCGGTCGCTTGGTCGGTTGGTTGGTCGGTTGGTGAGAGCTGCGCGGTATAGCTAGCGTGCACCGCCTGACCCTACATTGCTGTATTTGGGTTAGCCTTGTGTTATTCCTCCAGCCAATTCTCTGTCAGCAGGACTCATGTGGCATAAATGCGTGGAGGAGATCTGTACTCCGCCTCTTCTGGGTCTTTCTCTGTACAAGGAGCACTTACCCATAATTCCGAGCTTTCCATCGCGGCTATAATTCACACTGCACACTCTAAGTAAAGGGGCTGTCTGTAACTAGGGTGATTGCATGTTTGTCAAACAGACTGTCAATGCAATGGGCCCAGTTCAGTAGAAACATGAATGCAAAAACATGTAGGAACGTATACACACTGAGACCTACAGCGTTTGAACTGGAGAAACAGTAATGCAAAATATCATAAGTGAGACTTAAGTTTTTCCTGCAACTTAGAAAGTTTATAAATTATAGTGCAAAGATAAAACCCACATACTGTATATTCACAAGAGGCATAGTAAATCCACACATAGTTTCTCAGTGGAGGCCCTCCCTTGTGCGGAGCTGAGGGGGGAGTGTGAATAGCCATGAGGGAGTAGAACATGCAGAGTAGCACAGAGTGATCAGATAAGGCCGATGACAAGGCAGAGAGACACGATGACAAACTCCTGACAGCTCCGAACCCGGTCTCAGGCACGGCTCACTGCAGAAATATGGAGCCCAGCGCACCTCCAAAGCACCGGTCCACCAGGCTTCAAGAAACAGCAGAAGAGTTGGATGACTTACTGTGAATTTAGCTATGTTGTAATGATGTAGGAACAGCACATGTGTCCAATCTGAACCTAAGGGCTTTATATTATTACAGATAGTGGCTCCCTCTTTTCTGCATCACTCGAGGAAAAACTAAAAGGTATTAGGACGATTGTGTATTTCTGAACTTTCATAATGATAACAAGATGCATTGGTAATGACAACAAATCAATTTATCAAAATAACCACCTTTGGCCTTAATCACAGCTTTACAAATTCGATTGCCTGGAAGAATCCATGACTCATCGCTGTACCAGCGGCGAGTCTGGTAATGCTTGGTCCAGAATGCGCTGCCGTTGCGCTTAGACAGACAGCTAAGTGAACCAATCAGAGAACAGTTAACGGACAGCGACGTGAACCAAGCCTCTAGAGCTGTCAGCTGCTGTGGTTTTAAAGAATCGATGTGTTTTAGGTCATTTAAGACCAATTTTACAGCTGAATGGAAGGGACGTTGCGGGCAAAGGCGGGTGCACTGACGTCACCATCTTTGAACGAATCAGAATCGCGGAGTCCGTTGTTAACCGGGGGAGCGAGGGTGGAGCGAGGGTGTCCAAATGGTATCGCTCTGTATAGCAAATACAGAGAGATATCATTTGGCTGGCCAGGTAACAAATTCGAGGCATTCTGTCCAACAATTTTTCAACATATCCATCCTCTTTTTGGATGGGTGACAGGTCAGGAGACTGGGGCGGCCGTGTCATAACCTGCAGTCGATGACGCTGTTCACACTTCTCCAAATGACCCTGACACAGTTTGGACGAGTGCTTTGGGTCATTATCTTGTTGGAACCAGAAGTTTCATCCAGAGTTCAGAAATACACAATTGTCCTGATACTTTTGTCAGGCAGTGTAACTTTGCTTACGCCGGTCCAGCTTCCCCACAATCAGGGAATAATTTACCTCCATAATATGCTTCTTTATAATAGAAAAAAACAGAGCCCATTCTGTTAAAGTGGAGCTAGGTTAAACCTTATAAAACGTTCATATTGTAAAAATACAGAATTCCTGAAAACTATCCATGCCCAACACAGGCAGTTTGAATTGCTTGACAGTTTGACCGTGAACTCTCATTGATCACAGACTCCTGAAAATGTGTTCTTTACCTTTAAATCAATTTTGTATTTATCTTCTAGACAGACAAACATTTTGGTATAGTTTGTGCTAATGTGTGCATTGTGTCACCACGGTAACAGATGAACATTCCACCATAGAAATACAGTGCCGTGAAAAAGTATTTGCCCCCTTCCTGATTTCTGTGTTTTTTGCATATTTATCACTCAAAACATTGTCAGATCATCAAACCAATTTTAATATCACACAGAAACAACCCAAGGAAAGACAAAATTCAGTTTTTGAATGATGATTCCATTTATTAGTGCACAAAAAAAATCTAAACCTATCTGGCCCTATGTGAAAAAGTAATTGCCCCCTTAATCTAATAGCCAGTTGAGCCTCCTTTGACAGCAATAACTGTAACCAAACGTTTGCGATAATTGGTGATGAGTCTTTCACACCGCTGGGGAGGGATTTTGGCCCACTCTTCTATGCAGAATTGTTTCAATTCTGCCATATTGGAGGGTTTTCTTGTATGAACTGCCCGTTTAAGGTCACACCACAGCATCTCAATCGGATTTAAATCCGGACTTTGACTTGGCCACTCCAAAACCTTAATTTTGTTTTCTTTGAGCCATTCAGAGGTGGACTTGCTGGTGTGTTTTGGATCATTGTCCTGTTGCATGATCCAAGAGCGCTTGAGTTTGAGGGCACGAACTGATGGCCGGACATTCTCCTTCAGGATCTTCTGGTAAACAGCAGAATTCATTTTTCCGTCAATCACAGCAAGTTGTCCTGGTCCTGAGGCAGCAAAGCAGGCCCAGACCATCACACTGCCACCACCATGCTTTACTGTGGGCACCATGTTCTTTTTATCAAATGCTGTGCCATTTTTACGCCAGATGAAACGGGCTGCAGACCTTCCAAAAAGTTCAATTTTAGACTCATCGGTCCACAAAATGTTTCTCCAAAAGTCTTGAGGGTCATCAAGGTGCTTTTTGGCAAAGGTGAGACGAGCCTTTGTGTTCTTTTGTGAAAGCAGTGGTTTTCTCCTGGGAACTCTTCCATGGATGCCATTTTTGGCCAGTGTTTTTCTAATGGTGGAGTCATGAACACTGACCTTAACTGAGGCCAACGAGGCCTGTAGTTCTTTCGATGTGCGTCTAGGTTCTTTTGTGACTTCCTGAATGAGCCGTCGTCGCACTCTTGGAGTAATCTTAGTTGGTCGACCACTCCTGGGAAGGGTTGCAACTGTTCCCAGTTTCCTCCATTTTTGAATAATGGCTCTGACAGTGGTTCGCTGGAGCCCCAGAGCTTTGGGAATGGCTTTGTAACCTTTTCCTGAATTATAGACTTCTATCACTTTTTTTCTCATTTGTTCTTGAATTTCTTTGGATCGTGGCATGATGTGTTTGTTCTTGAGATGTTGTAGCCAACTTCACTTTGTTTGACAGGAACTATTTAAGTGATTTCTTGATTCAACACAGGTGGTGACAATCAGGTGTGGGTGTGGCATGTAGAACTGAACTAAGTTTTCTCAAAACTGTGGTTAGTCACAGTTAGTTTGTGATTTAACAAGGGGGGGCAATTACTTTTTCACATAGGGCCAGATAGGTTTAGATTTTTTTTGTGCACTAATAAATGGAATCATCATTCAAAAACTGAATTTTGTCTTTCCTTGGGTTGTTTCTGTGTGATATTAAAATTGGTTTGATGATCTGACAATGTTTTGAGTGATAAATATGCAAAAAACACAGAAATCAGGAAGGGGGCAAATACTTTTTCACGGCACTGTACATAGTAATACACCCCCAGCGTGATGTCATCGCAAAGTATTAACTCAAGTGTTCCAACCACAGAGCAAATAGCATTACCTTTTATTTATTATTGACCTTTCTAGACAGCCAAGGTTGCCGTAACAACATTCACTGCATTATTTCAAATAGTAAAATGCCAATTTAAAACAGACATAAAGCTTCGTGTGACTCCTTTAACCTTCATAAACACAATACCAGCCACTGCCGTATAAAGACACTGAAACTAAACAAGAAACACCTACAAATGACACTTTTTTCTAATGATTTGAACTTGTTTAGGGGTCCATCACCTGCTTGTTTCTATGGATATGTCATTGCTTTGCCTGAAATGTTCCACAGTATGACATTAAACACCTATGCTTACATTTATTCCGTTACAAGTGGTTTTATAACTCAAAAATACCTGGAAAATCAGGCATTCTGACTGTGAGCGGAGTCGCCTGTCCACAGATCTGACCTGTAGCTTGGTCTGATTTGGTCTCCATGAAGATAGAAAGGTTTAATACCATACTGTGGAACATTTCAGATAAAGCAATAACATCTCCATCAAGATACTAAAAAATTCAATTCATTCAAGTGTTGACAAACATTTAAAGGTGCATTTTGTAACTTTTCCATGGAGTTGTTATTGTTTTTTGTAGAACATTGCAAAGTATGGCATTGAACTAACCTTGCATTTATCTAATTAACTCTGTACTTAGTAAGAGTTTAGTTTTTGCAGGGTAGAATAATGTCCACAAATCCCTATAACAAAAAACAAAAACAAAAAACACAATACCAGCCAGAGCCAAGCACCACATGCTCTTGAACAAGTGCTAACCACCAGGTAATTTCATTAAGTTGTGACTTCCTCTCTCTCCTTTCTTTACATGAGGAGGTCAGAGGTCAAAAGGATCTGTCAGCGCAGACAGAGAGGATTATGGGTATAGGCATTCCATTGGCGGCCATTACTGCCCTCTGTCAGCACCGGGGCTCTTCTGCCTCTGTCTCTCTGGCTCTTCTCTGGATCCTTTGACAGACTAAGAAGCAATTACTGTCACATTAAGAGCCCCACAGAATAAGGCCTGTCCCTGCCCTCGCCGCTAATCCGCTTTATTTTAATAAAGCAATGCACAATTTAAACAATCTCTTTCATGTATTTCTCATATTTGGGATTTTGCTGGATTTCAGTACAAGTATGGTTTGTTATGGTTTGTTAATATATTTATTTCTTTTTTACTATGTGTAGTTTTATGTATTTTAGCATGTTAGTATGTGTGTGTGTGTTACTGTTTGGGTTGTTTGGTTGTGTGGTGTCGAGCAGCTGTGGGTGGGTGGAATGAAATGTGGGATTGTTTTTAATCACTGCAAAGCACTTTGTGTTACATTTTTTGTATGAAAAATGCTTTATAAATAAAGTTTTGATTGATTGATTGAAGTAAAATGGTGATGCGTGAAAAGTCCCTCAGTCGTCCAGGTAGAATCCATGATCAAAGGAGAAGTTCAATTTGTCAACTGGACAAAGTTTGTTTGGTTGAAAACGTTTCGCCGCTCATCCGAGAGGCTTCGTCAATAACCAGAGCTGACGAAGCCTCTCGGATGAGCGGCGAAACGTTTTCAACCAAACAAACTTTGTCCAGTTGACAAATTGAACTTCTCCTTTGATCATAAAATGGTGATGCATATTCGAGGGAGACAGGTTAAAGGGCCCATATTATGCTATTTTCTGATCTGATCTTTATTATTTGTCTGTCTACATCTCCAAAGGCCAAAATGCTCATCGGAGTTTTCAGGTTAACAGCTACTTTTTACCTTTTGTTCGGTAGATTCTCAATTCCAGGGCTAAAATTATCCAGATCTAGTGAAGGTGTATGGAGTTTAAACGGATAGTGCGTTTTTTATTTTTTTAATTTTATGTTAATCTGTATGGGTTTCCTTCTAAAAGTTCCGTGTGTTGACACCGGTTTACCTCTGACAGTCTCAGCTGATCCCTGTTCGGCTCACTTTCTGGAGCTCACGTAAGTAGGTCCGGTAACTTCCCTGGAACATGAAATAAAGCTTGTTTTTCTTCTCAAAACAAAACATTTGTTAGAAAGGTGATATATTTCACATACTTTTTAAAAAAAAAACGCACTATGCCTTTAAAAGTGGAGCACTTCCTGTATTACCACATGACATCACAATGTGGAACAGGGTGTTTTCTATTTGAGAAAAGAACTCAACTTAAATATGTAGGATTTGGAAAGGAAACAAAACACAACTCCAGGTATATTTACGATGAGGAAACTACATTAGAACATAGATCAGAAAATAGCATAACACAGGCCCTTTAATGGTATACTGTGGAACATTCTAGGCACAGCAATATCATCTCTATGGAGACACACAGGTGGCATACCATCTTCCAGAAATGTTACACAGTGCACCTTTATAGCAACATTCTCTGAACTAGTAGGTAATAGGGTTTGAGCCATGTGCTGCTGATATTGTTTTACTTCGATGTTGATTTTGTGAGAGCAGTCCACAAAACTGCTACTACTAACATTCCTGGTGCATTACGGTCATCAATCCAAAGACTGAAACTGTAAAAAGTCCATAAGGAAAGGCAGAATGTGAGGTTTGGACCCCAGCACCAGCACCCCAGCCCAGAAGGATTCCAGAGATTCCGCGTGGATCTGGAGGTGGAGCGGACAGCTGGGTCAGCATCGCACCATGTCCATGTCAAAGCTCCTGTTATGATTATTGTGAGAAGAAACATTTGGATGTGTTTTTTGGCTGCTTCCTTTTGTTCTTTTTTTTAAAGGTCCACTGTGTAACTTTTCTAATGGGGGTTCTGACACTTGCTTGTTTAAAGGTCTTATATTATGAAGAGTTGACGGGCTTTTAGAGTTGTTTTTGTTTCATTCACACATGTTGGATGTATTATTATTATTATTAGTCTGTCTACATCTCCAAAGCTCAAAATGTTCTTGTTTAACAGCGCAAACCAGATCACCTGTTGTAGTTCTGATGAAATCATCTCTTTCTGGTCAGATTGCATTAAAACAAAGCTCAGATTAAAGTCTAATAAAACCTCAGACAGCAGGGTCTAGTTAGCATCACATTATTGATGATATTAGCTGCAAAGTATCAATAGATCAGTACCATAACATGCATCACGTAGAGCCAAATTCTAGTCATTTGTACTCAAGATGTACAGTATTTCAAGATGAATTAGTGAAGCGAAATTGCTAACTTTTGCAATGGACGGTTACAACAGTGAGAGATCCAAACATCAAGCCTTTATAAACACCATTCACATCTATTCATTTGCCCTCTGTGCCCAGACTAAGCACTCCCAAATGGCTCTTACGCGATGTTTCCAGCCGAGGGTTTTCCTTATTGCTGTAACTGTAACAGGATAGTGGGAGTCGACATCACAGGAGAGGGGCTGGGTCTTTTGACAGTAATACGAGGGACACTTGTTTACCTAACCTTATGGGTCATGGTGCAGTTTAGCAGGGAATGAATGACTTCATTTTGGGGTTTAAATTAAAGGGTTCCTCCTCTCTTGAACTTAAAACAGATTTGTGCATGCTTTGGTATGAGCAAACTACTTACCCAACCAGCACAGACCTCCTTAGGTGCACTTTTAAACTCAAACAGGCCACGTGCTGCACTACATGTAATCATCTTGTAGGGCAAAATGCATTCCTGACTGCTATTTTACAATCCTAGCACAAAGTTTAAAAAATGTTTCATATTTATGGTAAAAAAACCAACAAAAAAACCCACATATATTTTCATATAAATCCCGCTCTCTCATTCTGTCAATCCCTCTCTCTCTTTCTCCCCTTCTCCCTTTCTCTCTCCCCTCCCTCTGTCTCTCTCTTTCTGTCAATCTCCCTCTCTTTCCTCCCTCGTCTCTCCCTCTCCTTCTCTGCCTCTCTCTCTCTCTCTCTCTCTCCTTCCCTCTCTGTATTTCTCTCTGTCCCTCTCTCACTCTGCTAATCTCTCTCTCTTTCTCTCTCCTTCCCTCTCATCTCTTTCTCTCATTATGTCAATCTCCCTCTCTATCTCTCCCCTCTCTCCCTCTCTTTCTCTCCCTCTCCTTCTCTGCGTCTCTCTCTCCTTCCCTCTCTGTATTTCTTTCTGTCCCTCTCTGACTCTGCTAATCTCTCTCTCTCTTTCTCTCTCCTTCCCTCTCGTCTCTCTCTCATTATGTCAATCTCCCTCTCTATCTCTCTCCTCTCTCCCTCTCCTTCTCTGCCTCTCTCTCTCCCTCCCTCTCTGTATTTCTCTCTGTCTCTCTCTCACTCTGCTAATCTCTCTCTCTCTTTCTCTCTCCTTCCCTCTCTCTCCCCTCCCTCTGTCTCTCTCTTTCTGTCAATCTCCCTCTCTTTCTCTCTCGTCTCTCCCTCTCCTTCTCTGCCTCTCTCTCTCTCTCCTTCCCTCTCTGTATTTCTCTCTGTCTCTCTCTCACTCTGCTAATCTCTCTCTCTTTCTCTCTCCTTCCCTCTCTCTCCCCTCCCTCTGTCTCTCTCTTTCTGTCAATCTCCCTCTCTTTTTCTCTCATCTCTCCCTCTCCTTCTCTGCCTCTCTCTCTCTCCCTCCCTCCCTCTCTGTATTTCTCTCTGTCTCTCACTCTGTCAATCTCTCTCTCTTTCTCTCTCCCCTCCCTCTCGTCTCTCTCTCATTATGTCAATCTCCCTCTCTTTCTCTCTCATCTCTCCCTCTCCTTCTCTGCCTCTCTCTCTCCCTCCCTCTCTGTATTTCTCTCTGTCCCTCTCTCACTCTGCTAATCTCTCTCTTTCTCTCTCCTTCCCTCTCTCTCCCCTCCCGCTCGCCTCTCTCCCTCATTATGTCAATCTCCCTCTCTTTCTCTCTCATCTCTCCCTCTCCTTCTCTGCCTCTCTCTCTCCCTCCCTCTCTGTATTTCTCTCTGTCCCTCTCTCACTCTGCTAATCTCTCTCTTTCTCTCTCCCTCCCTCTCTCTCCCCTCCCGCTCGCCTCTCTCTCTCATTATGTCAATCTCCCTCTCTATCTCTCTCCTCTCTCCCTCTCCTTTTCTGCCTCTCCCTCTCTCTCTCTTTTCCTGCCTCTCTTCTTCTCTTTCTCCCTCTCTCTCCCTCCATTCCTCCCCTCTTCCTTACATGCTGCACTACATGTAATAATCTTGTAGAGTAAAATGCATTCCTTACTGCTATTTAGCAAAAAAAAAAAAAAAAAAAAAGTAGATATATTTTCATATACAACCCTCTTTCTCTCTCCCTCCCTGCCTCTCTCTACCCCCCTCTCTTCCTCTCGGTCCCTCCCACTCTCTCCGTCATGCTACGGAACATGTAATAATATTGTAGAGTAAAATACATTCCTTACTACTACTACTACTACTTCTTTGTCTGTCCCTCCCTCTCTCTCTCTGCCTTTCTCCCTCTTTCTTTCCCCCCTGTCTCTCCTGCTCTTTCTCTCTACCTCCTCCCACTCTCTCTCTCTCTCTCTCTCTCTCCCCTCTCTTCCTCTCCTCTTCCACTACATGTAATCATTCCTTACTAGCAAAATCGAGCAAATGTTTCATACTTATTGTAATTCAAAAAAAAAAAATCTTTAGCCCTCTCTCTCTCTCTCTCTGCGTCTCTCCTCCTCGGTCTCTTTATTCTCTCTCTCTCACTTATTGTAAAAAAATATATTTTCATATACAACCCTCTCTCTCTTCCTCTCCTCTTCCTCAGAGCAAAATACATTCCTTACTACTATTTTACTACTATTTTAAACTCAAATGTTTCATAATTATTGTAAAAAAAAAAAAAAAACTTAAAAAAAAAACAGTGTCAGTTACTTGAACAGTTATTGGGCCACGCCGTATTTGAGTGAAATTGCTCCCTTATGCGCCTCTTAAAAAAAACGCCGCGTCTGAATGAGAGCTTTTAAAATCGGGGGCAGTGTTTCATTTGGAGCTGGTGGTCATTCTGGTGATTTCTGTACCACCACCGCCGAGAAGACGCTCCGAAGGCGTTGCGAGCACACATGGCATCAAGAAATCAGCCAAATTACAGCCCATCGCCACCCCCCACCCCCCACGCGCTACCTCTCTCTGTCTTCTTCTCTCTTTCTCTCTCTTCCTCTACCCGATACCCTCTCTCCCCCCTTCCCCTTTGCCTCTCTCTCTCTTTCATGGGTCTCGTTCGTCAAAGGAGGAGGAATTGATTAAAGGCCCAGTTTAAACGACTTCCTTTTTGGGGCTATTATTTCCCAATAACCAAAAGGAGGCAAAGATTAAGATCAGTCTAATGTGTGGTTTCCCTTCGTGCCATATTGGTGTTTTGTTTAGCAATACTTACTCTGACTTCCAGTCAAATTGGCCAGTTTAAAGGTGCATTATGTAACTTCGAACATGGAGGGTCCACTAATTGCTTGCTTAGATGTTATTTCTTTTCCTGCAATGTTCCACGATAGGGCATTAAACACATCTCTTCTCGCTACCTCTCCCTCCCTCTCTCTTGTTTCCCTACAATGTTTCGGATTTAGGCATTATCAAAGCTCCCTTGCATTTGTTCTATTACAGCTGTTTTATAGCTCAAAAATACCTGAACAAAACTCTTAGCATGTGCATGCTCGCTTCTCCATAGATCTGACCTTTAACCTGTCTCCATTGTGATTACCAAGTTTATCATATACTGTATTATTGTGGAATAATCAAGGCAATACAATAATATCTCCATAGACACAAGATGGCAAACCTTCCACCAGAAAAGTTACACAGTCCACCTTTAACCTTTAGTGACTATCAATGCAAATCTTTTTTTTTTTGTTTTTGTTTTTGTTCTTGTTTATTTCATTCAAAACTTATATCCTCCCGGGACCCGAAGAAAAAAAGTGTATCTAAATTATTATTATTATTATTTAAATGTTCTATTTGGAGGTAAAGGAACACCTTAGTATTTACATTTTGTTAATTTTATTTTTATTGATAATGTTGTAACATGTCCTCTGTAATGGGCTGTAATAGTGTTAAATCCATGTCGAGTTAACAGCCTAACAAAAACATTTTTTGTTTTTTTTGTTTTGATGACCAACATCTCTGACAAGCTTCTACAGTCACCTCAAAAAGTTTTAAGATTCCCTTTTAATTTCTTATGCATTTATTTATTTATTTACTTATATACGTCATATATATATATATTTTTTATTTTTTTATTTTTTTTTTTATTTATCCATCCATCCATTTTTTCTTCCACTTATCCGGGGGCAACAGTCTAAGCAGGGACGCCCAGACCTCCTTCACCCCGGACACTTCCTCCAGCTCCTCCGGGGGGACCCCAAGGTGTTCCCAGGCCAGCCGGGAGACATAGTCCTGCCAGCGCGTCCTGGGTCTTCCCCAGGGCCTCCTCCCGGTGGGACATGCCCGGAACACCTCCCGAGGGAGGCGTCCAGGAGGCATCCGGAACAGATGCCCGAGCCACCTCAGCTGGCTCCACTCCACTTGGAGAAGCAGCGGCTCTACTCCGAGCCCCTCCTGTGTGACTGAGGGGGAGGTGCTCGGAGTAGAGCCGCTGCTTCTCCACTTTTTATTTATTATCTATTTATTTATTTATTTACTTATGTATTTTTATTCATTATTTTGTATTATTTTATTTATTATTATTATTATAATTTTTAATCATAGTAATTTCTTATGTATTTATTTATTTATTTACTTATATACTTATTTATGTATTTTTATTTATTTTTTAATTTTATTTATATTTTTATTTATTATTTATTTATTTATGTATTTACTTATTTATGTATTTGTATTCATTATTTTTTATTTAATTATTTAATTATTTATTATTATTATTATTATTATTATTATTATTTATTATTATTATTTTTTTTTATTTATTTATTTATTTTTTATCACGCAGCCACAAACTAGAGTGTATCTCAAAACATTTAAAAGACAGACTGGTTAACTCAATGTCCACTATAAAGGACACAAATGAATGGGCGGGTCTCAGGAGGATATAAAAAGACATCAACGGTGTGATGACAATACAAAAATGAATTAAATTAAAGGAGCAGAAAGAAGAATAATCTTATGTTATCTGCCCCTCTTCCCTTTTCCAGACAATAACACCGATAGTGACGATAAAACATTTCATCAATACATTTTTGCATAGAACACAAATTATATAACTTTTTTTGGTGTGCTTGTCTCCATGGAGATGTTATTGCTGTGTCTGGAATCTTTCACAAAATGGCATTAAAGGGACAGTGTGTAAGATTTTTACCCGTTAATTACTGAAATTGAAGATACCCATTCAAAAATACATTGTTTTCCAAGCCTTTTCACTTCCATCATGAAATCAAAGTATTCTTTTGGACTTAGATATAGTCACATAAAAGGGGGATCTTCCCCATGCAGAGGCAGCCATTTTGAATACGAGAGCCGCAGAAGGACATTTGGGCTCCGCCTTCACCTTCGGCAAGGCTCGTGGTTTTGGGTAAACAACACAAGCATGCTGCTGGATCAGACGTCGTAATGGATCTAACACGTGTTTTGGACTAAACTGTTTTACTGGATTTTATTCGCTGGATCCTTACGGACAGATTGAAGTTTATGGTGAAATACAGAGTTTGACCTGTGCAAAGCATTCTAAGGTAAGCTAACCTCGTTTTGTGCTTTTCCGTATAAAAGCCCCATGTGCTCGGGGAGTGTTTGTTGTGCAGGGAAATGAATTGCATAGTCAAAAAGAGGAGACTGTAAGGTTTCATTTGATGTGTAGAGTGTCATGGTACATGATCGGGAATGTGTGTTTTCATGAGAAAAGAAAAAAAAAAAAAAAAAAAAAACGGGACCGCGTTTTATTTATACAGTAGCGCCCGGGTGACCCTCGAGGTCTGCCGTAGCTAAAACAGAAAGTGCAATAGCACCATCCACCTATGCGCCACGAATCCTACACACTGGGGCTTTAAACCTTTCTGTCATCATGGAGACCAAACTAGACCAAGTTACATATTAGATCTATGGAAAGTCTACCCTGGTCACAATCAGAATGCTTGTTTTTCAACATACCTTTGAGCTATAAAACCACCTGTAATTGGATAAATGTAAGGTATAGCTGTTTCATGTCATACTATGGAGCATTGGACATATGGAACAGAAACAAGAAGCTGACGATTCCCCAATCAAAAAGTTACACACTGCATCTTTAAAGCCATGGAAAAGAAGCGTGTCCCATTTTAGCTGTCAGTCATCAGTTTGTAATACAGGGGCTCAGGTTGTAACTTTAGACTGGCCCATATATTCACATACAAGCTGTTTTAAAAGAACAAGTATATGAAACAACCACTGACAAATAACCTAATCCACAAAGAACCAGTAACTCTGCCTCCTGGAGAAAAATGCTTTGAAGAGGCCATAAGAAAAGAGGGCTTCTTAACTGTGGCTTGATGCTACAACAAGTGGAGTTTTTTTAGTCACAACAATAGAGAAGGCTTTATTCAATACAACCACCAACCTCAAAGCACTGTCAGCCAAAAGATACCCAGAAGGCAAATACAGGCTGGTTTTAAATGCAAAAAGATACTGCCAAAACTGATAGGGAGATAGGGAGGTAAGGAACAGAAGGGTTGTCAAAAATATAAAAAATCAGACACTAAAACCAGATACATTTCAAGTTACGAAACGCCTTCACGGTAAATTTTGGTCTCTAGATACAAAAGTTCCAAAAATTCAAGTTACGAAACGCGAAATCTCAAAAATTCAAATAATGCGCGCTCAGCCACACACATTATACGCTTTTCTCAGACTGGATTTAAACTTTTCTCACATTTGTCTCTCGTTTAAACACTCAAACTTTCATAGATTTTCAACAAAATGTATTAATAATGAAGTGTGGGGGGAAGGGGGAGGGGGGAGAAAACTGCGCTCTGACACGTGTGATAGCGCAGCATGACCCGGCGCGGGGCTGACAGCAGGTCTAGACCAAGGTCTAAACCTGGACTGGACCAGGACTAAACCAGAACTAAACCAGTCGCACGCAGTCTGAGCGCATGAACGCATGAACGAGACCCATGCAAGAGCCGCGGTGGACCTGACCAGGTCTAGAGGAGGTCTAGAGGAGCCGCGGTGGTCTGGACTAAACCAGGTTTAGTCCTGGTTTAGTCCAGGACCAGCCGCGGTGGTCTCCTCTAGACCAGGACTAGACCTGGTCAGGTCTAGAGGAGGTCTAGACCACTGCGGCTCTTGCATGGGTCTCGTTCATGCGTTCATGCGCTCAGACTGCGTGCAGTCCCCTCCTCGCTGCTTTAATCAACCTGGTCTAGTCCTGGTTTAGTCCAGGTTTAGTCCTGGTCCAGTCCAGGTTTAGACCTTGGTCTAGACCTGCTGTCACGCAGAACACAATGTTACACTATAAAAAAAAGTTACACTATAAAAAAAAAACTTGGATCGGGGCCTTGGAACGAATCAGGCTTTTTCCATTGAAATAGCTACTCAACTTACGAATTTTTCACGTTACGAAACCACTTCTGGAACGAATTAATTTCGTAAGGTGAGGTACCACTGTACTCATTTGAGCAGGTATTGAAACTAAAAAAGTGTCATTCGCAGGATAGAAATGAACTGAATAGTTTTAGAATGATCTTGAGTAGGTAAGTAAAATTAAACTAAAAACAACAAAATAGCACAACTTGTAGTAAAATCTTAAATATGTTAAATATGTTAACTACATTTTAGTCAAATTAGTAGCCATATGCACTTTAAAGAGCCCATATTACACTATTTTCTAATCTATTTTTATAATGTTTCCTCGTCACAAACAGACCTGCAGTTGTGTTTTGTTTCATTCACACAAACACTGCATACTTAGGCTGAGGGCATTTTTCAAACAGAAAACGCTCCTTGTGACGTCATGTGGTAACACAAGAAGTGCTCCACTGTGTTTTTAATACTACTGCTTCACTAGAATCATTAGGAAGAGCATTATAAGCTTTGGAGATGTACAGAGACTAGAAGATAAGAGGTTATTCTAGTGTGCATGAATGAAACAAAACACAACTTCAGGTATGTTTTTGAGGAGGCAACAACATTAAAGGTGCACTGTGTAACTTATTACAGTAGTTGGGGCTCTGTCAGCTGCTTATTTCTATGGATATGTCATTCCTTTGCCTGGAATGTTCCACAGTATGACATTAAACAGCCCTACCTTACATTTATTCAATTCCAGGTGTTTTTTTTTTTAAGTCAAAAATACCTAGGACAAACAGGGCTCTGACTATGAGCAGGGTCGCCTTTCCACAGATCTGACCTGTAACTTTGTTTCATTTGGTCTTCATGAAGATAGAAAGGTTTAATGCTATACTGTGATAAAAACATATCCATGAAGAAAAGCATTTAACACACCCTTCACCAGAAAAGTTACACAATGCACCTTTAATATGGCTAAAATCTCACAAGAGTCCATTTTACCTGCTCTTTAAAGGAGAATTAACGTTTTTTACAATCTGAGACTTATTTCGGTAATAAAACAAGTTGTTTTACTCACCCATAGCACTTTGGTGTCATATGGAGCACTTCCAGAGATGTTTTAGATGAGCGATATCTGTAACGTGAGTTCTCAGGGCATGTTTGCGGTCTCCAAATAACACAAACTTTAGCGCTTTTCAAATCATAAGAGCTCAATGTCTTAGTCTACACTTTCGTTTGAGTCAAAAGTGGCCTGTAATCTGAGGGAGCTGAGAGTGAAATAAGATGTGACTCCGCACATGCGCACTGGCCTCCTCATCTACTCGAAAATATGGATAAATCTCGGATTACAGGCCACTTTTGACTCAAACGAAAGCGTAGACTAAGACATCGAGCTTCTATGATTTGAAAAGTGCTAAAGTTTGTGTTATCTGGAGACCGCAAACATGCCCTGAGAACTCACATTACGGAGATCGCAAACTTAAAACATCTCTGGAAGTGCTCCATATGACACCAAAGTGCTATGGGGGAGTAAAACAACTTGTTTTATTACCGAAATAAGGCTCAGATTGTAAAAAACGTTAATTCTCCTTTAAGTTCTTTAAATAAAGCTTGAAAATCACTATATTTTGTCTGTTTCATCTCTACTATAAGGTGAAAAAATCAGATATAAAATCAGGAATCCAATCTAAAGAACAAATGAACAGCAAAGAAGAGGGGGACTTCTTCTTTGGTGTCAGCAGAAACACCTTAAGATTTTGAGGTCTAATCGGAAAGCACCATCTACAACTTCAAACAGTGTGGTAAACACCTGCTTGTATCTGGCTCTGCATCAGTCTGACTAAAAACCACCCAGCCTTGTCCCTACACACAAAAACTGCTTTGGGACATGCTTACATCTCCAGCATGAAGAACTAGACTCTGTGGCTCTTAGGGGGGAAACCCAAAGGAAAAGAAGAGAGCGAGATCAGGTGAGAAGTATGTGGTTTTGGCAAATAAAAACAACATTCATGTAGGTGGTCCTTGACAAAGCTCCATTTTCGAATCAGAGGTGCAAAAACAATGCTGTGGTATGCTCCTATCTCGTCCTTTAATGGTTAATCTGATCATGGGGTCTATCTGTCGACGCCATTGTTTGACGACTCATTTGGACAAGTATTAACAAGAGCTGTTGTGTCTCTCGGTCTGACTCCTGTCTCTCACACACTGCTCATATTCCACACAAAAGAAATGGTTTTGTGCTGGAAAGTTATCAAGACTTTATGGTATTTTAGGGCAACACTTTATAATGACTGTAATTAGTCTTATTAAGGCATGGAGAAAGACTTCAGTCATAGTGAACAAGTACTGAAATAATATTGTAACCTCAGCGGCCTAAATATGCAGGCTTTGTGTGTTAAACATGTGTGAATGAAACAAAACACAACTCCAGGTGTGTTTGTGATGAGGAAACTACATTATAACATAGATCAGCGTCCTTTAAATAATAATTTAACCCCAACTTCTAACTCTTACATCTTATGTAGTTACTAAGTCTGAATCATTCTTAATAAGCTATTTGCTCACTATAAATTAAGTTTGTAATAAGGGATGTAAATAGTACAGTTATTATGAAGTGTCCTGAAAAGTGCAGATTGGTTTAAGACTTAAAGGAAAAGTAAAGTTTTTTTTACAATCTGAGCCTTCTTTCGGCAATAAAACAAGTAGTTTTACTCACCCATAGCAGTTTGGTGTCAATTGGAGCAGTATCGCAGAACTTATGTTGTAGCCGTTCTGTTCTACTAATGATCCCGTATCCGTTAGCGTGAGTGCTCGGGGCATTACTTTGCGGTGTCCAAATAACACAAACTTTAGCACTTTTCAAATCACAGAAGATCGCTGTGTCAGGGTAGACTTTTAGTGGATTCCAAAACGGCCTGAAACCCGATATCCAGCTATAGTTTCATTTGATGACGTCATCAGAGAGGACAGTGCGCATGCGTGAACTCAGCTGTTTATATAAACACCGCTAGTCCGAAAGAAGCTAACACCGCTCTGAACTTTACTTTTCTGTTGCGATATCGGGTTTCAGGCCGTTTTGGAATCTACTACAAGTCTACCCTGACACAGCGATCTTCTGTGATTTGAAAAGTGCTAAAGTTTGTGTTATTTGGACACCGCAAATCAGTGCCCCGAGCACTCACGCTAACGGATACGGGATCATTAGTAGAACAGAACGGCTCAACATAAGTTCTGCGATACTGCTCCAATTGACACCAAACTGCTATGGGTGAGTAAAACTACTTGTTTTATTGCCGAAAGAAGGCTCAGATTGTTAAAAAAAAACGTAAATTTTCCTTTAAGTCACTATTGGACCAATCCTTCATTGCTGCTGCTGCTCAGGAAAAAGGAAAGAAAGAAGGAAAGATCTTGAGGTGGTTTGTGAAGCTGCCTGGAGACTGCAGATGGAAATCAGCTTTGGCTAAATCTAGTGTAAAGTACCTCTTCTTTTATGACATGTCTGTTTGCACATGGTCCCTGTTAAAATAAACAAATAAACTACATTAAAGTAGTTTCATGTATTAGCCTGTTGTTATTATACAGTATTACATTTATATTGGACTTTGCAAGCTTGACCAATCTCTCAGGGCACTACACTAAGGTGCTTTTATATTCACTGGTGGTGGTAAGCTCCTTCTATAGCCACAGCTGCCCTGCCTTTACTATCATCACCAATCACTGACTCACTTCACACATGGGCCTGGTAGGTGAGGTCTTGCCCAAGGACCCAACAACAATATTCACACAGTTCAGATGTGGGACTGAAACCCTTACTCTTGGGTGACTGGGAATGCTTCAACCACTGCACCACTATATGTTTTAGGTTGAAATGAGAATTAAGGGAAACCTACAAAGAAACAGGGAGAACATGCAAAAAACCATCTGCCCAGAAATCAAACTTCAGACCTTGTGCTAACCACTTTGCCACTGTATAATTTCTGCTGGTTAAGGTACACTTTAGTGTCCTCATATCCTTAGTGCCACTAGAGCAACCTGTCAGGAGGCGACCCATCCACAGATCTTGAGCGAGGCTGGTCAGGACCATAGACCGTACATATACATTTACATAGCTAACCCACCAGCCGCCGTGTTCCAAATAGGAAGTGAACAATGGTGCGCTTCTGGCTCCATCGTCTTTACTAGGGATGCAAATTATCGATTAATTCATTAATCTATAGTTGATTGACCTTATCGATCGACTTACGATTAACTGATAAGCGGCGTTTTTCACCTGAATTTGAGTGTTTCAATAGGGTCTTTAAAGAATATAAGCTATAGTAACATAACACTGAGTCATAAATATATCATAGTATTATTATATTGTATACAGGGGGTCCTCGGGTTACGACGGTCTCGACTTACGACGTTTTGTGGTTACGAACGCGCCCCAATTAAAAAAAAAAAAAAGTATTACGCGTCATTCCGTCTTACGCGGTTTAGCGTGGTAAGCGACGTAAACAAACGCGAACGGCGCGCGGCGAACGGCTGAAGAATACGCTTTGTTGTGGTTGTAGGGCGGAGAAGACGGCCTCTTGTGCGTGCCCAATGTGGGCGGAAGTACCTGATGTGGGCTCTGATCTGCTCTATGAAAGCGGCAGTGATAACCAAGCAGCGTAGTGGTCTAATTATTGAGATGGGAAGGTTATTGGTGCTTTGGTTGGAAGATCAAAGTCAAAATCCGACTTACGACGAAATTCGGGTTACGACGCGTCTTAAGAACGGATCAACGTCGTAACCCGAGGACCCCCTGTATTCCTCAATTAATTATTCCTTAGTAAAAACCAGACAAATGTATTGATGCTGAATAACAAAATACATTCTTTATTGAAAATAAATTGAGGACTGGCTCAGTTGTTGCACTTGCAGCATGGAAATTTTGAAATTAAAAGGAACAGAAGAAATTAAATAACAGAATGTTATTTAGTCTACATATTATGATGAAACCAGTGAATCCAGGCTATTTTTAGGACATTCTCAACATTTATTTTGAACTAAGGCATCAACAATATTTCTCTCCCTTAATCTGTGAAGGGTTACAGTACAAAATATACATTTCCCAGGGCCCAGCATAAAACATTACAGGGCCTCAAACCAGAACAATCAAGAAATTAGAAAAGCATGTAAGTTACATGCTTTTATCATTTCAAAAATATATGGTTCTAGGTCCAGCTCTACTGTGAGTTGTGTGGCAACATCCAGAGAGGAAAGGGTTACATGATGTAACGCTATGGTCTTTCTCGCGAGTGGGTTCACATCTCGTGTTCACATTCCAGAGTAGCGCCCTCTAGCGATTAGTTACAATTAATGCATTTTGTTCGGCCAACGTCTTGATCGACAATTAATTGTAAGTCGATTAATTGTTGACATCCCTAGTCTTTACATTGAAAAAGTGTCACTCCTGTCTTTGTAACTGCTATGTGAGCCTCGTCATTACGGTCTTAAAATGTTCACATTAACCCGCTCTACATGATCCTGGTGTTTTTATTTTGCTATTTTTTTCCGTAAATAAATTCCAGTGCCTAATATTGAACTCCGCTCCAAATTCACCCCATAACTGCTAGCCTCGTGAGCTTCATTTGACTGGAGCTGAACGCTATGGGTGGCGTCACACTCCCTTAGTCCACTTCTTTATACAGTCTATGGTCTGGACTGTTATAGAGAATTGTACCTATTGTGCATTGTTTAGTTAGTACATGGAACCCACAACCTTCTTGCTGTGAGGTGAGATAGCAAACCACTCAGCCACTGGGCCACGACACATCCTGTTAAATCAGGTTCCAGCTTTTCTTTTCTTCTCCCTCCTCAAAACTCCGCTCCTCCATTACAGCTCGGATTGGCAGCTTAGCACTCACTTTTCACTTGTTCCTGTGCAGCTTCTGGGCCTGTTCTGTTTCACCTCTCCCCCCTCTTCCTCCTCTTTTCCCCCTCTCCAAAAAGTTCACGTCTAACTCCGTGGACTTCTTTAGCAACTCCACACGAGATATGACATTTCTGCCCAAAAATGCCGCTCTCAGCACTGATGTCTATTCGGCACGCAGGACCCCAGACGGCGCTGTGAAAGGTGAAACAAAGCCTGGTTTTGTGCTGGTTCTGGGAGGCCGCGTGCTCTTGTCATGTACATGTGAAATTAATTAGGAGGAAATACTAAAACACTTGGGTGGAAATTGCCTTTTACCAGATGTGCTACATATGAGCAGATATGGGTTGGGTAGAGTAGCTAAAAACTGTACTCAAGTATAAAGAGTACTGTTCTATTTTTGCATTTTTTTAGCCTATTGGTTATCGGCATTAAATCTCCAGCACATGCCGATTTTTTGTTTTGGTCATTTGCTGCCCAAAAAATACACATACACATTCTGTTGGGGGTCTGTCACATGCTTATCTCTATGCGTCACTGCTCTGCTTGGAATGTTCCACATCATGACATTAAACAGCTCTACCTTACATTTATTCAATTACAAGTGGTTTTACAGCTCAAAAATACAGTGGTCCCTCGTTTATCGCGGGGGTTAGGTACCAGAAATAACCAGTAATGAGTGAAATCTGCGAAGTAGGACAACTTTACATTTTACAATTATTATACATGTTTTAAGGCTGTAAACGCCTTAAAATACTGGAATAAACGTTTTCTCACATTTCTTTCTCGTTTAAACACTCAAACTTTCGTAGATTTTCAACAAAATGTATTAATAGTGAAGCGTGGGGGGTCTGCCGGGAGCCCTGCCGGACGCGTGAGGGGGGCGGAGTCACTGGATCACCGCCAGGGCTCTCAAGTCTCACGCATTGAGAGTGTGACACACGCAATTCAACGTGTTCACACGCTCACACGCCACACATGGTATTTCTCACGCTGAAATTTAGTTACGCAATTCAAGCGCAGCGACCAGCGCTTCTGTGCCCAGAAAATCGGTCTGTGTGGCTCAGAAGAGTTAGTTATGCACCGCGCCGTTTTCAGCGTAAAAAAAACCCCTCACTCGCACCCCCCCACCCCTCCCGCTCTGTCTAAATAGTGTCTAAAACAGGGGCCCAATACGTTGATCTACGTCGACTGGTGTCAAATACTACGACACCGGTCTTGGTCTCGACATGAGTGTAATCATATGATGAGTGCGATCATATTTCATTACAGCCGCTGCCGTTAGCAATAAACTTTTACCAGTGTGTGGGACCGCGCGGGGCTTCGCACTGCAGCCTGCGCACTCGACTGGAGCCGCGGCGCGCGCGCAGCATGTTCGCTACAGCGTGTTCGCTACAGCGTGTACCTTCGCTTCACGTCCTCCTTTTCACACAGGAGGAGCCTGTGTACGCTATACGCAGGGAAGAGTGACAGTGCATTTGGTAAATGTGCAGAGGTAAATACCACTGCAAAACCAGTAAGAGAATGTGACTCCAGGTAGGAAGTTGAAAAAACAGGTTAAAAAAAAAAAAAGGGGGGGGGGGGGTTCTCAAACTGTGGGTGAGGGTCCATAAACGGGGCACAAAGTGTTTAAGTGCAGTGCAGTTTGCTTAGCTTATTTTAAGATCAAAATGAACATTTATCAGATAAAATGGAGATAGATTTATTAACTTATTAATGTGAGTCAGCCTTTTCCCACATGAAGATCATTAAGTAGGCTACTGTTCCACCATGACTGATGATCATTTAGAAATGTGCTTGAGGCTGTCAGCAGCTCCTGTCCAGACTATGCATCCTGAGCTGATTCCATCCAGGGCAAGTCACATTTTGTGAGAAGGTAGTGCAAAGTGGCTGAAATGACCCCAGATTGCATCTCAGAGCATCTACTGAGAGCGTCCTCTCAGTCCGAGCCACAAACCAGCCGCACGAAACCAGCAAAGAGCGGCAAGTGGTGGTTTAATCCTGGTTTAGACCTGGTCTAGTCCGGTTTAGTCCAGGTCTAGACCTGGTCCAGTCCTGGTTTAGTCCAGGTCCAGTCCAGGTCTAGACCTGGTTTAGTTCTGGTCTGGACCTGGTTTAGTCCTGGTATAGTCCTGGTATAGTCCTGGTCTAGTCCCGGTCTAGTTCCAGTCCCCCCTGCATCCCCCATCTATCAATCGACAAAGGTCTACAGTCTCTTAGCCAATCAGGACACAGAACACAATGTTACACTACAAAAAATGTTACACTATAAAAAAAAAAAAAAAAGGAAAAATATTAATTAATTAATCATAAAAAAAAAAATCTGCGAAACAGCGAGGCTGCGAACAGTGAACCGCGATAGAGCGAGGGACCACTGTATCTAGAAAAACAGGCATTCTGACCACAGATCTGACCTGTAACTTGTCTGATCTGGTCTCCATGAAGATAGAAAGTTTGAGTACCATATTGTGAAACAGACAAAGCAATAACATCTCCATGAAAAGCATTTGATAGACCCTCTCCCCAGAAAAGTTACACAATGCTCCTTTAAGAGTACTGTTACTTCTAGTTAGAGATAGACTGATGTCATTTTAGCATATCAGCTAACAGCCTTATATTTCCATTACTATATTACTATATTACTATATTTCCAGCACTGGCCAATATTTTGTTTTGGACAATCTGCTGCCTGAAAAATACACACAAAGCTTTATATGAACACGCATATCCAAACTATGGCCTGGGGTCCAAATTTGGCCCTCAGAGCAATTTTTCTTGGCCCTCAGGCTTCCAGGTGAATTGGCCCACATTATCTTAAAGGAGAATTAACGTTTTTTATAATCTGAGCCTTATTTCGGTAATAAAACAAGTTGTTTTACTCACCCATAGCACTTTGGTGTCCTTTGGAGCACTTCCGGAGATGTTTTAGTTTAGCGATCTCCGTAATGTGAGTTCTCGGGGCACATGTTTGCGGTCTCCAAATAACACAAACTTTAGCACTTTTCAAATCATAGAAGCTGAATGTCTTAGTCTACACTTTCGTTTGAGTCAAAAGTGGCCTGTAATCCGAGATTTATCCATAATTTACAGCTTTGCGTTTCATGTTTGGGTCCCGAGAGCTGAGAGCAAAATAAGATGTGACTCCGCACATGCGCACTGGCCTCCTCATCTACTCGAAACTATGGATAAATCTCGGATTAGAGGCCACTTTTGACTCAAATGAAAGCGTGGACTAAGACATTGAGCTTCATATGACACCAAAGTGCTATGGCTGAGTAAAACAACTTGTTTTATTATCGAAATAAGGCTCAGATTGTAAAAAATGTTAATTCTCCTTTAAGCAGTACTTTTTACTGCAAGGTTTTGTTTTCTTTTTTAAAAAAAAATCTACCTTGATAAAGCCAATATTGAATATTTAGTGCATGCTTTTGACGATCTAAACTTGAATAAAGATCTGATGGCTCATTCTAACCTGTTATAAGTGCACATATCACATATACAGGGAGTCCTCGGGTTACGACGTTGATCCATTCTTAAGACGCGTCGTAACCCGAATTTCGTCGTAAGTCGGATTTTGACTTTGATCTTCCAACCAAAGCACCAATAACCTTTCCATGTCAATAATTAGACCACTACGCTGCTTGGTTATCACTGTCGCTTTCATAGGAGCAGATCAGAGCCCACATCAGGTACTTCTGCCCACATTGGGCACGCACACGAGGCCGTCTTCTTCGCCCTACAACCACAATTCTTCCGCCGTGCGCCGCGCGCCGTTCGCGTTTGTTTACGTCGCTTACCACGAAACGTCGTAAGTCGAGACCATCGTAACCCGAGGACCCCCTGTATTTGAATTATTCACTGCATTGAGCACCAGTCTATGGCCTTATCAGCCCTTGATCTGCCCTCTGTTTCATCCGTTTTGACAAAGTGCAAAGTGCTTAGTGCAAAGAAATAACAATCACCATCAGCATTGGCCATGAAAAAAAAATTCAATAAACACATGTGTCCATCTCTACTTCTAGTGTTGTCATTATACTACAATTTCAAACACGATCTCAATACTAAGAAATTCACTCAGTACCCCATACAGTTACAATACCAAAATGAAGATTCAAAACATATTTTTTGTATTAGAAAGTCATTTTCCATATACAAAATAACTGCACTTTCTTTATCTTAGCATGAGGTCTTATATTTGTTCTAATACAGCTCAAAATCATTTGCCTGGAAGAATCCATGACTCATCGCTGTACCAGCGGCGAGTCTGGTAATGCTTGGTCCAGAATGCGCTGTCATTGGGCGTAGACAGACAGCTAAGTGAACCAATCAGAGAACAGTTAACGGACAGCGACGTGAACCAATCAAACAAAAGAAAAGAAAGAAAAGAAAGGCCTCTAGAGCTGTCAGCTGCTGTGGTTTTAAGGAATCGGTGTGTTTTAGGTCATTTAAGACCAATTTTACAGCTGAATGGAAGGGACGTTCAGTTCTCCGATGCGCCATCTTGATTCAAAACTGAGGAGGAACTTCCGCTGCCTAAGAGTGACGTTGCGGGCAAAGGCGGGTGCACTGACGTCACCATCTTTGAACGAATCAGAATCGCGGAGTCCGTTGTTAACCGGGGGAGCGAGGGTGGAGCGAGGGTGTCCAAATGGTATCTCGCTGTATAGCAAATACAGAGAGATATCATTTGGCTGGCCAGGTAACAAAATCATACCAAAAGGCCAGATTTTCAGCATCTATACTTGTTCAAAATGAGTATCTAGTTTTGATATTTGTTCTTGTATCAGTTAGTATCTGATTTTCGATGCTTCTGACAACTCTAGTTACTTCAAAATAACACTCATATAAGTAGAAGTACAAAGTAGTTGTCCAAGAAGGAGTAGTAGTAGTATTTGGGACAACTACAACTTAAGCAGGAATAACTGTCTGGAAGTAACATCTGATTTATATTTTGAAGTTAATAAAATTGGAAGGACAAAACAAGCTCTGCCTTACGTTTATTCAATTACAAGTGGTTTTATAGCTCAAAAATACATAGAAAAACAGACATTCTGACTGTGAGCGGGGTCACCTCTTCACGAATCTGACCTGTAACTTGGTCTAGTTTGGTCGCCATGAGAATAGAAAAGTTTAAAGGCATATTGTGCAACTTTTCTGGGGTCTGTCAGGTGCTTTTCTCCATGGAGATGATGCCTTCTTCAGTTATAAAACCACCTGTAACTGAATAAATGTGTGGTAGAGCTGTTTAATGTCGTACTGTGGAACATTCCTGGTAGAGCATTGACTAGGGATGGGCGATACCAGTTATTTTTGTTTTAATACGATTCCAAGTAATACCAGGGTTAGAATCCCAATATCGATACCGATACCGATACTTTCATACATTTTTTAATACTGCAGAAAAACACTAACCTGGCTCTATCTAGATACCTTGGCTTCACAAAGATCCACCAGGGGGAGAAAAAAATCTCTCAGATATAGAAAAAAATTCTTTGATAAAAATGGCAATGCAGACATCAAAACTATTGTAAGTTGTGCACTTGCAGCCTATGAAAAAAGACAACAAATGAAATATCAGAATGTTTATTTTCACATAACAATGGCACTCACAAACATGACTTAATATTTCTGACTTGGCTGATGAGCTCTCCCATTTTTAACCATATACAAATGGCAACTTAAGGCGTACAGATCCACAAACAACACAATTACAAAAAAACGCCTCTTACTCTTTTACACAGACAAAACAATTATGAACGTGCAGAACGTAATAACACTTGTGGTCTCCCATGGCTCCCACAGCCCCGCGCCGCTTTGACTCAAATCTCACAGCAGTGAGTCTATCGCGGGATGACGTACTACCCCACGTTTGGGGAGAACGCGGAAGGAAAAGTAGTGCCTGACAACTGGCGATGGTTGAATAATGAACAAAACACACATGAATTTGAACTAAATAAACTGAAAGTTTTAAGTCAGTAAGAAAACATGACTTGGTATCGATAATTTAATACCAGGATCGATCCATATTAAATACCCCATCAGGATCGAAATATCAATACAGGGGGTCCTCGGGTTACGACGTTGATCTGTTCTTAAGACGCGTCGTAACCCGAATTTCGTCGTAAGTCGGATTTTGCCTTTGATCTTCCAACCAAAGCACCAATAACCTTTCCATGTCAATAATTAGACCACTACGCTGCTTGGTTATCACTGCCGCTTTCATAGGAGCAGATCAGAGCCCACATCAGGTACTTCCGCCCACATTGGGCACGCACACAAGGCCGTCTTCTCCGCCCTACAACCACAACAGAGCATATTCTTACACCGTGCACCGCGCACCGTTCGCATTTGTTTACGTCGCTTACCACGCTAAACCGCGTAAGACGGAATGACGCGTAATATATATATATATTTTTTTTAATGGGGGCGCGTTCGTAACCACGAAACGTCGTAAGTCGAGACCGTCGTAACCCGAGGACCCCCTGTATTTTGGTATCGATCCGTCCATCCCTAGCATTGACATCTCCATAGAAACAAGCAGGTGACGGACCCCCAACCATGAAAGTTACACAATGCACCTTTAATACCATACTGTGAAACATTCCAGACAAAGCAATAACATCTCCATGGAGAAAAGACCCTCCACCACAAAAGTTACACAATGCACCTTTAATTAAGAGTACTGTCACCCTGCTATTATAAAGTTACGAGTAAAACCTGACTGAGTACTACCCACCTCTTTTACTTCCTATTAAAACCATGTCTGTGTAACTTTTTGGCTTGAAACACAATCTCCCACTCAAGGTTGTATGCTACTGTTATTCCCACTTTATGGACTCTTAGGTAATGTGATTACTTAACCAGGGTCAGGAAAATAGCATGTTTCATTCTGAGGTAGAACTGGACAAGAGACAAGAGACTCAGTGTTCTTCAATGATCCGAGTCTAATTCAAAAAGTAAAAAAGCAAAGAAGCCAAAAAATCACCCATAACTCTGTCGGATGTGAGATAGGCATCAAAGCTGAAGTGTGGTGCTGTGATGTTAACAGTTCTGAGGAAAGTTTGAAGGAAAAGGCACAATGTAATGTAATTTTCAGCACAAAATATTTGTTTCTTTCAAGGTGCACTATGTAACCCGCTTTGCTTGCAATGTTCCACAGTACAGCGTTAAATTTTATTTTTGTGATGTGGAAACATTGTAAGAAATCAGAAAATCAGAAGGAAAATCCTGCACATTTAGGTGGAGTTCTTCTCTCAAACAGAAAACACTCTGCTCAGGAAGTGCTCCACTTTTTAGAATCCAAGCACCTTCACTAGAATCATTTGGATGATGATTTTTGATTTCAGACTTGAAATTTCCAATCTCTTCTGAATTAAAGGTAAAAGTATATTGAAAACTACCACTACGTAACCTCACAAGGTGTAACAGAGCATTTTGTTCTTAATAATAAAGGATTACTCAAGTGTGAATGAAACAAAAACAAAACAAAACAAACAAACAAAAAAACTCCAGGTATGTTTTTGATGAGATAACAAGATTCTAACATGGCTTAAAGCTCACAAGAGTCAATTTTTGCGTTATATAGGACGTTTAAAATTAAAGGAAAATTAACGTTTTTTTACAATCTGAGCCTTCTTTCGGCAATAAAACAAGTAGTTTTACTCACCCATAGCAGTTTGGTGTCAATTGGAGCAGTATCACAGAACTTATGTTGGAGCCGTTCTGTTCTACTAATGATCCCGTATCCATTAGCGTGAGTGCTCGGGGCATTACTTTGCGGTGTCCAAATAACACAAACTTTAGCACTTTTCAAATCACAGAAGATCGCTGTGTCAGCGTAGACTTTTAGTAGATTCCAAAACGGCCTGAAACCCGATATCGCAACAGAAAAGTAAAGTTCAGAGCGGTGTTAGCTTCTTTCGGACTAGCGGTGTTTACAAAACAGCTGAGTTCACGCATGCGCACTGTCCTCTCTGATGACGTCATCAAATGAAACTATAGCTGGATATCGGGTTTCAGGCCGTTTTGGAATCCACTAAAAGTCTACGCTGACACAGCGATCTTCTGTGATTTGAAAAGTGCTAAAGTTTGTGTTATTTGGACACCGCAAAGTAATGCCCCGAGCACTCACGCTAACGGATACGGGATCATTAGTAGAACAGAACGGCTCAACATAAGTTCTGCGATACTGCTCCAATTGACACCAAACTGCTATGGGTGAGTAAAACTACTTGTTTTATTGCCGAAAGAAGGCTCAGATTGTAAAAAAACGTTAATTTTCCTTTAATATTTAGTCTCTACACATTATGAATTATGTCTTTGTTCATACTTTATCCACCTGAGACCCGCCCATTCATTTGTGTCCTTTATAGTGGACATTGAGTTAACCAGTCTATTTTTTTTTTTAAGTGTTTTGAGATAGACTCTAGTTTGTGGCTGTACTATGATTAAAAAAATATAATAATAATAATAATAATAATAATAATAAATAAGTAAATAAATACATAAATAAATAAGACATAAAAATATAAATAAAAAATTATAAATAAAAATACATAAATGCGTAAATAAATGCATACATAAATAAATAAGACAAAAATATAATTAAATAAATAAAAAAATAATAAATAAAAATACATACATACATAAATAAGTAAATAAATAAATAAATAAGACATTAAGAGGGAGTCTAAATACTTTTTGAGGTGACTGTAGAAGCTTGTCAGAGATGTTGGTTATCAAAAAAAAAGTTGTTTGTTAGGTTGTTAAAGCCCCAGTGTGTAGGATTCGTGGCGCATAGGTGGGTGGTGCTATTGCACTTTCTGTTTTAGCTACGGCAGACCTCGAGGGTCACCCGGGCGCGCCGCGGACAGCTCTCGTACCCGCGCACGAGCCGCGCGCCGCTACTGTATAAATAAAACGCGGTCCCGTTTTTTGTTTTTTTTTCTCATGAAAACACACATTCCCGATCATGTACCATGACACTCTACACATCAAATGAAACCTTACAGTCTCCTCTTTTTGACTATGCAATTCATTTCCCTGCAAAACAAACACTTCCCGAGCACATGGGGCTTTTATACGGAAAAGCACAAAACGAGGTTAGCTTACCTTAGAATGCTTTGCACAGGTCAAACTCTGTATTTCACCATAAACTTGCTCTCAATCTGTCCGTAAGGATCAAGCAAATAAAATCCAGTAAAACAATTTAGTCCAAAACACGTGTTAGATCCATTACGACGTCTGATCCGGCAGCATGCTTGTGTTGTTTACCCAAAACCACGAGCCTTGCCGAAGGCGAAGGCGGAGCCCAAATGTCCTTCTGCGGCTCTCGTATTCAAAATGGCTGCCTCTGCATGGGGAAGATCCCCCTTTTATGTGACTATATCTAAGTCCAAAAGAATACTTTGATTTCATGATGGAAGTGAAAAGGCTTGGAAAACAATGTATTTTTGAATGGGTATCTTCAATTTCAGTAATTAACTGGTAAAAATCTTACACACTGTCCCTTTAACTTCACATGGATTTAACACTATTACAGCCCATTACAGAGGACATGTTACGACATTATGAGTAAAAATAAAATTAACACAACGTAAATGCTAAGGTGTTCCTTTACCTCCAAATACAAAATTAAAATAATAATAATAATAATTTAGATTAACATAGGATAAACACATGAAATTATAACTGGACATCCGGTCCAACTAAAAAGCCAAAGGAGTCATGGTAATGGCCAATAATTAATAATGTTCAAAGTGTAAAAATACACTTTTCCCTTCAGGTCCCAGGGGGTTATTATGCCTAACTGAAGTGGTGCCAGCTTTAGTATTATTTAAAATACATATATAGCATTGATTTTTGTATAGCCTTAGTATGTTTTGGAGCAGCTGTCTTCTCATGTGCGTGCCATGTGTTTTGAGTGTGCTCTGGAAATGAACCAGGCTCGGCTCAGGTCTGTTTGCGGTCGGCCTTTGCGGATATAAAGTTTTTTAAAATGACAAGGCGGGAGCTGGAGATGAAGGGAGATCACACAGCTTCATTTGGTTCCTCGTGTTTACATTACATCGCTCGACTGCACCGTGTCAAATATGCGAGGAGCAGGGGGACTACAGCGCAGCATGCATCACTGCCAGCTAGACATGTTCAGCTTTACTCTGCAGTTTTTAAATGCTTTTGGACAACTTTGCATTTGGGTTTCGTGTATTAAAACCTAAAATAATGTTTTTGTATGGAAAAAAGCCATCGTTTCAGTTCTACCTGCAAGAGTCAACATAATTAGCCATAGCCAAATAAAAATGTTAAAAAGGTCACATCAGAAACAGATGACCTTTTACAGTCAAGTAAAAGAGACAACCTTCTCCCATTAATCGCAAAGAGTTTTTGGCCCTTAAAGTTGCATTATGTAACATTTCCAGTGGAGGGCCTGATTGTCTCCATGGAGATGTTATTGCTCTGCCTGCAATATTCCACAGTATGGCATTAAATTTATCTACCTTCACCACGCAAAGTTGTATTTTTCATCATTAAAACACCTACAATTGACATTGACAGATCAGTTTAATGGCATACTGCGAAACATTTCAGGCACCAGAAAAGTTACATAGTGTACCTTTAAAGGGACAGTGTGTAAGATTTTTACCCGTTAATTACTGAAATTGAAGATACCCATTCAAAAATACATTGTTTTCCAAGCCTTTTCACTTCCATCATGAAATCAAAGTATTCTTTTGGACTTAGATATAGTCACATAAAAGGGGGATCTTCCCCATGCAGAGGCAGCCATTTTGAATACGAGAGCCGCAGAAGGACATTTGGGCTCCGCCTTCGCCTTCGGCAAGGCTCGTGGTTTTGGGTAAACAACACAAGCATGCTGCCGGATCAGACTCGTAATGGATCTAACACGTGTTTTGGACTAAATTGTTTTACTGGATTTTATTTGCTGGATCCTTACGGACAAATTGAGAGCAAGTTTATGGTGAAATACAGAGTTTGACCTGTGCAAAGCATTCTAAGGTAAGCTAACCTCGTTTTGTGCTTTTCCGTATAAAAGCCCCATGTGCTCGGGAAGTGATTGTTGTGCAGGGAAATGAATTGCATAGTCAAAAAGAGGAGACTGTAAGGTTTCATTTGATGTGTAGAGTGTCATGGTACATGATCGGGAATGTGTGTTTTCATGAGAAAAGAAAAAAAAAACGGGACCGCATTTTATTTAAACAGTAGCGGGTGACCGGGTGACCCTCGAGGTCTGCCGTAGCTAAAACAGAAAGTGCAATAGCACCATCCACCTATGCGCCACGAATCCTACACACTGGGGCTTTAATAGAAAGCGTAGCTAATATTTAACTTTAAAGGGCCTATATTATTCCGCAAAATGAACTCTTGTGAACATTAAGCCATGTTATAAAGCTGTTACACCCCCAAAACCATACCTAGAGTTGTGTTTTATTTCAACCACATAATTATTATTAGTCTGTCTACACCTCCAAAGCTCAAAATGCTCTGTTCCATTTTGTGATGTCATGAAGCGGTAGTTTTCAAGTTAACAGTTGCCTTTTACCTTCAGTAGAGATCAGCAATTCCAAGGCTGAAATGATCCAGATGATTCTAGTGAAGGTGTATGGCGTGGAGCACTTCCTGTGTTAGTAAAAGGTGGAACAGTGTTTTCTGTTTGAGAGAAGAACACAGCCTAAATATGCAGGATTTGTGTGTTAAATGTGTGAAAAAAAAACAAAACACAACTCCAGGTATGTTTGTGATAAGGAAACAACATTATAACATATCTCAAAAATAGTTCAATATAGGCCCTTTAAAATATATTTGCTACTAGAAAAGTAGAAAAACAAAAAGTTGGAAAATATAGGAAGTTCTCCACCTATATCATTTACACACAAGGAAGCCATTTTTACATTTAAACATTGATTCAAGAAAATAAAGTCTTTGGATAATTTCAGCCCTGGAATTGCCTATCTGTACTGAACAAAAGGTAAAAGGTAGCTGTTAAGATGCAAATTACAGCTTCATGACATCACGAGGTGCAACAGAGCATTTGGAGCATTAGAGATGTAGACAGATTATTCAAACACAGGATTACTCAAAAATCTGTGAATGAAAAAACAAATTCACAAATGTTTTTGAGGAGGTAACAATATTCACTCAATGATAAAAGGAGAAATTCAATTTGTCAACTGGACAAAGTTTGTTTGGTCGAAAACGTTTCGCCGCTCATCCGAGAGGCTTCGTCAGCTCTGGTTCTAGTGCTGGGAACAAAACTGGTTTGAGAGGGGAGTGAAAGAGGCTATTTTTGTCAAAAAAGAGAATCCGTCGTTAAACAGAAATGGGGGAGTTAGACATAACTTGTCTCCCATTTATAATTCGATTCTCAAACCAAGTCAAAAACAGACAAAGAAACATTAGGGCAGACGAGCCAGGGCAGAGGTGTGGAGACGGTCGTTAGGCTTGAATAGGGAGGCTAAACTAGACGCCAGAGAAATTTGAAAAACAAAGACAGATTAGTGGAGATAGTTTCAGAGCTATTTCAGTATAGTTAGCTCCTCCCTGCAGCTAGATATAAGCAGTGTCTAACCAGCACTAGAACCAGAGCTGACGAAGCCTCTCGGATGAGCGGCGAAACGTTTTCGACCAAACAAACTTTGTCCAGTTGACAAATTGAATTTCTCCTTTTATCATGGATTCTACCTGGACGACTGAGGGACTCTTCACGCAATATTCACTCAACAACAAGGCTTAAAGCTTACAAGAGTCAATTTTGCATAGTAGCAGACATTTAAGGCCATCTACCATCTCCACGTCATATACTCGCACAATAGATTCATAAATTCATCTAAGAAGAATAAGTGACTTTATTGATCTCACACTGGAGAAATTCTTCTCTGCATTTAACCCATCCTGTTATTAGGAGCAGTGGGCAGCACATTACTGCGCCCGGGGACCATCTCCATGATCTTCTTGCTTCGGTTTGGTCAGGACTTCAGCTGGAGGATTTTACCTATGGAGCATGTTTTGGGTTGATGGGGGAAACCGGAGTGCCCGGAGGAAACTTACCCAGACACAGGGAGAACATGAAAACTCCACACAGAAAGGCCTGGGCGACCTGGAGATCGAACACTTTAAAGGTCCCATGGCATGAAATTTTCACTTTCTGAGGTTTTTGAACGTTAATGTGAGCTCCCCTACCCTGTGGAAATGTGTTTATTTTTCAATGGAACACTTTGGTGTCATATGGAGCACTTCCGGAGATGTTTTAGATTTGCGATCTCCGTAGCGCGAGCATGTAATATATGCCCCGTGCCAGGTCTGGACTGGCCATCGGGCATACCAGGCATTTTCTCGGTGGGCCGACAGTCCTCGGGGGCCGGGGCCGATGCTGTTTTTTTTTTTTTTTACCTACAGCCCGGTCACCGGCCCACAATTTAAAGGAGGCGGCCCATTGGTCCATCTTCAATCTAGACAATGGACTAAACCAATCAGGATATAGAAGCTTATGAGAGCGGTCCCACCCCTTTCCCTGCGCTGATCCCCGCCAGTTTCATAATCGGAAAAGCGCAAGAAAGGAGGTGCGGAGAATTAGCGGGCGAAAATATTAAAAATCCTCACTCTGGAGGGGCTGAAGCCTCCATGTCCTCTGCAGCCCAGGCTGAAGGGGGACAGGGAGAGGAGCCGCAGCAGTCACTGTTAAGTTTATTTGCGTTACTGAAAAAATATGTACTGCAGCCAGATACTTTTAAACCCGCCTGCTCCATCTCCGCACTCCCCCCGAACCGTCCGGACCATGGCCACAGACGAGCTCTCCTCCAAACTGAACCGGCGCCTGCTCATCGGGGACGGGGCTGCGGAGCCGGTGGCCGTGGACCTGGCGTCCCACGACCAGGCGGAGGTCAAACCCAGCACCGAGAGCGCGGGCTCGGAGCTGGGGGCGAAGCTGCAGCGGCGTGGGGAGCTGAACGAGGGCCGCGGAGAGGTGCACATGAGCAAAGTGTTCAACCCCTACACCGAATTCAAGGAGTTCTCCCGAAAACCGGTCAAAGACATGGAGAAGATGTTCAAAACGTGAGTGTGCCGTGCCGGGTCTGTCTGTAACGACGTGTGTGGGCAAACTGTGCGTAAGTCCGTGGACATAACAGACTGACACCCACCCAGACCTCAGTTAGTCATTACCTGGTTAAGATTTGATTTAGATCTGGTTTATAAATGGTTTATGCATAATGGAGAGAGAACTTTTGGATGATAATAATTATGACTCACTGACTGCAGTATTTTCTGATAATTCGCATATCGTGTGTTTCGGAGCTAAATCGCACTCTGTACACGAGCTCCGGAGAAATGGACGTGTCCCGAACCTGTCCCGAAGGTCTCCCGAACGTATCATGTGTCCAAGTAGAAGTTAAAAGTCCATTTTCATATCCTTTAGTGTCCTGCAGTGCCATTGCCATGTGTACGTGATATTTTACTGATCCGTTCCCAGTGTGGACGTGGTATTTTTTTTACCCGGTAAGAAAAAAAATCCTGCGTTGCGTTGCCGTGTGGATGTAGCCTTCAGCGACCTTAAAGGGTTAGTGTGTTTTTTTAATGTTAATCTGTATGGGTTTCCTTCTAAAAGTTACGTGTGTTGACACCGGCTTACCTCTGACAGTCTCAGCTGATCCCGGTTCAGCTCGCTTTCTGGAGCCCACGTAAGTAGATCCGGTAACTTCCCTGAAAGATTAAATAAAACTTGTTTTTCTTCTCAAAACAAAACATTTCTTAGAAAGGTGATATATTTGCATCCCAAACAGTTGTCCACGAAACATCCAGCAGCGTATTTCGCATCCGCTTATTGTCTCTCTCCACTCGTATCACTACGCCCATGTTAACTCTATCAGCCTGTTCACTTGTAAACTTCGGCGTAGACATCCGCTGAAGGTGAACAGGCTGATAGAGTTAACATGGGCGTAGTGATACGAGTGGAGAGAGACAATAAGCGGATGCGAAATACGCTGCTGGATGTTTCGTGGACAACTGTTTCAGACGCAAATATATCACCTTTCTAACAAATGTTTTGTTTTGAGAAGAAAAACAAGCTTTATTTCATGTTCCAGGGAAGTTACCGGACCTACTTACGTGGGCTCCAGAAAGCGAGCCGAACCGGGATCAGCTGAGACTGTCAGAGGTAAACCGGTGTCAACACACGGAACTTTTAGAAGGAAACCCATACAGATTAACATTAAAAAAAAACAAAAACGCACTATCCCTTTAAGTGAGAGCATCGTTACTTCCGCTCAGACATCTTGCCTTGAGTCGTGCTGCCTTAGTATTTATCTGATCATTATCAAAAATAAAAATGTAACCTAAAGATACTAAATGTTTTGATGGTTTAGGTAGTTCCACAGTTTTTCCAGGTAGTTCCCAATATTTTTATTTTTAACTTATGTTTTCTATTTATCACTTAATAAACTGTAATAATCTGTCCCTCTTCCTGTCTGGTCAAGCCAAGCAGCTGAGGAGAGAGAAGAGAGAGTAGACTACTCTTCCCGTCCAGAGCCTGCTAGAATGTAAGAATTTTTAAATCACCACCCGAAGCAAGATGCAAACCCTGTAGTGAAGAAGGTGTTTCCCCTCAGCCAAGACGTAACAATAGTAAAATACATTACTTTGGGGAACACAAACATAAATGAGTCCGTTGTGCTCCGCTAATTATGAGGGGCCGTTCTGAGCCAAAAATGCCAGGGCCGTTTTTTTGTCCCAGTCCAGCCCTGCCCCGTGCGGTCTCCAAATAACACAAACTTTAGCACTTTTCAAATCATAGAAACTCAATGTCTTAGTCTACACTTTCGTTTGAGTCAAAAGTGGCCTGTAATCCAAGATTTATCCATAATTTACAGCTTTGCATTTCATGTTTGGGTCCCGGGAGCGGAGAGCGAAATAAACTGTGACTCCGCACATGCGCACTGTCCTCCTCATCTACTCGAAACTATGGATAAATCTCGGATTACAGGCCACTTTTGACTCAAACGAAAGTGTAGCCTAAGACATCGAGCTTCTATGATTTGAAAAGTGCTAAAGTTTGTGTTATTTGGAGACTGCACGGGGCATATATTACATGCTCGGGGAATATATTATATGCCCCAAGCTACGGCTAGAACTCGCGCTATGGCTATCGCAAATCTAAAACATCTCTGGAAGTGCTCCATATGACACCAAAGTGCTATGGGTGAGTAAAACAACTTGTTTTATTACCGAAATAAGGCTCAGATTGTAAAAAACGTTAATTCTCCTTTAAGCTACTCAAGTTCCCTACCATTACCAAAGACCTCTTCACCTAAAGGAAACTGAAAAAACGTTGTATTTGAATTGCACTGGGTTAATTGACAAACTGCTTAATGTACGCGCTTAAATCATCAGGCTAATTCCCCTATTCCTCTGTCAAAAACGAATACACAAAAAACCGTCAGCTCTCCCCACTGGCTTCTGTTTATAGCCAGGAGAATCTGTACCATCTGGATAGTGTTTAGTATATTACAAATGACATATAATGGTTATCTGGCATATGATGAGAGGGGATTTGAATTACAGGCAGGGGGCACGGGCATTAAACTTCATTGGATTTGCTTTAAGGATGCTTAATTTCAGGCTACACTTACTTGATCCACCTGAATATCATTACAGTAAGCAGTATGACACGGGTAAACAAAGGAAACTAGCAATTAGAATGCATTCCAGAAAAGATTGGGGGACTGGCTGTATACAGAGCAGTTAGTTTAGCGACATAAATATTTACGAAAAGTGCCAGGGATTAAGACAAATGATACCAGGAAATAGCTAGCGTTGTGAGGGGCCAAGTGAGGGTTTGTGTTTAAATATATTAGCTGTGTTTGGGTCTGTCTGTGATATTTTTAAAGGTCCTATATTACACAAAATGGATTCTTGTTACAGTTAAGACATGTTATAAGGCTGTTAGCGCCTCGACAACATACCCAGAGTTGTGTTTTGTTTCATTCACACATGTATGAGGAATCCTGCCTTATTTTTATTAATCTTGTGATGTCATGAAGCGGTAGTTTTTCAAGTTAACAGCTACTTTTCACCTTTTGTGCAGTAGAGAATGGCAATTCCAGGGCTGGAATGATGAATGAAATTATTGTAGTGAAAGTGTATGGAGTTTAAAAACACAATGGAGCAGGGTGGTGTGTTTTCAGTTTATGCAGGGTTTGTGTGTTAAACAACTCCAGGTGTTTGTGATAAGGAAATTACATTATACATTACATTATACTGTATATTATAACATAAATAAACATAAACATAAATAAATATTCTATTCTATATCCTCCTGGGACCTGAAGAAAAAGCGTGTACTGTACCGGTATTTTTTTTATTTTTTATTTTTTCTATTTGGAGGTAAATGAACACCTTATCATTTACATTTTTGTTAATTTTATTTTTATTCATAATGTTGTAACGTGTAATGGACTGTAATAGTGTTAAGTCCATGTGACAAGCTTCTACAGTCGCCTCAAAAGGTTTTTCTTATTTATTTATTTATTTATTATATTATTATTTATGTATTGATCTGGTTTAGTCCTGGTTTAGACGTGGTTTAAACCTTACTTAGACCTGGTTTATTCCTGATTTTCTCCTGGTTTAGTCCTCTTTTGTCTCGGTTTATTCCTGATTTTCTCCTGGTTTAGTCCTGTTTTGTCTCGGTTTATTCCTGATTTAGTCCTGGTTTAGACCTAGTTTAGACCTGGTTTATTCCTGGTTTAGTCCTAGTTGAGACCTGGTTTGTTTATTTATTTATATATTTATTTATCATAGTGCAGCCACAAACTAGAGTGTATCTCTAAACACTTAATAGATCGACTGGTTAACTCAATGTCCATAAAGGACACAAAATAATGGGTCGGGTCTCAGGAGGATATGGGCCCTTTAAAGTGAATTTGAACGACATTTGTAGGAGGATTTCGTTTTGAATGCAGTGATGGGGACAGTGGAGTGTGCCTCTTGTGCAGACTGGGAGATGGGAGAGATGCATCAGACTCTTTCTACACGGCAAAAAAAGAAAATCTACATAGAAATTAAAGGTGCTATATTACGCAAATTTTACTTGTGAGCTTTAAGTGGTGTTAGAATACTGTTACTTCCTCAAAAACATACATGGATGAAACAAAATACAACTCCAGGTATGTTTTAGAGCAGGTAACAACATTATAACACGTCTTAAAGGTCCCATGACATGGTACTTCTTGATACTTCTTAATGGTTTCCTAATACTGTAAATGAATCCTTCTTCAAAATCAAGACTCAGTGCATGAGAAAGACACATGTACACAGTCAGAGTCAAAAAATAACTCTCTGAACACCTCATTCTGGGTGTTTTTGCTTGAATGCAAATGAGAAGGACAAAGATAGGTGAGAGCTGCGGGTGGGGAGGGGCCAAACTCTCCGCTCTTTCCTGGATTAGCGCTGCGCTGTGCTCTGTGACCCACTTCCGCGTGTGTAAGCGCGGAGGAAGAAAGGAAAGGCATTTCAATGAAAAAAACACATTTTGACAGAAAATAAAATTAAACCACTGCTGTTTCAGAGGTCCAGAGGCTCAGATAAAGGACTTCGAGCCTAGAAACACTCGGACGTGCCTCCAGGCAAATAAAAAAACGCATTTCGCATTGCGTAGCTCATTCGCGGTCCAAACTCTCTGGGCGAGATTTACAGAGACAGTGGGTGGACATCCAGACGGGGGGTGGAGCTGCATTTTTCGATGTGACGTCAATAAGTTTCCTTGTTCAGAATCACCCGTTTGAGCTGTTTTTTTCTAACGCAGAAAAGGATCGCAAATGCTCAGTTTAGACATTTCGCAACTTTTAACCATGGGGGGGCCTAAACAGGGTAGGGGAGCTCACATTAACGTTCTAAAACCTCAGAAAGTGAAAATTTCATGCCATGGGACCTTTAAAGCTCACAAGAGTAAATTTTACATAATATACTGTAGGACCTTTGAGTTATGCATCTACTCCATTTCTGAGCGCAGTGGAGAGTTAAAGATACATACTACATGCAGGGAGGAGATGTCAGTTCAAATGTTTATACAGCTGCTCCCAAGATTATTATTATCATGAAACCACATGGCTATAATGTCATTCTGTTGATGCCAGAGTACAATCAGGTCCTCCCTATAGCCCACTAAACTCCTGTGTTCATCTACATGCAAAAAAGTAGGAAAAAGTATAATGTTATGTGAATAATATGAGCAGTGTGAGTAATACAAAGGGCTGAACCAAAGAAATGGACTAAGGGTGTGTGGCGGCCCATAGGCTTCAGTCAAATGAAGCTCATGAGGCTAGGGGCGAATTCGAAGTCAGTTAGGAAAAGAAATTTATTTATGGACAAAATAGCAAAATAAAAACACCAGGATCATGTAAAACGAGTTAATATGAACAATTTAAGATAAAAATTTTGAGGCTCATTGCAGCAGTAACAGAGAGAGGCGTGACAGTTTTTCAGTGTAAAGTCAATTGAAGCCAGAGTCGATGGAACCAGAAGTGCCCCCATGTTCACTTCCTATTTGGAACACGGCAGCTAGCGGGTTAATTATGTCCATTTATATATACAGTCTATGTGTTGAACTAATACAAGAATCACATTTCACATTTGCTAAACTACAGAGTTAGCAGTTTGTATGCAGAAAAAAATATAGGGAAAAAAGAAACCATGTTAAAGGGACAGTGTGTAAGATTTTTACCCGTTAATTACTGAAATTGAAGATACCCATTCAAAAATACATTGTTTTCCAAGCCTTTTCACTTCCATCATGAAATCAAAGTATTCTTTTGGACTTAGATATAGTCACATAAAAGGGGGATCTTCCCCATGCAGAGGCAGCCATTTTGAATACGAGAGCCGCAGAAGGACATTTGAGCTCCGCCTTCGACTTCGGCAAGGCTCGTGGTTTTGGGTAAACAACACGAGCATGCTGCCGGATCAGACGTCGTAATGGATCTAATACGTGTTTTGGACTAAATTGTTTTACTGGATTTTATTCGCTGGATCCTTACGGACAAATTGAGAGCAAGTTTATGGTGAAATACAGAGTTTGACCTGTGCAAAGCATTCTAAGGTAAGCTAACCTCGTTTTGTGCTTTTCCGTATAAAAGCCCCATGTGCTCGGGGAGTGATTGTTCTGCAGGGAAATGAATTGCATAGTCAAAAAGAGGAGACTGTAAGGTTTCATTTGATGTGTAGAGTGTCATGGTACATGATCGGGAATGTGTGTTTTCATGAGAAAAAAAAAAAAAAAAGCGTTTTATTTATACAGTAGCGGGGCGCGGCTCGTGCACACGTCAAATTGCGTGTGTCACACTCTCAATGTGTGAGACTTGAGCTAAACTACAGAGTTAGCAGTTTGTATGCACCATCCAACTATGCGCCACGAATCCTACACACTGGGGCTTTAAGGTAACTCATGGTGTCAGTTGGTGATAATATATGAAAATGAGTGAAATAGTAGGGTGTCAAAAGTATCAAAAATCAG
Source organism: Paratrypauchen microcephalus (assembly GCA_036785185.1). Taxonomy (NCBI): domain Eukaryota; kingdom Metazoa; phylum Chordata; class Actinopteri; order Gobiiformes; family Gobiidae; genus Paratrypauchen; species Paratrypauchen microcephalus. Next base: position 4,339,295 of record JAVJIX010000031.1, on the reverse strand, counting down.
ATACTAATCAAAACTAAAACTACTATCAAAACTAGATACTCATTGGAGCAGGTATCGATACTAAAAAAGCCCCAATGACAGGACAGAAATGAACGTTTCCTGAATGTCTATAGAATGATCTTGTATCAGGACAAGTATCAGAGCACATAGACTAGTATATTCCCATGGACCACTGTGGAACCTACAGAAACACTGAGGGAGTACACAGATATAAGACCACATAGGAACACTAAAAACAAGTACTATTATTTAAAGATGCACTGTGTAACTTTCTGGTTTAGGGTCTGCCATGTGCTTGTCTTCATGGAAATGTCCCACAGTATGGAATTAATCTTATGTAATATCTCAATTGAAATACGTTTGTGGCACACTCAAATCATATTCTATGGTCTAAATAAAGACTATTTTTTATTATCACTGTGGTATCAGAAATGGTATCGAAATTGAGTTTGAAAATGTAGTATCATGACAACACTGAGTAATCCTATATATCATTGTTGTGTTCCTCCTTGTCTAACCTTCTCTGTGTGAAATCACTGTCACAGCTCGGTTTCCTGGGTCATGGTGTGGTCTGATCTCATATCTCCTCTCTGCGGTTGAAATTGTTTTTGTCAAAGTGGCTAACATAAAGGGACAGTGTGCTGTGTTATTGCTTATGGCCTGCCAGAGAAGATGAAAAATATACTATCTTACTCCAGCTCATTTTGTCCTGAAACCAAATGAAAACCACCCCTTGTTTGCTCCTTTCAAGGTCACTCCTCTGCTGGGATACTCACCAATTTGCATATTCTGCAACTTTGCACCTATATACTGTGTGTGTTTTGTATATATATATTTATTTATTTAGAGAGAGAGAGAGAGAGACTTGTTTTAAGGCATGTTTGATTGTTTAGAACAGTGTTTCCCAACCTTTTTTGTCTTGTGTATCCCCTGAGCCTTTTTGTCATACCTCGAGTACCCCCTCACTCATACATGTTGATAATTCTCCAAAAGTAGAACGTGACACAACAGATTATTAAATGAAAATCATTTTATTTCATCTCCTTAACTTGAAAATTTAATTCTTAGGCATTTTCTCTCTTTTCTTTTATTCAAATTAGAATTAATAAAATAAAATAAAAACACTGCCGAGTACCCCCTGCAGTGTGATCACGTACCCCTAAGGGTACTTGTACCCCTGGTTGGGAAACACTGGTTTAGAATATGTGTTTTTCTCATTACTAAAATACATCTGTCAATGCTCGCTTAAATTGGCAATAAATTAATAAAAATGTAACAAAAAAAAACAAGAAAAAGGAGTGCTTTCTGTTCTAGTGGTAATAGGCTACTAAATTTGAAGCAACATTTTGAGGAGCTTTTCCCAGTCAAAAGATATATTTTGTTTTAAATTGTTGTTATTAAATTGTAAAAGCCTGTTTTTTTGGCTGCATTTATTGTAATGAAAAAAAATTTAAAACATGCGTCCTTGCTCTGAGTAGGCTTGCATCTCCATAAACCTGACTCTTATTGTACCATTACAGGGCCCATATTACACTATTTTACACTACTTTAGTGATTTTTTATTTTTTTATTTTTTTATTTTTTTAAAGGGACAAAATTATGCTAAATTGACTTTGTGCGAGCTTTAAGTCATGTTATAATGTTTTCTCACCACAAACAGACCTGGAGTTGTGTTTTGTTTCATTCACACATGTTTAACATACAAATGACACATACAGTGGTACCTCACCTTACGAAATTAATTCGTTCCAGAAGTGGTTTCGTAACGTGAAAAATTCGTAAGTTGAGTAGCTATTTCAATGGAAAAAGCCTGATCCGTTCCAAGTTTTTTTTTTTATAGTCTAACTTTTTTTTTTATAGTGTAACGTTGTGTTCTGCGTCCTGACGGGCTAAAAGAACGTGGAATAAACCAGGTCTGGCCAGAACTAACCCTGGATTGGACCTGTTATTATTATAACATGGCAGTGCCGTTGGAGGAGCGCGGTGCTCGTGTCTCCGCGCTCCTTGCGGTGCGGGGCGGGCTCTGCTTCTATCTGACCTCCAGAGCCGGGGCGCTGACACTGTGAGCTAACAGGCCGAGGAAGGTGCTCTATCAGCGGTGTTGTGAGATGTGTCTATCTTGTGTCTATAGCTCAGTGCAGAAGAGAGAGTCTGCGAGTGTGTAGAGGAGTCTCTGCGGAGTAGAGGAGACAATAAAGGAGAGGAGACAATAAAGCTCCACTCTGCAGCAAAACTGCCTTTTTTTACTTGCATTCTCCACCACTGTACGCGCGCGATGTCCACAAGGGAGTTAACCCCGGAGGGAAAGCTACCTCCGGCCCTGGAGAAGACGATCTCCCCTGTGTCTCCCAACCACGGTTAGGAGATGAGAGCAGGAATGGATAACAGCGGGCAAGACCGCGGGGTCTCGCTCGGGTCGGGCGCTGGTTCTATGTGACTTCCAGGTCTAGACCAGAACTAAACCAGGTCTAAACCAGGACCGGAGCAGGAATAAATCACCCTGTGCTCGGCCCGCGCGTGCTCTGCCCCGAGGAGGAGGCACGGCTGCATCCCGCAGCCCCGGTGTAGCGCGGCCTTGCGCCGTGTCGACGTGATCCTTCGATGTCGGCTCTTCTTATCACTGTGAAGCAGAATTCACCAAGTGTTGCATTGTTCACTCACTAAGGAAACGTGAGCTGGGTTTAGACCGTCGTGAGACAGGTGAGTTTTACCATACTGATGATGTGTTGTTGTGTCTCTGCTCGTTTCGGGGCATCTGAGCGCGCATGAATTGAATTTTTGAGATTTGTTGTTTTTAAAGTGCTTTATAAATAAAGTTGGATTGGAGATTTCGCGTTTCGTAACTTGAAATTTCATTTGTATCTAGAGACCAAAATTTGACGTGAAGGCGTTTCGTAACTTGACATTTTCGTTTGTTGGGTCATTCGTAAGGTGAGGTACCACTGTACTTAAGCTGAGTTTGTCTTTCACACAGAAAACACTTCATTCCACCTTGTGATGTCATGTGGTAATACAGGAAGTGTTCCACTGTGTTTTTAAAATCCATACACCTTCAATAGAATCATTTGGATAATTTCGCTGCTGGAACTGCCATACTATACTGAAAAAAGAGTAAGGGGTAGCTTTTAACTTCAAAACTACCACTTCATGACATCACAAGGTGGAACAGAACATTTTGAGCATTGGTGAGCATTGGATTTGTAGACTGACTAATAAAAGAGTTACTCAAACATGTGTGAATTAAATAAAACACACAATTCCACGTGTGTTTGTGATGAAGAAACAACATTATAACATGATTTAAAGCTCACACAAAGTCAATTTTGCATTTTTTAATATATAAAAATAAAATAAAAAAATCACTGAAATGTAGACTCGTATTCTAGCCATTTTAACAGTTACAGATTGTGGGTTTTTACAGTATGTAAAGTGTTGTCCTTGCTTCCTCCGCCTGTAAACAGCTGCTTGTGCTTAAGCTGTAAAATGTAAATCTCGAGTTGGCTGTTTACGTAGCCCAGGCTTCTAATCATGCAGACGTATAATTGAGTGACGCGTGGTGTCTTTATGAGTGAAGCTGCATTCAAAGCCCTGATCCCTGTAGTTATGCTTCTGCGCGCTCTGCAATGGGAGCACAGTAGCCCCCTTTATCTTGTGTGCTCAGGTGATTCATTTTACCACTTAATTTCTCTCGCTGGAAGAATTAGGTTTTTATAGCTTTGCGGTATTTTAACAGTTATGTGCTGCAAAGTAAACACGATAATAGCTAGTGATGCACTGATTATAAAGTACAGGTATAAGAGGTAAAGAATAAAGCCTGTGTTTCTAGATCAAAGATGAATTTTCACGGGAAAGACAACCCAGTAAATGCCATGCAAATTTCACCAAATATTGCATCGCCTCCAGGATACAATAAAGTCAGAGTGAGCAGAACATGCAAAATAGGCTAATCTTACAGCCAAGTACTGCTAACCTATTTTAACCTGGGTCAAATGCAAAGGTAAAATTTCCCTATAATTACAATACATGCTATATTTTAAAGTTTCACTATGTAACTTTTTGTTTGGGAGGCACCTGCTTGTTTCTATGGAGATGTACAGTATGACATTAAACAGTTCTACCTTATATTTATTCAATTACAGATGGTTTTATAGCTCAAAAATCCCTAGAAAAACAGGCATTCTGAGTTGGTCTGGTTTGGTCTCCATGAAGATGGTTTAATGCCATACTGTGATACATTCCAGACAAACTAATAACATCTCCATGGAGAAAAACATTTGACAAATCCTCCACGAAAAATGTTATACAGATTTTTTTCATGCAATAAAGTGATTTTTGGGGCCAAGCACCGAAGGTGCGAGGCACCCATAGTGTTTCTACTGATTCTTCTTCTTATTATTATTATAAAATATTCTTCCGCCTCTGGGAGTCTATGGCAACCCCTAGAACCGTCTGGTAAAAAGTTGTGAAATTTTGCTCCTCATTACCCACAGCAATTTATAGGCCCCCACCCCCAACCCTCTAGTGCCACGAGCAGGTGAAAGTTGCCCTCTAGGGCCATAACAGGTCAATTATGAAAAACACTCAAAATGCTTCTCCTCCATCAATTCTGGACCAATTTTGCTCAAATTTGGAACATAGCATCTTTAGACTGAGCCTCATCAGAAACTTGCCTGGATTTTTGATATCTCTTATTGTTTTGTCGTGACAGCCAATCAAACGCGTCTGTCCGAAAGCCTATGCACCCGATACTGACCTTTTACGCGCGTTGCTAGGCAACGCCCTGCTCTTAATTGATTCGGCTACATCAAAGATCTTTGATCTTACCTCAAAGATCTTTGATCTTTGATGTAGCCAAAGTGAGCTCATATCACGGGAACCCTTCATAGGATTATTTTCAAACTTTTCACAGATGTTCGCGTCCTTCCCAGGATTCCCCACAAAAAATTACAGGGCCCCAGCTCAAACCCTCTAGCGCCACCAACAGGTCAAAATTTGAGGGACATTTCTGCTTGAAACTTTTGAACTGTAAGTCCGATTTTCAAAAACGCACGTCATCAAATTAGGCTGGGTCACTGCTTGGCCCCACATTGCTGCTTGCAGCTATATTTATTTTTATTTTTACAACAATGGATTTATTTTGGTTTCAATAAATGTACAGATTTGTAATTTTAGTGGAATATTGTAACATAACAACACTTTTATAAGGTTGGGTCTCTGATTTTCACACCATGAAAACAGGAAGTAAGTTTTAAAATTACCTAGTCATGACACAGACAGCCACTTGATCGCTGATTACAATTTACAAGTCTAAAAGTAGTGGAATTAAGCTCTCATTATTTGATCAAAGCTGGTTATTTTCACAGGAAATTCAAACACAAACAAATAAACGTTGTGCCAATTTGCCAAATCATGCACAGCCTTTTCTTCGCATCTGCAGGGAGGACCAACCCCAGTGCACTCAACATTTAAAACACGCAACTAAAAGCCCTGTAGACCCCAGCGTCTGATCTTAGAGAGGCCATATAATCTGTAGGTGGACTTGTTACTCAAATTAGTGGGTACAGAAGTGTGCCACATGTTCAGTATCCATAAATATTGACTCTGGCTTTGGAGCTGGCCGTCGCTGACCTTGGTGGGTTTCCATTTTAGGAGAGACCTATATGAAATGTGTCCCGTTTGGCCACAATCTCTTTTATGCCCCATGTGCACGTGCTCTGCTCTGCCCAGAGTCGTGCTTCTGCTGTCAAACACATGTGGAGTGATGAAGTTCAAACTGGTTTTCAAATTATAAAGACAGCTCCCCGCACACTGGAATTACAGATTCAACCATTAATTGAAATCATATGTAGGAAGGAATTTGAATGTTGATAATTTTATAAAACTGCAAAAATGTAAAGGAAATAAGTTGCCTACATGGGGTCTTATGTATGAAAACTATCCATCCATCCATCCATCTTCTTCTGCTTAAATAAATAAATCAGAATGTTGCAAAATAACATTTTGAAATGGCACCAATAAATTGTCACTCATGAATTAAACCTACTTTTGTTGTTAAGATCTATATAGTAAATTTGAACTACTTTGTTGCTTCTGCGCCTTATTACATAGAATATTATTATTATTTCTGAGGTTTTTGAACGTTAATGTGAGCTCCCCTACCCTGTTTAGCCCCCCCCATGGCTAAAAGTTGTGAAATGTCTAAACTGAGCATTTGCAATCCTTTTCTGCGTTACAAAAAATCGGAGCTCAAACGGGCGATTTTGAACAAGGCACCTTATTGACGTCAGATCAAAAAAAGAAATACAAATGCAGTTCCACCCCGTCTGTCTGTACTCAGCGTCTCTGTAAATCACGCCCAGAGAGTTTGGACTGCGAATGCGCTAGGCAATGCGAAATGCGTATTTTTATTTGCCTGGAGGCACGTCCGAGTGTTTCTAGGCTCGGAAGTCCTTTATCTGAGCCTCTGGACCTTTGAACAGCAGTGGTTTAATTTTATTTTCTGTGGAAATGTGTTTATTTTTCAATGGAACGCTTCAAATCTCTCCCCCCGTGCAAAAACACGGAAATGGATCAGCTGAGAGCTAGAGCGGAGAGTTTGGCCACGCCCCCACCCTCTACTATAGGCCAGCTCTTTTCTCCTCATTTGCATTCAAGCAACAATGCCCATTATGGCCTGTTCTGAGAGACAAAAAATACTCTTTCTCATCTTATCTCTGTTTCTCATGCACTGAGTCTTGATTTTGAAGAAGGATTCATTTACAGTATTAGGGAACCATTAAGGAGCCATATAAAAGCATCAAGAAGTACCATGTCATGGGATCTTTAAAATATATATTATTTGATACTGTATTTTGTATTTAACTACTACTTTTCTATTTAAATCTGATTGTACATATATATTTATTACCATTATCTTATGTATATAATGTGTCTCATGTGACACAGGTCTATTGCTCTTTGGTTGATATTCTGTCTATTTTTCTTCTTGTTCTTTTACCCTCTGTTTTATATTGTATATTATATTTGATGAGTGAGCTACCATACCCAAAGCAATTTCCCTTGTGGATCAATAAAGTTTGTCTAAGTCTAAGTCTATTACACAGCATGGAATTAAATGCCTTGAAAAACATGAATTGTGACTGTGAGCAGGGCACTCTTGTAACAAGCAGAATTCCTCCACCAGAAAAGTTACATAGTGCATCTTTAAATTGCAATTCATCTCGTCTCTCTCTTCAGCGTAATACTCTGAACATAATAAAATGATAAATTCCAACTCATGGCTCTGATCTGTTGACTCGTTCAGCATCTCTTCGATGGCATTAGATTACAGGCATGTTTGCATGTGTTCGAATACATCTGTCTTGAGCTGGAGGAATGCAGGGCTTGTGTCTGGCCAAGTTACTGTTAACAGCAGGTGAAAGGCTAATGGTTAGATCTGCAGTGTCATCTGAGGCTTCGTCTGCCCCTGACTCCTGGAATGCACTGATGACAAGAGCCGGCCACAGTCCACATCTCCACAAACTCCACAGACCCACGTAGATGCACAAACTCAGACACGCTCAAAATCACCATGTGCACCACTGCAGTGAAAAGACAATTATAATGTTTTTTTCTTCCGGTGCACCTATGTATTAACAAGGAAGTAAGTGTTCGCCCACCAATCTGATGGTGACCGGTTTGAGTCTCAGTTGAGTGCATGCTGGTAGCAGAAAGAGAAATATTTGTTTATTTTTCCTATGTAAGATTTCTATTATTAGCTTTCTGGAAGAGTCCTGAGACCTACATCTGTCATGGTAACAATTTTTGAAAAGCACTATAAAACTGATGTCAATGTCACTGTATTTACATTACTATACAGTGGTACCTCACCTTACGAAATTAATTCGTTCCAGAAGTGGTTTCGTAACGTGAAAAATTCATAAGTTGAGTAGCTATTTCAATGGAAAAAGCCTGATTCGTTCCAAGGCCCCGATCCAAGTTATTTTTTTGTATAGTGTAACTTTTTTTTATAGTGTAACATTGTGTTCTGTGTGTTTCTCACATTTGTCTCTCGTTTAAACACTCAAACTTTCAAAGATTTTCAACAAAATGTATTAACAGTGAAGTGGGGGGGGGGGGGGGGGGGGGTTCGCGGGGCACGCATCCCTAGTCCTGGTCTGCACGACTGGCACCGGGCCTGCAGCACGGGATAGAACCGCGGCGTCCGGACCGCGTCCTCTGGAGGCCGAGCCACGGGGGGGTGATAGCGCAGCATGACCCGGCGCGGAGCTGACAGCAGACCAAGGTCTAAACCTGGACTAAACCAGGACTAAACCAGGACTAAACCAGGACTAGACCAGGTGGATTAAAGCAGCGAGGAAGGGACTGCACACAGTCTGAGTGCATGAACGCATGAACGAGACCCATGCAAGAGCCGCGGGCTCCTCCTGGTTTAGTCCAGGTTTAGTCCTGGTTTAGTCCAGACCACCGGGGCTCCTCTAGACCTCCTCTAGACCTGGTCAGGTCTAGAGGAGGTCTAGACCTGACCAGGTCTAGACCTCCTCTAGACCTGGTCAGGTCTAGAGGAGGTCTAGACCACCGCGGCTCTTGCAGGGGTCTCCTTCATGCACTCAGACTGTGTGCAGTCCCCTCCTCACTGCTTTAATCCACCTGGTCTAGTCCAGGTTTAGTCCTGGTTTAGTCCAGGTTTAGTCCTGGTCCAGTCCAGGTTTAGACCTTGGTCTAGACCTGCTGTCAGCTCCGCGCCGGGTCATGTGCGCTATCACACACGTGTCCGCGCAGTCTTCTCCCCCCTCCCCCTTCCCCCCACACTTCACTATTAATAATTTTGTTGAAAATCTATGAAAGTTTGAGTGTTTAAACGAGAGACAAATGTGAGAAAAGTTTAAATCCAGTCTGAGAAAAGCGTATAATGTGTGTGGCTGAGCGCGCATTATTTGAATTTTTGAGATTTCGCGTTTCGTAACTTGAATTTTCTTTCGTATCTAGAGACCAAAATTTACCGTGAAGGCGTTTCGTAACTTGAAATTTTCGTTTGTTGGGTCATTCGTAAGGTGAGGTACCACTGTAGTTCTATTTTTTACTTTACTTGTACATATACATTTATATAATTATACCATTTATATTATTCTCTTGTTATCGTAATATATTGTTCTGTGTGAGCTACTGTGTCCAAATAATTTCCCTTGTAGCTTAATAAAGTTTGTCTAAGTCTAAGTCCATATAAACTATAACGATAGTCAAACCATAAATCAGAATTATTGACAAATATTCTATTGTAATATATTCTAAATGTACGATATTGTTATATGTTGTTGAGCTGTATAAATAAATACAAGACTCAAAAAAAAAAAAAAAAGGGTCATAATCTTATCATACTGAAGAAAATACTGCAGAAAAAGTACCCAAGATAAATATTCTTATATTATATCTCCAGTTCTAGTCTTAGCAGGAGGATTTAGCTTGTGGTGCATGTTTTGTATATGGTATAGGCCTGTAACTATATCAGTTTTTGAAGTTATAGATGACAAACCCAAGAGCAGATTCAAACATCATCTAAATTGATGATATTGTTAAAATATTATGAGCTGCAATACATAAATAGCAGAATTAAACACTATAAAACTTGCATCTGTAATGAGTCATAGAAGTTATTAATTTAACCTTCTGGTGCTCACGTCTCATCCTATAGCCAATAAATAACCAAAAATTTCCCAGTAGTGCAAAGAAAATGCACACACGATAAATACTAACCCCACAAAAATAGTTCCATCAATCCCATATTGAATGATAAATCAATATTTTAATAAACGTGAGAGGCATAGTATGATATCAAAATATTCTCATCAAATACTGAATAATAAATAATACTGAGACAATTAGATACGATACTCGATACACAGATATGGCAATACATACAAAAAATAATATATTGCACATTATACTCTGATATTTTGCTGTTTTTAAGTACAAAATACTCCTTAGCAAAATATGTCTTTGTTAAACCACTACTTGTACAAATATTACAAGTACATTACATAAACAAGTTTCCTTCCACTAAATAAGCAACAAAATTAAAAGATACCAAAAAATACTGCCGATATATTGATAAAGCTGCCCACAATAACAACACTGTATTGCGTTATACCTGTATTTTGATATTTTCGCACACCCCTAAATAGAACCAGCACAAGGTGGTGTATTTGGGATTGTTGCAGCGGTCTGGACCAAGGATTTCCAAGAAGCAGAGTTTGAGCTGTTAAACACAGCCTATAGCTAACCACTGTTGTGAGCCTAAACAGCTGTTCTAATGCACTGTTTTCTAGAGACACGCACAGACTTGAGACGGGCTTCAGATCAATATCGCATTAATATTGACTGTGGGGTTCATAATTTTAGCAGCAGATTAAAAAAAAAAAAAAAAATCAGCACTGTGAAAGAAGACAAAAAAGCAAGCCCATATGGAATATTATATAGTAGGATATACTGTATATATATTTATATAATTGAAAGTGGGTCTTGATTGTAATATCTTATATATATTTTTGTGACCGCATTACCATTTTGTTACTTATTTAGTGGAAGGATACTTAATTATGCAATATAACTGACGTACAGTATTCACTGTTTTGATGATTAAAACAGATGTATTTCATATTAACTTTGCATAAGTAGTGGTTTAACAAAGAAATATGGTTGTTAAAATGTGTTTGGTTCTTAAGAAACAGCAAAATATCACAGAGCATCATGTGCAAAATATGGATTTTCAAATGCATGCCATATTGTGATAATATTGTATAGAGAGCCATGTATCTTATCTTATGTATTTTATCAAATCGTGAGAGACCCTGTGATTCCCAGCCCTACTATATAGTATAAAAAGGACTATATATATATATATATTATATATATATATATTATATATATATATATTATATATATATATATATATATATATCTATACAGTGCCGTGAAAAAGTATTTGCCCCCTTCCTGATTTCTGTGTTTTTTGCATATTTATCACTCAAAACATTGTCAGATCATCAAACCAATTTTAATATCACACAGAAACAACCCAAGGAAAGACAAAATTCAGTTTTTGAATGATGATTCCATTTATTAGTGCACAAAAAAAATCTAAACCTATCTGGCCCTATGTGAAAAAGTAATTGCCCCCCTTGTTAAATCACAAACTAACTGTGACTAACCACAGTTTTGAGAAAACTTAGTTCAGTTCTACATGCCACACCCACACCTGATTGTCACCACCTGTGTTGAATCAAGAAATCACTTAAATAGTTCCTGTCAAACAAAGTGAAGTTGGCTACAACATCTCAAGAACAAACACATCATGCCACGATCCAAAGAAATTCAAGAACAAATGAGAAAAAAAGTGATAGAAGTCTATAATTCAGGAAAAGGTTACAAAGCCATTCCCAAAGCTCTGGGGCTCCAGCGAACCACTGTCAGAGCCATTATTCAAAAATGGAGGAAACTGGGAACAGTTGCAACCCTTCCCAGGAGTGGTCGACCAACTAAGATTACTCCAAGAGTGCGACGACGGCTCATTCAGGAAGTCACAAAAGAACCTAGACGCACATCGAAAGAACTACAGGCCTCGTTGGCCTCAGTTAAGGTCAGTGTTCATGACTCCACCATTAGAAAAACACTGGCCAAAAATGGCATCCATGGAAGAGTTCCCAGGAGAAAACCACTGCTTTCACAAAAGAACACAAAGGCTCGTCTCACCTTTGCCAAAAAGCACCTTGATGACCCTCAAGACTTTTGGAGAAACATTTTGTGGACCGATGAGTCTAAAATTGAACTTTTTGGAAGGTCTGCAGCCCGTTTCATCTGGCGTAAAAATGGCACAGCATTTGATAAAAAGAACATGGTGCCCACAGTAAAGCATGGTGGTGGCAGTGTGATGGTCTGGGCCTGCTTTGCTGCCTCAGGACCAGGACAACTTGCTGTGATTGACGGAAAAATGAATTCTGCTGTTTACCAGAAGATCCTGAAGGAGAATGTCCGGCCATCAGTTCGTGCCCTCAAACTCAAGCGCTCTTGGATCATGCAACAGGACAATGATCCAAAACACACCAGCAAGTCCACCTCTGAATGGCTCAAAGAAAACAAAATTAAGGTTTTGGAGTGGCCAAGTCAAAGTCCGGATTTAAATCCGATTGAGATGCTGTGGTGTGACCTTAAACGGGCAGTTCATACAAGAAAACCCTCCAATATGGCAGAATTGAAACAATTCTGCATAGAAGAGTGGGCCAAAATCCCTCCCCAGCGGTGTGAAAGACTCATCACCAATTATCGCAAACGTTTGGTTACAGTTATTGCTGTCAAAGGAGGCTCAACTGGCTATTAGATTAAGGGGGCAATTACTTTTTCACATAGGGCCAGATAGGTTTAGATTTTTTTTGTGCACTAATAAATGGAATCATCATTCAAAAACTGAATTTTGTCTTTCCTTGGGTTGTTTCTGTGTGATATTAAAATTGGTTTGATGATCTGACAATGTTTTGAGTGATAAATATGCAAAAAACACAGAAATCAGGAAGGGGGCAAATACTTTTTCACGGCACTGTATATATATATATATATATATATATATAAACAATAAAATAATTAATAAAAAAATGTATTGAAAGTGGGTCTTCATTAAAGGTCCTGTATTACGCAAAATTACCTTTTTTTTAAAGGTCCCATGGCATGAAATGTTCACTTTCTGAGGTTTTTGAACGTTAATGTGAGCTCCCCTACCCTGTTTAGCCCCCCCCCATGGTTAAAAGTTGCGAAATGTCTAAACTGAGCATTTGCGATCCTTTTCTGCGTTACAAAAAATCTGAGCTTAAACAGGCGATTTTGAACAAGGCACCTTATTGACGTCAGATCGAAAAAAGAAATGCAAATGCACTTCCACCCCCGTCTGTCTGTACTCAGCGTCTCTGTAAATCACGCGCAGAGAGTTTGGACTGCGAATGCGCTAGGCAATGCGAAATACGTTTTTTTATTTGCCTGGAGGCACGTCCGAGTGTTTCTAGGCTCGGAAGTCCTTTATCTGAGCCTCTGGACCTTTGAACAGCAGTGGTTTAATTTTATTTTCTGTGGAAATGTGTTTATTTTTCAATGGAACGCTTCGAATCTCTCCCCCCGTGCAAAAACAAGGAAATGGATCAGCTGAGAGCTAGAGCGGAGAGCGGAGAGTTTGGCCACGCCCCCACCCTCTACTATTGGCCAGCTCTTTTCTCCTCATTTGCATTCAAGCAACAACGCCCATTATGGAGTGTTCAGAGAGAAAAAAATTACTCTTTCTCAGCTTATCTCTGTTTCTCATGCACTGAGTGTTGATTTTGAAGAAGGATTCATTTACAGTATTAGGGAACCATTAAGGAGCCATATAAAAGCATCAAGAAGTACCATGTCATGGGATCTTTAATGAGCTTTTAGCCATGTTATAATGCTGTTACCTCCTCAAAAACATACCTGGAGTTGTGTTTTGTTTCAGTCACATGTGTTCATAATGCTCTGATCCAAATGATTCTAGATATGCACGTTGTGTTTGTATGTTAAACATGTGTGAAAGAAACTATTATAACATAGCTCAGAAAACAGCGTAATATGCACTGTTAAAACTGAAATTTCTTAAGTTTAATCAAAAGAACAAATCAGTAATAAAGACTTGGAAGAAAACCACAATATTGTATTACCTTGTCTTGACCTTGGGGATTTAACTGTACTTTTCACTACTGTTGAAAGTGTGAATAGTTTGTGGGTAGACTCAGTATCTAAAGAGCTGTTGATTTTTGTGTCTGGTATCTAAACGTGTACTTTCTTTTTGACCCATCATGTTGTCCTTTCACTCAGGATGTAACTGGATCATCCCTGTTGATAAGATAAGTATTATGTACCTGGTTTAGAACAATGGTAAATACTGTATCAAAACCCTGTATGATCTTCTATGGACGCTTTGAGAAACAGCGATAAAGTCCCTCAACAACTACCGTGAAGACACTTTTCCTCAGAGCTGTGCCAAGACATGCACCAAAACAATGTGAATATTCCAGATAGTAATATAATAATAAATGTGTATTCATGTTACAGCAGTATCATATAACCAGAGTATATAATGCTAAATAGACAAAAGATTAAAGAGTCCATGTTATGCTGTTCTGATCTATGTCATAATGTTGTTTCCTAATTAGAAACAGACCGGAAGTTGTGTTTTGTCTCATTCACACATGTTTAACACACAAACCCTGTATATTTAGTTCTTAGTTCTTCTCTCAAGCAGAAAACACTCTATTCCACTTTGTGATGTCATGTGGAAATACAGGAAGTGCCTAGATCTAGTTTGTCTATATCTCTAAAGCTCAAAATGCTCTGTTCTACCTTGTGATGTCATGAAGCAGTACTTTTCAAAGTTAACAGCTACATTTTACCTTTTGTTTAGTAGCGATTGGCAATTCCGGGGTTGACATTATCCAAATAATTCTAAAAAAGGGTTTAAAAATACAGTGGGGCACTTCCTGTATTACCGCGTGACATCACAAATATACATCAAGAACATTTTGCAGTTTGAGAGTTTGAGAGATACAATATTATGACATAGATCAGAGAATAGTGTAATATAGGCTCTTTAAAGGGACAGTGTGTAAGATTTTTACCCGTTAATTACTGAAATTGAAGATACCCATTCAAAAATACAGTGTTTTTCAAGCCTTTTCACTTCCATCATGAAATCAAAGTATTCTTTTGGACTTAGATATAGTCACATAAAAGGGGGATCTTCCCCATGCAGAGGCAGCCATTTTGAATACGAGAGCCGCAGAAGGACATTTGGGCTCCGCCTTCGCCTTCGGCAAGGCTCGTGGTTTTGGGTAAACACAAGCATGCTGCCGGATCAGACGTCATAATGGATCTAACACGTGTTTTGGACTAAATTGTTTTACTGGATTTTATTCGCTGGATCCTTACGGACATATTGAGAGCAAGTTTATGGTGAAATACAGAGTTTGACCTGTGCAAAGCATTCTAAGGTAAGCTAACCTCGTTTTGTGCTTTTCCGTATAAAAGCCCCATGTGCTCGGGGAGTGATTGTTTTGCAGGGAAATGAATTGCATAGTCAAAAAGAGGAAACTGTAAGGTTTCATTCAGGGCTCTCAAGTCTCACGCATTGAGAGTGTGACACACGCAATTTGACGTGTTCACACGCTCACACGCCACACATGGCATTTCTCACGCTGATTTCTTTTTTTCTTTTTTCTTTTTTTTTTGTGCCCAGAAAATCGGTCTGTGTGGCTTAGTTTATGCAGGCTCCGCGCGTTTTCAGCGAAAAAAACTCCCCCTGCTCCGGGCGCACGGTCCGAGCGGAGGCTCAGGATGTGCCCGGTCCGTCCCCCGGGCACGTCCTGAGCCTCAGTCCCGGTGCCACGTCTCTTCTGAGACGCACCGACTCCGGTCCCGGTGTCTCCGTCTGTGCGTAACGTGTCCTTCCCGACAGCTTACGCGCGGAATACGCGCGGCCCAGAGCCGAACTGCCCATGGTGAGCCGCGGTGAGAAGCGGGCCCGGTGCATTAACCAGACTCTTACATGAATCCGTTAAAAATGTCCTGCTCCCCCCCGCCCCGGTCCCTCCTTCCCGCCCCTCTCAGTGCGCACTGACAAAGTGCAGTGATGATAAAACAAACTGAGCACCATCAGGTAATAACTTCATTTATATAACTCTCATTAGTTGCTTTGTAGTTTAAGTTTGCTCTTTAGACAAACAGGGCTCTCAACACGCAATTTCACACTGAATTTCTCACGCAATCCCCCCCGTCCTCGGAAATTACGCACGACCCCGCTCAAAACTTGAGAGCCCTGTTTCATTTGTGTAGAGTGTCATGGTACATGATCGGGAATGTGTGTTTTCATGAGAAAAGAAAAAAAAAAAAAAGAGACCGTGTTTTATTTATACAGTAGCGGCGCGCGGCTCGTGCACGGGTACGAGAGCTGTCCGCGTTATGGCGCGCCCGGGTGACCTTCGAGGTCTGCCGTAGCTAAAACAGAAAGTGCAATAGCACCATCCACCTATGCGCCACGAATCCTACACACTGGGGCTTTAAACTTAACTTAAAACTAACATAAAATACAAAAAAAAGCAACTTTTTCATATCTTGCCCCTCTAGTGTATATGCATGGTTTTATATAGACCTTTCTTCCACCCACATGCATGCATAGTACTGGAGGCGTTCTCTTTCTAATCCTGTGCGTGGGGTAATTAAAGATACTGGCTGCTTATCCCCGAATCTAAACCACGTAAATACTATGTAGCTTTTACCTAGCTTTGGTTTGGCTCATTTGATTAAGCAAGGGCTGTTTTGGCAACATCTGTATCGCAACTGTCACTGGCAAAAACGGAGACCTGATGAGGCAAAGTATAACTATGAAATGATTCTTTACGGCAGTGAATGACAACAAGATTATAGCTTTGAAGCCAAAAATATGGGTGGGATTTTTGGGGAAAGACCCATAGACCTTGTACACTATCACTTCTGTATTTTAATTCCTAAGTAGACGATCTCGGATAATCCCTCATAAAAATGTTATTGTGCCGACAGAAGACAAAAGTATCTTGTGATCTCCTCTGGATCTAATCTATTACCATCTCTTCACACCAAAGATAAACAGACTGGCTGCTTTGGCCAAAACACAACAGTTGCCTCGCCATTTTCATCTCACGGAAATCACTACATACAAGGGTGAATGGGGTTTTCTTATGCAGATGGGGCAATCATTAATACTGTTGACTACACCCACAGGCTACAGAAACACAAAAGGTACCGGTCACTGCTCGTAGCTTTTATTGTTATATGCACGGTAAGGTTCCCTGTACAATGAAATTCTTACTTTGCTGCCCACACTAGATGCCGAGAGTATACAAAAAAAAATTAAAATAGATAAATAAGAGAAGCATGTAAAAATATATAATCAAATAGAAACAATCTTTACAGAATATTCATTATAAAAAACATAGGCTAGGTGCTATCCACGTATTTGGATTATTTTATTTTTTACATTATATTATTTTTTGCATATTTTATACAATACAATATCACCCAAAGAGTCTGGCTCCAGTCAAATGAAGCTCACGAGGCTAGGAGTTATAGAAGTGAATTTGGAGCAGATTTCTATATTAGGAATAGGAATTTATTTACGGACAAAATAGTGAAATAAAAACTCCAGGATAGTGAACACGAACATTTTAAGGCCAAAATGATGATGCTCAAAGCGAATCAATAACAACTCTGTAAAGACAAGCAGGTGTACCCTTCTACAGAAAAGTTACATAGTGTAGCTTTAACAAATATGAAGAGAAAAAGGATGTTTTGCCAAAAATCACAAAACTACGCTGCTATATTGTATTCCCTATAGTCAAATACAGTGTAATTGGGACTGGCCAACAGTGCAATAATTTAAGTGAAATAAATAAGGTAATATAATAAGTTAAAAGGTCCCATGGCATGAAATTTTCACTTTCTGAGGTTTTTGAACGTTAATGTGAGCTCCCCTACCCTGTTTAGCCCCCCCATGGCTAAAAGTTGCGAAATGTCTAAACTGAGCATTTGCGATCCTTTTCTGCGTTACAAAAAATCAGAGCTCAAACGGGCGATTTTGAACAAGGCACCTTATTGACGTCAGATCGAAAAAAGAAATGCAAATGCAGTTCCACCCCCGTCTGTCTGAACTCAGCGTCTCTGTAAATCACACCCAGAGAGTTTGGACTGCGAATGCGCTAGGCAATGCGAAATGCGTTTTTTTATTTGCCTGGAGGCACGTCCGAGTGTTTCTAGGCTCGGAAGTCCTTTATCTGAGCCTCTGGACCTTTGAACAGCAGTGGTTTAATTTTATTTTCTGTGGAAATGTGTTTATTTTTCAATGGAACGCTTCAAATCTCTCCCCCGTGCAAAAACACGGAAATGGATCAGCTGAGAGCTGACAGCGGAGAGCGGAGAGTTTGGCCACGCCCCCACCCTCTACTATAGGCCAGCTCTTTTCTCCTCATTTGCATTCAAGCAACAACGCCCAGAATAAAGTGTTTGAGAGAGATATTTATGACTCTTTCTCATCTTATCTCTGTTTCTCATGCACTGAGTGTTGATTTTGAAGAAGGATTCATTTACAGTATTAGGGAACCATTAAGGAGCCATATAAAAGCATCAAGAAGTACCATGTCATGGGATCTTTAAAGGAATAGTTTGTGTTTTTTGATGTGAATCTGTACGGCGTCCCCTTCAGCAATGTTGTGCATTAACACTGACTTACCCCTGACAGTGTCCTGGGAGCCGAGTTTCTGCCCGGTTCTGGAGTTGACGAAGTAGTTTCGGCAAGTTAGCGGGGACAGTTAATAAAGTTTGTTTTTCTTCTTAAAACAATATTTGTCCAAAAAGTGATATATTTGCCTCACAAAACAGTTGTAAACATCACCAATTACAAGTGAAAATAGCACCAAGCGATTATGACTTCTGACTTTTTCGTGGGCAACTGTTTTGTGTCGCAAATAGATCACTTTTTGGACAAATATTGTTTTGAGAACAAAAACAAGCTTTATTAACTTATATCTTTATGTCTGGGACTGCGGATGGAAATTAGCACTGTGCTAAATCCGGCATATTTACGTCGGTTTGTGTGATCTTATACAAATGATGCGTTCATTAATATGCATTGACTCTTCCAAATAAACAAATAAATAAAAAATAAATAACTGTCCTGGCTAACTTGCCGGACCTACGTTCGTCAGCACCAGAACCGGGCAGAAACTCGGCTCAGAGGACACTGTCAGGGGTAAGTCAGTGTTAATGCACGACACTGCTGAAGGGGAAGCCATACAGATTCACATCAAAAAAAAGAAACTATCCCTTTAAAGGAGAATTAACGTTTTTTACAATCTGAGCCTTATTTCGGTAATAAAACAAGTTGTTTTACTCACCCATAGCACTTTGGTGTCATATGGAGCACTTCCAGAGATGTTTTGGATTAGCGATAGCCATAGTGCTAATATATGCCCCGAGCGGTCTCCAAATAACACAAACTTTAGAACTTTTCAAATCATAGAAGCTCGGTGTCTTAGTCTACGCTTCCGTTTGAGTCAAAAGTGGCCTGTAATCCGAGATTTATCCATAGTTTCGAGTAGATGAGGCCAGTGCGCATGTGCGGAGTCACAGTTTATTTCGCTCTCAGCTCCCGGGACCCAAACATGAAACTCAAAGCTGTAAACTATGGATAAATCTCGGATTACAGGCCACTTTTGACTCAAACGAAAGCGTAGACTAAGACATCGAGCTTCTATGATTTGAAAAGTGCTCAAGTTTGTGTTACTTGGAGACCGCTCAGGGCATATATTAGCGCTACGGCTATCGCTAATCTAAAACATCTCTGGAAGTGCTCCATATGACACCAAAGTGCTATGGGTGAGTAAAACAACTTGTTTTATCACCGAAATAAGGCTCAGATTGTAAAAAAACGTTAATTCTCCTTTAAGTTCCATATTTGACAACCAAAAATCTACATTAATAACTTGTGAATACCAGGTCACAACGGCTACACGACTTGGAAAATTATCTGAATGAACGGTAAATTTTCTTCTCCGCACTGTGATTGCAAATCCAGTATTTAGTTGAAAGTGAATTTGATGTTACTCACATTTGAGAGAAGACTGAAATAAGAACTCCTAAACTAACACTAACACAAGACTCCCGTGCATTTCAGAACATGTTTGTAGAGGTCTAATAACAACTGGGAGAGCAAGTTTTTCACATCATCAGGATACATCAGAGGATATTTTGCTCTTCAGAGAGGAAATTATGTAATTGCAACCAACACGATTTGTTAATATAGTACTTTCAATTAAATAGCAATAAATCTTATCTTTCAGCCCTAAGCACAAGTTATTTGAGTCTTGGGGTAGGAAACGGTATAAAAGTTCAACACACATTTTCCACACTTCATCCACTGGTCACAATATTAAAGCAGTCATTTTACGCTTTTTTGGTCAGTTGTTTCCTCATCACAAACACGCCTTGAGTTGTGTATTGTTTCGCAGTGCACATGGACCTTGCCAGGAAAACAGACTTTTGCAGTAGCTTGGATTTAAAACGAAAAGATTAATCCAGCCACAATAAAGCCTAAATCATCCATGTCTAAGTCAGGTCTAAACCGCGTCTAAACCAGGTCCGAACCAAATTTGAGTCAGGTTTAAACCAGGTCTAAACCAGGTCTAAACCAGATCTAAACCAGGTCTAAACCATGACTAAGAGAGATCTAAACCAGGTCTAAACCATGACTAAGAGAGGTCTAAACCAGGTCTAAACCAGGTCTAAACCATGACTAAGAGAGGTCTAAACCAGGTCTAAACCAGGTCTAAACCATGACTAAGAGAGATCTAAACCAGGTCTAAACCAGGTCTAAACCATGACTAAGAGAGATCTAAACCAGGTCTAAACCATGACTAAGAGAGATCTAAACCAGGTCTAAACCATGACTAAGAGAGATCTAAACCAGGTCTAAACCATGACTAAGAGAGGTCTAAACCAGGTCTAAACCAGATCTAAACCAGGTCTAAACCAGGTCTAAACCATGACTAAGAGAGATCTAAACCAGGTCTAAACCATGACTAAGAGAGATCTAAACCAGGTCTAAACCATGACTAAGAGAGATCTAAACCAGGTCTAAACCATGACTAAGAGAGGTCTAAACCAGGTCTAAACCAGATCTAAACCAGGTCTAAACCAGGTCTAAACCATGACTAAGAGAGATCTAAACCAGGTCTAAACCAGGTCTAAACCAGATCTAAACCAGGTCTAAACCATGACTAAGAGAGATCTAAACCAGGTCTAAACCAGGTCTAAACCAGATCTAAACCAGGTCTAAACCATGACTAAGAGAGGTCTAAACCAGGTCTAAACCAGATCTAAACCAGGTCTAAACCAGGTCTAAACCATGACTAAGAGAGATCTAAACCAGGTCTAAACCAGGTCTAAACCAGATCTAAACCAGGTCTAAACCATGACTAAGAGAGATCTAAACCAGGTCTAAACCAGGTCTAAACCAGATCTAAACCAGGTCTAAACCATGACTAAGAGAGGTCTAAACCAGGTCTAAACCAGATCTAAACCAGGTCTAAACCAGGTCTAAACCATGACTAAGAGAGATCTAAACCAGGTCTAAACCAGGTCTAAACCATGACTAAGAGAGATCTAAACCAGATATAAACCAGGTCTAAACCATCACAAACATGCCTGGAGTTGTGTATTGTTTCGCAGTGCACATGGAAACAGACTTTTGCAGTAGCTTGGATTTAAAACGAAAAGATTAATCCAGCCACAATAAAGCCTAAATCATCCTGGGTCACACATGCAGACACGCCCACACAAGCTCGGGAGGAAGCGTTGGATCCTGTACCATTGAAATGTGTAACCACAAACGCTAACACCCCAATGCCAATATTAATTACTTCCTACAGGATCAATGCAAGAATGTATTAGTGAAATTCAAACTTTTTATAAACAAACTTTCTTGACTCGTGTACTTGTACTTGTCAAAAGGTAGTAGTGAGATTAGTTAGGGTGTTTAAGGTTTATCCCTTGAAAACCACTAATCTTGATTCTATTACAGTACTACTATCTATTTAACTAATAATAGAACCGCCTGATTAAAGAGATAAAGTACTATACTATATCAATAATGTTGACTTTACTGAAGATACTAGGCTAGTGTCAAGTTTCATCACACAAAACAAAGAGAAAGGCAGATAGACAGTCAAATAGACAAAGACTATGTGATCCAAAAATATGAAAAATAACAATAAAATGTAGAAGAAAAAACAAATTAGTAAAAGAGAACGATTTGAATTAAATTTTTAAAACACAGTATTCAGTATTTTCGTATTTTATCTCATAGAGTCTTATTTATTTGTAAGGGAACAACACATATTAATGAACATTTAAAATAAATTTCCATCACAGTACAAAACAACTAATTAGCCTATACCTTATATCCTCCTGGGACATGAAGAAAAAAAGTGTATCTAAATTATTATTATTTTAATTTTCTATTTGGAGGTAAAGGAACACCTTAGCATTTCCATTTTGTTCATTTTATTTTTATTCATAATGTTCTAACATGTCCTCTGTAATAGACGTCGGAGACATTTTGGTGTTAAATCCACGTGAAGTTAACAACCTAACAAAAACTTTTTTTTATTTTTTTTTTTTTTGGATGACCAACATCTCTGACAAGCTTCTACAATCGCCTCTGTTTTAATTTCTTTTTTTTTTTTTATATATATATATATATATATTATGTATTGTTTTTTTTTTTAGTATTTATTTACATATTTATTTTTTATGTATAATTAATTAATTTATTTTACTTATTTATTTATTTTTACATTTTTAGATTTTTTTTTTTTAGAATTTTTATTTTATTTTATTTTTTAAATCATAGTGCAGCCACAAACTAGAGTCTCAAAAATAACTTAAAAAATAGACTGGTTAACTCTATGTCCACTATAAAGGACACAAATGAATGGGTCTCAGGAGGATATAAATAAACAGATTTGAAGTGTGGTGTAATAATAAGTTTAGATAACTGGAAATATGTGTTCAGAGGTTTTTCAGTTTCAGTTCTGAGTTCTGTACTGAAAATTATTTTAAAAATCTATATCCTCCTGAGACCCGGTCCATTATTTTGTGTCCTTTATAGTGGACATTGAGTTAACCAGTCGATCTTTTAAGTGTTTAGAGAGAGACTCTAGTTTGTGGCTGCACTATGATAAATAAATATATAAATAAATAAACCAGGTCTCAACCAGGACTAAATCAGAACCAAATCAGGAATAAACCAAGACAAAACAGGACTAAACCATGTCTAAGTCAGGTCTAAACTGCGTCTAAACCAGGTCCAAACCAAATTTGAGTCAGGTTGAAACCAGGTCTAAGCCAGGTCTAAACCAGATCTAAACCAGGTCTAAACCATGACTAAGAGAGATCTAAACCAGGTCTAAACCAGGTCTAAACCAGATCTAAACCAGGTCTAAACCAGATCTAAACCAGGTCTAAACCATGACTAAGAGAGGTCTAAACCAGGTCTAAACCAGGTCTAAACCAGGTCTAAACCAGATCTAAACCAGGTCTAAACCATGACTAAGAGAGGTCTAAACCAGGTCTAAACCAGGTCTAAACCAGATCTAAACCAGGTCTAAACCAGATCTAAACCATGACTAAGAGAGGTCTAAACCAGGTCTAAACCAGGTCTAAACCAGGTCTAAACCAGGTCTAAGCCAGGTCTAAACCAGATCTAAACCAGGTCTAAACCATGACTAAGAGAGATCTAAACCAGGTCTAAACCAGGTCTAAACCAGATCTAAACCAGGTCTAAACCAGATCTAAACCAGGTCTAAACCATGACTAAGAGAGGTCTAAACCAGGTCTAAACCAGGTCTAAACCAGATCTAAACCAGGTCTAAACCAGATCTAAACCAGGTCTAAACCAGGTCTAAACCAGGTCTAAACCAGATCTAAACCAGATCTAAACCATGACTAAGAGAGGTCTAAACCAGGTCTAAACCAGGTCTAAACCAGATCTAAACCAGGTCTAAACCAGATCTAAACCAGGTCTAAACCATGACTAAGAGAGGTCTAAACCAGGTCTAAACCAGGTCTAAACCAGATCTAAACCAGATCTAAACCAGGTCTAAACCATGACTAAGAGAGGTCTAAATCAGGTCTAAATCAGGTCTAAACCAGATCTAAACCAGGTCTAAACCAGATCTAAACCAGGTCTAAACCATGACTAAGAGAGGTCTAAACCAGGTCTAAACCAGGTCCAAACCAGATCTAAACCAGGTCTAAACCAGATCTAAACCAGGTCTAAACCATGACTAAGAGAGGTCTAAACCAGGTCTAAACCAGGTCTAAACCAGGTCTAAACCAGATCTAAACCAGGTCTAAACCATGACTAAGAGAGGTCTAAACCAGGTCTAAACCAGGTCTAAACCAGATCTAAACCAGATCTAAACCAGGTCTAAACCAGATCTAAACCAGGTCTAAACCATGACTAAGAGAGGTCTAAACCAGGTCTAAACCATGACTAAGAGAGGTCTAAACCAGGTCTAAACCAGGTAACCAAATTTGAGTCAGGTTTAAACCAGTCCATTACAGAGGACATGTTACAATATTATGAATAAAAATAAAATTAACAAAATGTAAATGCCAGGGTGTTCATTTACCTCCAAATAGAAAAAAAAAAAAAAACAATACACTTTTTTCTTCGGGTCCCTTCGGGTCCCAGGAGGAGTGTTAATGTGAATATTTCCGGCAGGGACATGTTTGAAGGCCTTGGTACGGCTTTATAGTGAGCACATGATTGACAGCCCCTCGGTGACATCACGGCACGACAAAAAGCAAAGAAGGGGAAGAGAAAGCACCAATCAATTGAGGCACTTCTCCGCTGCGCGCAGAGCCGAGGCGCTCCCTGACGCAGACGCACGCACAACCAGAAGCAGCTTCGCTCAACTTCTGCCAGTCTTTTTGAGGATGTTCAAACAAACTTCGTTATACTTAGACCGCTCCTGCCTACGCAAAGCCGCTTCCTCGTAGACTTAACATTTTTTTTCCCCTTTACGCGTTGACCAAGACTTAACCCGAAGTGCAGCTGCTGAGAATATGTGCGAGAGGCGAGAGCAGGGCACGGGCTGTTTTTGGTCCTTCAGGGAGAAACAGTTTGGACTAAACACGAATTAATGTGGACTTTATCGGAGCCCAAAGGCGGAACGACGACCGGACACAGCGCTTCCTCGTCAGGTAAGCGTGATCTCCAAAAAAGTTGACGCAAAACTTTTATATAAGCGTGCGTAAAGCGCGTATAGTGTGACAACTCTCCACTCCGAGCGTGCGCTTAAAACTTGCGTTATGCGCAATGTGAAGTGTTTAAACAGAGCATATCTGAGGCTTTTGAAGTTATATGGTCGTGTCCCGGGCTACATCTGGCGCTGGTGCGTACGTCAGATCTAACACCTGCGAGCTTCTTCAAGTAACCCTATCCCTTGTGATTATACATGACCGTCAAAGACTGCAAATAGGCGCTTGTAGCAGTCTGGCTTTAGTTTTGGACTGTGCTTTCAGCTCTTTTCCTCAAATTACTTTGGGATTTCTCTCAAACGGTTCCCTATGGAATGGATATCACTCCCAACTTGTATGCTGTAAATAGCTTATTGCCTTGTGTACACTTTTAACTGCAGCCAGTATAGGCAGTTTAGGGTTTTAAATGTGTTTTAAACAACTTTTCCGTGAGACTCTTTTCGCTCATCACCGCTAAGTGTACTTTATCTCAAACGTCGCCCGCGGCATCGTTATTCAGAGGCTTTTAGCTGCACTTCAAAGTGGAGGTGTCTTTCCTTTTAAGCCGCTGGGCCGCTCCGGGGGATCACTCTGCCTCATGTCTCAGTATTCACGCCACTTTCTCCGCAGGGACTGACTGATCATGGTCGCCGTGGTCCGCTCTCTTATGGTACTGCTGCTGGCTCAGGTGTTGCTGGGAGGTGCATCGGGACTTATTCCTGAGGTTGGCCGGAGGAAGTATAGTGAATCCGGGAAGCAGAGTCCACAGCAGTCGGAGAACTTTCTAAACGAGTTCGAGCTCCGGCTTCTCAATATGTTTGGACTGAAGCGTAAGCCGAACCCCAGCAAACACGCAGTGGTGCCGCAGTACATGCTGGACCTGTACCATATGCACTCCAGCACCCACGGAGAGCACGGCACCAAGCGGCCACGGAGCACGGGGAAGCACGCGGAGAAGGCCGCCAGCAGGGCCAACACGATTAGAAGCTTTCACCATGAAGGTGCGTATTAGTGACATACCTTTAGCTGTCAGCTCTCTCAGACAGCTCTAACCTGTGTTTAATAGTGACTCAGGGCGCTTCACAGCTTTAGTGTTACATGGAGCCTTTACTCATTTAGCGGTGACACGCGCAGAATGTGTTAGTAAGTGTTTAATGTCCGCTTCAAACAAGCACACCAGTGTAATTAAACAAATTGATTGGCACTAATCAGGTGGACTTTACGCACGCATTTCCTCGCTGCAGCCACTTGACTTCTCGTAGAGGGGCGGAGGTATCACTCGGGTAATTTGTTACTTAATAATTGATGGTGTTTGCGTGGGCACTGAAAACAGTTTTTCCAGACACGCACCACGGGAGCAGGATAAAGGGCGGTGAGCCTGCGCGCAGGTGATAGTCATCGCTCCATTGCTCCAGAAAACACGACATGACACTAGAGCAACACAACTATGACCGAGTCCCATCAGTTGTGAGTCACTTTTAATAGCAGGCACATTAAAACTAACCGTGGAGAGAGGAGGAGGGGGGTTACGTGCGGTATTCTTTCCAAATTGACCCTTTTCAGTGTGCTTTGCGCCATTACGCACGTTCCAATAACACCAGAATAGCTCACTTATGCCGTGTTTATTGACGCAGAAATTGTTGCTTTAGTTCAGTCACTCTACCTCCCAGGACGAATACGTAACTACCAAGGATATAATGATTTAGGCATTGTTTTAAAAAATGTTAAATCCATATTATTTCTGTGCTTGGGTAAATATAGGTAGTTTATTGCCTTGTGTGTTTATTCATCAACATCTCCACCTTGAAGCCACATGTAGGCAATTTTTCCATTTAGTATCAGCTGACAGCTACTGCATTTGGTCCATAGGCGGTGGGGAGAGAGCTTACAGAGTCCGGAGTGTTTTACTGGGAAGTTTCCACCACCAGGGCTGAGTCAGAGGGCTGGTTGGGTGCTCTCCAGAGACCTAGCACAATGACACCTAGTGGTTGAACTAACACGCTGCAAATTTAGGGATTTTGGGCCCAGTTAGGATGGCCCAGGGGTTAAACCCGGATATGCTGTGTGCCATCTTAAGCCACTCCACACCTAGACACCTGCAGCTATTCACTCTTAATCTAAGAACTCACACAACTGCTCCTCATAACAGCATGGGAGAAGAATCTCTCCTGTGCGAGATCAATAAAGTCACTTCTTAACTCTGTTCCGTGTCTAATCTAAACTCTGATCTAAACCTGGTATAGCTACAGTAATCCAGGTTTAGTTAAGTCTTTCAAAATATCACAGTGAATATTTCTGTATCTTGGGTTATTAGTGTTATTACTCTGGTTATGGCCTAGTTTAGTCATGTTTATGTTAGGGCCAGGTTCTGGAGACCAGGTTTAGTTCCACATTAGAACTAGTTTGGTTTGGTGTTTATTTTATTTTATTGTTTTTTTGGTCAAGTTCTTGTTCAGATCTGGTTAAAACTTAACTTTAGTTTGCTGTGTGTTGCCTGTATAATCTAGGCAGATACTAATTGGAGTAAAAGGTTTGTGAACAGTGGGCTAGTCTTGTCAAACTGATAGCAAGTAGTGCATAAAATATATTTGTTTTTGCATTTGTAATTTTTTTTACACATCAAAGTCAAAATATTTCATCTTTCATTCAGTTTGCCTCAAGGAACTGGCTTTTTTGCAAGTCAATTGGTCTAACTGCAATTTAAATATAAGCGTGTTCTTTGGCAAATAGAACATTTCCACTATTACATACACAGGAAGTGGCGAGCATAGGCAGCTCTGCGATGAATGGCCCGGGATTGGGCTTTATCTTTAACTTTGGCATGCGGCGCAAAAAGAAATTAGGAATGTTGATACACTCATATCTGAAGTTCACACGTTTTTGACAAGCTTTGACTTGTCCACGCATTAGTTTTATGGAGAAAACAAACGGGGAGAAGATAGAAGGAGAGAAAGAAGCAAAGGAAAGGAGCGACAGAGCAGGAGGAGAAGAAGAGAGCAGAAAAGAAGATTTGGGAGCAACTGAAGAGAGTGGATTTAAGGGACGACTTTAAACTAAAAGAAAGGATTTAGGAAAGAGAAGAGGGAACCAGAGGCAGGGGGCTTTCCCACATCAAATGAGCAGAGATAGGGCTAATTGAGGTCTTTGTGCCTCTGGAGGGAGATTTAGGATGAGATGGTGGAATTTCCTAAATGCTTCTTTTGAAAGGGTTGAGTTCAAAGTTGTTGTTTATTTGACCACACCAAACAGAGTGTAATGCAGGCCTATACCTCCACGCACTTCAAGGTGTTAGTGCTTCAAAGAGCACTGCGGCTATAGGCTATAATATGTGTTAGTGCAATCATGTCACAGAGAATGAAGTACAAAAGTTACCACTGTGTGTTTTATCTAATGAGTAATATTACCTGTGGCATTTAAAGACGTTTAATAAAGGTTAATGCATACAATGTTAAAGTTCATAGGATTTGAATATTTCTGTTCAGTCATGTGTAAAACATTTGTGGAGTAGAGTTGTGTGTTGTTGCTTGTTGAGTAAAGTGGCTTTTGGAATCTGCATGTCTGATCTTATCCACGAGGGTGCACTTTTATCTTTCGGCATAAAAATGAAGTTATGAGTTTCTGACAGTAGTTTTACATGTCTGTGATCATATCACAGTAATTATATCTGCTAAGCAAAGTGCTAATGTGTGTGGGTCTAAAGTCAGTTTGTCTTAGTTCAAAGATTTTTTAAATAAATGGCTAATACTAAGATGTAACTGTGTGCTTCTCTTGCAGAGGCCATGGAGGCGCTGGCCAGCCTGAAAAGCAAAACAACTCAACAGTTTTACTTCAACCTGACCTCAGTGCCTGAGGAGGAGCTGATCACATTGGCAGAACTGCGCATCTACAGAGACCAGGTCCAGAGCCCCCCCTCCTCCAACAGCAGCAGTGGGGAGAAACCCCCCTCCTCCGGCAGCAGCAGTGGGCTTCACCGCATTAACATTTATGAGCTCTTTGGACGCGCGGGCGCAGACGAGCCTCTGGCCCGTCTCCTGGACACTCGCTTGGTGCAGGACTCTGTGAGTCGTTGGGAGAGTTTCGACGTGAGTCCAGCCGTCGCCCAGTGGACTTCTGGGAAAAGTCATAACCGTGGCTTCATGGTGGAGGTGCTTCACCCGGAAAAGGGGGAGGAGCACAGACACAGACATGTGAGGGTGAGCCGGTCCCTGCACCAGGACCAGGACTCATGGGCTCAGGCACGCCCCCTCCTGGTCACATATGGACATGACGGGCGCGGGGATGCTGTGCTGCACAGGCGGGACAAACGCCAGGCCACACTCCGCAAACAGAGGCGGAAACAAAACAAAGCCAGCTGCAGGAGACATGACCTGTACGTGGACTTCAGCGATGTGGGCTGGAATGAGTGGATAGTAGCTCCTCCGGGGTACCATGCCTTCTACTGCCAGGGGGAGTGCCCCTTCCCTTTAGCGGACCACCTGAACTCTACCAATCACGCCATAGTTCAGACTCTGGTGAACTCAGTCAACTCAAACATCCCCAGAGCCTGTTGTGTGCCCACAGACCTCAGCCCCATCTCTCTGCTCTACCTGGACGAGTATGAGAAGGTCATTCTGAAAAACTACCAAGACATGGTGGTGGAGGGCTGTGGCTGCCGGTGAGACTACCAAAGACACGAGAGTGGACCTCAGAAAAGACTTTAGGTTAAAATGGACACCCAGTTTCCCAATGAAGACATTTATTTATGAGAAAAAACTATATAGAGCTATCAAAGAAGAAATATATATCAATATATTTATGTCTAAACGTAAAGTTGGGAAATTTTTATCAAAGGAATATTCCTTTACTGGTTTTAAAAATGTATTTCAGATGTACATTTTTAAATAGGGTGCAATACCACATGAAGTATATTGCTGAGATTTTTATTTTGTATTTATTTCTATAATAACCACTTTGTAAATAAATGTGTATTTATCATAAGACGCCTTCACTCCAATTAAAAATACAGTTTTGTAGTAAAGACCAATGCATTTGTGTCACTGGAACCAGGGCTGAACCATTTCAGAAATTTCAGATTTTTCAGACAAGCACTGAAACTGCTATTACTGCAATTTACAATATATTTTAACAGTAGGCTGAGTGACAAAAAGACTGAAGTAGGCCTATGAACCAAAACTAATGCAAGAATCACATGTATTTCAGAACCTGTTTGTATAGATCTTGACCATTAGCCATTTTTATGCAGAAAAAAGATATTTTGTTGTTTGTGGAGGAAATAATGATACTTCAAAAATGGCAGCCTTTGTGATTTGCTAATTGTGCCCATTCAAATTGTGATTTTGATTCAATTACAGTTAATCTTACATGGGTCTGTCACAAAAACAAATTTTGAAGCACAATACTGTATATCGTTACAGAGATATATGATAATATTGAAACTACTTTATGCCACTACAATAAAAATAATGCAGGATTATTTCAGTAAACCAATTTTAAATAGACAATATCATTAAAAGGCTTGAAGAATGAACCAAAAATTTGCAATAGAAGGTATTAATTCAAACCTCTACAGCTCAAATCTTATCACATTACAACAAAAATACCTCAAGTCTCCTCACTTTTGCAAAGAAATAGTACCCACAATACATAGTGAGCTCCAAAATATATTGTTCCATCTTTCCTATATTGAACAGTAAGATGATATAGTAATTATTATGACAGGTCTAAACTGGAAACTAACAAAAAGCCAAAGTTTCAAATTAGCTGCAAAAATAACCAAACAAAACAGGCCACGAGGCTCATTTTTCTAACCGTGATTACAAAACGAGTGTTACAAAATGAAACCAAATACGAGTGACAACACGACCGAGGAGAGAGCTGTGACTGGTGGGGTCAAGGTGGCACTGGTGTAATGAACCGCGGTGGGGGATGGGGGGGCTATAGAGTGGGGAGGGGGGGGTTAGGGTCACTGGATGGCAGAAAGTTACAAGCAGCAAATGTGATCAGCTCCTGTGGGAGGTTTAGAAAAACAACCCAGACTGTTTTCATCCATTACATGTCAGTGCAAAGATCCCTGGGAACTCCTGTGTTTTTCTGTCTATTACAAACACTCTATGCAAAGGTACAGGTCTGTCAAGATAATTACTATATCTATTATGTATATAAAGATACATTGTTAAAGGTCCCATATTATGCTATTTGATCTGATTTGTTATAATGTTGTTTCCTCATCACAAACACACCTGCAGTTGTGTTTCATTCACAAACCCTGCATATTTAAAGATGAGTTCTTCTCTCAAGCTTGTGGTAATATAGGAAGGGAAGTGCTCCACTGTGTTTTTAAACTCCATACACCTTCACTAGAATCATTTGGATCATTTCAGCCCTGGAAATGTCCATCTCTACTGAACAAAAGGTCAAATGTAGCTGTTAACTTGAAAACGTAACACTTCATCTGTTCCACTTCACAATGTGGAACAGAGCATTTGTGAATGAAACAACACACACAACACAACACAACTCCAGGTATGTTTTTGAGCAGGTAACAACATTTTGAGTAGCATAGACCCTTTAATAATCCTGCTTTACAGGAAAAGTAACGTTTTTTACAATTTGAGCCTTATTTCGGTAATAAAACAAGTTGTTTTACTCACCCATATCACTTTGGTGTCATATGGAGCATTTCCGGAGATGTTTTAGATTAGCGTTAGGCTAACACCGTTAGCCTAGCGCGACTTATAGCCATAGCTCGGGGCATTCCCCGAGCATGTAATATGCCCCGTGCGGGCTCCAAATAACACAAACTTTAGCACTTTTCAAATCATAGAAGCTTGATGTCTTTAGTCTACGATTTAATTTGAATCAAAAGTGGCCTGTAATCCGAGATTTATCCATAGTTTACAGCTATGCGTTCCATGTTTGGGTCCCGGGAGCTGCGAGCACACTCCGCACATGCGCACTGGCGTCCATCTACTCGAAACTATGGCTAAATCTCGGATTACAGGCCACTTTTGACCAAACGAAATCGTAGACTAAAGACATCGAGCTTCTATGATTTGAAAAGTGCTAAAGTTTGTGTTATTTGGAGCCCGCACGGGGCATATTACATGCTCGGGGAATGCCCCGAGCTATGGCTATAAGTCGCGCTAGGCTAACGGCGTTAGCCTAACGCTAATCTAAAACATCTCCGGAAATGCTCCATATGACCCCAAAGTGCTATGGGTGAGTAAAACAACTTGTTTTATTACCGAAATAAGGCTCAAATTGTAAAAAAAAACGTTACTTTTCCTTTAAGGTTAAACGCATCAGTGGCATAAATTAGTTTCAATATTATAATTTATATAAGTTCTATATTTTCTTCAGCTATCGTGACAGGCCTGTGCAAAGGAAAACTTGTGGGCTGTGTTATTGTTTTGCTTCTGGAGGAAACCATGACATCCCACTGACTATATTTGTAATGAGATTTGAGCCCATTCAAGAGAGACCAGCCAATAGGCCTGCAGCAAAAAAAAAAAAAAAAAGGTTTGCTGGCATTTTAATTAAAGAAGACAAACAAACAGCTGCACCTGTCTACACAAGGCACATGCTCTAACACATTCTCCTCACCAGCTCTCCCTTGTAATCTCTGAGTCATTCACCACTGATTTGTGAATTTGAGAGGTAAAAAAAAGAAGCTTTAACACGGGACATTAGCAAACAAAACAATCATTAAGAGTGACCTGCAGCATGGATACCCCACCTCTACAAGTTCAGCATTTACTGCACCAAAACCCAGGTCTAAACAAGAGCGAAAATGAGGCTAAACATGGCTAAGCTACTAGGGCAGCATTGCAATCAAATACAAGCTTACACCACAAACTAGTCCTTATTTTTTATAGTGAATTATAGTTTAATTAGCATTGAAAGAGCTTTAATTTAAAGGTCTTACACAAAATTGACTCTCGTGAGCTTTACTTCATGTTAGAATGTCGTTACCTCTCCAGAAACATATCTGGAATTGTGTTGTTTCATTCACACATGTTTAAGTAACCCTGCATTGTTAGTCTAGGTACAAGTCCAAAGCTCAAAATGCTCTGTCCCACCTTGTGATGTCATGAAGTGGTAGTTTTCAAGTTAACAACTACCTATTGCATTTGGTTCAGCAGAGGTTGGCAGTTCCAAGGCTGAAATAATCAACTCATTCTAGCGAAAGGATATGGAGTTTAAAAACACAGCGGTGCACAAGGTGAAACAGAGTGTTTTCTATTTGAGAGAAGAACTCATCCTAAATCTGCAGGGTTTGTGTGTTAAACATGTGTGAATGAAACAAAAACTCCAGGTGTGTTTGTGATGAGGAAACAACTTTATAACATAAATCAGAAAATAGTGTAATATGGGCCCTTTAAATAAGTTAAGTTTATTTATTAGAATTAATGAAAAGGCTAATTGGGTGAATTTAATGCTGGATGATGCAGTCCACTTTAACCATGCCACACTCAAGGTCTAAACCAGGGGTATTCAAAGACCAAGTCCAAGTTCTTAACCAGGATTAACATAAGACTTCTGGTTTGATATATTTAAGAGTTATTCACTGCCACCCATTGGTCTTTGACTGGAATGTCCCACTGTATGGCATTAAACCTATCCCAACAAGCAGGTGACGACAGTGGGCCAATTTAAAGGTCAGGGTTGCGGAGAGGTGACCCCACTCACAGTAGGAATGCATATTTTTTAAGAAGAGTTTTGAGCACAAAACAGCACAGCACAGTTTTGAGTGGCACTTCTGGTTAAGTGAGAATCCCATTTAGTTCACTTGAGAATTTGGGAAAAGTTTATTTGTGTAAAATATTCAGTTCATGTGCACCAACAAGTCAACACTGCACTATTCTGTGGGAAGCTTTAAAACAGCTTTGTGGTCCAGATAGAACTTATTTACTGTGGAGATCGGCAGCCCCGTGGAAAACAATACAGCCACAGTGACGATGGCAGCAACCTCCGGAATAAGGTGGATTGTGGTGACATAAACAGAAGAATACAAGTAGCTTTAAATATTAGATTGAGTTGAACTGACTGGACTTCTACTGACAATCTGAAGGTGGACCCTAGGGCACACCAGAAATGTTACACAGTGCGTCTTTAAAGGGATATGCCACCCCCAGGTCAAACTTGGGCATCTCCCCACAGTCCAGAGACTAAAATAAGTGGTGGAAAGCGTTTTTCTGGTGACGCAGCCATTGTCCAGGTCTGTCGCCACTGACCGCCGCGGTATCTGCAGCTCCTCCGCCTTAGACTGGAGTCTAACGGCGCCAGAGAAAGATTTCGGCCAAAAGGAATTAATTTGCTTGATGCTTTTCCCAATTACTTTCTGTGTAGTGCGCATTCATATCGAGTGCAAATAAATGTGCAAATCAACACGGAGAGCTTGACTTGGTCATTTTGGGTGGGAACTATTTTTCAGTGCGGAAAAAGAAAGCCGAAGCACACACCACGCTGCGTAACAGGGGAACTCCCTTCCTGGTGCGTAACAGGGATTCCCCTGTCAGCATGGTGTGTGCTTCGGCTTTCTTTTTCCGCACTGAAAAATAGTTCCCACCCAAAATGACCAAGTCAAGCTCTCCGTGTTGATTTGCACATTTATTTGCACTCGATATGAATGTGCACTACACAGAAAGTAATTGGGAAAAGCATCGAGCAAATTAATTCCTTTTGGCCGAAATCTTTCTCTGGCGACGTTAGACTCCAGTCTAAGGCGGAGGAGCACCAGATACCGCGGCGGTCAGTGGCGACAGACTCGGACAATGGCTGGGTGAGCAGGAAAACGCTTTCCACCACTTATTTTAGTCTCTGGACTGTGGGGAGATGCCCAAATTTGACCTGGGGGTGGCATATCCCTTTAAGACTCCAGTCTAACGCGGAGTAGCTGCAGATACCGCGGCGGTCAGTGCTGACAGACTCGGACAATGGCTGCGTCACCAGAAAAACGCTTTCCACCACTTATTTTAGTCTCTGGACTGTGGGAAGATGCCCAAGTTTGACCTGGGGGTGGCACATCCCTTTAAAAGGCCTGTATTACGTTGTTTTCTGATCTATGTTATAATGTTTCCTCACCATTGTTTTTTTGTTTTGTTTTTTTTATTCATACATGTTTAACACACAAACATTGCACATTTAGGCTGAGGCTGATTCCAAAATGAAAACATTCCACCTTGTTCCACCTTGTGATGACATGTGGTAATACAGGAAGTCCTCCATTATGTTTTTAAACTCCATACACCTTCAGTAGAATCATTTGGATGATTTCAGACCAGGAAGTGCAAAATTCTACAGAACTAAAGGTAAAAGAGTAGCTTTTAACTTGAAAGCTACCGCTACATGACATGTCAAAGTGGAATAGAGCATTCTGAGCTGTGGAAGTGTAGGCAGTGTAATAATAAAGAATAAAGGGTTACTCATATTTGTGAATGAAACAAAACACAACTCCAGGTATGTTTTTGATGAGGAAACAACATTATAACACGACATAAAGTTCACAAGAGTAAATTTAGCATAATATAGGACCTTTAACTGAAACAAAAGTTAAAATAGTGAAATACAAAGTAAACTAAATACAAGTGGGAGCTGAACTGCCTGAGCCTGGCTGTGTTTGCATTAGACAGGGTTTGGAGGGATCACAGGGGCAGCTCAAAAATAGAATGTTTTTTATATGAGTGCACATTGGGACCCAGGAATGTTGGTTTTCAATCTCAGACACATGCATACGCTTGCATGGAAAACCAATGCGGTGGTTGTTTTTTAAATCATCTATTCAAAGGTTTCCCGGTGGGCTTTTTTCTCTTCAAAAACAAATGAACAAAGATCGACTTGTTTCTCTTATAGAAAATGTAAATCAAAACAAAAAGGGGCCATCGCATTTTATTCACAACAACTAGACCCAAAAAAAGATGTGTTTTGCCACCTGTTTCTGATCAAGTTCTTTCAATGTAATAACAGCTTTAGAAATACAATCACAAGTATATGAATCGGGGATGCCATTAGCTGTCATATTTTGAGGATCTATCATGTTATGTATAGCCAGGATTGGGAAGAATACTTTGAGATTGTATTTAGTTAACAGAATGCTGATTATCTGCATTAAAATTTATTTGCAACATACACCAATGGTCCAAATAGAGCACTGTATTCTGAATACTTGGAATAGGTTTACATTCAGTTGCATTATAATAACGACACACACACACACACTCACACACACACACACACACACACACACACACAGTAGTCAAGTTGTAAAATGAAACCAGGGGGGATGGTGAAATTTTTCATTTATGTGACATATTTTCCAGCAGGGGGTGTGGGGGTCCTCCCCAGAAAATTTTGTATTTCTTAGATGCAATTTCCTGCATTCTAGTCCATTTTAGGGTGACTTGCTAGAAATGGCAAATCTTAAAGATCCCATAACATGGTACTTCTTGATGCTTTTATATGGCTCCTTAATGGTTCCCTAATACTGTAAATGAATCCTTCTTCAAAATCAACACTCAGTGCATGAGAAACAGAGATAAGATGAGAAAGAGTCATAAATATCTCTCTCAAACACTTTATTCTGGGCGTTGTTGCTTGAATGCAAATGAGGAGAAAAGAGCTGGCCTATAGTAGAGGGTGGGGGCGTGGCCAAACTCTCCGCTTTCGGCTCTGAGCTCTCAGCTGATCCATTTCCGTGTTTTTGCATGGGGGGAGAGATTTGAAGCGTTCCATTGAAAAATAAACACATTTCCACAGAAAATAAAATTAAACCACTGCTGTTTAAAGGTCCAGAGGCTCAGATAAAGGACTTCCGAGCCTAGAAACACTCGGACGTGCCTCCAGGCAAATAAAAAAACGCATTTTGCATTGCCTAGCGCATTCGCAGTCCAAACTCTCTGGGCGTGATTTACAGAGACGCTGAGTACAGACAGACGGGGGTGGAACTGCATTTGCATTTCTTTTTTCGATCTGACGCCAATAAGGTGCCTTGTTCATAATCGCCCGTTTGAGCTCCGATTTTTTGTAACGCAGAAAAGGATCGCAAATGCTCAGTTTAGACATTTCGCAACTTTTAACCATGGGGGGGGGGCTAAACAGGGTAGGGGAGCTCACATTAACGTTCAAAAACCTCAGAAAGTGAAAATTTCATGCCATGGGACCTTTAAATCCCATCTGATTCATAGCTTGCATTCTCAGTTGCATGGCCTGGTGCGCCCTGCTCCGTGGATCCCTCTGTGTTCACTCTGTGTTTGAATGAGAAGCAGTCCGAGCCGCACCAGGATCTGGGGCCACCCGCTTTCAGCCCCAGTGCGTCCTTCTCTGCGAGCCAGTGGAGAAGGACGCACTGGGGCTGGTCGGGACCGAC
Organism: Paratrypauchen microcephalus; assembly: GCA_036785185.1. Taxonomy (NCBI): domain Eukaryota; kingdom Metazoa; phylum Chordata; class Actinopteri; order Gobiiformes; family Gobiidae; genus Paratrypauchen; species Paratrypauchen microcephalus. The sequence continues at coordinate 4,302,046 of JAVJIX010000031.1, read as the reverse complement.
TGAACAGCCTCGACCGCGCGTGCCGTCCCTCGCTCACGGTAACCTACTATCACAAAGCCCCCCTAAATGTTCTATTTCCAGTGTTAAATAGTAGTTATTTCCACATGCATTGGTAAAATGCCACAAGGGATGGAAGGAGGGATGACCGTTTTAGAAGAGGGATGATTTTGACTATTTTTTCCCACACACACACACACACACACACACACACACACACACACACACACACACACACACACGCTGTTCTGGCAACCCAAAGTGAGGATCTCTCTCTGCTTTCTGATTGGACAACCTGATTCACAACCATACAACCATAGAAATTCCTCCAGATTTTTTTTTTTATTTTTTTTTGAGGTGAAGAGTCAATTCTGCTTTCTAATTCAATAAACTGCTTGAAACCAAAATTACTTTTCTTTTTTCACAACATAAGATAAGATAAGACTTTATTGATCTCACACAGGAGAAATTTACTTGCCACAGTAGCTCCAGGACAGTTTGAACAAGAAAGAAAAGTGCATGCAGGCAATGATGGAATAAAGTAAGTAATAATAAAAACAGCAATGAGTAATAAGTAATAAAAATAATAATAGTAAAAATAGTAATATGAAAATATCATGAAAATATCTAACATTTACTAATTGTGAATGAACTAATAGGCCTAATTAAGGGTCCCGTATTACACAAAAATGGACTCTTATGAGCTTAAAGCCATGTTATAATGTTACCTCATTCGCACATGTTTGAGTAATCCTGCATTATTAGTCTGTCTACATCCCCAAAGCTTATAATAATTATAATGTTCCACCTTGTGATGGTAGATTTGAAGCTAACAGCTACCTTTTATTTTATCTTTCAGTAGAGATTGTCAAATCATCCAAATAATTCTAGTGAAGGTGCTTGGAGTGTAAAAACATAGTGGAGCGCTTCCTGTATGACCATAGAACATCACAAGTGTTTTCTGTTTGAGAGAATATGCAGGATTTGTGCATTAAACATGAGTGAATGAAATAAAACACAACTCCATGTGTGTTTTTGATGAGGAAACAACATTATAACATAGAAGAGGAAATAGCGTAACATGGACCCTTTAACAATACAGTTTACAACTACTAAACAGGCAGATTTACAATGCTTATGAAAATTCCTACATGTTCTTTTATTCTTGGGTTATCACAGCCTGTTGACAGCTTTGCCCTGTGCGTACATGCTCTATTACATCTCAGTTTCGGTGATCTGCATCTGCCATTGCTTTTTACCACCACTCTCCACCCCTTCTTCCCATCTGGTCCTCATTTCTCCACACACAGGGCAGCACAAACTTCACTTCGCCCTAACATTCCCTAACGAACTCCAAGCGGAAGCCAGTCTGCTGCTAGCTACACTTAATGACATTTGATAAAACCAAACTTTAAAACATTCAGCATTTCAGGATTTGATTGAAAACGAGATTCTGTGTTAAAGTGTTGGATTTAGTGGCTTGGCTGTGTAGTTCAAGTCTATAAAGCTTTCATTGCTTTGGGTAGAAATATAGCTCCCTGGGTGGGTGACATGGGCAGTGCTCCCCCTATGTGATTTAGGTGCTTTTCTGCCATGTTTTTAGGGGTCTCTGGCAGAAAGGAGGTGCTCTTGTTTCCACTGGGAGTCATGCTAAACTCCTCGCTAAGGACAAGGGTCAAAGGTCGAAGCAATAAGGAGCTATTACGTCGACCATTACCAACAGCGTAAAGTGAAAAGTGCTGGACCTGGACGCGCGATTTGTCTGGTCACTCATTGGTTTAGACAGAGGCTTTTTACACTGTAATGGAGTTAAAGGCGCACTTAGTAACTTTTGTGGTGGAGGGTCCGCCACCAGTTTGTCTCCATGGAGATGTTATTGCTTTGCTGGTATGTTCCACAGTATGACATTGCGCATATCTTGATTCTTAAAGGTCCCATGACATGGTACTTCTTGATGCTTTTATATGGCGCCTTAATGGTTCCCTAATACTGTAAATGAATACTTCTCCAAAATCAAGACTCAGTGCACGAGAAAGCCTCATGAAGACAGTCAGAGTCATAAATATCTCTCTGGAACACTTTATTCTGGGCGTTGTTGCTTGAATGCAAATGAGGAGGACAGAGATAGGCCAGTGCAGTGGGTGGGGGCGTGGCCAAACTCTCCACTCTTTCCTCTTTAGCGGTGCGATGTGCGCTGGCCCCACTTCTGCGTTTTTGCGCGGAGGAAGAGATGAGACGATTTCCATTGAAAAATAAACACATTTCCACAGAAAATAAAATTAAACCACTGCTGTTTCAGAGGTTCGGAGGCTCGGTAAAGGACATCCGAGCCTGGAAACACTCTCACGCGTCTCCAGGCAAATTAAAAAAACGCATCTCGCATTGCGTAGCTCGTTTGCGGTCCAAACTCTCTGGGCATGAGTTCCAGAGACGGTGGGTAGACATCCAGACGGGTGGTGGAACTGCATTTGCATTTTTCCTGGAGTGTGACGTCAGAAACCAGCCTTGTTCAGAATCGCCCGTTTGGGCTGTCTTATTTTCAAACGCAGAAAAGGATCACAAATGCTCAGGGTAGGGGAGCTCATATTAACGTTCAAAAACCTCAGAAAGTGAAAATTTCATGCCATGGGACCTTTTTAAGAATGTTGTTACCTCATCATTTTATTTATTTATTTATTTGATAGGGGCAATGCACATGAATGAACATAAGTATAAAACAAATGTAAAAATGCCTAATTTTAGCTACAAAGCTAGTTTTCATCAATAACATACCTGGAGTTATGTTTTAAGTCATACTTTATTATTAGTCTGTCTACATCTCCAAAGCTCTGTTCCACTTTGTGATGTCATGAAGCGGTAGTTTTCATATTAACACAGCGGACAAAGTGGAGCACTTCCTGTAAGGTGGAACAGAGTGTTTTTCCGTTTGATTGAAGAACACAGCCTAAATATGTAGAGTTTGTTTGTTAAACATGTGTGAATGAAACAAAACACAACTCAAGATACAGTTTTGACAAGGAAGCAACATTATATTATTGATCAGAAAATAGCGTAATAGAGCTCCTTTAAGTTATTTTAGTCTTTAGAGTTCAATCGATGGTGCAGTAAAGTCTACGTGAAAGTGTTTGTGAAAAATGAAGAGACAATACTAAACTTTAAACTATGTCAGTATGAGGCAAGAAACCAAACCAGCCCATGTTTGTCATCATGAAACCTCAATAGAAAGAAATGTCATCTTGGCAGCCTGATCTTCACCTGCTCCACAGACCTCTCTCTCTCCAAAGTCACTGCTAAAACAGATTTTCCTTTCCCTGCTCCATGAACATCTGGTGCATGATTTTAAGGTGTCCTTCGATGTCCTTGTTTACGCACAAACACACAACACAGCGGCCGCACAGAGGAGCAGCCTACACCGTGGCACCACTCATTCGTTTGTTTAGTTTGCACCAACCACATTAAACTATCTGCAGCAGCTAACAATTAAAACTGCACAGACCAACTCCAGATTTCTTCAAACCCAAGACGAGCTAGTATTTTGGTGAAACAGGGACTATGGAGACTCTATAGTTTAAGGTCCTACATTACACAAAATTGATTCTTGTGAGCAGTAAGCCATGTTAGAATGTTGTTACAAAAACATACCTGGAGTTGTATTTTGTTTCATTCACAGATTTTTGAACAATTCTTTATTATTTGTCCGTCTACATCTCCACAGGTCAAAATGCTCTGTACCACCTTGTGATGTCATAGGTAACAGCTACCCATTACCTTTTGTTCAGTAGATATTGGCAAGTCTAGGGCTGAAATTATCCAAATCATTCTAGTGAAGGTGGACAGCAGCTAATTAAAACTGCACAGACCAACTCCAGATTTCTTCTACTGCAAAACTAGCTAGTACTGTACTTTGATGAAACAGGGACTATGAAGACTCTATGAATTTGAAAAGAACTTTTTATACAGTTCTTTTCCACCGTCAAGGCACTCAAAGCGCCTCACATGAAAGAACGACTCACTCATTTACACACACATACACAAACACTGATGGGTTAAGTGTATTGCCCAAGGACACAACAACAGCATTCATCTGCAAGAGCTGGAAACTCAATGCTGTGATGTTTAGGTCGAGAGTGGAATACAAACCGCCAACCTTCGGATCAGTGGACTTTTACCAAATTGGTCTATCTACATTACAAGCTGTATTAGCAGTTCCAAGTTTCATGTATTGTACCATAGTAGTAGTACAGGGGTGCCCAACACATCGATCGCGATCTACCAGTCGATCGCCAAAGTAGTGTGGGTGGTTCACAGTGTCGTAGTACTCAACACCGGTAGCGGGGCTTCTCAATGCAGCCTGTGCGCTCGTCTGGAGCCGTGGACACCGCGCGGAACGTCACCACACGCGCCCCCAGCGCACACAGCTTGTTTGCAACAGCGTGTACCTTTGCGTACCAGCGTGTATCATAGGGCAGGTTAAACTTTATAAAACATCCTACCTGTCCGTCCGCCTTACGTCAGCGCCACTCCTCGCCTTTTTAAAAAATCTTTTATTATTTAAGTTACATATCACCAAAACCACAATAACATTCGCAAAGTACTCAGAAGACACAACGGGGGATGTGGGCACGGGAACAAACACCACTGGGTATAAGGGCCAAGGGGGGCAAGGGCGGAGGGGGGCAGGGGTCAGAAGTCCAACCGAGGGGAACCGGCTCGGGAGACGGAGAAAAGAGTATTGTCTGAGTTGAAGGTGGTGTGGAACTCCGCTTCTCTTGCGGAGTGGAGATGGCGAACGTGGGCGCTAAGGAGCGCCCTGAAGAGGGGCCAGTGCTCCGCTGCGCTGCCGTCGTGGAGGTGGTGGTTCTGTGCCATGAAGATAGAATACCTGCTCATGGACAGGACGAGGCGGGCGGCGTCCCAATTGACCATGGCAGCGTCCGACCCCCGAGGCCGCTGCCGGAAAGGCCCGAAGAGGCAGAACCAGAGCTCAGGGTCATCAATTCCATGGGCCGCCGGCGGTGGGAGCCTCAACACCAGCCTCCGAGCGAGAAGGTCCAGCAGGCGGGTCCAGAACTGCCGCACGACAGGACACCGGGCGGCCAGATGGAGGAGGTTTTCAGGCGCCTCACCGCATACCGGACAGTCACAGCCGTACCGGTCAGGGTGTATTGCGTGCAATCGCCTTTTCACGCTCTCGCTCCTCCTGCTCATAGCGCACACAGGAGCTATGAGCTATGAGCTCCTGTGTCCTCCTCAATGCGCTCTGATTAGAAGTGCAAGACTAAGTGTAAAGCAAAAACTAATCTAAATTTATGTTACAGTGATTCAAGATTCAAGATTCAAGATTCAAATGATACAGTGTTACTCTGTTTCAGCTTCCTGTTTGAATAATTCAGGGGCGGAGTGAGATTGGATTGAATCTCACTCCAAAAGCCCATATTTGCCATGTCTAACAGGTCATTCTAAAATGGAATAGAATGCATGAAATCACATCTAAAATCCGAAATATATCCCCGACCCCCCTCCTCTTGGTAGATCTCGGCACACCATCAACCTCAAAAGTAGATCTCGGTTTAAAAAAGGCTGAGCACCCCTGTTGTAGTAGATGTAATAAAAAATAAAAAATGACAGGCCTATCTGTTTCTGAATCTAATATTATCTACTACTAATAATAACAAACAGTGTGTGAAAATACTAACAAAGCCACTACCAAAGATGCACCAATGAGATCCAGAAAACAAAAGTATTCAGAAAGCAGAAATTTGTCAAACTAATGCAGTGTATCCCATTATTATAGAAAAAGAATCTTATGGGGGATTGCTATAGTTTAAAGGTCCTATATTAGAAAAAAAATCTATTTTTGTGAGCTTTAAGCCATATTAGAACATTGTTACAAAAACATACCTGGAGTTGTGTTTTGTTTTATTTAGACATGTTTGAGTAAACCTTTATTATTAGTCAGTCTACATCTCCAAAGCTCAAAATGCTCTGTTCCACCTTGTGATATTGTCACCTTGTCATATTGGTAGTTTTATTGGTAGTTTTGTCATATTCAAGTTAACAGCTACCCATTACCTTTTGTTCAGCAGAGACTGGCATGTCTAGGGCTGAAATATCCAAATAATTCAAATGAAGGTGGATAGCAGCTGCACAGACCAATGTCATGATTTTTTCTACTCCAAGACTTGCTAGTAAACAGGAATTATGGAGACTGTAAGAGACTATAAGATTGAAAATTAAAATATAAGTTATTTTATTTACTAGTGTATCCACATTATAGTAGTTCTATTATGTAAACAACAACTCACCCTTATATAATAGATAACCTTCTGTCATGTCAATCACTAGCAAAGCAATAATATCTCCATGAAAACAAGCTTGTGGTGGACCCCCTACCAGAAAAGTTACACAGTGCACCTGTAAAAACGTTGTGATACTCAATACCCATTTTTGGCATACATGATTAAAAAAAAACACTACACAAAACTAAACAACGTACCCTCACACCACACATGTGTTTTATAGTTATTCCAACAACATGGCTTTAGCTACAGCCTGTGGCATCTGTGCTCCAGCTCTGAACACATCAAACAGGTATTCACTGATTCTGAGGCAACGCAAATCTCAAGATGGATTTTCCAGAGGGACTGAATGGACCATAGCCTCCAAGTCTACAACATGTGCCTTATGTGATGGTGTTGTACTGAAAAGAACATGTGCGAACCTTGTAGAATCAAAGCAATACTAATAAAAAAACTCTGTTCCTAGGCCTGTCATGATAACACATGTTGAAGCACGAAATGTTGCAATAACAGATAATGAGATAATCTCAGTAAAAAATAAATAAATAAATAGAGTATCATTATCATTATCATTGTGTGCGTCCCTGATCTCTTTATCTACGGCCGAGTCGCAGTGTTCCCTCTGCTGCAGCTGTCAGCAGCGGAACAAGGCCCAGGGGCAGTGTGAGGGCTGACATAGGGTCAGATACACACATTGGCCACTCTCTGGTCACTTTCTGGTCACTCGGTCAGTACTGTGCAGGGTGGGCGGCGCTTGAGCGAGTCTGTGGAGATGGCAGTACAGTGGCTAAGTGGCTAGCACTTACGCCTCACAGCAAGAAGGTTCTGGGTTCAATCCCTGGGTTGCCTTTCTGTGTGGAATTTCTGTGTCTGGGTGGGTTTCCTCTGGTCACTCCAGTTTCCCGGAGTAAAAATAAAAATAAAAAATAAAAGGCCTGAGCTACAACAAGTAAATACTTCATAGTTCATAGTAGTTCATAGTTAGCTTTATTGTCGAATTCTGCCACATGTACATGACATACAGCAAATCAAAATTTTGTTTCTCCCTGGCCAAGCAGAGACAGTGATAGTGACGGCAGGGAGGGGCCGCAGCGCATGCACACGCAGCCAATTTGGAGATAACAGAGTAGAAAAAGATACAGTACAATTAATAACAATATTCACAAACATATTACAACAAAAACAATAGGACAGGTAATACACTGTGTCTTTTTGTTTGGTGAACAAACGGGAGGGTGGGGAAGGGGAGCAGACCAGAATATTGATGAAATTGATTGAAAACTGAAGCTGAGGTGAACATTACTAAATAGGCAGGACAGAGTGTTTACATAATACATGTCAGAGTGTTCCAGCCAAATTGATATGCCCATTGTTTATAGTGTGCCGTGATTTAAAACAAAACAAAACAAAAAAACACTGTGTCCTTGGAAGTGTTGTGCAGGAGACAAAGACAAAACAAGAGTCCTGTTGTTCCAGAGAGTTCAAGAAGACTGATTCATTACAAGGGGACTAATTTAACATAATCAATCCATTTTTAGAGACCCAGGTGAACAGACAATTAGCCAGAACCCTGGTTCTGCCAGGCCCCCAACTTCATGTCACCTTGCTGCGCTGTTTCTGCACAGTTCTGTCAGCATGTTCATGATGGTGTCCAGATGTTGAGATGTATCCTCTGATTGGAGATGTTCACTTTCTGATGTATTCCCTTCACTAGGTCAGCAACGGCTCCACTGTGGTGCGAAATTACAGCAGACAGCTTGGGCAACTCTTTGTTTGCTGCCAGCGTTCCAATTTTCCATGTCCGCTCTCAACGACAGCTAGAACAGAAAAAGTAAATGATAAGTAAATGATAAAATGAACCAATAATTAGCCATAGATGTTATTTATTCTACTCTCTACAGCTCAAATCTTACATTACAAAACTTACATGGCAAAAATCCTCACTATTGCAATGAAAAAGTACCCGTGATAAATACTGAGCCCCATATATTGAAAAACAAGTTGATATAGTTGATATAGTAATTATCATGGCAGGTCTATCTGTTCCTGAAATGAATATGATCAACTAACACTAAACCTTTTCAGCTACTACCAAAGATGCAAAAAAAAAAAAAAACCCAAAACAAAACAATTATTCAGAAAGCAGAAACGTGTTAAATTAATGAAGTGTATCCCATTATTAGAGTACAAGACCAATGGGAGACCACTATACCCAGAGTTGTGTTTTGTTTCATTCATGCATGTTTGAGTAACACTTTATTATCATGCTGTTTATATCTCCAATGATCCAAATAATTCTAGTGAAGGTGTATGGAGTTTAAAAACACAATGGAGCACTTAGCCAACATATGCAGGGTTTGTGTGTTAAACATGTGTGAATGAACCCAAAAACAACTCCAGGTTTGTTCTTGATGAGGAAACAGCATTATAACATAGATCAGAAAATAGCATAATATGGGCCCTTTAAAAATGAACTGACCAAGTGGCTAATGGGACTGAATAGCTGAAATATTAGTGGCCAAACTCTAAATGTAAATGTAAAAGTAAATATCCTTTTGAACTTGTAATGCTGTGTACCTGTTTGCACGGATGACCAGGGTTTGACAGCTCCCATATGCGTCGCAGATGGACTTCTTAAAGACCGGAGAAGGCTGGTCCTGGGTCAGTTTTGCTCCTCTGATGGTTACAGTGGGGTTTTGGGGGGAAGGGCGCGTCCGGCTGGTCCAGGAGCAGTGCCTATGGGCGTCTCCTACAGCCTGGAGTTGAAAGGAGCATTGTGGTAACGGGAGCGGTCCTCATCTGTGTAGCAGGAAGTGCAGACATCAATCACCCAAAAGCTACATGACAAGCTCCAGCCCGCCAGCTAAATAAATGTCACTACAACGCACAGTCAGTCCACAACCATGCACCAGACTATGAACAATACTGAGGCAAAGAGGTGGAAAAATATCTCTGTAATGGTACTACTTTATAATAATTACTAAGGCTGCACCGATCCCGCTTTTACAGCTCCCATACTGATATTGATACATAAGCTTTAAAGTCTGTGCCGATATTAACCAATACCTGAGTACAGACTGAGAGTGGAATTTTCCCCAAATTATTGCAAATTTGATCCAATTGTTTTATGTATTTGTTATTTATCCTGCAACTATAATGAACAGCTTTGTATGAATTAAAGTTCAAACATTATGAAATGTCCTTGACATACACCAGTCAGTAAATATTCATTCATTCATTCATCATTGGATTTATAAATCACCTTTCAAGACACCCGAAAAGCTTTACAGTTCATTATTCATTCACTCCACACTTAGCAGGTGTTAAACAGCTGCCCTGGGGCAGACTGAAGGAAGTGAGTCTGCCAATCTACGCCCTCAGCCCCGACCATTGCTACAACACTTACACACACTCCACTTTCTTACTAGGCAAAGTGTTTTGCCTAAGGACACAACACAACACTGACGCCCCACTGTGGCACCTGTATTCACAGTGGTCTCCCAGGGCCTCTAGCATCTGAGATCTGACAAGGTCAGACTTTGACAAGTAAGTATGGTCACTAGTAGTAAATAGTCTTATTACATCATGTTAAACCAGGATATGGGCAGCAGAATCCCAGTATCAGTGCCCATATCTGATACCAGTAACATATGAGTGCATCCCCAATAATGACACTTTATTTGACCTTTAAATGAATTAGGACTGGACTATCAAAAGAAAAATGAAGAGATTTGAATGAATGAATCAGTCATGTCTAATCATCAATGATGTTTTTTTTTAAAGAGAGGCCTGCAGCCAACCCTCTATCTGTAAAAACATGTGGTTTGGAGCAGACCTCAGGCTTTAGAGGAAGAAGATGTTAAGGGTAGGCTCTTAATTAAGTAGTTATTAAGATTGAATCATTATAAATAAACTATTGTATTGCTGTCAAAGCACACATGCATTGTGCAAGTTGATCTTATCTGACCTTTGAATTTCATCCAGCAGGTGGCAACAATTCATCTCTCTTTATCTGGCTGCACAAAGCCACTAGTATTTTATAATAAATATGAATGTTTTGCCAATTTAAGACTAAATTCAATATAAGTTCAATTAAACTGAAACAAAAATCCATGTCCCTTGTCAAACGTTATGTAATCTTAACTTAGTCTAAAAACCTAAAAAAAAAAAAAAAAAACTGGTTAAATAAGGCTTAAGTGACAAAAACAGAACTTTATGAATGAATGCTAGAGTGCAGCTCTTATTATTAATGTAGGCCTGCAGCTGTATTGTAGATGTAGATCTTTCAGTGTCTTACAAATTTCTCAGTAATGTTTTAAAGCCAGAGCAGTCATTACAGAACAAGAGCTCATACTTCCTAGTTCGTGGACGATAAAAATGTGTGTACATTCTCGGTCGAATTTAGGTAGAGTAGGTAGAAGTTGGGTCTCATTTTGCCCATTGAAATTTGTCCATAGTACAGATATTTTAGCAGCTCTTCAAGGTGCACTGCATAACATTTCAAGTAGAGGGTCCACCACCTGCTTGTCTCCATGGAAATGTTACTGCTTTGTCTAGCTAGAATGTTCCACAGTATAGATTAAACTTATCTATCAGGAGGGAGACAAGCAGGTTACAGCACTAGGCGACATTACAATTCAGGTCTGTGGAGAGTCATCCCTATTCACAGAAGGTATTAATAATTAATTAAATCCTAGATGGATATGTTTAAAGTCATGCCATGAAAATTTCAGGCAAAGCAATAACATCTCCATGGAGACAAGTAAGTAGCAGTACACCTTTAAAGGGACAGTGTGTAAGATTTTTACCCGTTAATTACTGAAATTGAAGATACCCATTCAAAAATACATTGTTTTCCAAGCCTTTTCACTTCCATCATGAAATCAAAGTATTCTTTTGGACTTAAAAGGGGGATCTTCCCCATGCAGAGGCAGCCATTTTGAATACGAGAGCCGCAGAAGGACATTTGGGCTCCGCCTTCGCCTTCGGCAAGGCTCGTGGTTTTGGGTAAACAACGACAAGCATGCTGCCGGATCAGACGTCGTAATGGATCTAACACGTGTTTTGGACTAAATTGTTTTACTGGATTTTATTCGCTGGATCCTTATGGACAAATTGAGAGCAAGTTTATGGTGAAATACAGAGTTTGACCTGTGCAAAGCATTCTAAGGTAAGCTAACCTCGTTTTGTGCTTTTCCGTATAAAAGCCCCATGTGCTCGGGGAGTGATTGTTGTGCAGGGAAATGAATTGCATAGTCAAAAAGAGGAGACTGTAAGGTTTCATTTGATGTGTAGAGTGTCATGGTACATGATCGGGAATGTGTGTTTTTATGAGAAAAGAAAAAGAAAAAAAAACGGGGCCGCGCGGCACGCGGGGTCCCTCGAGGTCTGCCGTAGCTAAAACAGAAAGTGCAATAGCACCATCCACCTATGCGCCACGAATCCTACACACTGAGGCTTTAAGAGCTGCTAATATATCTTTACTATGGACAATTTTAATTTATCACATGAAAAAAAAAATGGGTACAGTCCATTTTCTTGTTTTATTTGTGTCTTATTCACTTTCTCTAACTTTAACTCCAGCATTTAGAGAAGCTTGAATCCATCCACGGGCATCTTTGGACCATCTTGGACATAATGCAGGACCTGTAATGATCTGACTTGGTGGTCTATGAGAACAGGCTGGCTCTGAACCTTATGTACTCAAAGCAGATTACCACAGTGTAGCTTCCAGATGCAACGAAGACTGCCTCTACTCCTCTGGGTGGCATGGAGCAGATCTATCACCCATACTTTTCCTGTATACTGTAATAAACACAGAATAAAACAATAGATATTCTAGGACCATGATTCGTAATGGAAACATCAATCAGAACATCTACTCATCCATGCAATGTACATATGTAAAAGTTCAAGTTTAATATATGACACACTGCATAGGGGGTTGGATGAAGAAATAAAAGAATGGTACATTAAAGGTCCAATATTACGAAAAACATGGTGTTACCTCATCAAAAACATACCTGGTGTTGTGTTTACCTTTTGTACAGTAGAGACTGAATAATTTCAACCTTGGAATAGCCAAATGATTCCTATGAAGGTTTATAGAGTTTATAGAGACACAGTGGAGGACTTCCTGTATTACCAACATCACTAGTGTTTTCTGATTGAAAGAAGAACTCAGTCTAAATATGCAGGGTTTGTGTGTTAAACATGTGTGATTTGATGAGGAAACATTATAACATAGATCAGAAAAGGGTAATATTGACCTTTTAATGGAAAATTCCAGGCCTGGTCATAAGCAGCTCCACCAGATAAGTGCACCTAGAGTAATCAAATTTGTTTTGATGTATTTACTTACAAGGCCTAGAATATACACAGTTACACAAATATTTATTCCTTGTTTCTTCCATTATATTTTGTTCTTATTTCAAGCTAAATTATCTGCCAGAGGAGTAAGGAATCTGAAATCTGTTCTAAATCCAAATTCAATGGAAGAACAAGGTGGAACGTAACAAAGTAAAAGTAGTAAAGTACTGCACTTAAAGGTGCGTTGTGTAACTTTTCTGGTGGAGGGTCCGTCACCTGCTTGTTTCTATGGATATGTCATTGCTCTGCCTGGAATGTTCCACAGTATGACAATAAACAGCTCTACCTTACATATAGTAAATTACTGGTGGTTTTATAGCTAAAAAAAAAAAAAGTATCATACAGGAAGTGCTCCACTGTGTTTTTAAAATCCTTCACTACAATCATTTGGATAGTTGCAGCCCTGGAATTGCTAATCTCTAATGAACACAAGGTAAATAGTAGCTGTTAACTTGACAACTACTCCTACTATGACTCATAATACTGATTACTCAAACATGTGTGAATGAAAGTGAAACAAAACACAACTCCAGGTATGTTTTTGAGCAGGAAACAAGATTATAACATGTCTTAAATCTCACACTAGTCAATTTTACATAATATAAGACCTTTAAAATGGAGTATTCTTTTTCTTGTAGTTTTCAGCTCCACATATGAAATGATTTTGTGTTTTGCCCTAGCACCGCAGACAGTTCACAGGTATGTTTGTGTTGAATGTGGTCAGTTTTAGGTGTAGCTCTCACCTCTCCCTGTTGCTCCTGTCATCTCCCCATGACTCACACTTCCTGTCTGGGCCCTGCACCTGCACTCCCCTGGGTGATGTCATGGCCGCTTTCCCCTCTCTCCGCCCGGCTCCCGTCTGCTGTAATCCATCAGTCACTCAGCGAATGAGGGAGTGTGTGGACTTTATTTACCGATGACCTCGTTTACACAGCTCTGGTTTAGCAAAACAAGAAGGAGTACGGCAAGTCTACTGGGACAAAATAAAGACGAAAGTGAGTAGCCTCTATGACCCATGGAGTCATCGTCAAGAGGAAATTTCCAGTACAGGAGCGCTCCACTCTGCTTTTAAACTCCATACACCTTCACTAGAATCATTTAGATGATTTCAGCCCAGGAATTGCCAATCTCTACTGAACTAAAGTTAAAGGTAGCTGTTCATTTGAAAACTGCTGGTGGAACAGAACATTTTGAGGTTGGGAGATGTACACAGACTAATAATGAAGGGTTACTCAAACTTGTCATTGTAACATGGCTTAAAGTTCACAAGAGGCAATTTCGACCTTGTTTACGCTGCACGGGTTTAGCAAAACAAGGACTATGGCAAGTCTCCTGGGACAAAATTAAGGGAAAAGTGAGTAGCCTCTATGACCCATGCTGTTTGGTTGGCGTGATCGTCAAAAGGAGATTTCCAGTAGTGCAATTTTAAATAATAATTAGGTATAACACACAAAGCTTTCATATTTAGCCTAAGTTCTTCTCTCAATTTAATGAAAAACACTGCTCCACCTTGTGACGTAATTTAGTAACACAGGAAGCGCTCCACTGTGTTTTTAAACTCCATACCCCCTCATTAGAATAATTTGGTTGATGTCAGCCCTGGAATTTCCCGTCTCTACTGAATAAAAGGTAAAAGGTAGCTTTTAATTTGAAAACTGCAGCTTTATGATATCAAGGTAGAAAAGAGCATTTTGAGCTTTGGAAATGTAGAGAGACTAATAATGAAAGCTTACTCAGACAAAACACAACACCATGTATATTTTTGAGGAGGTAATGGCATTATATCATGGCTTAAAGCTTACAAGAGTCGATTTTGCGTAATTATGCCCTTTAAATAAACCGATACGATGTGATAGTCAGTTTAATTGATAAACTTAACTGCTTCGATCCTACTGTAATGTATATTGAACTTCTTGCTACTTCATATTGAAAACTGACATATGCATTGCCATTAGATTTTTTCTGCTAACATGTTGAATGTTAAGAATGTAACTGCAGTTCTATGAAACCTATGACATCCAGCAGACCAGATGCCCTCTGCTAGTCCGCTGAAGCATTATATAACTTCTATAATGTGAAACTCAGTAGCCTCTCCTTAGAGCTGCATGTACACTAAAGCCATCAGATCCACTTGGTTTAGATAGTGATGGATGTTAGGCTTTAGAAAGAGCCCAGTGTCATAGCAGCTCCATATTGGGAACAGTATCACACGTGTTTTTGAACAGGTAGAAGCGTTGCACAACCTCAGACAAACCTCAGCCCTGAAAGTAGGTGGAGAGGCTCTTTCCATTATTAGCCTACACAGTATTTACCCAGCCCCAGCGTACGAGCAGTTTACCAACATGCAGAAATTTACTTTGGAGCAGCGTCCGTACTGTCACTGTGCTAACAGTGGGCGTTCTGTTGACTGGGACATAAAATAGTGCTCTAGGGTTTTGGGTTTCCAGAGCGGGATCAGGGCTGCAGTATATTGGGTCCATGTGGGGAGTGCGTTTTTAATCTGAGCTTTAGCCACAGTCTTTCCTGTTTCTAATTTGGCGCTGCAGCGGTTTTGTCCCCCGGCCAAAACCCTCTTTTCCACAGAGTGTCTATTTCCTCTGAAGTGAATAGTAGCAGGTGTGCTGGCGCTAGATTCTTGGAGAAGTCTGCTTACGAATGGCCCACATCCTTCGCTTTTCTTGCGTGTTCTTTTTATAAATCCTTTTTTTTTGCACATTTTTTCACCCCTTTTTTCCAACCTTTCTTCTGTGTTATGTCTTGGCTTCATGGTGGTCATTCCATTGTCTTTTTGTTCTTCTATTCAATCTTCTTATGATATATACTTCAAGGTGTGTAGTAGTAGGCTACTTTGATAAGACATGAAAGCAAAACCAACTGGTCCAATCAGATAATGACAGGGTTTAGAGCACATAAGATAAAATGATTTAGTTAACAGTTAAACGCAATTCTTCTATTTGACAGCAAAAAAGTGTTCTCCCTTACACTGATCATTCATGATTTCCAATTCAATTTTATTTGATATGCAAATCATTAAAATGGCTTCTAAGGGCACACTTGCACTAGAACTTTAGAACCATGATGTACTCAAGCACAACTGCATATGGTTCAATGTCCCACACTCACACCATGAATGTATAATAAGAATTGGATAAGACACTCCCCTCTGTCCCAGTTTGAGACCGACTAGTGGCCACTCCAGGTACTGCAGCTTTCGGGAGCTTAGGAATTCTCCCAAAGAGCGCAATGCATTTTGCAGGGAATTCAAACTGCCTGTGTTCAGCTTTCACAAAGGTCGGATTTCAACTTTTTACATTTTTTAAATCCTCAAAGCGTCTAAAAGTTAGCTTAGCCTAGCACTGTTCTGAGCCCATGCTTGTGCGTACCCAATGTGGGCTGAAGTACCTGATGTGGGCTCTGTGTGTACTGCACATGCGCACAATGACGTATAATGACGTATCAGGAAACAGTACATGATGTATCAGGAAGAAGGAGGGTTTTCCTGGCCGATTCGGGCACTGTCGTGAAACCCGTACAACAATACGAACAGAGACGTATTTTGACAGGATTAGGCTTAGGTTAGGAGGTTAGGGTTAGGGGGTTAGGGTTAGGCGTAAACCAATTGCAAGGGATGAATCAGGCACTGTGGTGAAATCCGTACAACAATACACAAACTGCACATGCGCGAACACAGAGCCCACATCAGGTACTTCCGCTCACATTGGGTAGTGACAATGCTACCGCCACTCTAGCTGCTAGCGCTCTGATTGGTCAAAACGCACCATGTCACACGTGTTACTGACATCACACGAGTGGGAGGAGCTAGCTCATACTGAGGAAGTAATGCGGAAGGTAAAATTATTTTGGGGCCCATGTGCCAGTGAGCGCAGGCCATTGAAAACAATACGACACAAATTTTATTATACTTCCATGACTCACACCTGCACAACAAAGCCACGGACTGATAACGTCATCACACTGTTTGTATGGCGGCACGGTGGCTGAGTGGGTAGCACTCATGCGTCACAGCAAGAAGGTTCCGGGTTCGATCCCCGGGTCGCCCAGACCTTTCTGTGTGTGTTCTGTCTGGAGTTTGCATGCATGGTCTGGGTTCGATCCCCGGGTCGCCTGGGCCTTTCTGTGTGGAGTTTGCATGTTCTCCCTGTGTCTGGGTGGGTTTCCTCCGGGCACTCCGGTTTCCCCCACCAACCCAAAACATGCACCATAGGTAAATCCTCCAGCTTAGGTCCTGACCAAGCCGAAGCAAGAAGATCATGGAGATGGTCCCTGGGCGCAGTAATGTGCTGCCCACTGCTCCTAATAACAGGATGGGTTAAATGCAGAAATGGAATTTCCCCACTGTGGGACAAATAAAGGCATAGCTTTCTTTCTTTCTTCCTTTCTTGTTTATATTGTACAGCAGTGTTATCGCTTTAGCTGAGAAAACAAGTCTAGCAGCATGAAATGTCTATTAAATGATGAGACAGATATGATATATAAAAGATAAATTTCATAAACATAAACAAAATAAACCTTTGAATAACTGCCAATGAAAAAAACACAAAAAGTCAAATCACATACTTTCACTGACAGGACTGCCTATGGACCTCCAGTTTCAAGTGAGACTGTGCAGCTGTATAGGAAAGAATCTTTAATTTAGAAGTCTCAATTTGAAACTTCAGAAATTCTTCACAATTTTCACTTTGCGATTTTTAACAACAAAGGAGAGGGTCTGATGGAGGCAGGTGACTCACTATTGAGACATTTTAAAAAGAACCAACCCAAAGGAAACAGCGAAGATTACAGTTCTCACATATTGTCATCCTCTAACTGTGATCACCAAGAACTCAGCCAGTGCATGAGCGAAGGAGACGAGCTGTCAGCTGCTTCAAAGAGGCACAATAATCGGAATTAACCCTGCGTGACCTCTCCTTCTCCAAAACACACAGACTAATGAGCAGGGCTTTCAAAGGTGAAGCTTTGGCTAGAAGGCAACTAAATCCTATCAGGGCTAAGTCATACTTTCACCCATCTCAGAGGAACAGAGGCAAAAAGAGGTCGGGTTCAGTGCATACAACTGAATTTCCACATCTTTTAGTTTTGATATCAAGTTCTTTTTGACCTTTTATTATTAAACTTGCTGTGTGAGTTTTTATTATTAATATATAATTGACTGGTTTTAGAATAATAGTGGTGGAGGAAGTACTCAAGTAAAAGTATCACATGAAATAAATCGACTTAAGTATTAGAGTACCCGTATAAAAATGTACTTAAAGATTAAAAAGTAAATGTAGTAATTTTGATAAAGATTTGTGCTGAATTTAGTTAAACAGAAACAAAAATAAAAAGTGGAGTAGAAAGTACAGATACCTGCTCTCAAATGTAGTGAAGTAAAAGTAATGTATCTACATTAAAATCTACTCTAAAATGTATTAGTACCCTATTTTCCGCACTATAAGGCGCATCGGATTATAAGGCGCACCTTCAATGAATGGCCTGTTTTAAAACTGTTTTCATATATAGGGCACCGCATTATAAAGCGCATAGAATAGAAGCTACAGTAGTGGCTGACTACGGTAGCCATGATTAACCAATATTGATCCATATACAGTATAAGGCACATCGGATTATAAGGCGCACTGTCGGCTTTTGAGAAAATTTAAGGCTTTTAGGTGTGCCTTATAGTGCGGAAAATACGGTACTGTACTTTGCTACTTTTGCTTCATTATGTTCCACCACTGGAATAAAATAGCTACCATTTTATATTTTATTTAAGATGGGATTGGAAAAAGAAGTACTTTATTGAAAAACTAATTGAAACAAATTAAGTAATTGGCTTCTTCTAATATTCTCTGGTAGACGCTGTAATCTCAGTAGTAATCTCATTAAAAGGTGGTACATGACATTTTTCTTGTTAATGGGCAAAATGTTGTTTTCCCTTATATATTGAATAATAAATGATTAGGAAAGGAACTAATTAGATTCATCTGACTGCATGCAAACTTTGAAGAAAACAGCTACTGTTTTTAGCCTCATTTACACCATCTCATTCCACCATTACTTATGCTTAATTTTTGCATTGTATTGTCGCGATGAACAATATTTATCAAGGGCTCTTTGTACTAGTGGGGGAGTTTTTCTACTGTTTATTCTCAGCAGCTATATATATATATATATATATATATATATATATATATATATATATATATATTTTTTTTTTTTTTTTTTTTACTATATTGTACATTTAGAATAGTTTTTGGGATAATTCTGCTTTTTGGTTATTGTGTAAGTGGGATAAATTAGTTTCAGTATTATAATTTATCACATATATTATTGACTTCAGCAATATATTGTACTTTTTTTATTTACTTTATAATTACATATACATTTATGTAATTACACCTTGTTTGACAACAGTCTCTTGTTATTTTTGCTTCTTATTTTGGATTTAATATTTTTGTTTGTTATTATAATATATTGTGATGTGTGAGCTTCTGTGCCCAAATAATTTCCTTTGTGGATCAATAAAGTTTGTCTAAGTCTAATTCCAAGTACACATGCAGCCAAAGTCCATGTGTCCAGTGTAGTGAAAAGGTTTGAAAAAGCCTCAAATAGGAGCTTGAATTTGTGCAGTTGTTCCTCTTTCGCAGTGTTGGTGGCCAGTGATTAGTGACTTCACACAGAGGGAAGTACAGCTGCAAAGTCATTAAGGAAATGAGTGCAACCAAAGGCCCGTTAGAACCAAGTACAGGCGCTTAATTATGTTTGTGTTTATCCAAGTGTCTTCTGTATCATTTAAGAGCAATCCCATGTGATGAAGAGGAGGAGGAGGAGGAGGAGGAGGAGGAGAGAAAGGGTAAGAGGAGAAAAGGACAAGGCAGTGAAGGAGGAGAGGAGGAGAAGAGCAGAGAAGGAGAGGAAAAAGAGGGGAGGAGAAGGAAGAAAGAAGAAGAGAGGAAGAGGAGGAAAGGTGGAGGAAAGGAGGAGAAAAAAGGAGATGAAAGGAAGAGGAGGATGAGGAAAGAAGGAGGGGATGAGGAGAGGAAGAGGAGGAGGAAAGGAGAAAGAGGGGAGGAGGAGCAGGAGGAGGAGGAGGAGCGGTAGAGGAAATGAGGAAAAGAAGGAGGAGGAGAAGCAGGAGGGGAGAAGGAGGAGAGGAAAAAGGAGAGGAGGAAAGAAGGAAGAACGGAGTTGGAGGAGAGGAAGAAAGGAAGACAAGGAGCAAGAAGAGAATGGGAGGAGGAAAGGAGGAGGAGAAGGAGGAGGAAAAGAGGAGGAGAAGAAAAGAGGAGGAGGAAGAGGAAAGGAGGATGAGGAGGAGAGGAAGGGGCCGTTAATACAGGCAGAGAGGTGATGACACTGCAAAAGTTTATATCTGCACCTTAGCTGACATTACATGCATTCAGAATAATAACCTTAAAGGTCCTATACTACGTAAAATTGACTCTTGTGAGTTTTAAGTCGTGTAATAATGCTGTAAAATCCTCTGTTCTACCTTGTGATGTCAGGAAGTGGGAGTTTTCTACTAATAGCTTCTTTTACCTTTAATTCAGGACAGATTGGCAATTCCAGCACTGAAATTATCCAAATGATTCTACTGAAGTTGTATGGAGTTTAAAAACATAGTGGAGCACTTCCTGTTTTACCACATGACATCACAAGGTGAAGCAGAGTGTTTTCAGTTTGAGAGAAGAACTCAGCCTGAAAAAGGAGGATTTATGCGTTAGACATGTGTAAATGAAACAAGCCACAACTCCAGGTGTGTTTGTGATGAGGAAACAACATTGTAAACAACATAGCTCAGAAAATAGTGTAATATAGATGCAACTGGGTAAGTTTTATGTTGGAGGCTCTGCCACCTGCTTGTCTCCACAGAAATATTACTGTTTTACATTCATTAAAGTATGGACGTAAACTTTTTTTTTTTCCCATTTTTATTTTCTTAAGGTGACCCAGTGTAAAACATAATTACAAATAATAATAATAACTTTATCCTAACATGTTTTCATGTCCATATACTGTATATAGTTTTCTTTCTCAGAATATTTTATTTTTATTTTTTACTTTTTATTCTTTTGAATAAAGTATGGAATATAGTACAGAAGAATATAGTATGGAAGTAAACTTGGTAATCACAACGAATGAATGAATGAATGAACTGAAAATCAATTGATAACTGTGCTGGTTAGCTAATGTATTCAAGATATGTAATGATATAATAATAGCTAATATATATATTATATATATTGATATATGTTAAAACTCTAGACATATTAAAATGAATGTATGTGAATGTGCAGACAGGCATTCAGATAGAACTGGTGCTTGTAGACACACTGTACCTTCTGATAAACTACCGTTTTTGCCTTATTTTGAATACATTTCCTATTTTGACCCAATACTCTTCCAATATCTTGGAAACTATAGCCAATCAGCACTTCTTTTTCTTTATTAGTGTCCTAAACCAAGAAAACTACTTTTGTTTTCCGGAAGCATTTTGCTTGTAGACCAGTGTAATTGAACAAATGCAAAGGAGATATGTTTAATGCCTTACTGTGTATCATTTTAGGCAAAGAAATAAGATCTCCATGGAGACAAGCAAGTAGCATACCCTCCACCTTTAAAGTTACATAATGCATCTTTAAGTAATTTAGATTAATTTTTCCAGTATAAATTTACCACAATTATATTTAACTATGCATTACTCTACTGTATATTAACACATTACAGGCCCTCAAGCAATACAACAATAGATTTTCTTCAGCTCCTGTTCACTCCCTCTTCTCAGATTTTGAATTCAAGCCAAAGTCAACCACGAGCATTTAGGTTTCCCGCCGCAGAGTTTCCGGCATCTGCACACTCTGGTGTTTACACAGGATGTTCGGACTGATGCAGATTAAACAAATCCAATTTAGAGCCAGAGAGTTCAATCACCTTCTTTATTTCATCTTTAAGTAGATGAAGCTGGGGGCCAGATTCCCATCGGCGTTTACCAAAAGACTGAAATGCATGAAAAGGTTTTTGTGAAAGTTTAAAGTTGATTTAAATGACTATCTTGTGATATTATATTTTTAATCTAATCTATGTTCATGTCATGAAGTAAAATAAGTCAAAGCAACTAGTTAGGAATGTGAGCTTTAAGTCATGTTATCATATTGTTACCTCATCACAAATATGCCTTGTGTGAGTAACCCTTTATTATTAGACTGTTTACATCTCCATAGAACAAAACGCTCTGTTCCACCTAGTCATGTCAAGTTAACAGCTACCTTTTACCTTTAGTTCAGTAGAGATTGGCAATTCCAGATCTGAAATTATTCAAATGATTCTAGAGAAGGTGTGGGGAGTTCAAAAACATAATGAGAAAGTCCTGTATTACCACATGACATCACAAGGTGGAACTGTTTTCTGCACGAGAGAAGAACTCAGAAGAACGCAGCCTAAATATGCAGGGTGTTAAACATGTGAATGCAGGTGATTTGTAGCACTGGGATGGAAACTGTTATGAAGTAGGTCTATATTTTCTGTTTTTACAGAATGAGTATTTGTTGTAACAGTGTAATAATGTTGTGTAATCCTGGACAATTTAGAAAAACAATAATTTTGTAAATCAGTAACTTTTCATTGTAAATAATTTCTAAGACTTGACACATGAACAGCAAAAACATTTAATCGTTTCTGATCATGGTCCCTCTCATTCCTCGAGTCAGATTTTAGAGTTTTCCTGTCATTTAAAGGGACAGTGTGTAAGATTTTTACCCGTTAATTACTGAAATTGAAGATACCCATTCAAAAATACATTGTTTTCCAAGCCTTTTCACTTCCATCATGAAATCAAATTATTCTTTTGGACTTAGATATAGTCACATAAAAGGGGGATCTTCCCCATGCAGAGGCAGCCATTTTGAATACGAGAGCCGCAGAAGGACATTTGGGCTCCGCTTTCGCCTTCGGCAAGGCTCGTGGTTTTGGGTAAACAACACAAGCATGCTGCTGGATCAGACGTCGTAATGGATCTAACACGTGTTTTGGACTAAATTGTTTTACTGGATTTTATTCGCTGGATCCTTACGGACAAATTGAGAGCAAGTTTATGGTGAAATACAGAATTTGACCTGTGCAAAGCATTCTAAGGTAAGCTAACCTCGTTTTGTGCTTTTCCGTATAAAAGCCCCATGTGCTCGGGGAGTGATTATTGTGCAGGGAAATGAATTGCATAGTCAAAAAGAGGAGACTGTAAGGTTTCATTTGATGTGTAGAGTGTCATGGTACATGATCGGGAATGTGTGTTTTCATGAGAAAAAAACAAAACAAAAAAACGGGACCGCGTTTTATTTATACAGTAGCGACGCGCGGCTCGTGCGTGACCCTCGAGGTCTGCCGTAGCTAAAACAGAAAGTGCAATAGCACCATCCACCTATGCGCCACGAATCCTACACACTGGGGCTTTAAAGATCCCATGACATGGTGCTTCTTGATGCTTTTATATGGCTCCTTAATGGTTCCCTAATACTGTAAATGAATCCTTCTTCAAAATCAACACTCACTGCATGAGATATGACTCTGACAGTCTTCATGAGGCTAGATATGTGTCTAAAATGCTTTATTCTGAGTGTTGCTGCTTCAGTGCAAATGAGAAGGACAGAGAGATTGGCTAAGGAGCGGGGGGGCGGGTTTCCCCCGCTGGAAGCGCAGCTCTGCACCGCTGTCTGCTCGCTTCCGTGTTTAACACAGGAAGACAGATGGGAGACTTTGCAATGAAAAAAAGCATATTTACACAGAAAAAAAAATTAAACCACTGGTATTTCAGAGGTCCAGAGGGTCGGGTAAGGGACTTGCGAGCCTAGAAACACTCGGACGTGCCTCCAGGCAAATAAAAAAACGCATTTCGCATTGTAGCGCATTCACAGTCCAAACTCTATGGGCGGGATATACAGGGACGCTGAGCGGAGACAGAGGGAGGGGCTGGAGCTGCATTTGCCGATCTGACGTCAAAAAGGTGCCTTGTCCGAACTCGCCCGTTTGAACACTGGTTTTGTGTAACGCAGAAAAGGACCCCAAATGCTCAGTTTAGACATTTCGCAACTTTTAGCCATGGGGGGGGGGGGGCCTAAACAGGGTAGGGGAGCTCACATTAATGTTCAAAAACCTCAGAAAGTGAAAATTTCATGCCATGGGACCTTTAAGTAATCTTGGATGTTCAAAAATCAGATTAGAATCAGATTTCAGTGTGCATATAAATAAATCCATTGTTTTGCATTATACTGGATGGGAGCACAACAAAAAAATGTGGCCCTGACCTTTTCACAAGCACAAAGCCCACCTTTGTACCCTATCATTTGTCAAACAGGAGTTTTAATTGCCATTCATTTCAGATAAAGCCTCGATGTTGGCTGGCGTTTCCTCTCTCACCTGCTCCCTCTTTGAACTGGACCAAATGGGACCCTCTGACCTCAGATCTTGCACCTGTTTGGCTAGCATCCAGGTCATTTACTGGTATCAATACACCAACCAAAGGCATTCTCAATGGCTGGCTCACTGTTTAATTGCATTACATTCATCTTGCTTTGTTGTAGTGCACCATGGCAGACTAGAGGTTGCCTTGCCTGACCAGCCAGTCCCTTCTACATTCTGTTTGAATCCAGAAAAGACTGGAACTGGACAATATAGGGTGACAAACTTAAGACGATCTAAACACAGCTGCTAATTTATACCACGTGTGCCTCAAATGACATGAAGATCTCCTGTTCAAAAATCTCATAATGTTCAGAAGAAAATACTTCTTTTACCTGAGATAAGTAATAGTTTTGTCCTTTGATTTAATTGATTGAATTGAATTGATTCTGTAAAAATTCTGTAAAAATTCATGCTGTTTCTCAGTCCTTTGTTGGTTTTCCTTTTTATGTGTAAACCGGCGTGTTTATTTTTGACACGAACAGAGCATGTGTCTCTCTGATTGGTTAAGCCACCTGTCAATCACGCTCTCTGAAATCAGGGAGACAGGACACGGCTTCACATTCACTTGTCTTTTTTTTGTCAAAGTGTGTGGTTTTGACTGGTCAGATAAGAGGTTGCCAATAGGACTGCAAGATTAATCACAAACAATTTGAAATGGCAATTTGAATTCATACATGTTTGAGTAACCCTTTATTATTTGTCTATCTACATCTTCAAAGCTCAAAATGCCCTGTTCCACCTTGCGATGTCATGTAGTGGTAGTTTTCAAATTAACAGCTACCTTTTAGTTTTGTTCAGTAGAGATAGAAAATTCCAGGTCTGAAATCACCCAAATGATTCTAGTGAAGGAATATGGACTTTCCTGTATTACCACATGACATCACAAGGTGGAACAGAGTGATCTCTGTTTGAGAAAAGAACTCAGCCTATATACGCAGGGTTTGTGTGTTAAACTTGTATGAAACAACATTATAACATAGATCAGAAAATGCCATAATATGGGCCTTTTCATTGTATCACATTCTACTTGCTTTGTCCTAGCGCTCTGTGGCAGTCTAAAGGTTTCCAGAATTTCATCCGCTACATCAGAGGGGCCCTGTTAACCCCTGACCTCTGCTCGGTGTGTGTGGACAGAGTCGATCCTCACACCCAACGTCCAGCCCATTAACACGTCGTCCCACTGCAGAAAAACAGTTTTGACGGGCTGTAATTGGCACTAAGTGATTCAGGACAAAGGCCCCCTGTGTGCTGGTCACTGGACAGAGCTGGGCTGACCACTCCTGATGCTTCACGCTTGACATTTCCTTTCTTACTGAGATGTGAGAGAAGATGAACCAGGAAATGAACCAGGAATGTCCGATCTTGTGTCATTGCCTGCACTGCAAAAATGGAAGCTCCGCATCTTCAGATATTAGTCTTTTTATTTTGTTAAAAGTATATACTGTAAATGGGCATAGCTACCCCACTAGCAGCCACATTCCAAATAGGAAGTGCTCATGGGGACGCTTTATTATACTTAGACAAACTTTATGTATGCTTACGTAAAAATATCTCCGTTATATACAAGTAAAGATGTCGTAATGGTTATTTATGAAAATATTAGTTTATATTTCAGTTATTTTACTTCTTTACTTTACTGAGGGATTTTACAAATACATTTACTACTATTTTTTTAACTACATTTTTCAATTGACTCTGGTTCCAATTGACTTTACCTTGGAAAGTTGTCACCCCTTCTCTGTAACTGCTGTAGTAATTTTGGTATTAAAATGTTTATATTAACTTGCTCTACATGATCCTTAAACTTTGATTTGCTCCTCGGACCACTAGACTAGTGAGCTTCATTTGACTGGAGCTGAACGCTATGGGTGACGTCACACTCCTTTAGTCAGCTTCTATCATGCTCAGACTTAGACAAATTTTAAATTAAATTATATTACAGCATATTATAATAACAATGATAAACTGTATGATAAATTCTAAATAAGTAGCAGAAATAGCAACAGACTGATGTCAAATAAGGCATAATTATATAAATGTGTATATACAAGCTTGATATTAAAGTCTATGAGGAAAATGAATGGAAAATGTACTTCCGGAGCCAGAGCAAGCAGTTGGTGTTTAGCTTGTCTTTTTTACAGTGTGCTCCACCTTTTCTGCTCCAGCTCAGCCCCTTTGAGCATGTGAGATAATGAGGGTCTGGCTTTGAGGGCGTAATGGCCGGAGCAGGACTCATGTGGACGGGTGAGGGCTGATCCATGACGGGCCTTTCAGAGCTGGATTAATTAGTTTATGTTAGAGGCAGAAGGTGAAGGGACGCGTTTGACTGAGGTCTTTGCTTTAAATGCCACAATGGTGCGATGAGCTCTGTGCAGGTGCAGAGAAGCTAGCTCGCTTTCATGTGCTACAATTGAGTCTTAAACTGACAAATACAATGAGGCCTTTTAGGTTGGATCACATGGCATTTTGAAACCTGTCCTTCATCATCTCATAGACAAGTAATAATAAATAGTTAGGCCTGTCACAATCAAATGAAACAGAAAATGCACAGCCAAGTTCTTATTACTATTATAGCTACTTAAAGGTGCACTGTGTAATGTCATTGCTTTGCCTGGAAAGTTCCACAGCATGACATTAAACAGCTTTACCTTAAATTTATTCAATTACAGCATGGTTTTATAGCTTGAAAATACCTACAAAAACAGGCATTCTGACTGTGAGCCGGGTTGCCTCTCCACAGTACATCTGTAACTCTTGATTTGGTCTCCATGAACATAGAAAGGTTTAATGCCATACTGTGAAACATTTCAGACAAAGCAATAGCATCTACATGGAGAAAAGTATTTGATGGACCCTCCATCAGAAAAAATACATAGCAGACTAAGATAGCCGAAGGGATTTTTTTTAGATTCAAATTGTCAACGAAAGTTCAAAATAGCATTATAGAGATGCAGCAGCCTTGTAATTATGATGACCAAAAAAAAATAAATAAATAAAATCCATCAACTGTGGACATGGTGGGGACAGCGAAACATTATCTATTGGCTATTAGGTTGTCAATCAAACTCCCTACATTTCTAGTGTAAATGACTCAGCGGCATGCTGGCATGCACAACATTTGAAAAAGGTCAAACAGTCGCTGTATTTCTCTTTCTTTGGAAAATCCTCTATACAACTTTATCGTGGAACTTGGTACTGTGGTCCAAAGCAAAACAAATGATCAGACACAGGCTTTTTGCTGAAACAATGCAATAAAGAGAAATACTGCAATAAAGGATGATATTAAAATTACTTAATGCCACTGACACAAAGAATGGAATGGAAGCTTTATTTGTCATTGTAAACAATGAAAAGACTTGGAAATGGACAGGTCCATGGACCTTAAAGATCCCATGACATGGTACTTCTTGATGCTTTTATATGGCGACTTAATGGTTCCCTAATACTGTAAATGAATCCTTCTTCAAAATCAAGCCTCAGTGCATGACATAGCCTCATGAAGACAGTCAGAGTCATAAATATGTCTCTGAAATGCTTTATTCTGGGCATTGTTGCTTGAATGCAAATGAGGAGGACAGAGACAGGCCAGTGCAGTGGGTGGGGGTGTGGCCAAATACGCCGCTGTTTCCTGGATTAGCGGTGCTCTGTGTGCTGTCACCCACTTCCGCTTTTTAAGTGCGGAGGAAGATATTTAAAAAAAAAAACATTTCCACAGAAAATAGAATTAAACCACTGCTGTTTCAGAGGTTCGGAGGCTCGGATAAAGGACATCCGAGCCTGGAAACACTCTCACATGCCTCCAGGCAAAAAAACACATCTTGCATTTCGTAGCTCATTTGCGGTCCAAATTTTCTGGGCATGATTTCCTGATTTCCAGAGACGGGGGGTGGAAACCTTTCCCCGAGTGTGACGTCAGAAAGTTCCCTTGTTCAGAATCGCCAGTTTCAGCTGTCTTTTTTTCAAACGCAGAAAAAGAACTTTTGGCCATTCAAAAACCTCAGAAAGTGAACATTTCATGCCATGGGACCTTTAAAGCAGCCGATATGGGGCGCTAACGTCCCCCTCTCTCTTCAATGATACAAGAACATAAACAGAGTAGGAAATGCAGAAAATGCAGATACAGTCACAGTAGTCACAAACACATATGACGTAATACAGTGGAACGGTAAACATTGAGGACTTTTTTTGCTTGGAAATACATTACTGGAGGGGGGGGGGGCAGATGGAAAACAGATAAATATAATATTGACAAACTGAGGCGGCAGACTATGTGAGAGGGCAGAGTGTTTTTATAAATACATATTATCGTGTTCTAGCCAATTTATGTTATGTCCTTTTGATATCATGTGAGCCATTGTTATCACAGCTGTGACCTTGGGACTGTTGAGTGCAAGAGAACAGAAAACAGGATAATCCCAATAAATCGTGTACAGTACCATTAAAAGACATGAGCTTCAACAAATAATATACAACAGGATGAACCAATAATTTACCATAGAAGTTATTTATTATGCCCTCTGCATCTATTACATAAAAATGGCAACTATTTTCCCACTATTGCAAAAATATATAGTTCCAGTTTTCATATAATGAACAATAAGTTAATATAATAATTATCGTGACAGGACTAGAAATGGTAATTGATAAACAAAAGAAATGTGTTATTAATAGTGTATGTCATCAGCATTATCTGATGCTAAGCAAATTCTCAGATAATTTCATTTAGAATATCTTAATGGAATTGAATAAATTGAATCTATAAATACTGTGTGTGAAAGAAAGAGAGTATGGGAGGGCAGGGGGGAGAGAGGGAGCAGAGAAAAGTCATTATTATTGATTTTTGATTTTCACTGTATTGTTAAATATTCCTGTTCATTTATAGTGACCAGTTTAAAAGCCCTTTAAAAGCCCTGAGGACTGGTGTTGCAAATTAACCTGGAAACACTGTGATATATGTGTCAGAATACTGAATTTTTAATCTATGTTTGTGTATCTGTCCCTATTCAAATAAACAATACAAAAATAAATAACAGATTATTGTCTCTGTAGGAGTCCATGTCGTTAACACCACCCCAGACCGTAGCCCGTTTGTGGCAGACAGAGCTGTGTACTTACACAGGTCTAGCTGCCTTCCTCATGCCATGCTCTCATCCCCATATTTACCAGGCTGACGTCAGGCTGCAGCAGCAGAGGCAAAGCACAGACTTTAATACTAAATGTGGGCCCCTGTCATTACGGCGAGTGTAACCACCTATCAGAGTCTCTGAGTGATGTGGGAAACCCAGGGCCCCTCAGGCCAGGCCGCCTGCTCTGTCCAAACCAAACTGAAAACTACAGGACAGACTCAGCCCCAAGACTTCAATGAGACTCAGTCTTTAGGCCCACTCTGTGGTCCTGAGGACAGCCCTGGATTATAATCCTCCTCCCCACTCACATGCATTCTTACTCCACACTCTGTTCTAGATACTGTATCTATTTTCAAGGTTTAGTCAAACTTTGATTAATCTGCATATTATAAGGTACAGCTCATATAACATAAGATAATATAAAGGACTAAATAGCAGTGTACATGTAGCAGCTGGAGACAGGGATCAGTGCAGCTCAGCAGACCATGTGATGTCTTTATGAGGGACACCTGCTCTGGACTTTGTAGAGTCTGAGAGGGACAGAGAGCAGAGCCAAAGGGCCAGACCCAAACGCCTTCACTATCACTCCAGGCCACGGCTGCCTTTGGAGCTGCTAACTGTTCCATGAAATGGGCCCCAGGAACAGTGCAAACCTCCCAGAAACAAGCTGCTCACTGTTAGCCAACAGAGCTCTCTTTGTGAGAGAATTGTCAAAGCCCTTTCCTGTACTGGCCCTGCCTTTCTTTTAAGCCTCAGCTGTGAGCAAACAAAGCCGGCTTAAAAGTTAGCATGATGCTAGCTTAGCCTGGCTCTGATAGTGTCAGGGAGTTTGGGCTCTCTGGTCTGCAGGTGGACATTCAATGGGCCAGTAGAGGGGCCACTCTGGGAATTGGCTTTTTGGGTTGTTGTTTTATAAATGACTCACAAAATGACTCAAGTTAAAGGTGCACTATGTGAATTATCTAATGGAGGGCCCATCACCTGTTTTGTCTGAGGATGTTATTCAAAATGTCCAAAGCCATAGATTTGAAACCTGCTGAAAATATGTGAGTCCATTATTACATCCAGCCGGAGAAGAAAAGCAGTAGCACTTAATGATTCATTTTACATAACTGTTCCCAAGGTTGCCATTTTTCCCATTTTAAGGATTCTGTGTCAAAGGCTTTCGTTTCTGTTGCCAAGTCAAATATTTGCACACAGTAATAAACAAGGCTGTTCTTTCAAACTCATGAACAATGTAGAAATGTAGTTTATTTGCAGTACATTAAACTGTTTGTGCACTGGAGCTGCAAGATTCATCAAAATCAAACTGATATCGACATTTGCATACAATTAACAAATCTAAAAGGCTGCCATTTCCACCGCACACAACAACATATTTTCCTGCCTTATTCTGCATAAAAATGCCCAGCCCTGTAGTTTAGATCTGTACAAACATGTTCTGAAATAGTATTAGATTGTCAGTTCATATTTTAGTCTTTACGTCACTTCTTCTGGACGCATTTAAAATGTGAACTTTAACCAGAATCCTATAATTTAAACAATAAAGGGCCCATATTACATTGATTGATTTCTGATCTATGTTGTAATGTTGTTTCCTCATTAAAAACATATCTGAAGTTGTGTTTTTGTTTCATTCACACATTAACATTAAGGCACAAATCCTGTATATTTAGGTTGAGTTCTGAGTCTCAAACTGAAAACACTCCACACTCCACTTTGTGATGGCATTTGGTAATACAGAAAGTGCTCCAATGTGTTTTTAAACTCCATACACCTTTACTAGAATCATCAATGATCATTTTAGCCCTGAAATGGCCAATCTCTACTGAACTAAAGGTAAAAGGAGCCATTAACTTGAAAAGTAGCATTCATGACATCACAAGGTGAACAGAGCATTTTGAGCTTTGGAAATGTAGACAGACTAATAATGCAGCATTACTCAAACATTTGCGAATGAAGCAACACAAAACGATTTAAAGCTCACAAGAGTCAGTTTTGCGTAATACAGGACCTTTAAAAAATGTATTTCAATCTCAATGCTTCGCAATTATTCAAAAATACCTAGAAAAACAGGCATTCTGACTGACCACAACTCTGACCTGTTACTTCCCTGGTCTGGTTTGGTCTTCATGAAGATAAAAAGATTTAATGGCATACCACAAAATATTACAGACAAAGCAATAACATCTCCATGAAGAAAAGAATTTGACGGACCGGAAATTACAGAATGTACCTTTAAGATAAAGAGGTTTGTTGGAGAGAGCGTGCGTAAAGCTAGTCAAAATCAGAAATAGAAAGACTCCTGCACTCTGTCTAACCTGCAAAAAGTGAGCTTTATTATTTCACAAAACTGCCCAAAACCACGTTTAACGTCTAACCTCCTTTACATCATGCAGATATTTTTTTTATTTTTTAAATACATTTTTTTTTCTTTTTAATTGTATTTGTACAGCATCTTTGAGTGTTTAGAAAAGTGATTTTATATATATATATATATATATAATATATATATATATATATATATATATATATATACAGTGCCGTGAAAAAGTATTTGCCCCCTTCCTGATTTCTGTGTTTTTTGCATATTTATCACTCAAAACATTGTCAGATCATCAAACCAATTTTAATATCACACAGAAACAACCCAAGGAAAGACAAAATTCAGTTTTTGAATGATGATTCCATTTATTAGTGCACAAAAAAAATCTAAACCTATCTGGCCCTATGTGAAAAAGTAATTGCCCCCTTAATCTAATAGCCAGTTGAGCCTCCTTTGACAGCAATAACTGTAACCAAACGTTTGCGATAATTGGTGATGAGTCTTTCACACCGCTGGGGAGGGATTTTGGCCCACTCTTCTATGCAGAATTGTTTCAATTCTGCCATATTGGAGGGTTTTCTTGTATGAACTGCCCGTTTAAGGTCACACCACAGCATCTCAATCGGATTTAAATCCGGACTTTGACTTGGCCACTCCAAAACCTTAATTTTGTTTTCTTTGAGCCATTCAGAGGTGGACTTGCTTGGTGTGTTTTGGATCATTGTCCTGTTGCATGATCCAAGAGCGCTTGAGTTTGAGGGCACGAACTGATGGCCGGACATTCTCCTTCAGGATCTTCTGGTAAACAGCAGAATTCATTTTTCCGTCAATCACAGCAAGTTGTCCTGGTCCTGAGGCAGCAAAGCAGGCCCAGACCATCACACTGCCACCACCATGCTTTACTGTGGGCACCATGTTCTTTTTATCAAATGCTGTGCCATTTTTACGCCAGATGAAACGGGCTGCAGACCTTCCAAAAAGTTCAATTTTAGACTCATCGGTCCACAAAATGTTTCTCCAAAAGTCTTGAGGGTCATCAAGGTGCTTTTTGGCAAAGGTGAGACGAGCCTTTGTGTTCTTTTGTGAAAGCAGTGGTTTTCTCCTGGGAACTCTTCCATGGATGCCATTTTTGGCCAGTGTTTTTCTAATGGTGGAGTCATGAACACTGACCTTAACTGAGGCCAACGAGGCCTGTAGTTCTTTCGATGTGCGTCTAGGTTCTTTTGTGACTTCCTGAATGAGCCGTCGTCGCACTCTTGGAGTAATCTTAGTTGGTCGACCACTCCTGGGAAGGGTTGCAACTGTTCCCAGTTTCCTCCATTTTTGAATAATGGCTCTGACAGTGGTTCGCTGGAGCCCCAGAGCTTTGGGAATGGCTTTGTAACCTTTTCCTGAATTATAGACTTCTATCACTTTTTTCTCATTTGTTCTTGAATTTCTTTGGATCGTGGCATGATGTGTTTGTTCTTGAGATGTTGTAGCCAACTTCACTTTGTTTGACAGGAACTATTTAAGTGATTTCTTGATTCAACACAGGTGGTGACAATCAGGTGTGGGTGTGGCATGTAGAACTGAACTAAGTTTTCTCAAAACTGTGGTTAGTCACAGTTAGTTTGTGATTTAACAAGGGGGGGCAATTACTTTTTCACATAGGGCCAGATAGGTTTAGATTTTTTTTGTGCACTAATAAATGGAATCATCATTCAAAAACTGAATTTTGTCTTTCCTTGGGTTGTTTCTGTGTGATATTAAAATTGGTTTGATGATCTGACAATGTTTTGAGTGATAAATATGCAAAAAACACAGAAATCAGGAAGGGGGCAAATACTTTTTCACGGCACTGTATATATATATATATATATTAGGGATGTCAACAATTAATCGATTAACGATTAATTGTCGATTAAGACGTTGGTCGAACAAAATGCATTCATTGTAATTAATCGCTAATCATGGACACGCGCACCCGCGTGGTCACGAAACAAGGCAATTGCTCACCGCGCTGCGCCAAGCTCGACTCACAGCCGGCCGCAGGCGCCAACGGCGCTGCTCAGCAGCCCCGGTGTAAGCGCGAGGCGAGATCGAACCGCGGCGCCCTGAATGCGTCCTCTGGAGCCCGAGCCACAAACCAGCTGCATGAAACCAGCAGCAGCACGTGGTGGTTTAATCCTGGTTTAGTCCAGGTCTAGACCTGGTCGAGTCCTGGTTTAGTCCAGGTCCAGGACAGGTTTAGACCTGGTCTAGACCTGGTTTAGTTCTGGTCTAGACCTGGTTTAGTTCACGTTTAGTCCTGGTCTAGTATGTTAGCCAATCAGGACAGAACACAATGTTACACTATAAAAAAAAATTTGAAAAAAAAAATAAATAAAAAAAAATCTGCGAACTGCGATAGAGCGAGGGATTACTGTATTTTGTTATTCAGCATCAATACATTCGTCTGCTTTTTACTAAGGAATAATTAATTGAGGAATATACAATATAATAATACTATGATATATTTATGACTCAGTGTTATGTTGCTATAGCTTATATTCTTAAAGACCCTATTGAAACACTCAAATTCAGGTGAAAAACGCCGCTTATCAGTTAATCGTTAATCGATCGATAAGGTCAATCAACTATCAATTAATCGATAATTTATATTTTATATATATATATATATATATATATATATATATATATATATATGTATATATATATATATATATATATATATATATATGTATATATATATATATATATATATATATATATATATATATGTATATATATTATAATTATTATATTTATTTCTCTGCATTTGACCCATCCTTCAGGAGCAGTGGGCAGCTCCTCTTTCAGGCGCCCGGGGACCCATCTCCATGATCTTATTGGCTTGGTCAGAACCTCAGCTGGGGGATTTTACCTATGGAGCATGTTTTTGTGTTGATGGGGGAGGAAACCCACCCAGACATAGGAAGAACACAGAAAGGCCCGGGCAACCCGGGAATCAAACCCGGAACCTTCTTGCTGTGAGGCGTGAGTGCTAGCCACTCAACTACCATTTCTATTCTGGATCCCAGGCTATTGCAATTCACTATTTTTCTATATATTCTATCTATTTTTCTATCTATTCTATATATAGTGCTATGCGTAATTTCTCTATTAAATCATTATAATATGATTAATGATTATCAAAGTTCAAAGTCAGCTTTATTGTTAAAAACCATATGTACAGGTTGTACACCCAGGATTGTGTTAATTGACAGAAGAAAATTAATTAAATATTTCAGCGTTATTATACATAAAAGGTGATAAATTCTGTATATAGTTTTGCATTTCCATAATCTACTCTTCTGAAAGTGCTATGGGTAAAAGTACTGTTTACATCTGTTTTGGAACACATGACACAAACAGGAGGCAGCCAGAGTCATTTACAGTTAGTTAATTCCCCACTGAGAGGCCCAGCTAAGCACTTGTTCCAAAAACCTGGCTGCAGGGAAATATTTGCAATGGTTTCCGTCCAGATGTGGGTCACTCGGTTCCACAGGCGCAGGTGAGAGGAGCAGTTTTGTTTGTACGCTCTCTCTCTCTTTCCACACTGAGCTGGAAGAAATGCCACAAACAGATTTCTACAACAAGACGAGTTTTTGTCCAGAGTTTACCACAGTCAAATCACAGTGTAGGCTGCTGCTGCTGCTGCTGCTGTGAGGGCCGAGCAGGTGTCCAGTCTCCACAGTCAAAGCTCATGCTGTAGTAGCTAGGGATGGTCTGAAATTTGGATGCATTTTTCTGCTTATATGAATTTGTGACTGATTATGGATATTTACACATGCCTATATACATTTAAAAATTATTACAACATACACACCATAGACTGTATAAAGAAGTCGACGAAGTGATGTCACCCATAGCGTTCAGCTCCAGTCAACGTTCCACGTCAACGCTCCAGTCAGTTCACGAGGCTAACAGTTATAGGAGTGAATTTGGATCTGATATTGTTTTATTTTCTTTTTTGACATCCTTATCCTGGACAGATGCCGGTATATGAAAAATATTACTAATTAGAGCTGCGCATTTAGTCAAATTTCAATCGAGATTCAGTCATTTCTAATCAGTTATGTCATAGTCATCTTTTTAATGGAGAGGTGGTTTGGAATAAAGTTCAGACTCTGGAAGAGTTATGGATTTTTGTTTCTGTATTGATTATGTTTAATATGGAAATACATTTTATTTGTTTTTAGTAAGACAAAAAAGATATCGATTTATCAACCTGCTTTACCCTACCTTTTTTTTTTGCCGTTACCTGATATTAACCCATAACAGCACAGACACTG
This sequence comes from Paratrypauchen microcephalus, assembly GCA_036785185.1. Lineage (NCBI taxonomy): Eukaryota > Metazoa > Chordata > Actinopteri > Gobiiformes > Gobiidae > Paratrypauchen > Paratrypauchen microcephalus. Next base: position 4,266,159 of record JAVJIX010000031.1, on the reverse strand, counting down.
AAAATATTAACATTTATTTATTTTAAAATATAAATAAAATAAGACAAAACTGATCCAAATGTGTTGATTAGCTGTTATTTATCTCTCAAGTAACACAGTACAGAACAACTTTGAATAAATGGACATTCAAATTTTGAGACTTTCTGAGCCAACTACAACCAGGAAATAGTGTTATTGCATCAATTTATATGTCCAACCAGGATATTGACTGAACTAATATTTGGAAGCCAATATCCAGTCCAGCAAAATGTTCAGTATTGGCGGCAATATTCAATACCAGTATCAGATCAGTGCATCCCTTATTAGCACAGATATAGTTCTCCTGCTGCTGTGAGGCCAGTGCAGGTCAGACTCCCTCAGACTGGACCACTGATTGATCGTCTGATGGAAACTGCCTCTTTCACAGTGTCAGAGTGTGCTTTGGCGTGCTGCTCTGTAATCACAGATGATTCGGCAAAGAACCAAAGGACCCAACTTCACAGCTCAGAGTTTACTTCTTATTCCTGTCACACTGTCAAAGATATTAACTAACCAATTTTCACAGCAAGACACTGTATATTTTGATGAGAATAAGCACGCTGTTTAGTCTCAACACTTAACAAGTGTTTTAATTATCATTGTGGTATTGAAATCAGTATTGAGTCTATTCATTAGTATCAAAATCAAGTTTGACAGTGTGACAGGAATAAGAATTTCAAAGATATTAACTAACCAATTTTCACAGCAAGACACTGTATATTTTGATCAGAATTAGGGCGCTGTTTAGTACCGACATTTCACTCAATTTTATCTTTATCTGATGGTTTCAGACAGATTACAAAATTAGGATTTAGGATATTATGGCTGATATGTAGGGTATATATTCTTTTTCACAAATTATGCGATTTAAATACTACTACAAACTCAGCCACAGCCCATTTTTTACAACAAACCTTTAAGAGAGTAATAGTCATGTTATGTGCATCTCTTCATATCAAACTCATATAATAATTAGTGCTGTCAATTGATTCAAAATTTTAATCACGATTAATCTCATGAATGTCATAGTTAACTCACCACTAATCTCAAATTAATCACACATTTTTCTCCCTTGAATCATCATTCAAGGGACATCATCCAGTCATCATCAACATAGAAAAGTGGATAGGTGCTGCTTTGTGCAAATGTTTTATTTATTTATTTATTTTATTGCAAACCATAACAATTGTCAGTGAAACAATTTTGTGTTCAGTGCTCCACTCTCTTGTGTCTTCATCACAGTCAGAGCAACTGCTGTGGGTCCTATGTCCCGCACTCACACCGGTACAACTGACGGCCCGATGACGTCCTCACACGGTGCTGTTTGTTTTATGTGTCGCGCTGCAGAGCTAACGATTTTAGCGGAGAACATCAATCCAGCGGCAGAAATATCTGTTAAACAGTGAAACAGATATGAGTCCTGCTGCGATACGCTCCTCCATGAGTTTATGGACATAAAAACAGCTCGGAGCAGTGAGGACAGACAGAGACGAGGCTACAAAACTTCTGTCGCTGTCCACAGTCCTTATTAAAGGTCAGCGTGGATTTGCCTTATGTTTTGGAGCTGACTTTATTCACTGTTTTTCTCATATAAGTGACATCAGCGCGCACATGCACGCACACACACACACAGGGTTTGTATAGTAAAGTTGTGTGTATGTGTGTGTGTACATGAGCAAAAGTGCCGTGCTTTAGCCCAGTGTTTCCCAACCTTTTTTGTCTTGTGTACCCCCTGAGCCTTTATGTCACACCTCGAGTACCCCCTGACTCATACATGTTGATAATTCTCCAAAAGTAGAACGGACTATTAAATGAAAATCATTTTATTTCATATCCTTAATTTGAAAATTTAATTTTCTCTCTTTTCTTTAACTCAAATTCACTCAAATTAGAATTCTGCGCCTGGCATCGACACTGCCGAGTACCCCCTGCAATGTGCTCGCATACCACTAATGGTACTTGTACCCCTGATTGGGAAACACTGCTTTAGCCCACCTCCTCTAACCGGGACTTCTCAGTTTCATATATCATTGTTTTCCTTCTGGATTACATTCAGATCCTGTAGTTTTTCTATTGTTACTGGCAGTGGCCACAGTTTATGAAGAAACTAGTTCACTACAAAGAGTGTTAATCTCGCGTAAAAAAATGATGTTGTTAAAATTGTTTTGCGTTAACTCGTTAATAACACAATATTTTGACAGCACTAATAATAATATAATAATATAAGTTTGTGTGCATTTTTAGGCAGCAGATCGACCAAAACAAAATATCAGATATTGGTTGCTAGAGATTTAAGGACAATAGACGATATACTAAAAAGTCCGATATATCGGCCTATCTCTAATTTATAACCAGAAACACAACTACAGCTACACAAAGAAAATATTTCATCTACAAAAACATTTAAGAAGAATGGACTGTGATCGCGGTCTCAGAGCCAGATGTGGAGTCAGAGCAGGTGCATCCTCTTATGTTCATTTTTGGATCTCATGGAAAACATCTCTGCTTTCCATTGCTCAAAAGGCCTGTCACGGTATAACATTTTAAAGTGCCATATATATCTGTAAATACAGATGATATAAGATGATACTGAAACCAAACCATAAAGAAGAATTGCCCAAAAAGTATTCTAAATGTACAATGTACTGTTAAAAAAAAAAAGAACTGCAGTAAATAAGAGAATGATCTTAAGCTGTGTCAGAACAAGTATAAGAGACTAGTACACGCCCATGGACCACTATGGAACCTACTATTATTTAATGTTGCATATCACATTCAATTATCAAAAGAAAGAGTGTTTTAAAAATCATTGTGGTGTCGGAATCTATATCGAGTCTACTCCTTAGTATCAAAATCAAGTTGAGACTTTAGTATTGTATATAAAAAATAATCACAGTTGTATTTTGATGATCGTAATATCTGGACTATGTAACACATTACAAAATATATCGATTTTTAACAAAGACAGTGGCATAATTAAATCAAAATGTCAAAAAATAGTAAACAATTTCTACTTCTCACCAAAAATGCATTTGAAATATTCTCTATCCAGAAGTCAACATTTATTTGGTTGAAAATGTATTTTAAAGGTCCAATATTATGCAAAAGTGACTCCTGTGAAATTTAAGCCATGTTATAACTCTGTTACCTCGCCAAATACATATGTGAGTGTTTTATGGCAAAAGGAGAAATTCTGTTTGTCAATTGGACAAAAGTTTATTTGGTTGAATACGTTTCACAGCTCATCCAAGCTGCTTCTTCAGTTCTGGAGTGCTGGAGGACATTGCCTATATCTGCCTGAAGGGAGGAGCTAACTACAATGAAATTACTTTGAAACTACCCCACCTACTTGTTTACAGCTTCTGTTAGTTAGGTAGGCCCATTAGATCTGCAGTGGGAGTGGAGTGTGGGTCTTGTTAGTATAGCGTTTCAGGGCCATAATGGGTGTTTTCACACCACTGGACCTGACCTGCTGCCCTATTGTTTTCTTTGTTTGTTTTGATTTAGGTTTGAGGATAGAGTTATAGAAGGGAGACAAATTATGTCTGAGACCTCCATTTCTGTTCAAGGAAGGATTCTCTTTCTTGACAAAAATAGCCTCTTTAACTCCCCTCTCAAACCAGTTCTTTTCTCTGACTAAGATCTGCACCTCACTGTCCTCAAAGGAGTAGCCCGTGGCTTCTAGGTGGAGATGTACGGCAGATTGAGGTCCACTCTGGCTCTCACGTCTGTATTTGAGTGTTTTGTTTAAGTAATCCTTTATTAAATTAGTCTGTCTACATCTCCAAAGCTCAAAATGCTCTGTTACACCCTGTGATGTCATGATGCGGTAGTTTTCAAGTTAACAGCTCCTTTTGGCATTTGTTTAGTAGAGACTGAAGTTATCCAAATGATTCTGGTGTATGGAATTTAAAAACACAGTGGAGCACTTCCTGTAATACCACATGACAACACAAGGTGGAACTCAGACTAAATATGCTGGGGTTAAAACATGTGTGAATGAAACAAAACACAAGTCAGGGTATGCGTTTGATGAGGAAACAACATTATAACATAGATCAGAAAACAGCGCAATATGGGCCCTTTAAAGTCTCAATATACAATAGAAATTCTTTCACTATTTTACTAATCAAAACAGTAATCGCAGAGTAGTCGACTACTAAAATATTTGTCAGCTGCAGTCCTAGCGTACTGATGAATTCCAAAAAGCCCTGCATATTTCTATATCCCAGCTGTGAGGTTTACCAAAGCATATTTTTATCGAGAAAAGCCAACAAAGAGAGAGAGCCGTGCACAGCTGCTGGTCTAATTTGCTCTAAGCATGTACAAATAGGACGGCCCACACAGATCATAAAAGTGGAGTGGAGGTTTTGCTCTACACGGCACTTTTGTCTGACCAGAGAGGCAGACAAAAGTGCTTCCAAATCACAAACACAAAAGAAAGAAGAAGAACAGCAAATGCTCACTGTTCCAATCACAACTTAACTTGGGTGACAGAAAGAGGGGGGAAAAAGGAGGAGGAATAGCGTTTTCCACAACTTAGATTTCATGCTAACATAGCAATGTCATAAGCATCGAAAAGCAGACACCAATCAAAATGCTCTGTTACCCCTTGTGATGTCATGCAGAGGTAGTTTTCAAGTTAACAGCTACCTTTTACCTTTTGTTCAGGAGAGACTGGCAATTCCAGGGCTGAAAGCATCTAAAAGCTTCTAGTGAAGGTGTATGGAGTTTATGTATGTACATGTATGAATAAAACAAAACACAACTTCAGGTATGAGGAGTATACCATAGATCAGAAAATAGTATAATATAGGCTCTTTATAGGCTATCTTGAATATGATTGAATAACAATAAACATATTAAAATGTAATTTACTGTATATACTGATATACAGAGTTGTCAAAAGTAACAAAAATCAGATATTGGTCGAGACTAAAACTAGAATCAAAAGTACAGTAAATACTCATTTGAGCAGGTATCAATACTAACAAAAGTTACATTCACAAGACAGAAATGAACCTTTCCTGAATAACTTTAGAATGATTTTGAGCTGTATTACAACAAGTACAAAAACACATAGACTAGTATACACCCATGGACCACTATGGAACCTACAGGACCACTGAGGGATTACACAGATATAAGGCCACATGGGAATAGAATAGAAAAGAAAGTAATATGATTTAGTTGAAAATCACATTCTGTTGTCTAAATAAAGAGTGTTTTTTTTATCATCATTGTGGTATCGAAATCGGTATTGAGAATTGAGTCTATTCCTTAGTATTGAAATCAAGTTGGGCATTTAAGTATCATGACTATTCACTACACTACGATACTATTCTTACACAACTATGGCACTGTGGCATTAAACCTACAGTATCCTGATGAAGAAAAGCAAGTGACTCCGGCAGGTACAGGTAAGATCTACCCTTGCTCACATACAACTGCGTGAGGTGTTTTTGAGCTATAAGAACTCAAAACATGCATGACACTTTAATGCCATACTGTGAAACATTACAGTCAAAACAATAACATCTACAAAGAGCCAAATACATCATGTACCTTTAAAGGTCCCATGGCATAAAATTTTAACTTTCTGAGGTTTTTGAACGTTAATGTGAGCTCCCCTACCCTGTTTAGGCCCCCCCCCCATGGTTAAAAGTTGCGAAATGTCTAAACTGAGCATTTGCGATCCTTTTCTGCGTTACAAAAAATCGGAGCTCAAACGGGCGATTTTGAACAAGGAAACTTATTGACGTCAGATCGAAAAAAGAAATGCAAATGCAGTTCCACCCCCGTCTGTCTGAACTCAGCGTCTCTGTAAATCACGCCCAGAGAGTTTGGACTGCAAATGCCCTAGGCAATGCGAAATGCGTTTTTTTATTTGCCTGGAGGCACGTCCGAGTGTTTCTAGGCTCGGAAGTCCTTTATCTGAGCCTCTGGACCTTTGAACAGCAGTGGTTTAATTTTATTTTCTGTGGAAATGTGTTTATTTTTCAATGGAACGCTTCAAATCTCTCCCCCCGTACAAAAACACGGAAATGGATCAGCTGAGAGCTGACAGCAGGTCTAGACCAAGGTCTAAACCAGGTCTAGACCAAGGTCTAAACCAGGACTAAACCAGGACTAAACCAGGACTAAACCAGGACTAGACCAGGTGGATTAAAGCGCCGCGCGTGGGTCTATTTCCTGGTATCGTTTCGAGTCACAGCTGAGGCGAGCCGCTGCTCGCCTGCAAGAGCCGCGGTCTAGACCTGCTCTCCAGGGCCACTCCAGGCGCGGAGCCCCAGACATCCAGGGACCCAGGGGGACACTGCCAGCCCGCCTTAAGAGCTCCCTAAGCGGGCATGGGTCCGGGGATTGTCCCGGTCACCGGCCTGGAGGTCTTGAAGAGGCCGACCTCACGGTTCTGTCCATGCCGCTCTGTGAGCACCTTACGCGGGCAGGTCTAGAGCAGCGGCTCGCCTCAGCTGTGACTCGAAACGAAACCAGGAAATAGACCCACGCGCGGCGCTTTAATCCACCTGGTCTAGTCCTGGTCTAGTCCTGGTCTAGTCCTGGTCTAGTCCTGGTTTAGTCCTGGTTTAGTCCTGGTTTAGTCCTGGTTTAGTCCTGGTTTAGACCTTGGTCTAGACCTGGTTTAGACCTTGGTCTAGACCTGCTGTCAGCTCCGTGCCGGGTCATGTGCGCTATCACACGTGTCGGAGCGCACTCTTCTCCCCCCTCCCCCCCACACACTTCACTATTAATAATTTTGTTGAAAATCTATGAAAGTTTGAGTGTTTAAACGAGAGACAAATGTGAGAAAAGGACGCAGGACGCAGAACACAATGTTACACTATAAAAAAAGTTACACTATAAAAAAAAACTTGGATCGGGGCCTTGGAACGAATCAGGCTTTTTCCATTGAAATAGCTACTCAACTTACGAATTTTTCACGTTACGAAACCACTTCTGGAACGAATTAATTTCGTAAGGTGAGGTACCACTGTATTAGGGAACCATTAAGGAGCCATATAAAAGCATCAAGAAGTACCATGTCATGGGATCTTTAAGGAAGCATTAAGTTAATTACTTTATTATAAGTCTACATCTCCAAAGCTCAAAATGCTCTGTTCCAACTTGTGACGTCATGAAGCTGTAGTTTTCAAGACTATCTTTTGCATTTACTTAAGCAGAGACTGGGAATTCCAGGGCTAAATAATGCAAATGATTCTAGAAAAGGTGGAGGAATGGAGTTTGATAGCACAGTGAAGCACTTGCTGTATTATAGCATGACATCACAAGGTGGAACAAAGTGTTTTCTATTTGAGAAAGGAACTCAGCCTAAATATGCAATGTCTGTGTTTTAAACATTTGTGAATGAAACAAAATATAACTCCAGGCATGTCTTTGACGAGGAAACAACAGTATAACATAGATCAGAAAATGATATGGGCCCTTTAAGTATCTTGCCAAAAGACACAAAATAATCAAAGAAAAAGTTTATTTTCACAAGTATAATTAACACATAGCACTTCACAAATGTCTTTATTTTGATTTGTTAACTAAATGCATTAAATTCTATTCATAGCCATGCCTGAAGGTAAAGGTATTTTTTTATAACTCAGAGGTTGTTTCCGATGTTAAACGCTGCCAATAGTCCTCTTGTTCCGTCTCTGTACATATTTTATAGCACATGGGTTTTTTATTTGCATTTGAGCAATTTGCACTGGAAACCCTCAGTCTGTCCCTGGAGCCCCGTACACTAGAGCTGCTACACGTTACATTACCTGCTTCACCACATGGATATTAAAGCACTTATCACATTATGGGGACTAAAATCAGTGTATATTCTCAGGTAATGGAAACATGTCTCTTTCATATTTTCTGATCTATGCTACAATGTTGTTTCCTCATCACAAACATACCTGGAGTTGCGTTTGGTTTCATTCATTCCCAAAACAGAAACCAATCTATTTTTTTTTGTATCTTTTATTATTACAAGGTACACAATAATACGCACTTCAGGTACATAATAATACATATTTTAACACCACAATAACATTCGCAGAGCACTCAGAAGACACATCGGGGGATGTGGGTACGGGAATAAACACCATTGGGCACAAGGGCTAAGAGAAACAGGGGGAGTGCAGAGGACCAAAGTGATTGTCCCAGGTGAAGAAAGGGGGCCTGGGGGAGAGCAAGGCCGATGCAGCGCCCAGGGAAGGTCCAGACGACAGGGTCCAGAGGGGACAGGATGTACGGAGCGGTGGGAGCCTCAACGCCAGCCACCGAGCGAGAAGGTCCAGTGGTCGAGTCCAGAACCGCGACAGGACACCGCGCGGCCAGATAGAGGAGGTCTTCACGCGCCTTACTGCGTACCAGACAGTCACAGCCGTACCTGTCAGAGTGTATTGCGTGCAACCTGGTGCAGGTGCAAATGATCCTGTGTTCCAACTTAAAGTCAAAATTACCGACTTGGGGTGAGGTGTACCAACCATATACGTGGGTCCAGATGGAGGTAGTGACATGTGTGGGAAATTCAGCTTCCTGAATGCACAGTACGGCCCAGGTGGTAAAACAGGAAGGGCTCCACTGGGTTTTAAACTCCACACACCTTCATTAGAATCATTTGGATAATCTCAGCTCTGGAATTGCCAATCTCTACTGAAATAAAGGTAAAATGTTAACTTGAAAACTACCATGACATCACGAGATGGAACAGAGCATTTTGAGCTTTGGAGATGTAGACAGACTAATAATAACGGATAACTCAAACATGTGTGAATGAAACAAAACACAACTCCAGGTATGTTTATGATGAGGAAACATTATAACATACATCAGAAAAAAGCTTAGGCAAGTTTTTACTATGTCTAAAGTTAAGATATACACAATACATAAAACAATATAAGAAATATAAGTTGTTGTGCAACCTTAAGTGTTAATGTAGTGCCTGACAAAGGGGGCAGATAACGTCTACTCTTAGATACTTTTTTCTGCTCCCTTTCATTAATTTCTTGTATGTTTAACGTTATGACACTGTTACTGTCTTTTCAAACTATATGAATGAAATAAATAAACAAAATAAAAAAACTAAAATAAAACAAACAAAAAAAACGATCTCCAGGAAATGAATTCAAGTCAATGTAATGTCCCCAAGAAGCACAGAAATCCAACATTTATGCATGCATGTGTGTGTGTGCGTGCAAACTTTCATACTTACCTGGTGTCAAAGTGGGGTTTCCCTTTAGACAGCGGATAAACAGGAGACTTCAAACACTAAACTAGGTGTAAATGAACGAAGTACTGACAGCTTTTACTTTCTGTCTCACAATGAGCCCATTCACATGACCTTCACCGTGGAAAGTGTTGCTAAAGTAATCCGGCTACAGTTTAAGCAACCTTTTTCACTCTATGTATGTCTTTTTCCCTTAGGTCTTTAAGCCAGTGCCAATACCAACACAAGACATCAGCTGATATAGAGAGAGGGAGCCCGGATTTGCATGATTTAAAAATGGTGTCTTTTCAGAGCGAGGGGTTTAATTGAGGAGGTGAGGAAAGGAAAACCTAACCGACTTCCTCTTACCTGTTTAAGGTTGCAGTGCTGTTTTTCCAGGGTCAAGGCTTCTCAAGGTGCAGGTGAGATGAATCTGGGTGTCTATGAATGATCATCGAAAAGGTTTTGAAGGAGATCTGCAAAAGAACAAAAAATGATGTAGAACTCAAAGTGAAACTACAGATGTTGTATCCGCCATATAGTCTCTTAAAGGTGCAGTGTGTAACATTTCTGTCTCCATGGAGATGTTATGGCGGTGCAGAGACCCTGCTTACAGAAGGAATGGGTGTTTTCTTTGTATTTTTGCGCAGTAAAAATATCTGCAATTGACAGATAAGTTTAACGCCATAGTTGTGAACATTCCAAGCAAAGCAATAGCATCTCCATGGAGACAGACACTTCCGTCAGAGAAGTTACACTCTGGACCTTTAATAAGTTATGGAAGACTTAAGTATGTGATATTTTAAACTAGGGGTTCCCAAAGTGTGGGGACACCTGGGGGCCTCAGAAGCACTGCAGGGGGGAGAGGCCCAAAGGGAAAGAAAAAAACAACAACACATATAACAACAACAACAACATATAAATATAAGGAGAAAACATAATACTGTGGTCCCTCGCTCTATTGTGGTTCACTGTTCGCGGCCTCATTGTTTCGTGGATTTTTTTTTTTTTTAAATATTTATTTATTTTTTCTATTTCTTTTTAATAGTGTAACATTTTTTTATAGTGTAACATTGTGTTCTGCATCCTGATTGGCTAAGAGACTAGACCAGGAAAAGTTCTATTTCTACCAGATGTTGACAGGTAAAACAAGGGTAAATAAAAAGAGGGGAAATCATACTTGGCAACATGGAAGCAGATATTCAAATCACAAGTTGTTTTAAGTTGAAGCTTTTTAAGTTCACTACATCTTCGTCCTCGCTGTAACATATTTTTATCAGAGTAAACATCGACATCTGGAGCCAAAGACACCATTCTCCCAAAAAAGATCTTGTAAAAATAAGTTTAGATATAAAGCAGGCTCTATACTTCACCCTTAGTTTGTTTACCTGCAATGCAATCTATACTATTTTAGGAAATGCATAAGGACATCTCTCCATACATTTTAAGTTTGCTAAGGAAGAACAGCTTAGAACACTTAAAAATATATTGGAAAATGGTGTTGTAAAGCAGATAAACCAAAAGGGAGAACAGAAAATCAATCAATCAACCAAAATTGGGCAGCTCTCTTACATTTTGTTTAGTTAAAGGCGCACTGTGTAACTTTTTGGTTGGGGGTCTGTCACCTCCTTGTTTCTAAGGAAATGTCATTGCTCTGCCTGATATGTTCCACAGTATGACATTAAAAAGCTCTGCCTTACATTTATTAAATTACAGGTGGTTTTATAGCTCAAAAATATCTAGAAAAACAGACTGCGAGCGGGGTTGCCTCACCACAGATCTGACCTGTAACTTGGTCTGGTTTGGTCTCCATGAAGATAGAAGGGTTTAAAACCATACTGTTCCATGGTATGGCATTAATCATGTAGCTATTTATTTTTATTTACATATCAGGTGACACCAGACAGTCCAAGTTACAGGTCAGATCTGTGAAGAGACAACCCCGCTCGCAGTCAGTTTTTCTAGATATTTTTGAGCTATAAAACCACCTGTAATTTAATAAATGTAAGGCAGAGCTTTTTAATGTCATACTGTGGAACATTTCAGGCAGAGCAATGACATTTCTTTAGAAACAAGGAGGTGACAGACCCCCCAACCAAAAAGTTACACAGTGCGCCTTTAACTAAACAAAATGTAAGAGAGCTGCCCAATTTTGATTGATTGATTTTCTGTTCTCCCTTTTGGTTTATCTGCTTTACAACACTATTTTCCAATATATTTTTAAGTGTTCTGGGCTGTTCTTCCTTAGCAAACTTAAAATGTATGGAGAGATGTCCTTATGCATTTCCTAAAATAGTATAGATTGCATTGCAGGTAAACAAACTAAGGGTGAAGTATAGAGCCTTCTATTTAGCCCTATGCGGGGCCCTAGAGATGCTAAACGAGACGCCAGGGAAACAAAAGATACAAATTAGCTGAGATAGTTTCAGAAGGATTTCAGTGTAGTGAGCTCCGCCCTGCAGCTAGATATAAACAGGGACCAACCAGCACTAGAACCAGAACTGAAGAAGTCTCTCGGATGAGCGACGAAACATCTTCAACCAAACAAACTTTGTCCAGTTGACAAATTGAACTTCTTCTTTTTATCATGGATTCTACCTGGACGACTAAGGGACTTTTCACGCATGTTTTTCCAAGGCATTTTTAGCAATTAAAAAATAAGTAATTATGTGTAATCAAGGTTTAAGCAGGTCAAGTCGGTCCATAGAGGAATTATTATGTACTGTATGTATACTGTATGTAGGTGTGTGTTCTGAAATGCATATGATTCTTGTATTAGTTCAGCTGTTCAGTTTTCAGTCTTCTCTGAGATGTGAATACTCCGGGATATCTTTAAAGATCCCATGACATCGTACTTCTTGATGCTTTTATATGGCGCCTTAATGGTTCCCTAATATTGTAAAAGAATCCTTCTTCAAAATCAAGCCTCAGTGACTTGAGATATGACTCTGACTTGATATGACTCTGACCTGTCTTCATGAGGCTAAATATGTCTCTAAAACGCTTTATTCTTGGCATTGTTGCTTGAATGCAAATGAGGAGGACAGTGACAGGCCAGTGCAGAGGGTGGGGGTGTGGCCAAATACGCCGCTATTTCCTGGATTAGCGATGTGCTGTGCGCTGGCTCCACTTCCGCGTTTAAGCGCAGAGGAATATGTGAGACGATTTTCATTAAAGGGACAGTGTGTAAGATTTTTACCAGTTAATTACCGAAATTGAAGATACCCATTCAAAAATACATTGTTTTCCAAGCCTTTTCACTTCCATCATGAAATCAAAGTATTCTTTTGGACTTAGATATAGTCACATAAAAGGGGGATCTTCCCCATGCAGAGGCAGCCATTTTGATTACGAGAGCCGCAGAAGGACATTTAGGCTCCGCCTTCGCCTTCGGCAAGGCTCGTGGATTTGGGTAAACAACGACAAGCATGTTGCCGGATCAGACGTCGTTATGGATCTAACATGTGTTTTGGACTAAATTGTTTTACTGGATTTTATTCGCTGGATCCTTACGGACAGATTGAGACCAAGTTTATGGTGAAATACTGAAGTTTGACCTGTCCAGAGCCTTCAAAGGTAAGCAAAGTAACAAACCTCGTTTTGTGCTTTTCCGTATAAAAGCCCCATGTGCTCGGGGAGTGTTTGTTGTGCAGGGAAATGAATTGCATAGTCAAAAAGAGATCGGGAATGTGTGTTTTCATGAGAAAAAAAAAAAAACAGTGAACGGGACCGCGTTTTATTTATACAGTAGCGGCGCGCAGCTTGTGCGCGGGTACGCGAGCTGTCCGTGTTACGGCGCGCCCGGGTGACCCTCGAGGTCTGCCGTAGCTAAAACAGGAAGTGCAATAGCACCATCCACCTATGCGCCACGAATCCTACACACTGGGGCTTTTAAAAAAAACACTATTTCCACAGAAAATAAAATTAAACCACTGCTGTTTCAGAGGTTCGGAGGCACGGATAAAGGACATCCGAGCCTGGAAACATTCTCACGTGTCTCCAGGCAAATAAAAAAACGCATCTCGCATTGCGTAGCTCGTTTGCGGTCCAAATTCTCTGGGCGTGATTTCCAGAGACGGGGTGGACATCCAGACGGGGGGGTGGAAACCTTTCCCTGAGTGTGACGTCAGAAAGTTCCCTTGTTCAGAATCGCCCGTTTGGGCTGTCTTTTGCAGAAAAGGATCGCAAATGCTCAGTTTACACATTTCGCAACTTTTAGCCATCACATTAACGTTCAAAAACTTCAGAAAGTGAAATTTTCATGCCATGGGACCTTTAAAATGTAAGAATTGCAAAATTCATAAAACATTTTTAATTAGAAACATTTTCAAAATTGTGCAGCTCTATTTGAAGCAGCCTTCTGAAATAGGGCTGGGAATCCCAAGGTTCAATACGATACTTGATACATGGCTCACAAAATGATATTCTCACGATATGGTGATACATGCAAAAATCTCTCTATATTTCCATGATATTCTGCAATATATCACTATTTTTATGAATAATATGTTTTAACAACAATATTTCTTTGTTAAACCAGAACTTGTGTAAAGACAATGGACAATAGAATGGAATAAACCAGCTGTAACCATTAAAACAATTATGTCAACTGTATTGCATTTCAAGTTTCCTTTCTCTGAAAAAACATCAAAATTGTAGCACCAACATAATTTAGTAAAATATGCCAAAAAAAATACTCAATATATTGATTCAGCAGCTCACAATAATGATATTTTGATATTTTAGCACACCCCTATTCTGAAGTCACCTGACACCATGACAGAGAGAGACCTGGTCAGGATAAACATGGAACCCATACAATAAATAAGAGCATAATAAATAAATAAATAGAAAAAAAAAACTACATATATATTTACTTAATATTTTGCAATATATCACTATTTTTAAGAACCAAATACATTTTAACAGTATTTCAGTATTTTTTTTTGTTAAACCACTACTTGTGCAGCCCACGATAACAATATTTTGATACTTTACACACCCTTATTCTTTAGTCATCTGACAAATGACAGACCTGGTCCCATGTCTTTCTCTGTCTCTCTCTTTCCCCATCTCACGCCCAAAGCAGGCACTCACATCTCATGAATGGAGCATTGTGATGAGTCTGTACCACGGCAGTAAATGTTTTCACTTCCATTTGATCCGTGGACGAGGCTGCTAATTGGGTAAGTGTGTTCCCAGGTCACCCCGAGGTTTCTTTTTCCGTAAATACAGGAATTCTGCAGCAAAAGGGCTATTACAATTCCCAACCAGGTTTACACTAGCTTCAGGCTGTAGATAGTAATTTAATCCTTGTAAACCACAGCCCAAAACCCTCCTCCTTTCTCTCATCACTCTTTGCACTGTATTTTATCATTCTCTCAGATGATGTAGTAAAGAAAAATTATGTTATGATCTTTGGGTTCTGAGCCCAAAGGTTCTGAGTGAGTAGGTCTATAACTCAAAAAGCACTATGTTGACAATATTGCATAACTTACAAAAATTGTTTCTTGCTCCTTGCCTTTAGATATGATTTTGTGTATTCTACTTATCATTTTGTCAGTTTTATTCCTGTATTCATAACTCAGAAATTATAAGATGCTACTTCCAATTTTTTCTTACATTTGTACAGCACTATACATATATTTGAGAAGCCTCTTACTCGCTCAGACACACTGCATTCATAGGCAAGGTGACTGAAGTGTCTTCCCCAAGAACACAACAGCATGCAATGATTAGAGCAGGGTTCAATGCTTGGACCTTCATGTGTGTCCATATTACAAAGGGGAGACTGTGGTGGACCCCCATTGTCAAGTTTATACGCCCATACCCTAACAAACAGAAAAATAAAAAACAAAAATAAAAATGGAGATAGAAATGATACTTTATGCTTCTAGTATGATCATAAACATAGTGAAATATAGTCAGTCTGTAATCAGTATTTTTTATTCAGTACTTTGGACCACAAATCTGCAAAAAAAAGATATCTAGAGAGAAATACTTTATTGATCCCAAAGGAAATTCAAATTTTACTACAGCAAATTGTTGCAGTTTTATTTTTATACTTTTTATTTACATTTATTTTAAAGATGCACTGCGTAACTTTTTGGTTGAGGGTCCGTCATCGGGTTGTTTCTATGGAAATGTCATTGCTCTGCCTAGAATGTTCCACTGTATGACATTAAGCAGCTCTACCTTACATTTAATCAATTATAGGTGTTTTAAAGTTCAAAAATACCTACAAAAACTGGCTGTGAGTGGGGTTGTCACTCCACAGATCTGACCTGTAACTTAGTCTGGTTTGGTCTCCATTAAGATAGAAAGGTTTAATGCCATACTGTGAAACATTCCAGGCCACGCAATAATATCTCCATTAAGAAAAGTATTTGACAGGCTTTCTACCAGAAAAGTTACACCTTTAATAATAAGTTTTGGTCGAGTAAGACACCATCGACCGATTAATCAACTAAAGAATTACAGTTTACAGCCCTAATATTCTCGGTAAAAATCTGTGGGAAACTGTGTCCTTTAGCACATGTTTGGCCTCCTCACCCCCCTGTGCTTTTTTTCCTTGTTGCTGTGGGAGCCGCAGGTGTCACGGTGACTCTGTACTGTGTCCAGGTCTGTCGGGTCTGAATGAGCTTATTTTCCACATCTCTGCAGTGACACTTTATGAGGTTCTGGCTTTATTTGTTTGTTTTTGTCATGGAATTTACATTTCCTCTATTGCACAAGAGGCCAAGACAACCCCAAGTGCCAGCTGCAAGTGCACTGCAAAAAGAAAATCTACTTGGGTTAAAATTGTTGTCAGAGGAGTAAGAATTGTTGCATTATGTAGCTTTAAGACTGAGATGTTATAGCTTGTCTTGAATGTTCCCATTAAAGAGACCTATCTTGCAATCAGCTATTTTTATTGCTCAGAGATACCACAGAAAACATGAACTCTTGCTACAAGTAGTTTAGCCTCTCAACAGAACTAACCCGTTACTTTGCCTGGTTCTGCCACCTATGTGTCTCCATGGAGATAAACACGTTTCATGCCATATTGTGGGCCAAATCTATAACATCTCTTTGGAGACAAGGTGGCTGTTCCCCCATCAGAAAAGCTACACATAAATTCATAAATGTGAAAAAATCTGACTCCTAGGGCAGATGATTTTGATTGAAACTAGAAAATATATTAAAACTGGCCAAAAATTTAAAGAAATCCAAATCAATAGTGCTACAAACGGAATTAATCTAATCTAATTTTAATTAAAATTACTCAAATCAAGATTATTTTTCTGAATTCAAGTGATTTTAACACACAGTAATCTTCAGATTTTGCAGTGTACTGGGCTGTAACAGAGAGCTCAGACGACTGTCAGGCATGTTTGTCTAACTTAATCTGTAGGGTGTGGTCAAAACGGTCAAGCGGTCAGAGTAACTGTCTTTTAAGGTTAAGGCTCTTATTTTGGCGAGGTTTCGTATCCTGAAAACTTACCATCTTAGACGGTCTCGCACTGGATTTAAATGTTTCTTCTTTCTGGATGGGGAAAATAAAAATAATACAGTCATCCACTAGTACATCATAAATCTTTCTGTAGTTCTACATTTAATCATCAAACTAAGTTATTTGGTTTTGGTCAGAAAAGCAACAGCAGCAAGTGGTAGCCTGAATACTTGACTAAATACGAGGTGAGATTTTTATACTTGTTCCAGGGGACAACTTAGTGTTTTTATGAAATGCACTCACACAATATAATAATATCCATAACTCTATCCAGAGCCTGAGGTTTGGAGCTGTGCAAAAACAGGTTGCAACCATGTGCTGCACGGACTGTTCTGTTCACAGCAAAGATCAACACTGCCCCTGTGTGCTAAGTACAGGCTACAACATGAATAGGAGTTTGTAGGCCTATTGTTTTATTTTTGAAAGTAGCCTAAAGCAACAAAACAGGACTTCATAACATAACTTCATAACATATGATAAATATAATGTAGTTATATGTAGTTTGTGTTCATACCAGAAAAGTCCAGCTGTGGTCAGGCTTTCAACACAGGTCATCTTGGCAAAACAAATACTTAACGTTAAATATCCGTATATATTGCTTTATAATAAATAGAAACTACTACATTAAAAAAAAAAAACAAAAAAAAAACAAAACACATTTACATTAAAAGTTTGACTGATTCTGTAAAAGTGTAAGTATAAATTATGTGCCTATATTTTTTTTATAATCTTCTAACACGTTTAAGTTAAACAGAAACCACGTGGACACCTTTTGTTATAGGACACATTTAACGTTACATTAAAAGTTAAGACTGTTTCTGTAAAAGTGAAAATATAAATTATTACCCTATATTTAAATAATCTTCTAACAAATTTAATCCAGTTAAGTTCTGATTTCTGCACGTTAGAAAATAGAAATACTTACATGATAAACCATTGTTGCTCTTTCAACACGCTAGCATGTATGTGCCAATTTACACTTTTATTAATTAGCACACTGTTTTATTTAGGTATAATTTCAATTGCCACGTTGAAAATGTAAACACAATTGAAAATACATATGATGTAAAAGTAGGTGGACACGTTTGTACAGAAGTTGGGGCTTGTTATCGTTCTATTACCAAGAAATAAGCGTGTGACACAAATAAGGTAAGCAAATCAGGTAATGAAGCTAACGTAATATCGTAAATCCGCGCTTCCTGTTATGTTCCTCCCACTTCCGGCCGACCGACTCCCACCTGAACCGTGTCCAGGGAAGACTACCTGCGAGCTGGGTGTGTTTTTGCCATTGTCCCGCTCCTGACCTACTTCTTCACAGATATTTCAAGAATTTGGATACTTGAGAGTGGCCATTATTAGCAAGGTAAGACTATTTTAGCATTTTATTTAACAGAAAACTTAAGATCGCTAATATTATGAAGTCAATCACCACTTCATTGATCTATTGTTAATGAGAGACATGCCATTCATTGTATAGGCTATATTTGTAATTCAGTGGGTCAAATTAATGTTTCCTTTTTAATTCACTTCAGCACTTATAGTTGATACACCCTAGTTCTTTCTTGATGACATTTATTGATCAAACTTATTTCTTTATTATAGGGCCAATTAATTAATTAATGCAATGTAGTTTTAGTTTTTTGGCCCAGCAGATTTACCCAAAACAGTGATTTGTCCCTGGTTTATACAAAAAAAAATCCCTGGTGTCCTTATTTTGACCAATTTAATACCTGCCAACAGTAAAGAAGAATATAATTGTAATTTCTTTAGCGAAAATACAGAAAAATGCTTATAAATGACCATAAAGCAAAAAAATGCAATGAGAAAAGATCCTCAGATTATATACTGACACACAAGTGAGTCAAGAATAGACAATGTTACACGCTCTTTTCACAATGTTATTTATACCACTCATCCCAAATCTGGTCACCCTATATTAAAACAAACGTAATTATCTAGAATACAGATAATCCATGTTGTTTTACTTGCCATAAGACCAATTTTATACCCTATGGTCTAGTTTATTATAATTACGTTGCTCTTGTAAAGTAGTTGTCCATAGTTGTCCATTGTTTCATTAATCTTACATAAATATTGCATTGCAAGCTCAATATTTGAAGTGCTTTCTTATGCACACACATACTTTCTGTAGCCTGCAGCTGTATTAAGTTGAGCTACTGTACCAGCTTTTCGAGAACACCTCCCAGCTATATTATACATTCTCTATGAACTACCGTCGTCATGAATAAATGTAACAAGTTTTAAAGTTTTCAATGCGCAAACTTTTCACAGTCAGTTGAACATTTGCAAGGGGATTTGAAGGATCTTTGCATGGTCTTCGTTGCTCCAAAATCATGTCTGAGCTCGCCACACATTCCTCACCTGAAACCTCCCTTCTCTCCTCAACTTTATTACACATATACTACACTCCAGTTTGCCCCATCTAATCAATCTGATCTATAGCCAATTGCATACTATTTAAAGGTCCCATATTACAGTGTTTTCTAATCTGTTATAATGTTTCCTTATCACAAACATACCTGGAGTTGTATTTTGTTTCATTCACATGTTGACCACACAAACGCTCGATATTTATCCTGTGTTCCTCTCTCTAAGCAAAAGGTAAAATCTGTTAACTTGAAAACTACTGCTTCATGACATCACAAGGTCAAACAGAGCATTATGATCTTTGGAGATTTAGAGTAATAACAAAGGATTCCTCAAACATGTGTGAATGAAGCAAAACACAATTCCAGGTATGTTTTGAGGACGTAACAACATTATAACATGGGTTACACCTCACAAGAGTCAATTTTGAGAGTCAACATAGGACCTTTATTATAACCTAAAATGTTTTTCAATTTCTAATCATAGTGTTGTGATTGCTATGTGAAGAATCTTGGATAGATTTTATGAGTGACATGTGAAAGTGTGTGCCAGCTTTGTTAAATGCACACAGTATAACTTTTCTGGTACAGGGTATGTCTGCTTGTTTCCATGGAGATGCTATTTCTTTCCCTGGAATGTTTCACAGTAAACTTACATTTATTCAATTACGAGTTCAATTGTTTTAACCACAAAAATGATACCTTGAAAAACATGCAATCTTACTGTGAGCAGGGTTGCCTTTCCACAGATCTGACCTGTAACTTGCCACTTCATGGATAAAGATAAGTTTAGTAATGCCATACTGTGGAACAATCCAGGCGAAGCAATAATATCTCCATGGAGACCGCCTTTATCTTTATCTCAACTAAACACTGTGATTTAGTTTAGTAGTAGTTCCCTATCTTCATATTAAAGGGATAGTTTGTGTTTTTTTATGTGAATCTGTATGTCGTCCCCTTCAGCAGTGTCGTGCATTAACGCTGACTTACCCCTGACAGTGTCCTCTGAGCCGAGTTCTGCCCCGGTTCTGGCGCTGATGAAAGTAGGTCCGGCAAGTTAGCTGGGACATTAAATAAAGCTTGTTTTTCTTCCCAAAACAATAGCCGTTTCTCAATTCAGCGAGTGCACGGTTTGGAGCGTGCTTGGAGGGGGATGTGCGTCATATCCGGCGTGACAACTGCTGTTCCATTTCGTTTTTGTCCCATGCCCAGTTAAAACGCGGTCCAAACAATGCAGTCGTTTCCATGGAAAGCGAGGCATGCACACTCAAAAGCCCCAGCATGCACAGCGCGGCAGGATATATGACTACAAAGATGGACTCGCCAGCAACATCGCCATGTGACAGTTGCGACTTCACTATAAAATGTGTGTACTGGTTCACCTCACCTACAACTGTGCTACATGAAACTCTTCATAAACTACGCTAAACGTGTGACGGTAGCCGTAACGGCATAGTTCACAGCACCTGTATTACCGTTCACATGCTTTTTCCCTTACACTTCTATATTTCCTTTGCTGTTGTAATGCTGGATATTCTACAGTATCGCCATGTCCCAATTCCAAGTATTACTAGTCGCAATAGAATAATATTTTTGTCTTTAGGAAACAAGGAGCAGACCACCCGGCTCATTGAGCTGAGGCGGGACCTGTTCCATTTCGCAGACGCCCATGTGATCCACGGACTGTACTCAGGGCTGAGCGAGTATGAACCGCCTCAACTGCAGGCTGAGACCACGCTCTGAACCGTGCACTCGCTGAATTGGGAAACGGCTAGTATTTGTCTAAAAAGTGATATATTTGCGTCACAAAACAGTTGCCCACAAAAGAGACAGAAGTCATAACCGCTTGGTGCTATTTTCTCTCGAATCGTATCACTGCGCGCCTATTATTATTATTAGCCTGTTCACTTGTAAGTGGCGATGTTTACAAGTCACTCATGGATTGATTCAATTTATCCTTCAGTTCCTACACAAGAAAGTGCATTATAGTTTTTATTCTTCAAGTATTTACAGTATATTTTAAAGGTTCCATGGCATGAAATTTTCACTTTCTGAGGTTTTTGAACGTTAATGTGAGCTCCCCTACCCTGTTTAGCCCCCCCCCCATGGTTAAAAGTTGCGAAATGTCTAAACTGAGCATTTGCGATCCTTTTCTGCGTTACAAAAAATCGGAGCTCAAACGGGCGATTTTGAACAAGGCACCTTATTGACATCAGATCGAAAAAAGAAATGCAAATGCAGTTCCACCCCCGTCTGTCTGTACTCAGCGTCTCTGTAAATCACGCCCAGAGAGTTTGGACTGCGAATGCGCTAGGCAATGCGAAATGTGTTTTTTAAATTTGCCTGGAGGTACGTCCGAGTGTTTCTAGGCTCGGAAGTCCTTTATCTGAGCCTCTGGACCTTTGAACAGCAGTGGTTTAATTTTATTTTCTGTGGAAATGTGTTTATTTTTCAATGGAACGCTTCAAATCTCTCCCCCCGTGCAAAAACAAGGAAATGGATCAGCTGAGAGCTCAGAGCAGAGAGCGGAGAGTTTGGCCACGCCCCCACCCTCTACTATAGGCCAGCTCTTTTCTCCTCATTTGCAGTGGAGTGTTCAGAGAGAGAAAAATTACTCTTTCTCATCTTATCTCTGTTTCTCATGCACTGAGTGTTGATTTTGAAGAAGGATTCATTTACAGTATTAGGGAACCATTAAGGAGCCATATAAAAGCATCAAGAAGTACCATGTCATGGGATCTTTAAATACTTTTGAACAGGATCATGATCTCTGGAGATACGTCGTGGGAGCTGTCTGTTCAGGTGGACCTAAAAGAAGGAGAGATGGAGTCCATGAAATTTAAGCTTCGAGTCAAAGGAGATCTGCACATCGGTGGTCTAATGCTCAAATTGGTCGAAAAGATAAGTAAGTAATACTATTTGTTTTACTTCTATTTTATTGCAAATTTAAGATATACTGATCTATGGTATAGGGACCAGTCCTGGTTTAGACTTGGATTAGGCTGTGTAAATCATAGTTGAGACTGAATGAAATGAGACCTACAATTAAGGTGCATTCACACTCTTTATTTGGGAGTGATTTGAGTACAGTTTAGTGATGGAATGTAACAAAGTAAAAGTAGTTAAGTACTGTACATTTTAAGTGCCTGTACTTTACTTAAAGGGACAGTGTGTAAGATTTTTACCTGTTAATTACATAAATTGAAGATACCCATTCAAAAATACATTGTTTTCCAAGCCTTTTCACTTCCATCATGAAATCAAAGTATTCTTTTGGACTTAGATATACGGGGTAGTCACATTCCCCATATAGAGGCAGCCATTTTGAATACGAGAGCCGCAGAAGGACATTTGGGCTCATCCTTCGCCTCGGCTCCTGCTAACAGCTGCTTAGCCGCGCTGCATTTGGGAGCGGAGGAGCGAAGGAGAGAAGGGGAAGGGGAGGGGGGAAGGGGGGAGCCTCGTGTAAACAAGCATGCTGCTGTATCACACTTGTAATGGATCTAAGACGTATTTTGGACTAAATTGTTTTACTGGATTTTATTCGCTGGATCCTTATGGACAGATTGAGGCCAAGTTTATGGTGAAATACAGAGTTTGACCTGTGCAGAGCCTTCAAAGGTAAGCTAAGTAAGCTAAGTTTTGTGCTTTTCTGTATAAAAGCCCAATGTGCTCGGGGAGTGATTGTTTTGCAGGGAAATGAATTGCATAGTCAAAAAGAGGAGACTGTAAGGTTTCATTTGATGTGTAGATTGTCATGAATCATGATCGGGATTGTGTGTTTTCATGCGAAAAGAAAAAAAAAAAAAGTGAACGGGGAACCGTATATACGTGTATACAGCGGCGCGCGATTCGTGCGCGGGCACGCGAGCTTTCGGCGCTACAACGCGCCCGGGTGACCCTCGAGGTCTGCCGTAGCCAAAAGAGGAAGTGCATGGTACCTACACCACCTATGCGCCACGAATCCTACACACTGTCCCTTTAAGTACCGTAGCTTTTAAAGTGGATACTATTTACTTTCTGTACATTTGAGTGCATTTATCTGTACTTTCTACTACATTTTTGAACAGGACTAAAAAGGAAAAGTATCATTACTGTTTGAGACCTGCTGAAAAGGCTGAGGGTTTATACAAATAATAACAGCTAGGAAGTAGTTTTAAATTGTTTCTATTGAACAAAATTCCGCACAAATCGTCATAAAGCTTCATAAAACCTCCAAAACCTGTGAAACACTTTTTACTCTTTAAGTACATATTAAATATTACTTTCATTTAAGTGGATTTTTTCATGTGTTACTTTTACTTTTGCTCTGGTATCTGGGCTTTCACTTAAGTAACCAAATCAAGTACTTCTTCCACCAATGGTCCAATTTAGTCATGATGTAGACTTGGCTTGGTCCTGTTCTAGGCCTCTTTTAGTCCTAGTTTTGTTCCTGGTTCAGTCCTTGTTTTTATGTGTTGTGTGAGCAAGTGTGAACGCATCCTAAGGCTGAACTAGAGCAGGACAAAACCAGGGCTAGAACAGGACCAAATCAAAACAAAGTCTGGTTCCAGGGTCAAACCTAGAACCAAAAACAATTGGATTGACAACTAAAGTAACACTTTTTTCATTTAGTTGTTTACTTCTTTAGTCTGTCTAGTCCCAGTTTAGTATAGTTGGTCTAGTTTTAGTTGTTGTTTGATAGACCTCATGTATTCCTGGTTTGGTTTAGAGACATTAACGTGGTGGTGGTACTAACTTGTACAGCATATTTGTGTCCCACCACAGAAGCTGAGGGCACATGTCGGCAGTACAGATTCTCAGGAAATGTGTTTTTTTGTGTTTTTTTGTTTTTTTTTCCCAAAATTTGTGATTTTCGTTTTTTTTGCAAAATGTGCTAGTTGAGATCATGAAGAAGCCTCTCCATGTTTCAGATAACAGCATTAGTGATGTTAAAAACATACATTTTTAATTTCAAAAATGCTTGTTAGGCAAGGAGGGCTGAAGAGACCAAACTCTGAGAGGCTGTTTCTGGAATTTCGGAGATCTGCTATGGCTGCTTTCAAATAGAGAGAACTTTTTAAAATATTGTCAGATTTTCACATGTAAGACATCACTGGAAAGCTTACAATCTGTACTTTCAGAATCTGTGAATAACTCAAAACGCCTCCGCGATGACTTGGTATTGGTTTTCCTGCGGTTGGACACATTTTCTATAGATTTGCTTTGGTCCCATTCTAATCCTTTTTTACTTCTGGTTTAGTCCTGGTTTAGTCTCAGTTTTGATGTGGTGATTGTGCAAGCGTGAACACACCCTGAATGTAAATGTAATGTAAAATGTTTTGTATTTGTATTGCAAGGAAAAGGAATTTATAGGAATACTTTATAGGAATAATTTATAGGAATTTGATTAAATTCCAATACTATAGCTTTAAGAATCTGCCCATACCGGATACCAGTGCAGAGACTGAAAACAGCACTTATTTCCTTAAAACAAAAATAAAATGAAACAGAACAGATCCAAATGTGGTATGTAGTATCTTTTATCTATCTCTTAAGTATCCACATAACATATTTGTGTTTATAAAAGTTTGATCTATTTGAAACGATGTTCAAGCATAATAACATTAAAGAAGAAATACAAAGAAATGGCATCAATGAATTATGAACATAGTGAAAAATACTAATTCTAATCCTCATTTTTTCAAAGTTTAAAAAGTTCACAGTTAGCTTTATTGTCAATTCTGCCATAAATGTTCAACGTATAGTGAATCGAAATTGCGTTTCACTCTGGCCAAGCAGTGCAAAAAGACAAAATACAATACAGTATAAAGACAATATAAAAATAAATACCTATTTACAGATATCCAAAATGTGCAGTGTTTTTTCTTCTCTTAATAATTCGTGCAAACTTACCTGTAACAGGAAACTGAAAGTTTTAAGTTTAGGAAAGGGGGCAGGATTAAATAAATTCTACTTCTTCCCACTCCTTTTAGTGGCCTTTGCGTGTCCATCTTTCATTTTGATTATGACTGCTCTTGCAATTTTATTATTCGTGACATGACTTCTGTTTTATAGTTTGCATGTTTAAAATAAAATAAAATAAATATTACAAGATCATCTGGGCCAACTACAACCAGTAAATAGTCTTATTACTTATATTTATATATATATCCAACCAGGATATTGGCTGAACCCATATTTAAAGGGATATGCCACCCCCAGGTCAAATTTGGGCATCTCCCCACAGTCCAGAGACTAAAACAAGTGATGAAAAGCATTTTCCTGGTCACCCAGCCATTGTCCGAGTCTGTTAGCACTGACCGCCGCGCACAGCTGCAGCTACTCCGCGTTAGACTGGAGTCTAACGTCGCCAGAGAAAGATTTCGGCCAAAAGGAATTAATTTGCTCGATGCTTTTCCCAATTACTTTCTGTGTAGTGCGCATTCATATCGAGTGCAAATAAATGTGCAAATCAACACGGAGAACTTGCCTTGGTCATTTTGGGTGGGAACTATTTTTCAGTGCGGAAAAAGAAAGCCGAAGCACACACCACGCAGCGTAACGGGGGAACTCCCTTCCTGGTGCGTAAACAGGGATTCCCCTGTCCACGTGGTGCATGCTTTGTCTGTCTTTTTCCGCACTGAAAAATAGTTCCCACCCAAAATGACCAAGGCAAGCTCTCCGTGTTGATTTGCACATTTATTTGCACTCGATATGAATGCGCACTACACAGAAAGTAATTGGGAAAAGCATCGAGCAAATTAATTCCTTTTGGCCGAAATCTTTCTCTGGCGCCGTTGCCTCCAGTCTAACGCGGAGGAGCAGCAGCTGCGCGCGGCGGTCAGTGCTGACAGACTCGGACAATGGCTGGGTGACCAGGAAAACGCTTTTCATCACTTGTTTTAGTCTCTGGACTGTGGGGAGATGCCCAAATTTGACCTGGGGGTGGCATATCCCTTTAAAAGCTGATATCCAATCTAGCAAATTGTTCAGTATCAGTGCCGATATCTAACATCCAAGAACCAGTATTGGATTGGTGTATTCCTAATGATTTTTACTATTTACTTGAATGAATAAAATGGATAAATATATACCAACTTTGGCACGCTGGCTTACATTGCTTAGCTGATATAAAAACACTCACTCATTGGCCTATAAACATACAAATATTGATACAGTTTTCATATTTTCAATTTTCAATTCATCTTTATTCCAGACTCATGGTCCATTTTTTTTTAAACAGACAAGGACAGTCACAATACAAAACAATAAACATTTACGTTTTTAAAAGATGCCATACCAATGTCTCCACAAATTGGACTGACATCATATTGCACTGAGTTTCAAATTTGTTAGTGCCATTATTATTCCATTGTCTGATTTGTTCAGTCTGCAGATAAAACTATACATTAAAGTTCTTAGTACAGCTTGCAGAGTGTTCACTCGTGCAGTGACAAACATGTCAGTCGCACTCGTCCATCGTGGCCTCCTCAAAAGCACGAGGAGGCCATGATGGACGCAAAGTGTCCATCGTGGCCTCCTCGATGGACGCAAAGTGTCATTGTAGACACCTGCAGTCTTTGCAAACTGGCTTTTTTGTAATTAATCCAGAGGTGGACTGTGTACAGTGGTGAACAATACGATTTAACATAATTTGTACAAGAGCCAAACTTACGCTCAAGAGTATTTGCCTGAGCATAGAGCATCTTACATTGTCTCTACAGATCATCATCATCTGCCATGTCTGCAGTGATGACATGCCCAAGGTATTTCATTTTTGTTGTAACACAACATTCGACAGGCAAAGTCAGGATATCTCATGTGCTTGTCTTCTCTGGTCCTACAGACCATGACCATACTCTTGGTTGCATTATACTTTATATCGTGCTCCACACCATAAGCTGAACAGATATTGAGTAACTGCTGGAGACCAGGTCATCTGCATACAATAATGAGCCACACAACCAGTTTTACATGTTACAACACAACAATCAAAATACGCACAATGTATTGGGGTACACCCTTCTGAATCAACTTCATAAATAACTTCTGGTTATTCACCCGATCATATGCTTTGGATGCATCTAAAAAATATAAAAAGAGTTCTGCCTCTTTTTTTCATCAATAATCTCTTGTAGAGCATACACACACATGTTTGTGCCCAGCATAGCCTTAAACCCAAACTGATTGTCTGCAGATTTAATAAATTGTGAGATCCTGTCCACCAGGATTATTTCAATCATTTTGACACTATGCTGGCCAGAGTTATAGGCCTGTAATTGTCAGAACTGCCAACTTTCCCAGTCTTATCTTTAATGACAGGGACTAGCAATATAGTTAACACAGAGTCAGGTAAAAGGAAAGTAGTGACACAGATGGAAAGCAATGGTGCTAACCTCACACTTGCAAACTTTAAATGCTCTGCTGAGACTTCGTCCTGCCCACTGGCCTTTTTGTTGTTTGGTGATAGCTTTAAGGACTTCATGTGACAGGATTACATCTGCATGGTCAACATCATTCAAAATACAAGGCTTGCCCTGAACACAGTTAAATAAGCCGCTGTAGTGCTGACGCCAAATCTCCACAAGTGATGACAAACTCCACAATGTTCTCAGTGCCAGAGGTCCCATCTATTGCTCATGGCAGTGACGATTTACTGGCAGTCATTCTTTTTACTTCTTTCTAAAAGTCAAATGTGTTGTTACAAGAGAGTTTTCTGGCCATCGAGTCCGCTCTCAGAGCTTGTTCATTCTTGGTTATAAAATGCACTGCATACTTATATCAAGCATTTGTGACCCTCTTTTGTTCATAAACAGGCCCATGTCTTGCTCTTCCTGACATTATCCACTCCTGGGAAGCTTCTTGTGCTTTAGCATAGAATTCAGCCACATGGGCATTCTTCCCTGGGCTTCCTTTCTTTTTAGATTTTGTTTTTAGAAGGGACACACTTGACTTAAACAACAGTTTGACAGTCTCCTCAGCTGATCTGTGTTCAGAATTTTTGCATTTGTCGTCCCTGCACATGACTGCTTCCTTGGGCAAGTGGATATTTCTAAGCAGATTATTATTGTTCACAGAATAGGACAACATTTCTTGATATTGAGCTGTTTTGGTTTAGTTTAGTTTCAGTTTAAGAAGTCCCCCCGATAAGCCACACCTATGTATGCCTTTCCTTTTCTTCACACGGTCTCTTTGTTTTACTATAATGCTTCATCTCCACTCGCCCTCAGGTCCAAAGTTCAACTAAGATCAGATCTGTTTGAAGTGCCTTTTCAACTCAGTGGATATTACCAGTGTTTCAGGTGAAATCCATTGTCATAATATTGAAATAAGATGAATGAATGATATAGTTATTATCCAGTAATTGTTTTTGCTTATGGAATTTACTATAATACATTTTTAATATATATTACCAGTGGTGAAAGTAGTTTTCATTTCTTACAGGTGCTATAATGTCCAGTGCATCACTTTACCGTAAAAAAAAAAAAAAAAAACACTTTTTTTACCCATTTTTTTTTTTTTAACATTTTACACCTTTTTCATAGATAAATAACTTTTTTAATACTTAATACTTAATTATTTCATATTTTTTTGAGTCAGCATAAACCCTCTCTTACAGGTGCAGGCAGCGCGCCGGCCTTAAATCTTTTACCAGTGCGCAGCACCGCCTCACAATGGTTTAGGCACTTTCACGGCTACAGTCAGATAAGTTTTGACAATCCTTGCTTAACAGACTGCAGATATCTCTGCACGAGAGTTTCGGGTAGTTTTCAGTTATTCTCGAATGGCATAGTGTGGTTGTTTGTGTTTTCTACTTAATAGTAATAGTAATAGTAATACTTTTTTTTTCAAATGTGGGTCTTGGCCACCATTAACCATATTCTCTTAGCGGTGCTGCATACCGGCTGTGAATTTTATACCGGTGCTGCATTCCGGTGCGCACCGCTTTACTTTCACCACTGTATATTACAGATATAATACTGATATTTTAATCCAAGAAAAGGTTTTAACTATCATCAGTGCCTTCTTAGATTAATAATTTCACATATAAAAAAAAAAAAAGTTATATCTTGACTTGATATCTTGATTTTGGACCAATTTGAGTCCTGTACACTTTGTCCTGTTCTAGTCCTGGTTTAGTCCTACTCTAGTCATAGCTTAGCTCTGGTTTAGTCCTGATCTAGTCCTGGTTCAGTTTGGCTGTGTTAGTTGTGAATGCTCCTTAAATGTAAAATAATGTAATACAGAGTTAAATGTTTGGTTTTTTTACTCTTTATTTCTATGAATGAAATGAATGAATGCATATACCAACACTCACACACTTGTTTACATTGCTTGAGACATAATAAATGAGTAATAGCTTGTCACCAACAGACGGATTTCAGATTAGCATCATTACATGATATCAGGTACTGACATCACTTCACCATATCAGGGCAGAGGAAGTGATTTTTGGTAGTGATGCATTTGATCCCTGCCTTTAGGCCATGAAAAGCCCTGTAATGTTGTGTAATAAAATAGGCAATGGCTTGAATAATAAAATCTGTTTTCAGGAGCACCCCAGGACTGGTCCGATCACGCCCTGTGGTGGGATCAAAGGAAATGCTGGCTCCTGAAAACTCATTGGACCCTGGATAAATATGGCATTCAGGTATTGGGGTTCACTGCAGTTTTGGAAATCTCTCTTATAGATGAAAATGAAGTAATTTTTCATTCGAACCACACTCTGTTATGGTAAACTTTTATAGCCACAGCTCAGGACTATAAACAGTAATATTGTTTGAAGGGCCCATACTGTGCTGAGCTTTATTGTGTGTATGTTTTTTCCTCATCACACATATGTTTAACAGTCCTTCTCTCAAACAGAAAAAACTCTGTTACACCTTGTGATGTCATGTAGTAATACAGGAAGTGCCCTACTGCATTTTTAAACTCCATACACCTTCACTAGAATCATTTGGATAATTTTAGCCCTGGAATTGCCCATCTCTACTGAACTAAAGGTAAAAGCTTGAAAACTACTGTTTCATGATATCACAATTTGGAACAGAGCATTTTGAGCTTTGGCGATGTAGAGAGACTAATAATAAAGGGTTACTCAAACATGTGTGAATGAAACAACACACAACTCCAGGTATGTTTTTGAGGAGGTAATAGCATTCTAACATGGGGAAAATACCTAAATCTGCAGGGTTTGTGTGTTAAACATGTGTGAATGAAACTGTGACGCGGGGTCTATTCTACTGTAATTATGATGGCTTAGTCAGAAGGATGTTTTGATTATTTAATTAAGGAAGTTCCCAAAAGAAGAAAGTTTGAAGAGTGCTATATACAAGACAGTGAAACAAACAAAAAAAAATTACAATATATACACACAACCGCAGAGATCTGCTCCATAAATCATAAGCTCTGCTGCTACGTTCTCTGTACAGCTCCAAGTCCAGACTGACTGAGGTAGGGAGTGTGGCCCCCTTTTATCCACCAAGGCTCCTCCCCCCAGCCAATTAACACAAAAATACTAGGTTTTCCCCATTAAAACCCATTTAACTTACCTGGCCAGCCAAATGATATCTCTCTGTATTTCCTATACACCGCGATACCATTTGGACACTCTCCATCTACTCTCGCTCCTCCGGTTCCAAACCGACTCCACGATTCTGATTCGTTCAAAGATGGTGACGTCAGTGCACCCGCCTTTGCCCGCAAAGTCACTCTTAGGCAGCGGAAGTTCCGCCTCAGTTTTGAATCAAGATGGCGCAATCTCTGATTGGTTCACTTAGCTGTCTGTCTACGCGCAACCGCAGCACATTCTGTGGATCAAACGTTACCAGACTCACTCGCTGGTACAGCGATGAGTCATGGATTCTTCCAGGCAACCATTTAACAATAATAAAAAAAATATATAGAAAATACATTGGAATACAGTGTGCAACATGTCCCTGCACCTGTATCAGCACCAGTAATAATAACATTGATAAATTCCCTATATTTCTCATGATGTCACTGTGACGTCAGATGCCAATGTCCCGCGCATGACGAAAGAAAACGGAAGTCCGATTGGCGCTCGGTTTGGCAATGAGCGTTATGAATGGGAGATGGATACTGGTTTGGAGTTTGGTGGAAAACAAAGTTATGGACATGAAGGGTTCAACAGTGGACTTGTGTGCACCCAAGACTACTGCGGTGGTGAACGGACAGTAAATATATAGCAGCAAACAGCGTGGACAGATGGGAAGCGGGACACGGAGCGCAAAACAGCGAAATGAATGAAACCGGCTAAGCGGCGAGCGCGGGCTGTTTGGGGATACTTACGTGAGCGCTTTGACGGAGCTACTCTGTCAGAGAAACAAAACAGAACTTCAGGTCTGTTTGTGATGAGAAAACATACTGGAAACATGCTTATAACATACTGTAGATAAAAAAACATAATATCAACCCTTTAAAATAGCTTTTTCAAACACAGCCTTATTTAAATAATTTTTCACTGTGTTTTTTCCCATAGGCTGATGCGTTCCTGCGCTACACTCCTCAACATAAGCCTCTGTTACTGCAGCTCCCAAACATGAAAACCGTCAGAATGACCGTCAGCTTCTCCAACGTGGTCTTCCGAGCTGTGGCTGAGATCTGCCAAATTCTAAGTGAGTCCTGCCTTTTTATTTTAGTTTATTTAGTCCTGGATAACAGTCAAAATAGCACTGTTTAAACAATATTTTACAATATCAATACTTCAGCAGTACTTTTGTCAGTACTTACATAAAACTTAAAGATTCAAGATCCAAAGACTTAAAGGTCCCATGGCATGAAATTTTCACTTTCTGAGGTTTTTGAATGTTAATGTGAGCTCCCCTACCCTGTTTAGCCCCCCCCATGGCTAAAAGTTGCGAAATGTCTAAACTGAGCATTTGCGATCCTTTTCTTTTCTGCGTTACAAAAAATCGGAGCTCAAATGGGCGATTTTGAACAAGGCACCTTATTGACGTCAGATCGAAAAAAGAAATGCAAATGCAGTTCCACCCCCGTCTGTCTCTACTCAGCGTCTCTGTAAATCACGCCCAGAGAGTTTGGACTGCGAATGCGCTAGGCAATGCGAAATGCGTTTTTTTTTATTTGCCTGGAGGCACGTCCGAGTGTTTCTAGGCTCGGAAGTCCTTTATCTGAGCCTCTGGACCTTTGAACAGCAGTGGTTTAATTTTATTTTCTGTGGAAATGTGTTTATTTTTCAATGGAACGCTTCAAATCTCTCCCCCGTGCAAAAACAAGGAAATGGATCAGCTGAGGCTCAGAGCGAGAGCGGAGCGTTTGGCCACGCCCCCACCCTCTACTATTGGCCAGCTCTTTTCTCCTCATTTGCATTCAAGCAACAATGCCCATTATAGAGTGTTCAGAGAGAGAAAAAATACTCTTTCTCATCTTATCTCTGTTTCTCATGCACTGAGTGTTGATTTTGAAGAAGGATTCA
Organism: Paratrypauchen microcephalus; assembly: GCA_036785185.1. Taxonomy (NCBI): domain Eukaryota; kingdom Metazoa; phylum Chordata; class Actinopteri; order Gobiiformes; family Gobiidae; genus Paratrypauchen; species Paratrypauchen microcephalus. The sequence goes on along the minus strand of JAVJIX010000031.1, from coordinate 4,233,613 downwards.
TTTACAGTATTAGGGAACCATTAAGGAGCCATATAAAAGCATCAAGAAGTACCATGTCATGGGATCTTTAAAATGTATGACTGGAGACTATTTCCTAAATTGTAAGCTGTTTCTTAATTCCTGTAGTTTTTGTAATTTGTTTGTGCCGGATCAACCAAGTAGCTTTAAATACATTTTCTCAGCAGCTTCAAGATGCACTATATAGTCACCTTGTTTTGTATGGAGATGTTATTGTTTCCTACGATGTTCCACACTATGAATATATACTCAACAAAAAATATAAACGCAACACTTTTGTTTTTGCTCCCATTTTTCCTGAGATGGACCCAAAGATCCAAAATTCACTCCAGATACACAACACTACCATTTCTCTCAAACATTGTTCACAAATCTGTCCAAATGTGTGACAGCGAGCACCTCTGCCCCGCCGAGACAATCCACCCCACCTCACAGGTGCGCCACATCAAGATGCCGATCCGACATCATGACCAGTGCACAGGTGCGCCCCAGACTGCCCACAATAAAAGGCCACCCCGAAATGTGCATTTTTTTTTTTTTTTTGCTTTATTGGGGGTCTGGGGACTCAGAACCAGTCAGTATCTGGTGTGACCACCATTTGCCTCATGCAGTGCAACACATCTTCTTCGCATAGAGTTTATCAGATTGTCAGTTGTGGCCTGTGGAATGTTGGTCCACTCCTCTTCAGTGGCTGTGCGAAGTTGCTGGATATTAGTGGGAGCTGGTACACGCTGTCGTATACGCCGGTCAAGCACATCCCAAACATGCTCAATGGGTGACATGTCCGGTGAGTATGCTGGCCATGCAAGAACTGGGACATTTTCAGCTTCCAAGAATTGTGTACAGATCCTTGCAACTTGGGGCCGTGCATTATCTTGCTGAAACATGAGGTGATGTTCATGGATGTATGGCACAACAATGGGCCTCATCAGGATCTCATCACGGTATCTCTGTGCATTCAAAATGCCATCAATAAAATGCACCTGTGTTCTTCGTCCATAACAGCCTTTGAAGAGGAGTGGACCAACATTCCACAGGCCACAACTGACAATCTGATAAACTCTATGCGAAGAAGATGTGTTGCACTGCATGAGGCAAATGGTGATCACACCAGATACTGACTGGTTCTGAGTCCCCAGACCCCCAATAAAGCAAAAAAAAATGCACATTTCGGGGTGGCCTTTTATTGTGGGCAGTCTGGGGCGCACCTGTGCACTGGTCATGATGTCGGATCGGCATTTTGATGTGGCGCACCTGTGAGGTGGGGTGGATTGTCTCGGCGGGGCAGAGGTGCTCGCTGTCACACATTTGGACAGATTTGTGAACAATGTTTGAGAGAAATGGTAGTGTTGTGTATCTGGAGTGAATTTTGGATCTTTGGGTCCATCTCAGGAAAAATGGGAGCAAAAACAAAAGTGTTGCGTTTATATTTTTGTTGAGTGTATTTCTATATTTGTATGCTTTTATGGGTAGAAATGCACTGAAAAACATGTATTCTTACCAGACCCTCCAGGAATTCGCGATGTTGCGATTTGCAACTTCAACACAACTTCAGCCAATCCCCGTGAATTCAGGGCGGTGTTGCAATTTTGACCAATCACCGCAACTTTTCCGCAATTTTTACTAATTTTGACCAATAATCGGCGACGTATTGAACGCCGACCAACTTCCTTCTGTGTAGGAGACATAACTGAGATGAGGTGCACGGTGCGTTTGTGTGTGTGTGTGCGGCAGAGGCGGTGGGTCACGTGAGTGTGGGTGTGTGCACGTACGGAAGTGTGTGCGTGTAAAAGCGCGCGCTCACCTGTCACAGAGGAGAGAGTCAGGGTTGGGGTGTAGCCGTATTTTTTGTTGAACGCAAACCATTCATTCATCTTTCACGTTAATCTGTTCATCCTGCTGGTTTTATGAGTTCCATTTCATCCTGCTGCGCTGTCATAACTGTGTGCGCTCTTTTTGTAATGCACAAAACGCATATCTGGATCTCAGCGTATCTGTCACCATAGCCTCCTCTTTGCGCGCCACAAATCTGCGAGCCAGAGGACCCAACCTCATCTTCTCAGCGGCTAAAAGGTTTGAGTTTGGAAGCCGCAGCATTCTGTTTTACTTCCGTGTGACAAAACGAAACTGCGGCCGTGTCCCAGTTCCCAGAGCGCACAGCTCGGAGCGCGGCCCGAAGGGGGCTCAGACTGCAGTCAAGGAGGTGCACACTTGCTCAGCCCCGACTGCAGTCCGCGGACCGCTTAACGACTGCGGTCTTCGGACCACGTGTTAACTGCGCGTGGGACAAAAAAGAAATGAGACAGCAGTCGTCGCACCGGTGTACTGTCGAAATGTGTGACGCACATGCCCTTCGGGCCACGCTCCGAGCCGCGCACTCTGGGAATTGGGACACGGCTTCTGATGGCAAAGAAACATGTCTGCGGCGCCATTTGCACACAAAAATAACAGCAAAAGACCGTGCGAAACAGTTCCCCTCCTAGTAGTCATTTATTTTTGATGTTGGTAAGGTTGTTTTAGGACCATATCTGTGATCTCTGTGTCTTTGTATTATTCTTTGTCAGTAATAACTCAGTATTCAAAATATTACTCAATTTTAATTACAAAAAGCGAAAATCGCAACTTTCACTTCCTCCCGCAACAAAATCGCAACAAAAACCTTAAAAGCACCGCAACTTTCATCGCAACTTTTTGGAAAAGCTCCCGCAAATTCAGGCATTTTAGCCCGCAACAATCACAAAAAATGCCCGCGAAATCCTGGGGGGTCTGACTTACTGTGAGTGGGGTTGCCACAGTTGGTTTGGTTGCTTCACCTGCCTGTCTCTATGGCAGTGCTTCTCAATTATTTTCTATGACCCCCCCCCCCCCACCCCCCCCCCGGCGCACGACTATTAATAGTATTATTTGTCTAGAAAATTATTAGTACACCTCTGCATAACAATGTATCCTTTTATTAACATTAAAAACAAAAAAAGAAAGAAACTTCCAACAAACACTGCACTCTTTTTTTGCACTGAGGACTCAAATATTAATGTGCTTTTAATGCAGCTTTGTGCACATTTGTTTACGTTTTACAGAAACTAAACATAAAAACCACATGGTCCATTTGCATAAACTCAAAGCTCAGTGGAATATAACGTGTTTTTTCTGTGACAGAGGATGTTCTGCTGATGGCAAGTCTGTTCTGTGCGTATATCACGTATTTAAAGGGATATGCCACCCCCAGGTCAAATTTGGGCATCTCCCCACAGTCCAGAGACTAAAATAAGTGGTGGAAAGCGTTTTCCTGCTCACCCAGCCATTGTCCGAGTCTGTCGCCACTGACCGCCGCGGTAACTGGTGCTCCTCCGCCTTAGACTGGAGTCTAACGTAGCCAGAGAAAGATTTCGGCCAAAAGGAATTAATTTGCTCGATGCGTTTCCCAATTACTTTGTGTGTAGTGCGCATTCATATCGAGTGCAAATAAATGTGCAAATCAACACGGAGAGCTTGCCTTGGTCATTTTGGGTGGGAACTATTTTCCAGTGCGTAAGAATACAGTCGTATCACGCACCATGTTGTGCAACAGGGGAACTCCCTTCCCGGTGCGTAACTGGGATTCCCCTGGTAGCGTACTGCGTGATACGGCTGTATTCTTACGCACTGGAAAATAGTTCCCACCCAAAATGACCAAGGCAAGCTCTCCGTGTTGATTTGCACATTTATTTGCACTCGATATGAATGCGCACTACACACAAAGTAATTGGGAAACGCATCGAGCAAATTAATTCCTTTTGACCGAAATCTTTCTCTGGCGACGTTAGACTCCAGTCTAAGGCGGAGGAGCACCAGATACCGCGGCGGTCAGTGGCGACAGACTCGGACAATGGCTGGGTGAGCAGGAAAACGCTTTCCACCACTTATTTTAGTCTCTGGACTGTGGGGAGATGCCCAAATTTGACCTGGGGGTGGCATATCCCTTTAAGGTCGCCGAACCCTGCCCCAGAGCGACAACGAGAGCGCTACTGCCAACTACTGTTGTTGATGTGCAATTACACTTTCGTTCTAGTACAGTATGGCAAAAAAGCATGTTTCCCAGGGTCACACGCGCCCCCCCCTGGCATCACACCGCGCCCCCCCAGGGGGGCCCGCCCCACTATTTGAGAAGCACTGCTCTATGGAGAAATAAAAGTTCAATGTCAACTCCCCCATCATAAAAGTTACTTAGTGCACTTTTTTGTTCAATATCACAGAGGCTTTTTTTTTATCTGTATCTAACCTTTGCCGTTGAGTAAATAAATAGAAGACCACCTTTTTTGCCTTTTTGGCCCATTTCAGACATACGAAGATCAGAGGAGCTCTCCCTCCTGAGGCCTCCTGAAGACAAGAAAAAGAAGAAGAAAGACAAAAACTCAGCACTGGAGGAGCTCTGGGACATAGATGTGCTCACGAAAGGGGCAGGGGGCTCAGGTACCATTCTGAAATGCACTTTAGAATGGAAATCTTCAAAATCTAAAAGAAATATTTAATACTGGTTTAACCACTGCCTGCTATTTCTTCTTGTGTATTACTTTGGGGATATAAGATATAAGATAAGATAAGATATGCCTTTATTAGGGGGGGAATTCCAGTGTTGCAACGCACAGATCAAGAACAGTAGGAAAATGTAGCATACAATAAAACAAGATAATAAATAATGGCTTAAAATAATTTAAAAATAGACCTAAAAATAGACTCTCATTAATGATACATTGATACATTAATGATTTTTTACTTCATTATATTTCATACCAGGTCCCATGTATAGTAAAACCATGACAGCCACATACGACCCAGAAAACGGGATGCCCCTCTCCGCCACCAGTCTGTGGTTTGGAGAAAACCCTCTCGCTGAAAGCCAACCCAACCTTCCCCCCGCTGAGCTTGCCAAGATATACCAGCCCCTCTCTCTGGTGGACAAGGCCCACAACAACGCAGGGTAAAATATTTCACAAGACAAGCATATTGTAATCATAATAATTAGCTGTGGAGGTCATCATACTTAAATATGCAATATGTAACTTTTCCAGTGTAGGGTCCACCACTCGATTGTCTCCATGGAGATATTATTGCTTTGTGTGGAATGTTTCACAGTATGGCATTTATGCCACCAGACCAATTTACCAGTTTAATCCTTTATTATTAGTCTGTCTACATCTCCAAAGCTCAAAATGCTCTGTTCCACCTTGTGATGTCATGTTGTGGTAGTTTTCAAGTCAACAGCTACCTTTACCTTTAGTAGAGTTCAGTAGAGATGGGCAATTCCAGGGTTGAGTGTTCTAGTGTATATTTAAAAACACAGTGGAGCACGTCCTGTATTACCACATGACATCATAAGGTGTGTTTTCTGTTTGAGAGAAGAACTCAGCCTAAATATGCAGGTTTGTTTGCTAAACATGTGTGAATGAAACAAAACACAACTCCAGGTCTGTATTTAATGAGGGAACAACATTATAACAGTAATCCATTAGACAGATACAGTAAACATAGACAGGGCTAATGCCGTTGTGAGTATAAAAGAAAGCTACAGAGTATATCTTTAAAGGTGCCTGTAAAGGTCACTGTACAGTAAAATAAAATTATGATATTGAATAATGTGTTTATAATTTCTAGTTGGCTAGACTCCTCTCGTTCTCTGATGGAGCAGGATGTTTTTGAGGATGACAAGATGCTGCTTCGTTTCAAGTACAATGTCTTCTTTGATCTTAATCCCAAAGTAAGTGCCAAATATTTAATATTTAATATTTAATACAAAAATGTATTTATAATCCCTTTTTAATGAGGAATTGTTCATCTTTTTCAGTATGATGCAGTGAGGATTACCCAGCTCTATGAACAGGCTCGCTGGTCCATTCTGCTTGAAGAGATAGACTGCACTGAAGAAGAAATGCTGATGTTTGCCTCTCTGCAGGTCAGAATGCAAATACTGAAATATTAAAGTGCCCATATTACGATTTTTTTATGTCGCTTCCTCATCACAAACATACCTGGAGTTGTGTTTTGTCTCATTCATACATGTTTAACACACAAACCCTGAATATTTACCCTCTGTTCTTCTCTTAAGAAGAAGACATCCTTTATTTACCCCTGTAGGGAAATTATTTCTCTGTATTTGAGCTCATCTTTCAGGTGCCCAGGGGGCAGCACTGTGAAGGGTCTTGCCCAAGGTCTTGCTCATTGCCCGGGAAGATTTGAACCCAGGTCCCCCAGGGGAAAGTCAAGTGACTTACGAGTTGAGCTAACCAGCTGGTTTAGACCAAAAACACTCTTGTGATATCAGGTGGTAATACAGGAAGTGCTCCACTGTGTTTTTAATCTCCATGTGCCTTCACTAGAATCAGTTGGAGGTTTTACACCCTGACCTAAGCCTAACCCTTGCCAATCTCTAGTAAACAAAAGGTAAAACCTGGCTCTTAACTTGAAACCTACTACCACTATTAGGGATGTCCCTATCGGAATAGGACGTTACCTCCCGATCAGGATCAGATATATATGTATATATTCTTATTATTTTTTTAACATATCCTAGATGAGATCTATGGTTATGCGGTGAGTCTCACAGAGTGAGACTCCACACAGAAACATCAACGTGTGCGGCATGACGCGCTATTGGTTAAATGCACGGAAGCTTCGAGCTGCCTGCAAAAGTAGGCTGCATCAAAGTCTATTCAAGTTTTCAAGAAAAATGTGAAAGTGAAATTAATGAAAAGATATAGTAGTACTGCGCAGTAAAAAGATTATGTTGTATTATTATTATTATTGTTATTGTTATATATATTTTGTTGTAATATAATTTTGAGTTGATAAGGGGCAGATATCTTAAGCTTATGCTTCTTTCTGTTCCCTTTTCATTCATATTTAAGTTATAATTGTATAGATGCAATTGTGTTGCATCTGTTATTTTTTGTTTTGTTTTAACGAATGAAATAAATAAATAAATGAAAATGAAAATGAATGCCTGCACTTCGCAAAGCGCGAGTACAGAGAGGAGAGTCTTATAATAACGCTATAATGTTTGGTGAGTATGTCTGCGGTCTGGAAATACTATAAAGTTGATGACAAGTGGACGGACAAGGGGTGGAAAGGAAAGGGCGACATTTAACACAACAAACTGATACGGCACCTCAAAAACAAACACCCAAAGACGAGTCAGCTCACGCTGCAGGAGAGTTTGAAAAGGAGAGGAAAATGCCCTTTGACAGTGCGAAGGCACAGGAGACCACAGCCAGGAGCACAAATGATCACAATGAGTGACCTACCATTCGCCTTTGTAGAGAACCCTGGATTTCTTATGCTTATGGAGCACGTCGAACCTCTATTTGAAGTGCCATCTCGCCACTATTTCACCGAGAAGGGTACTTATAAGTGTACTTATAATAATAATAATAATAATAATAAATATAAGTGTACTTTTTTATGTATTATGTAAGTATCGGATCGGGACTCAAAATCAAATGATTGGAATCGGATTGGAGGGCCAAAAAACCTGATCAGGACTTCCCTAACCACTATGTGACATCATAAGGTGGAACGGAGCATTTCGAGATTTTGAACTGTAGACTAATATTTTAAGGATTACTCAAACGTGTGAATGAAACAAAACTCCGTATATGTTTTTGAGGAGCTAACAGCATTATAACACCTTTAAGGCATTAAACAACAATGTTATGTTATTGTCCATATAGCAAAATTTGTTTTATTCACTTGATCCATTTGCTTAACAATTGCATTATTCATACATTACATACTCCGACCATCAATCAAACACTCAATCACCAAATGTGTACGTAAGGTGAGTGAAGTGTCTTGCCTAAGGACACAACAGTAGTATGCACTGCTAGAGCCACTGTTGCCACACTTGCCTACTTTGCATTATTTTAATTTTGAAGAGAATAGAACTTGAACTTTCTTACCGTGAGGACAAACGTTTATTAAAATAAAAAGTTGACAAATTGAATTTCTCCTTTTGCCATGGAGTCTACCTGGACGACTGAGGGATGTTACACACGTAGTCAATTACTATTTCGTTACAGCCAGTAGTTGAGTTGTAAAATGAAACTGGGGGGGATGGTGAAATTTTTCATTTATGTGACATTTATGTGGCAATATATACACAGAATATATGTTATCACACACATACACACCCGCACACACACACACCTTAGTCCTGGTTCAAACCTGGTTTAGACCTGGTTTAATCCTGGTTTAAACCTGGTTTAGTCCTGTTTAGTCCTGGTTTAGACCTTGTTTAGACCTGGCTTAGTCCTGGTTTAGACCTGGTTTAGACCTGGTTTAGTCCTGGTTTAGTCCCGGTTTAGTCCAGGGCCCCTGCTGTCAGCTAATATGTCCCTTTGATGCAGAAATAATATGATAATATAGCTCACCCCATAAGAACACGGTCAGCTCCGTAGTTTGCGGTGTTGTCCGATAATTCGCGTGTCCACGTGTATGTGTGTGGAAACCGACATAATTATCCCGAGTCCCGAGGCGAGAGTTCCTTCTTACGTAGCATTAATGTAGCGTACATATTAACGTGGCTCGCTCACAGCTGATCAGTGAACAGGCGCAAACACAACAACGCTAATCGTCATGATTGGCGGGAGCGCGATTGGTGGGTAACTATTAGGGGTGGGGATTGGCAGAGAAGTCACTATTCAATTCGAATCACGATTCATATGCCACGATGCGATACTATCACGATGCATCACGATGCTTGAATTATTGTGATGCATTGCAATATATTCGACATACTTCAGTGAAAATGTACCAAAAAAAAAAAGAGGATAACTTAAATATCAGTGGCTGTATCTGGGTAGTGTCTTCAGTTTATACATAACTCTGTGCAACTCAATTCATAACTGAATTTATTGAATAACAAAAACAAATAAACCAAACCAATAACAAAAAAAGTGCATAGGATTTTTTCTAAAACAAAAAATGATGTTCAAACATTTGCCATTTTGGAGGTAGCTACCATCATAACAAACAATACCCTTTCACTAAGAAAAAAGTGCATAGGATTTATAAAAATAATAAACTAATAATTTATTTATTTATTTATTAGTAATTAATTAATACATTATTAATTGATAAATTATTAATTAATAAAAATATTTTTTTGGCATCAAGAATCGATGCGGTATATTGTGAAAGTTAGTATCGCGATGCATTGTTATGACAATTATTTTGCACACCCCTAGTAACTATGCTGTAACATGATTGGAAGCCAGAGCGCAGTTGGGCCTATGATTGGCTCTTGGAACTGGCCACGATTCATGTAGGTCACCTATTTTGACTTCAAAATGGCGAATTTTGCCAAAAGGTGAGAGATTTTCATGCCTGATTGATAAAATGCCACAGGGGATGGAATAAGAGATGCCCATTTTAGAAGAGGGATGATTTTGACCCCCCCCCCCAACACGACTACTGGTTACAGCATCATTTGCAGTAAATGATAGCGAACCTGGATCCAGACTTAAGTTATTAGGCGACAAAGAGCATAATAACGCAGTTTATAAAATACTAAGTGCATATGTAGAAGTTTTGAAATTGCAGTTGTTATCTAACTGGGAAAGAAGTGTTATTTAACTCTGGGCATGGACTTGCCAGAGCTTGAAAAGGGGTTTGGAAGCTAAGGAACTGAGCACAGAAAGCAGAATCCATATAAATACAAATTAAGTCATTGGCAGTACTAGAGATGGTAGTTATGTGTTTCTTTCAAGATAATAGCCATATTTTTGTTATTCTAATGCAAAAAAAGATATGCCAGTATAGTCAATTTAGAAAGTTGTCAAAAACTAATAGATTTTGTACACTGTTGGGTTAGGGTTAGACAGTTCTATTTTTGAGTAAGAAAGTAACGCATATACGCATATTTTTCAGTGATTGTTTAAAGTTGCATTATGTAACTTTTCTGGTAAGGGGTCCATGACTTGATTGTCTTCATGGAGATGTTATTGCTTTATGTAGAATGTTACACAGGGCATTAAACCTATCTATCTTGCATGTATGTACTAGAGTATTCATTTTACTGCTCAAAAATGCCCTGATCATGAACTTGGCCCCTCCTTGTCTCCATAGAGATAGATAAGTTGAATGTTATGCTGTGGCACATTCAACAGAAAACAATGAAATCTCCATGGAGACAAGCAAGTGGCAGACCCTCTACCAAAAAGGTTACACAGTGCCCTTTTAAATTTAAAACATCAAAACATATTGAGCATCTCATTTGTGTTTTCCTTTGTTCTTAAAGGTCCAGTATTACACAAAATTGACTTTTGTGAGCTTAAAGTCATTTAAAATTTTTCAAAAGCATACAGGGTTTTGTGTTTTGTTTCATTCACCTATTCTTATTAGTCTGTCTTCATCTCCAAAGCTCAAAATGCTCTGTTCTACCTTGTGTTGTCATGTACTGGTAGTTTTCAAGTTAACAGCTCCTTTTAACTTTTGTGAAGTAGAGATTGGCGATTCCATGGCTAAAATCATCCAAATGATTCTAGTGAAGGTGTGGGGAGTTTAAAAACACAGTGGAGTAGTTCCTGTATTACCACATGACATCACAAGGTGGAACAGAGTGTTTTCTATTTGTCACAAGGAAACAACATTAGAACAGAGATCAGACAATAGAATAATAATATGGGCCCTTTAATGTACTGTAGTTGAAATATATTTTGCAACTATTTTGATATGATTCAGAATATGACTGATAACAACTAACAACTACGACTGATGACAAATAACTTGACTCATACTTAATACTTAACCTTATCATTTTAAAACGTGCATCACCAACAATCTCAAACAAAATACATGATCCTGCAAAGCTTTACAGATCTAAGTCTTACTATTAATTCCTAATCTTTCAAATACCTTTAGTGCAATCACTGCTTGTATGTTTTTCTATTACTTTTGATGTTGGTCGTACACCTTATTACGTCATTAGCAAAGCACCTTTATACTCAGCCTGACTCCCGCAGGTGTAGCTCAAGGGCGCCACTTGCAGGCCAATCAGACGCCATACAGTTTGGCTTTGACAGAAGTTGGAAGCAGGAAATAGAGCTTTTTTCCACCTTTAGGCTACGTTTATATGGCGACGATCAAAGCAGAAGACTCAAAAGTGGCGTCACGTCTTCAATTTTTTATCCGCGTTTAGACGAGCGTTCTCAACAGGAAATGTTTGTTTATACGAAGACGCAAAAGTGGGCGAATTCGATGAATATGCATGCCAGACCGCTAATATAATGTCAGAGCTACCTTTTTCAGGACACCGACAGGGGCTCTCATTACGGTTGTTTCGCCCTCGATGTCGGGTCGGAGCTCTTCGCTTAATGCAACAAGAGCTTGTTTAGCTATTCTGAAGTTTTCCACCCAAGCACTGTCATCAACTAATCCATTCTCAAAATTGTCCCACCACTGACTGGTTCTGCCCGGTCTTGTCCAAACTCGCCTCTGTCGCCTGCGATGTATTGTTATTGTTTTTACCGGCGCATCAGGTCAGGTGTATGCGACATGAACATGTTTTGCGCTTCTTGCCATTTAGACGGAGACACGACCCGGGCCGTCTTCAGAACTCCACACTCTGGAAGGAGTCTTCAGATTTTTGCGGTTTCAGAGCCCGACGGCGCCGTTGCCATGTAAACGAAAGACACTTCCGATATTTTGTCGTTTTCAATCGCAATCGTCCTCGTCTAAACGGGCCCTTAAATACCTGCATTTTTATCAGTGCATTTGACAAATGTTCAGGCCAGATCTGTGGAGAGGCAGCCCCACTTGCAGTAATAGCGTGTTTTTCAAAGTATTTTAGAGCTATAAAAACACAAGGCAAGTTTATTTGTGTAGCACACTTTGTACACAAAGTAATTCAAAGTTCATTAAGTCAGTAAAATCACACTTCAAACAAATCAAAACATAAATCATCATCATAAGAGAAGAGAGAAGAGTGCAGAATGAAAACCTGGAATTGAAAAATTGTGGAATATTGTGGATTATCTCCATGGAGACAAGAAGACCCGAAAAGCTGCACCTTTTAAAAACATCAACAATAACACAAACCTTTTTATTTTCCCAGTTTCACACTTGTAAACTGACCATGACAAGTGAAGATAGATATGTTTAACCCCAGAAAGCCCAAACCAATAACATCTCCATAGATACAAGTAAACAAACCATCCTCTAGAAAAGTTACGTAATGCATCTTTAAAAACCACAACAATAATACAATCTACCTTTTTGTTTTTCACAGTATCACATTTGTAAACTGACCATGACAAGCGAACCACAAGGCAACGCAGATGAACCGGAAATCGACGAAGTTGAAGCTGCTTTGTCCAACCTGGAGGTGACTTTGGAGGGAGGACTCACAGACAGGATCCTGGTAAACACATTTTTAAAACTTCTTTGAAAACTTACAGTGAGACAGCTGTTTTTGAGCAAAGGTTAGTGTTTGTGAGCAGGGCTTAAGTAATAATATGTTTGAAAGCTAAAGAATTACTCACACAGTTGTTTGTCCCATTTTCAGGAAGACATCACGGACATACCAGAGCTGGCAGATACCCTCCGGCTATTCAAGTAATAATCATTTTCATACTATACAGTTAATCATTTATTTTAGTATTGCTGATTTTCAGATACTAGAATGTGATGGTGTCATACTCTCAGATGGGGCCAAGAGACAGATTTCCTTATTGATTACATTGTTCCTTACCATGAAATCTCTAAAAGCGAAATTTACAGATATTGAACCTTGTATTTTCATTTATTGACTAAACCCATGAACTCACTGTATTACAATATCATTTTGCATTTTAAACATTTTAATTTGAGTTGCCCCATCTGTATTCATTAATATTGGTCTATAGAATGCCCTGATGTCATTTGAAACCCAGCACTTATCTACAACTGCGCTGCAAACGTCTATGATTGAATTCAGGATATTAATCGATTAGCCTTATATATATTTATATTTTATTCAGCTTTTTCTGTTCTGATACCGATGTTGGTACTTTGACTTGAGTATCTGCTGTCACCTGATATCAACCAATGCTTGGGCAATGACTGAAAATATAGTTTATTTCCTATACAAAGCGTATGATGAAAAATATCCCAATGTATTTTGTAATTAGAGAACAGCTTTGTAAAAAAAAAAAAAAAAAACAAGTTTAATTTGAGATGTTTTGGGCTAATAAATTATCTTATACCAATTTATGTGCAGCTGTTTCAGTAAAAAATAAATAAATAAAAATCCAAATATGTTGAAAAGCGAGTGTAAATGAAGATTAATATTCTGAATTCCAAAGATTTTAAAAGTACACTGTGTAATTTTACAGGTTTGCCACCTGCTTTGTGATGGCTTTTTTGGGAATGTTACTCAGTATAGCATTAAACTATTTTCCGTCTTGCATTTATTAAATTACAGGTGTTTTTATACCTAAGGAAAACCTCAAAAAACACCCACCCTCTAGCAGAAAAGTTTGATAGTGCACTTTTAACTAAAACATGTTTTGTGGTGTTAGATGATGGTAACATCTTTTAAAATGTATATTTTTAAAGATATATTTGTGTTTATGTTTAGACCAAGAAGACTGACCCTTAAGCCGTACAAAGATTACTGGTTTGTGTTCAAAGACACCACTATCTCCTATTACAAGAACAAGGAAGCAGCACAGGGAGAACCCATAGACCAACTGCATTTACGAGGTGAGATTTTTTTTTTAACTCTCATAGAATAGAATAGAATAGAATAGAATAAAATAGAATGCCTTTTATTATCACTGTTCATATGTACAATTTATATTATACATATATAATATATATAATATATATATGTCCACTTTGTATACATATTATACAAAGTGGACCGTCATCTGCCGTACATCTTCACCTAGAAGCCACGGGCCATTCGTTTGAGGACAGTGAAGTTCAGATCTTAGCCAGGGAAAAGAACTGGTTTGAGAGGGGAGTGAAAGAGGCTATTTTTGTCAAAAAAGAGAATCCGTCATTAAACAGAAATGGGGGAGTTAGACATAACTTGTCTCCCATCTATAATTTGATTCTTAAACCAAGTCATAACAGACGGAAAAAAAAAACATTAGAGCAGACGAGTCGGGGACAGAAGGGTGGAGACGGTCTGTAGTCTGAATAGAGATGCTAAATATTCGAATAACAAAAGGAACAAATGAGGGGATAGTTTCAGAGCTATTTCAGAGCAGTGAGCTTCTCATAGGGCTAAATAGAGATGCTAAACGAGACGCCAAGGAAACAAAAGATACAAATTAGCTGAGATAGTTTCAGAAGGATTTCAGTGTAGTGAGCTCCTCCCTGCAGCTAGATATAAACAGGGACTAACCAGCACTAGAACCAGAACTGAAGAAGTCTCTCGGATGAGCGACGAAACGTCTTCAACCAAACAAACTTGGTCCAGTTGACAAATTGAACTTCTCCTTTTATCATGGATTCTACCTGGACGACTGAGGGACTTTTCACGTATATTATACATACACACAATAAGATTGAAAGCATCTCACTTCAGTGCAGACATTTAAGTAGGATATTTACAACACAGGAAAAAAGTCCTATACAAGCTGGTACTACACATTAGTTATCCAAGTTATTGCAAGTCTTGCCCAGATATTGCAGTAGGGGTGACACATACAACAATATATGCACACACAACCATATACACACATTGTTACATTATAAAGGTAAAACTTAGAAGGAGTTAGAAGTCCTTTAAGGTCCTATATTACACAAAATTGACTCTTGTGAGCTTTAAGCCATGTTATAATGCTGTTAGCTCCACAAAAACATACATGGGGTTGTGTTTTGTTTTATTCACTCACTCACTCACACATGTTAGAGTGATCCTTTATTATTACCATAGTTTACATCTCCAAACCTCAAAATGTTCTGTTCCAATGAGAGAAGAGCTCAGTCTAAATATGCAGGGTTTGTGTCTTAAATATACCATACGTGAATGAAACAAACTCCAGCTATGCTTGTAATGTGGAAAACAGTATTATAACAGATGAGAAAATAGCATAGCATGGGTCCTTTAATAACTAAACATATATTTTTTTCTGTTTCAGGCTGTGAGGTGGTTCCTGATGTAAATGTCACAGATAAGAAGTTTGGTATAAAGCTGCTGCTCCCAGTGGCCGATGGGATGAACGAGGTGTACATCAGGTGTGACAATGTAAGTTCTGCCTTTTATGCCAAGTAAAAAAAGTTAGGTTTCTACTTAGAGTTTGAGATTAGAAACTTCAGCTGTATGTACTGTAAAATTTATGTATGGAAAGTCCCTTCAGAGCAGTGGCAGTATTTCGTTTTTAAGGGAAACCATAAAGTACGATGCCATTTAGGATTTTAGCCACTTTAATATTTAATTTTCAGAAGTTCTCCAGCTAGTAGACCCTTTAATGTCATGTTTATGAGTTAGTGTTAGGTGGTGGTATAGGTCATTACGTCTACAGGCAAAACAGCAACAAATTTGAATCATATGGACAAAATTTATTGAAAATCAAACTGGCCAATCCAAGTGGCTAAATGAACTGAATATTTTACTAAGTAGACAAAATGTAAATAAATCTGCATTCAGCCAAGTCAATGTAAAGCCTTATTTCTGTTTGTTTGAATGAAAAACCATAACCAAAACCATAACCATACGTAATGACTATCTTCTTTTTTTTTGTCCAGGAAAACCAGTATGCAAAGTGGAAAGCTGCGTGCATTCTAGCGTCCAAAGGAAAGACGATGGCCTACAGCTCGTATAAGTCTGAAGTGAAGAATATTCAGTCCTTTTTACAAATGAAGAGTCTAGCGCCACCTCCTGGTCAAGAAGCTCCTGATGTTGAGGCCATGGACCTGAATGCAGAATGCTTTGTTTCTCCACGTTATGCCAAGAAGCACAAAACTAAACAAGTGGGTTATACAAGTATTTATGTGTATACTATTGCTTTTATCCATTTAGAAGTCACAGACCATTCACTTTAAAGATGCACTGTGTAACTTTTCTGGTACAAGTCTAGTACCTGGAGATATGCTGGTGAGATTGCTTTCCCTGACGTGCACCACCGTATTTGATTTATTAATGTAGTTATGTTTTTTTTATGCTCAATATGTTTTATTATTATTTTTATTTTTTTTATTTTAAATTTATTATTATTTGTTTTAACAATAAAACAATATCTTGGAAGTAGATACATTTAATATAATACTGTGAAAAATTCCAGGTAAAGCAACAGCATCTCCATGGTGACAGACCCTCCACCCGCAAGGTTAAACAGTGCACCTTTAATGCCTTTAAAGGTCCCATGGCATGAAATTTTCACTTTCTGAGGTTTTTGAACGTTAATGTGAGCTCCCCTACCCTGTTTAGCCCCGCCCCCCCCCCCCCCCCATGGTTAAAAGTTGCGAAATGTCTAAACTGAGCATTTGCGATCCTTTTCTGCATTACAAAAAATCGGAGCTCAAACGGGCGATTTTGAACAAGGCACCTTATTGACGTCAGATCAAAAAAAGAAATGCAAATGCAGTTCCACCCCCGTCTGTCTGAACTCAGCGTCTCTGTAAATCACGCCCAGAGAGTTTGGACTGCGAATGCTCTAGGCAATGTGAAATGCGTTTTTTTATTTGCCTGGAGGCACGTCCGAGTGTTTCTCAGAAGTCCTTTATCTGAGCCTCTGGACCTTTGAACAGCAGTGGTTTAATTTTATTTTATGTTGAAATGTGTTTATTTTTCAATGGAACGCTTCAAATCTCTCCCCCTGTGCAAAAACACGGAAATGGATCAGCTGAGAGCGGACAGCGGAGAGTTTGGCCATGCCCCCACCCTCTACTATAGGCCAGCTCTTTTCTCCTCATTTGCATTCAAGCAACAACGCCCAGAATAAAGTGTTTGAGAGAGATATTTATGACTCTTTCTCATCTTATCTCTGTGAGTGTTGATTTTGAAGAAGGATTCATTTACAGTATTAGGGAACCATTAAGGAGCCATATAAAAGCATCAAGAAGTACCATGTCATGGGATCTTTAATACAAGCACTAGCCTTTCTTGCAAGCAGTAAGGCCATTTATTTTATATATTTTAATGGCTGAAAGTACTTGCATAAAGAAACAAAAATATATTATCTCAACACAGACATTTATCACCCCATAAACTAACCAATATAAGGTACATTTTGTTTCCTTTTGTGCTTAGGAATGCAGTTTGGATTATCAGGGTACACTGTGTCAAGAATATAATAATATGCTTTCTATTCAAGGTGCACTGAGTAACTTTTCTGGTGGAGGGTATGTCCTCTGCTTGTCTCCATGGAAATGCTTGGTGTGACGTGTTCCAATGCGGGTGATGCTAATCTGTGGAGAGGCCATTAGGTATTTTTTAGGAAAAACAAACACTACATGCTACTTTTACTGACATACTTTGGAACATACTAGGCAAAACTATAACATCGCCATGGAGACAAGGAGATAGCAAAATATCTCTTTCTTTCTCTTCAACCCTTCACCAGAAAAGTTACATAGTGTGCCTTTAATTAATAACATAATTGCTGGCTGTCTACTTTTTATCCTTTTGTAAGCGTTTTTGTGTGCTTTGCAGCTGGCGACTCGACTGTTGGAGGCTCATCAAAACATTGCGCGTCTATCGCTAATGGACGCCAAGATGCGCTTCATTCAGGCCTGGCAGTCGCTCCCAGAGTTTGGCATCAACTACTACATCGTCAGGTAGTACTGGCTTGGCATTCTATATTGGCCTTAGGAGATGGGGAAGTGTTTGTGTTTTGCTTTGTATTTGTGAAAGAGGACAGTGCATAGTAAAGGTGCTTTGTGTAACTTTTCTGGTGGAGGGTCCGTCACCTGCTTGTTTCTGTGGATATGTCATTGCTCTGCCTGCAATGTTCTACCTTACGTTTATTGAATTAAAGGTGGTTTTATAGCTCAAAAATACCTAGAAAAACAAAAACAGGCAACTGAGCGGATTGCCTCTCCACTAGGGATGTCAACAATTAATCGACTTACGATTAATTGTCGATCAAGACGTTGGTCGAACAAAATGCATTAATTGTAATTAATCGCGGACACGCGCACCCGCGTGGTCACGAAACAAGGCAACCGTGCACTGCGCTCACTCAACGGCACCGCGCGTACACCAGGGCTGCTGAGTACGAGATTGAACCGCGGCGCCCGGAATGCGTAGTCTCAGCCCGAGCCACAAACCAGCCGCACGAAACCAGCAGCGGCACGTGGTGGTTTAATCCTGGTTTAGTCCAGGTCCAGTCCAGGCTTAGACCTGGTTTAGACCTGGCCTAGACCTGGTTTACTTCTGGTCTAGACCTGGTTTAGTCCACGTTTAGTCGTGGTCTAGTCTCTTAGCCAATCAGGACGCAGAACACTATGTTACACTATTAAAAAAATGTTACACTATAAAAAAAAATTTGAAAAAAGTAAATAAAAAATCCATGAACCGCGATAGAGCGAGGGATTACTGTATTTTGTTATTCAGCATCAATACATTTGTCTGCTTTTTACTAAGGAATAATTAATTGAGGAATATACAATATAATAATACTATGATATATTTATGACTCAGTGTTGTGACTCAGATGTTACTATAGCTTATATTCTTAAAGACCCTATTGAAACAATCAAATTCAGGTGAAAAACGCCGCTTATCAGTTAATCATAAGTCGATCGATAAGGTCAATCAACTATAGATTAATGAATTAATCGATAATTTGCATCCCTACTCTCCACAGATCTGACCTCTAACTTTATCAATCTCCATGAAGATAGAAAAGTTTAATGCCATGCTGTGAAACATTCTAGACAAAGCAATAACATCTCCATGGAGAAAAGGATATGGTGGACTCTCCACTAGAAAAGTTACACAATGCACCTTTAATAATGAGCAATGGAATATGTTATATGTGTACAGAGAAAACAATTTACAACAATGCAAAATTACTTACTCACAAATTTAAAAGATCGAGGGTGTTATTCATATGATTTTACTGGGGATGCACCAGCTTTTTCAATTCCGATACCGAAATCAATCCTTTGACTTTACGTTTATGCCAGTAACCGATATTAACTGATATTAGTGTAGAGAAGGAAAATACTTCTGTTATTTCGAATATTTCTACAAAAACAGTTAACTTATCAAACAGGAGATCCAGTTGTGTTATGTAACTGTTATTTATCCTTCAAATCACTACGGAAGAACTTCATATGAATAAAAGTTCAAACATTATGAGATGTTCTAAGCCAGAATCTGCATGTTAATATTCTTATTTTAGTCTTATTACATCGTATTACAGGTCTAATCAGAGTAACTGCTTAACCGATATCATGGAACCGATACTCGATCTAGCTAATTGTATATTATCAGTGCCGATATTCGATACTTGCACCATATCAGTGCATCCCTAGAAAATACCTTGTAAATGATGTAGAAACACTGGCTCCACTGTCCCCCATAATCAGTGGACTTTAGCACTTTCTACACTCTTACTAGAAGTCTTAGACAAACTTTACTGCTCCACAAGGGACTTGGACACAGTAGCTCACACATCACAATATATTATAATAACAAAGAATTATAAATGGTAACAATAAATTCAAAATAAGTAGCAAATATAGCAAGAGGCTGGTGTCAGAGAAGACATACTTATATGTATAGGTAATGTATATGTATGTAAATAGGTATATGTACAATATGCAGGGCTCTCAAGTGTTGAGGGGGTTTTTTCGCTGAAAACGCGCGGTGCCTGCATTATCTAACCGATTTTCTGGGCACAGAAGCGCTGTGCGCTGCGCTTGAATTGCGTAACTAAATTTCAGCGTGAGAAATACCATGTGTGGCGTGTGAGCGTGTGAACACGTCGAATTGCGTGTGTCACACTCTCAAAGCGTGAGACTTGAGAGCCCTGACAATATGTAAATGTATATGTACAAGTGTACTCTGGTATAGATATATTGGTGTATATATATATATATATATTTTTTTTTTTTATGTGCGTGCATGTTTTAGATTTAAAGGATGCAGGAAAGATGAAATCCTGGGCATCTCGTACAACCGGATGATTCGAATCGACATGTCCTCCGGGCTGCCTGTCACAACATGGAGGTTTGCCAACATGAAGCAGTGGAACGTCAACTGGGAAATCAGACAGGTGAGAGGAGACCGGGGCATCTGAAGTAAATTTTAAAATCCTAAATAGAACAAAAACTGTTATAGCCCTTCATGTGTGGTGTTTGCATGTGGGTGGGTGCTCTGTCTTGCTTATCAACCTAAAATATGCACAAAAGGAAAATCTTCCACTGGTGGTTTTCAGATGCTAGAATGTGATGATGTCATACTCCCAGATGGGGGCAATAAACTGTTTTTCTTACAGTTTTTGTGCTTTGCCGCAAAATATCCAAAAAGTAAATATCCAGATGTTGAACCTGATCATTTCTATTAGTGACGAGACCCTAGAACTCACTCAAAATCTGTTCATTTTAGTTGTCCTTCATCTGCATTAAATATATCTGCCCTATAGAGTTTTTTGAGTTATCTGAGACCTGGGTTTGGTAGTCATGACTAAAGTTTGAGTTTTCAAATTCATGATAATTCATTATCTTTTTTGGCTTGTGCTGATCCCTCGAGTCCGCTCAGCTTTTGGTACAGACCAGAGTGTTGATTTTCAAACAAAAACTTGAATAAAACTAATTTAACTTTAATATGAATAATTTCTAAAAAGACAGCAGTCGATAAGCAATGAAAATCTATATTGTTTGAATGAGCATAATGTGGTTTAGCTCATTGGCAGCAGTGATTGGCTAAAACTCAGCTGAATTTGATTCCTCTTCATGAACAATTTAAACTGCTGTTATTCTAGATAGATATTTTAAACTTATTAGCTCTATAATATCAAATAAGTTAAGTCCTGACCAAGCCTTACTCCGTATCTGGAGGTGGGATCACAGCGACTGCATTGCCCTTCCGGTGCTGGCGCAAGCTAGCTGCCCGGCACAACGCTCCCGCACTTTTCCGTAACTTTCCTAACTTTTTGCCCTTAAACCGCCCCACTTTTTGTAAATATTTGTCAACATTGTTCACTGCTCATTTAATGTGCAGTTCCTGTGCCTTTTAACCTTACAGTGTTGTGTTTTTTAGTTGATTGTACATACTTATTATTATAATAATAATTATTAAGAAATGGAATAAGCGGAAGATGATGGATGGATTATTATTATTTATCTTGATTTTGATGCATGCTCATATTTTCCTACTGTTTCTGAAATTGCGTTGTGACACTGCAATTTCCCCATTGTGGGACAAATAAAGGATTATCTTATCTTATCTTATATATACACTCAACAAAAATATAAACGCAACACTTTTGTTTTTGCTCCCATTTTTCCTGAGATGGACCCAAAGATCGAAAATTCACTCCAGATATACAACACTACCATTTCTCTCAAACATTGTTCACAAATCTGTCCAAATGTGTGACAGCGAGCACCTCTGCCCCGCCGAGACAATCCACCCCACCTCACAGGTGCGCCACATCAAGATGCCGATCTGACATCATGACCAGTGCACAGGTGCGCCCCAGACTGCCCACAATAAAAGGCCACCCCGAAATGTGCTTTTCTTTTGCTTTATTGGGGGTCTGGGGACTCAGAACCAGTCAGTATCTGGTGTGACCACCATTTGCCTCATGCAGTGCAACACATCTTCTTCACATAGAGTTTATCAGATTGTCAGTTGTGGCCTGTGGAATGTTGGTCCACTCCTCTTCAAAGGCTGTTATGGACGAAGAACACAGGTGCATTTTATTGATGGCATTTTGAATGCACAGAGATACCGTGATGAGATCCTGAGGCCCATTGTTGTGCCATTCATCCATGAACATCACCTCATGTTTCAGCAAGATAATGCATGGCCCCATGTTGCAAGGATCTGTACACAATGTTTGGAAGCTGAAAATGTCCCAGTTCTTGTATGGCCAGCATACTCACCGGACATGTCACCCATTGAGCATGTTTGGGATGTGCTTGGCCGGTGTATACGACAGCGTGTACCAGCTCCCACTATTATCCAGCAACTTCGCACAGACATTGAAGAGGAGTGGACCAACATTCCACAGGCCACAATTGACAATCTGATAAACTCTATGTGAAGAAGATGTGTTGCACTGCATGAGGCAAATGGTGGTCACACCAGATACTGACTGGTTCTGAGTCCCCAGACCCCCAATAAAGCAAAAAAAAAAAAAAAGCACATTTCGGGGTGGCCTTTTATTGTGGGCAGTCTGGGGCGCACCTGTGCACTGGTCATGATGTCGGATCGGCATCTTGATGTGGTGCACCTGTGAGGTGGGGTGGATTGTCTCGGCGGGGCAGAGGTGCTCGCTGTCACACATTTGGACAGATTTGTGAACAATGTTTGAGAGAAATGGTAGTGTTGTGTATCTGGAGTGAATTTTGGATCTTTGGGTCCATCTCAGGAAAAATGGGAGCAAAAACAAAATTGTTGCGTTTATATTTTTGTTGAGTATATGTACTAATGAGTCCTTTACTGCTCGTATACACAATTACATTTACTCAAATCATTTCCATAATAAATTGTAGGCTGTAAACCGTGTTAAAAGCAAACAAAGAATACAATTTCATTTCAGTGTACAAACCATAGACTGTAAAAAAAATAGACTAGGGGAGTGTGACATTAAATGATAGCAAAGGAAGCTCACGAGGCTAGCAGTTCTAGGGGTGAATTCAGAGCCAGTTCCAATTGAATAATAAATAATAGGAATTTATTTACAGACAAAATTGTGAAATAAAAACATTAGAATCATGTAGAGCGGGTTAATACAAACATTTTAAGACAGAAATGACAAGGCTCACTGCAGCAGTGAGGGGGGGGTGACGACTTAATAGAGCTGGAAGTGCCCCCATGCTCACTTCCTATTGGGAATGTGACGGCTTCAGCTCCTCAACCAATTATCGCTGTAAAGTAAATAAAATATATAATGCCAACTTATTTATGCATTTGTTGTTACAGGTGACCATAGAATTCGACCAGAACGTGTCGATGGCGTTTTGCTGTGTGAGCTGCGACTGCAAAGTGGTCCATGAGTTCATCGGAGGATATATTTTCCTCTCCACACGATCCAAGGACCAGAACGAAACTCTAGACGAAGAACTGTTCCATAAACTCACTGGGGGTCAAGAATGAGGAGAGCCAGCCAAACTTCTGTCTCAGCTGATGCGACTGTGGCTCAAAATACATGTATAATAGAAATGTTTTAGTCTTATATTAGCCTCTGTTTCTGTTTCTTCCTGTCCAGTTTTATCCCAATGAATAATAATAATAATAATAATCATAATCATAATCATAATCATAATCATAATCATAATCATGATAATGATAATAATGAGGTTTTTGCATTATTAAAATAATAAACGGACATGTGGGTGGATGTCACTGACAACATGTTAAAAAGTACACAAATAAAATGAATACTGCAGCAGAGGACACTTCTGTGTTTAGAAAGACAGATGTTTGTGTCTCAATGCTACATCGCCACAAACTGAAGTATTCTACATATTCAAATAATTGGGTAGTCTTTATTTTAATTAATTTGAATTTGAATACATTGTTTTTAATAAAACTGAAAAGCTTTGAGACTGCACTCACGAGACAAAAGTGCCACAAGATTGTACACATGACAAAATGATCTTGTGAGATTTCTATTTCCATGGATTTACATTTGAACTGGATAAAAAAGGGTGAAGTGCTGGGGAGTAAGTTACACCTCTTGAGAAGCTTTAGTTACAAAAAGCAGTGCTCGAATGACACAAATAAGTACAGTGATACCTCACCTTACGAATGACCCAACAAACGAAAATTTCAAGTTACGAAACGCCTTCACGTTAAATTTTGGTCTCTAGATACGAAAGAAAATTCAAGTTACGAAATGCGAAATCTCAAAAATTCAAATAATGCGCACTCAGCCACACACATTATACGCTTTTCTCAGACTGGATTTAAACTTTTCTCACATTTGTCTCTCGTTTAAACACTCAAACTTTCATAGATTTTCAACAAAATGTATTAATAGTGAAGCGTGGGGGGAAGGGGGAGGGGGGAGAAGACTGCGCGCGGACACGTGTGTGATAGCGCAGCATGACCCGGCGCAGGGCTGCGAGCAAGAGACCCGTGCTCAAACCGTGCCTTCTCTAGACCAGGTCTAAACCAGGTCTGAACCAGGACTAAGCCAGGATTAAACCACCGCGGCTCTTGCCTGCGTTCGTTCATGCGCTCGGACTGCGTGCCGTCCCGAGGGGAGGCACATCTCCCCTCCTCGCTGCTCGCCTCAGCCGTGACTCGTGAGGTACACCGGCAGAGCTAGCACGAAACCAGGAAATAGACCCGCACGCGGTGGTTTAATCCTGGTTTAGACCTGGTGTAGATCTGGTCTAGAGGAGGCACGGTTTGAGCACGGGTCTCGTGCTCGCAGCCCCGCGCCGGGTCATGCGCTATCACACACGTGTCCGCCCTCCGCCTACGCATGCAGTCGCTGCTCGCCTCAGCCGTGACTCGTGAGGTACACCGGTGCTGCTGCTAATAGCAGAGCTAGCACGAAACCAGGAAATAGACCTGCACGCGGCGCTTTAATCCACCTGGTCTAGACCTGGTTTAGTCCAGGTTTAGTCCTGGTCCAGTCCCGGTATAGACCTTGTTTAGAACTGGTTTAGTCCACGTTTCGTCCTGGGTCTACAGTCTCTTAGCCAATCAGGACGCAGAACACAGTGTTACACTGTAAAAAAAAGTTACACTATAAAAAAAAAACTTGGAACGGGGCTTTGGAACGAATCAGGCCTTTTCCATTGAAATAGCTACTCAACTTACGAAAAATTCAGGTTACGAAACCACTTCTGGAACGAATTAATTTCATAAGGTGAGGTACCACTGTAAATCAAAAATAGTGAAGCCAAAATTGTGGACAGAACCACACAACTTATTTATTACAAGGTATGTCAAAATCTTGTATGTTCCCTTCTCATGGACCCAATCTCATGTATCGTCCCGTCCCTACTTATAAT
This sequence comes from Paratrypauchen microcephalus, assembly GCA_036785185.1. NCBI lineage: Eukaryota > Metazoa > Chordata > Actinopteri > Gobiiformes > Gobiidae > Paratrypauchen > Paratrypauchen microcephalus. Next base: position 4,208,488 of record JAVJIX010000031.1, on the reverse strand, counting down.
ATTTTTTTATAGACAAAGTCGCTTTACAGTTTGGTTATTCACTTATCACCAGCTAAACCATCACACAGTAAGAGTAACGGATTTATACAGCAAGGTGAAGTGCCTTGCGATGACAGAACACGTTGCTACTAGTGGGTATTGAACTGCCAACCTCTACCAACTAGATCAACATCTGCCCCAATGTCCAAGAGTCCAAAAGAATTTCATTTCCTGCAATCATGAACTCCAATTCTTGCTTTTATTTGAATTTTATACCAGTGTTAAAGTCATTGTCATTTGAATCTTTCAATATTTGAATTTTTGCTAACAAGACTAATGTAAAATGACATATGTCACTTCATGCATTGCTGACATTGTGAAAACTTTTTTTTGGAACAAACATTAAAGTGTTTTTATAACTTCTTTGTAATCATACTTCTTGATTTGTCTTAATTCCCCCCATGTTGCTTTTATCTGTTATAATCAAAGGAGAAGTTCAATTTGTCAACTGGACAAAGTTTGTTTGGTTGAAAACGTTTGTTTGGTTGAAAACGTTTCGCCGAAACCATCAGCTAATCTGTCTGATGGTTCAGAGTTGTTTCAGTGTAGTGAGCGGGCTGATAGATATGCTAATACAAGACGCCAGAGGAATTCGTAAAACAAAAGAGAGTAGCGGGGATAGGTCAGAGCTTTGTTCAGGGAAGCTAGCTCCTCCCTTGCAGCTAGATATAAACAGGGTCGAACCAGCATGAGGGCCAGAGCTGACGAAGCCTCTCGGATGAGCGGCGAAACGTTTTCAACCAAACAAACTTTGTCCAGTTGACAAATTGAACTTCTCCTTTGATCATGGATTCTACCTGGACGACTGAGGGACTTTTCACATTTATCTGTTATAATATAAGCAAATTGTAAGTTCTCACTGAGGTGTGGAAAAAAAATTAATTTACTATAGGCTATCCAGAAATGTTTAGCATTTTATTTAATTTTCACATTTTTCTCCATATAGGCTGACAATAGTAATAATAATAGTAGTAGTAATAATAATAATAATAATACATTTTATTTATAAAGCGCTTTTCCAGACACTCAAAGACGCTGTACAGAAGGTAAAATCAGTAATAAAACAAGTAATAAAACAATAAACAATCAGACAAACATGTTTCAGAAGAACTAATCACTGGTACTGGGAATATCCAGTAATGACAATACCTGAACGAGTGATTACACAGACAAGTTTTAGGAATACAGACTATTAATTCTGCTGATGTATCGTTTATAAATCATCATTATTATCACAAGACTTTGACCCTACTACTACTATTTATTTATTCTAGCGGCAACAGTCCTGAATTGTCATATGTGTGTATATGTGTGTGTGTGTGTGTGTGTATGTGTGTATGTGTGTGTGTGTGTGTGTGTGTGTGTGTGTGTGTGTGTGTGTGTGTTGCCACTTAGCGATAATCCTCTTGTCTGGTCTACCTTTAGTGTATCTGCGATCGATTAGCCGCCCTGTGTTGCTACGGAAGTGATGGCTAACACGTGGATGTAGCTGCAGCTTGTGTTTTGCTTTCATTTCAGGGCTGAACAGTGCCTTTTCTCATCGTGCCTTACTTTTATTTACGCATTGCATTTATTTACGGTCTCCTTTATTTTTTCCTTTGAAAAGCTGCTGTATAATGGCAGATAACGGGGACGATGACTCCCAGAACAGAATGAAAGAAGGGGACTACGTAGTGCTAAAGAGAGGAGATATCTTCAAAGCTGCTCAGATCGTAGCAAAAAAGCAAGTCTAACCGCTTCAAAAAATATCTTTTAACTGTTTAGTCTGATTTTGCTTAATGATAAGTTCAGCTATTCTTAGAAGTATTGTCTGTGTTGCTTAGTATTTGCAACGTTGTAATACATTTTCCTAGTCAAAAGGGTGTAGAAGTTGAGATAAAAATAATGACTACGTTACAGTTCAGATCTGTGGAGAATCGCCCCTATTTACAGAAGGAATGATTGTATTTTTGAGCAATAGAAACACCCATCATGAATAAATGATGACTAGATATGTTAATGTCATACCATGGGACATTCCAGGCAAAGCAATAACATCTCCATGGAGACAAGCAGGTGGCAGTTGCATAGTGCACCTCTGACAGTCAAACATCCCAGACTGTATTGTGTAAAAACTCCCAAGATATCACATGATAACAAATTAAGCTTACGTTTTCCAGCACCAATTAATTTATAACTACATCACACATCCTTTGACTCTTTTATTTGGTTATTTTAATCCACTCAGTTTCCAAGATTTTGCCCTGTCTTCCTGTTCTTTAGAATAAAAAGACAGGCCTCAAAATGGCCTCTAAATCCAGTCAGTGTAACCTGATGATTCAATTTGTCCACTTACAGGAAAGTGATCTTTGAGAAGCAGTGGTTCTTTCTTGAAAATGCTGTGGGACATTTGTACAACTCCACTTTTGAGATCCACGGTGGACATCTCCAGCTAAAGAAGACCAATGACACAGGGAGCTCAGCTGGTATGTAGAGTTTAGTTTAGTTTAGTCTTTATTTGAAGGGACAATGTACAGAGACATTATGTACAAAGACAGAGATGTTCTGCACCAGAGTATAGCTACAAAGCTAATTTCCATCCGCAATCCCTAGAGGTGTTTGATTTCAGAAAGTCTCTAACTAATTGTGATTTTTCTGGGAAGCATTGCAACTGTGAGTAGATTTGGAATAATTTGTGGTTTAAAGGTCCTATATTATGCAGAATTCACTCCTGTGAGCTTTAAGAATGTTACCTACTCCAAAAAATACTTGAGGAGATAACTTTTATTTCATTCCTTCATTATATTTCATGTTTGGTAACCCTTTATTATTAGTCTGTCTACATTTTCAAAGGTGTATAGCATTTAAAAAGGCACTGGAACACATCCTGTATTACCTTTTTTTTTTTTTTTTTTTTTTTTTTACGTTTGTGCGGTTGTTTGCAGATTCAAAGGAGGCGGCAGGTGTCGATAACAGAAATATTGTAGATGATGGAAAATCACAGAAGCTGACCAGGGATGATATAGAGATGCTCAAGGAGAAAGGACTAAAGGGACAGGTACACTTCATTTCTGATTCTGAATTAAAACTAAACTTCTAAACTAAAAACTGAAATAGTAGTTGGCTAATATACTATTTTGGTTTATATTATTTCTAGGAGATCATCCAGCAGCTTATAGACAACAGCTCCACTTTTAAGGACAAGACTGAATATGCCCAAGACAAGTACATCAAGAAGAAAAAGAAGAAGTAAATTTGATATATATTGTACTGTACTGCCAGTATATTGTTATTTTATGGTTGCCAGCTTCAGCCTTATCTTAGGGAACCTTTCCTTGAGCAAGATACTTCACCACCATTGCTTACTCAGAACAATTTGACTTGAAGGGCATCTACAAAAACAAAATAATCTCTCAGAGAAGCAGTACAAGGAGCGCTACCGTGGCCATACCTACTTGTCAAAGCCTGATCTCGTCAGATCAGAGAAATATTATCAGAGCAAGGCAGGGCCTGGTTAGTACTTGGATGGGAGACCAGTGGGAACTCCAGGTGCCACAGGGGGGCGCCAGTTGCAGAAAACTGTTGTTGTGTCCTTAGGCAAGACACTTCACCCACATTGCCGAGTATGAAAGTGGAGTGTGCATGAGTGTTGGAGGTGGTCTGAGGGGCCGATGGCGGAGATTGGCAGCCTCGCTTCTGTCAGTCTGCCCCAGGGCAGCTGTGGCTACAAAAGTAGCTTACCACCACCAAGTGTGGAGTGAATGAACAATGAACTGTAAAGCGCTTTGGGTGTCATGAAAGGTGCTATATAATTGCTATGAATTATTATTATTATTATTACCACCGGTAGATCCTTCATCCCCACTGCCATCAGACTGTATAACTCCACTATATAGTCCAAACGTTCAATTTTTTTTTTCTTTTTTAAAAAAAATATATTTCTAATTCCTATCATTTATTTCCTACAGATATGAAAACAGTGTGACCCTTTTAAAACCCTCTTGTCGCATCTTGGCTATGATGTACCATGGCAGAGAACCTGGAAAGATCTGGTCAGTCACTTGAACAATATAATTTTCAATATTGTAGAATTCTAGTGAAACCAGATGTGTTATAAATATGTGTATTTTTTTGCAGTCACCTTCGATACGATACACTGGCCCAGATGTTGACACGGGTGAACATTCACGCTGGAAGCAAAGTTGTGGTGTTTGAAACTTGTGCTGGTTTAGTTCTGGGAGCTATTATGGAGAGGATGGGAGGTATGTTTTACTTATGTACATTTTTCCTGTGTCAAGCTTACTATGTTTTAATCGTGACTGACCTGAAAAATATATCTGAAGTATTGATATTTTGTTTTATCCATACATGTTAAAGGGCTTATATTGTGCTATTTTCTGATCTATGTTATAATGTTGTTTCCTCATCACAAACGGACCTGTAGTTGTGTTTTGTTTCATTCACACAAGTTAGTTTAACACACAAATCCGGGATATTTAAGTTGTTTACTTCACTCAAGCAGAAAAGGTTATGTCATGTAGTGGTAGTTTTCAAGTTAACAGCTACCCTTTACCTTTAGTTTATTAAAGATTGGCAATTCTAGCACTGACATCACAAGGTGAAACAGTGTTTTCTGTTTCTGAGTGATGAACTCAGCCTAAATATGCAGGGTTTGTGTGTCAAACATGTGTGAATGAAACAAAACAACTCCAGGTCTGTTTGTGATGAGGAAACGACATTATAACACAGATCAGAAAACAGCATGGCCTCTTTAGGTTAAGTTGTAAAATGTCAAGAAAGCAGTCTCTAAAAGCATTTGAAAGTCTTTGCAGTACCCTTTGCCTGACAGTTGTATCACTCTGATCCAGGCTTCGGCTCAGTGGTTCAGATGTACCCAGGGGGAGGGCCTGTTCGCGCAGGGGTCGACAGTTTTGGCTTCCCCGCTCATTTCCATCACACACTGCATGAGTTCCCCCTCTGTCGAGTCAACGCTCTGCTGAACGGGACTCTGGAGGCTGCAGGCAAAAACCCCAGCACTGGTGAGAGAATAACTGTCCAAGTTATAGAGATGAGACGAGAGAGCGAGACATGACAAGATTTTAACATAACATCTAATAAACCAAACAAACTTTGTCCAGTTGACAAATTGAACTTCTCCTTTGATCATGGATTCTACCTGGACGACTGAGGGACTTTTCACGCATAACATCTAATATATACATTTCATGATTCATGTTTCCAATTTTGGCCTCATTTTTTTTGTTGTATATTTTTGTTTACATTCTAGTATTGCTTTTTGGAACAATAAGAGATATAACAAGACAATTTTTCTCATGTCACTGCTCTGCCTGAAATGTTCCACAGTATAATATTAAACTGCTCTACTTTATATCTGTTCATTTACATGTGGTCAGAATACCTAGAAAAACGGGCATTCTGACTGTGAGTGGGATCACCTCTCCACAGAGCTGGCCTGTAACTTGGTCCGGTTTGGTCTTCATGAAGATGGAAAGGTTTATTACCATACAGTGAAACATTCCTACCCTCTCATTCAGTGTTTTTTATTTATTTATTTATTTATTTACATTTTATATATACACAGAAGACATCAGATATATGAAGCAAGATATATAGAATTATTTAGTTTAGAAAAAAAGTAAATTAACTCAACCAATTTAAAATATTGAAATACAGTAATCCCTTGTTTATCGCGGGGGTTAGGTTCCAGAAATAACCCCTAATGAATGAAATCCGCAAAGTAGGACAACTTTATATTTTACAATTATTATACATGTTATAAAGCTGTAAACACCTTAAAACACTGGAGTTAATGTTTTCTCACATTTCTCTCTTGTTTAAACACTCAAACTTTCGTAGATTTTCAACAAAATATATTAATAGTGAAGCGTGGGGGCTCCACTGGGAGCCTCGCCGGACGCGCGAGGAGCACTGCCACATCCTGGGACGCGACGCGACGCGCACCAACCCCTTGGAGAAGTGCGTAACACATGCACCAAATCCATGACAGAGCAGCGGGGCGTACACCGGGGGCTGAGAGCACGAGATCGAACCACAGCGCTCAGACCATGCCTCCCCCTCAGGACCGCGTCCTCGCAGCCCGAGCCACAAACCGAACACTCACAAACGAACGCAAGAGCCGCACGAAACCAGCAAAGAGCCGCACAGAGTGATTTAATCCTGGTTTAGTCCAGGACCAGTCCAGGTTTAGCCCTGGTCTAGACCTGGTTTAATCCACGTTTATTCCTGGTCTAGTCCCGGTCCCCCGCATCCCCCATCTATCAATCGGCAAAGGTCTACAGTCTCTTGTTACAATGTTACACTATAAAAATAAAAAAAAATCCACGAAACAGCGAGGCCGCGAACAGTGAACCGCGATAGAGCGAGGGACCACTGTACTGACATATTGTGATACAACGATAACAATACTGTCAGTATATCACTAAGAGTAGTCATTATTTTGTGACAGTGCTACAGTTTTTATGGTTGTTCAGAGAAAGGAAACTTGTTTGTTTAATATAGACAGTTGCGTTTTTTTTAATATGTAAGTTTGCAGAGCCAGTCGCTAGCTAATATTGTTTGTATTCTGTATTTTTGGATCTGTGCATACATTTGGTTAGTTCCTTCATAAACAGTGAATATAGAACTACACTGGCCCATTCCCTCTGTCTGAAATTATGACATTATTAAATTCTAGAAGAGAACACAACCTATTGTAAGGCATAGATTAAACAGAATGTAGAAGTATTAAGTCTGTGCATTTACGCTTGGATACATTTTTTACTTTTTTAAAACCAATCCTTTCTAAATACCCACACATCCATAAACATTGACAATTTTTGACAATTCAATCCACATAAAAAGAGAAATAGCATTTTTTTTTAAAAAGGCAAATAGTAGGTGCATTATATTTACACTGTGCATTTATTCATTCATTCATTCATGTCTCTCTTCAGTTTCAGCACTTAAGTAATGTCATACATACAGTTTACAGATTTCAATCCATTGTTCTATTGTTGGGTGGGTACGTCTTGAGCCAGTTGGTGGTGACTAAAGGCAGTATTTGTGTTTAGAATGTAAATGTCAAGTGAAGTTCTTGTATTTTTGCTTCTCTCTGTGCAGATGAGCAGGCTGCTAATGTGGAGGAAGAGCAGAGGGAGCCTGCAGCAGAACAGCAGGGCAGTCCAGAGGAGCTCGGCGTGGAGACCGACGTGACTGAGAGAGTGGAGCCAGAGGAGCCAGAGGAGCCAGAGGAGCCAGAGGACAGGGAGCAGGAGAGACGGAAAGAAGCTAAAGTAACTACACAGTACAAACAAGCAGGCTTCATAACCATTTTATTACCCTTTGATTTGCCCTTTATAGAGTCTATATTTCACTCTCGTCATGTTATAACGTTTTAGTTTTAGTATTTGAACATACATACATTGGTTGTTTTCAGATTCTAGAATGCGATGGTGTCAGATTTGTACATTGTACTTTACCATGAAATCCATAATGTAAACAAATGTTGAACCTGGTATTTTAAATTACCAATTAAACCCTAGAACTAAATATATCACAACACCATTTTGCATTTTAACAATATATATTCGCTGACCCCCATCTGTATTAATTAATATTGCCCTATAGAATTCTGTGATGTCATCTGAAACCCAGCAATCGTACTAGGCCTGTCACAATCACACATTTTGAAGCATGATGTATGGCTACAGAAAATATTAGTGCCACTGACAAAATTAAAGATCCTACATTACTCAAAATTGACTCTTGTGAGCTTTAAGCCATGTTATAATGTTGTTTCCTCCTTAAAAACATATCTGGAGTTGTGTTTTGTTTCATTCACACATGTTTGAGTAATCCTTTATTACTAGTCTCTCTACATTTCCAAAGCTCAAAATGCTCTGATCCACCCATATGGTTTAATGTAAATCACTTGAAATGTTTGTACAAGTGAACACATCTTTTTTTTTTCTCTTGTTTTAAATCTAAGGCGCAGGAGAAGAAGCAGAGATTAGACGAGAAGCAAAAGAAGCTGGCTGCTGCTGCTGCCCTGCTGGAGGGGCGGAACGCCGATGGGTGAGTCTCCACTTTAGACTCTAGACCAGGGGTGGGCAAACTTTTTGACTCGTGGGCCACAAAGGGTTCTAAAATTTGACAGAAGGGCCGGACCAGGAGCAGCTGGATTTAGTGTTTTGGTAATCCACCTCATAAGAGCAAAAAATAACATGGGATATGTAGAAAACATGTGCTTTATTTCAACTAAAAAATTATCAAAAGCATTACAACAAAATGTCCATCTTTCAAGTTCCACAGTATTTAGCTACAGTATTTATTGAAATGACTCTTAAAACACAGAAAATTTAATTAATAAAACATAGCTTTTTAATTACTAACAGTTACTATTTTAAAGCACTGAAAGTTCTGTTATCCTTCAGGTTTTTATCATCACCACTGTCTTCCTGACTATCTTTTTTTCAAAAACAGAAGGAGATGCAGATCTACTTGTCCTGCTCCTTCTATTCAATGTGCGTCCCCAGTGACAAAACTCAATATCGTTGCTTTCATCCAGTGCTAATGAATAAAGCGTGAATGACTCCGCCTTTTTATTTAAGTCACTGGTTATAACTTATACATATAATCGGTTCCACACGGGGAGTCACTGTCCTGCTTGATAAACTGATTTTTTCAAATTTGTCTTTGCTCTCCGGACACAAGACACCTGCTGTCTCCACTGTACATTCTTCTAAAAACTCGCCTTCAGACAGAGGCTTGCTGGCCTTTGCCAATTTGAATGACAACATAAAACTTGCCTTGGTACTTGACTCTTGAATGGCAGTTTGACGGTGAAAAAAGTTTTGTTGAGCCTGTAAATTAGCTGTTAACCACTGAGCCGTAGCTTCCCGTTCTTTCATTGACTACAACTACGTATGTGGATGCTCCAAACACACTTTTGTTGTTCTTTCTTGTGCAATGACAATAATTACTTGAAATCTTGACTGCTTGCTAGCATAGTTAGCATGTTTTGTGGCAAAGTGACGGCTGATATTATATTCTTTAAAAAACGCTACAGTCTCTTGGCATATCAGGCATACAGCAGCTGATAAGTATTTGGTGAAAAAATATTAACTTGTCCACTCCTTATTAAACACTTGACATTCTCTGTACACTTTTCTTTTCTTAGCTCCGTTCATCTTTACAAAGGTCAATGTATCTAGTGCGCCAGTTATTGGAAAATGCCAGAATTGCAGGGAAATTAAAACATTAAAACATTAACAAGGTTTATTAATATAATTTCTTCAAGTTCGGCGGGCCGGATTAAAAATCTTAACGGGCCGCATATGGCCCCCGGCCAGTAGTTTGTCCATGCCTGATCTAGACTGTAGTGTAAACAGCACTGGAATGGCCTCATACTCACACACTCTCACATTTGTATTTATTCATTTATTTGACAGAGACAATGCAGTTATACAGACTCACAGGCAGAACATGCAGCTGATGTGATGCATATAGAGTTTAGAGCTAGTGCTAATTCTCACCTTCTGTCCCAGGTCGGGCATTTCCTGCTCTAAACAGACAACAGTATAGTGCAAGAACCCCTTAAAATGAAATGTTGCACTTATTTAAGTACAGCAGGGGTGCCCAACACGTCGATCGCGATCTACCAGTCGATTGCCAAGGTAGTAGATATCGGTTAAAAAAAGGTTGAGCACTCCTGAAGTACAGTATATGAAGTCACCTTTCTATGTGTTAAATATGGACTATATACACTACTTGCAATAAGTTAGGGATATTGTTATTCATGAGTATTTTCCCTATTTAGTCTGAATTTTAATGAAATAAGTAAAAGTTCCCTTTGATATTACTAATAATGAATGAGAAAAAACACCTTTTTCATTAGTTTAATTCATTAAACCCCCAAAAATTATGCCACTAACAAAGATAGCCCCAAATAACAAAAACTTGACTGTCAGTAACGGGTGTTTCCTCACTACCCTCATGATGTTTGCCTGGTTTACACCAGACCATATCACAAGTGAGATATGGTCTGGGATCCACCTTCGAAATATCTCGTAGTGGAGGTGTGGTTTACGATCGCCAACGGCCGTTTATTGGGCGTTATGAATGTCTATCATTTGGCGTATACGTAGCCCATAGCCAATCATGTCAGTTGTCAGTTCAAACTACAAGCTTCCGTTTGTCACGTAGTACGCGTCACCGTCTTGCCACCCCTCCCCGCTCTCTGATTGGCTCCCAGAATCGGGAGAACTCACTTGCCATAGTCACCAGGCTGTCTTTCAGATCGGAACGAACGAAAGCAGCCTGGGATTTCCCAGGTTATCATGATATTCTGAGGCAATGCATTCCACTCTTCCACAAGTGCTTCACGCAGTTCTGCCAGGTCATGTGGTGGTGGGGTACGATTATCCAGTCTCTGCTTCAACTGGTCCCAGACGTGCTCTCTGGGGTTCAGGTCAGGGGACATTGCTGGCCATACCATATGAGGCACTCCAACTTCCTGAAGTCGAGCTGTGACAATTCTGGCTCGGTGTGGTGGAGCATTATCATATATGAACAGAAAGTTGGGGGTGTGCTGGTGGAATTGGGGGATGATGATGGGTTCTATGATGTCTCTGAGGTAAGAACGTGCAGTTACCGAGCCATCTACAATAACCAGATCTGTTTTGCGCTGACTGGTGATGCTGACTGCTGCACCGCCTCCACCAAAGGGAACCCTGGGGACCATGTTGATCTCAGCGTATCGCTCACCTCGCCTTCTCCAGCAACGCTGACAACCATCATTTCTGTGCAAGGTGACCCGACACTCGTCAGTGAACAAGACGGTAGACCACTGCTGCATTGTCCAGGTCACATGATCTTGTGCCCACTGCAAACATTCACGGCGGTGTCTTGGTGTCAGTGGAGTCACCTGCAACGGTCGTCTGGCATTCAAGCCAAGGCGGTGGAGTAGGTTGCGTATGGTTTGTCTGGAAACCCCAGTCCCCCTCACCTCTCGTAAACGGGCCTGCAGCTGTGTGGCCATTGCATGATGGTGTCTGAGTGCGTAGGTCCTTAGGTACTGGTCACTGTTCCGGTCTGTCACTTGTGGGGCTCCAATCCTGTCAGAAACTCTGCCAGTAGTTCTTTGTCTTGATGCAAGTCTGCTGATGACACTTTGAGACACACCAAGTTCACGAGTAACATCTGATTGCCTGCTACCGACCCAAAGGTGCGCTATGGCCAGGTGGCGCTGCTCGTCCGTTAAGTGACGTCGTGTGTTCATGGCTGTTTGAATGAAGAACTTGGAATGACTTACTGACAATACCAGCTTTTTATACCCACAGAATATTGAAATTGAGGCCACATTGAAAAGGTTTGTCTTTTAGTATTTTTTGGCATTAGCCCCAAATATGTACACAGTGAGACCAGTACCGGTATGTGGAAAACACAAAATGAGGTGTGTCTATCACTCCAATATCCACTATCCCAAAAACTTATTAAACTTAAACTTATTGTGAGTAGTGTATATTCTTTTAAGTTGCACTATGTAACTTTTCTGGTGCAGGGTCCTTCACCTGCTTCTCTTCATGGTGATATTGCCTGGAATGTTCCACAATATGCCATTACGCTTGTTTATTTCTACGGAGACACAGGGTCAAGTTACATGGCAGATCAGTGGGTAGGCGCCCACTCACAGAAAGAAAGCCAAGTTTTTAGGTCAGAATCAGAAACAGTGTTACTGAGTAAATGCAAGATGGATATGTTTAATGCCATACCGGGACATTTCAGACAAAATAATAAAAGACAAGCAGATGAAGAAGAAGATTGACTTTATTATACACTCACAGAGGAGAAATTGTCCGGCATTTAACCCACCCTGTTATTAGGAGCAGTGGGCAGCACATTACTGCACCTGGGGACCATCTCCATGATCTTATTGCTTAGACTTGGTCAGGACCTTCATGGGGATGGTCCCTGGGTCAAATGCAGAAAACGATTTCTCCTGTGTGAGATCAATAAAAAAGTCAATCTTCTAATCCTTAATCACTGTTAGGCGCTTTGTGTTACATTTTTTTGTGTGAAAAGCGTTTGATTGATTGATTGACCTAAGCTGGAGGATTTTACCTATGGTGCATTTTACACAGTGCACCTTTAAAAATATATTTAATTGCGTCATCTATTATGTATTAACATCTGTCATTAAAGAATTTAATAGAACACAAAAATTATATTGTCATTGTCTTTTAATGACCAAACCAAAGTCCCTGTGGAGCATACTATCTAGCTCCAACCTTGCATTATTCCTTACCCCTTTGTCACTGCACTCTCACGGTGAAAAAAAAATCATAGAAAAAAAGTAAATTTTATGACTAATCACAGCCAACCATTCCCTTTGGAGTGTACTATTTAGCTCCAATCTTGTATTATCCCTTTGTCGCTGCAGTCTGACATGATGTTTAGTGCCCTTACAAGGACAAGAAAGTGATGCCTTAGCACTACTGCGTCAAATGAAATGAAATATCTGCTTTATATTGCAATATTCTGATGGATGGACACAGACCTCCAAAGCCAGCACTGTATATTGACTTCCTCTGCATGATGGCACACCTCCCATAAAGAGCACCAGCGTAACGCAATTTCCCAGGGCGCCGTAAATCAAGCAATTTTATGAACTCTCATTCAGCAACATAAAACAAGGGATTAATCACAAGAATGGGCCTTAAATCCGGGAGCTTTTCAGAATCACTCACACACCATTCATAAGACTCTCCAATAGTGCTGGCAAGACATTTCCAAAAATAAAGATGATGTTGACGGTGTGTTGTGTTGTGTTGTGTTTTATGTGTTGTGTTACGTAAGGTATGGTAAGAGTGGGCAGAACTGAGCCATTTTCTGATGTTATAATGCTGTTTTTATCACAGTTTTGTTTTTATTTGCACGCGTTTAACACACAAATCCTACATAATTTGGCTGACTTCTCTCAAACTGAAAACACATTGTTACACCTTGTGATTTCATGTGGTAATACAGGAATTACTCCAATCCTTTATTTTGTGAAGGTGTGTGGAGTTTAAAAACATAGTGCAGGACTTCCTGTATTGCCACATGACATCACAAGCTAGAACACAGTGTTTTGTTTTCAGTTTAAGAGAAGACCTCAGCCTAAATCTGCAGGGTTTGTGTTAAACATGTGTAACTAAAAACAAAACATAACTCCAGGTCTGTTTGTGATGAGGAAACCACATTATAATCGATAATGGATCAGCAAATAGTGCAGTATAAGCCCTTTAAATCTGCATGATTCATCATTTGTCCAGTAATGATCCAAAGTAGTTGGTTTCAAATGCAGCCAACTGAACAATGTTTTTGAAAATCGACATCTCTCTCTCCTCAGACCAGTTCTTTCAGACTGATAATGACTTCTGGATCTCACTCGCACCATCTCAATTTCACACCACCCACCATATTTTTGATAATTGCACGTAGCGCCCTCTAGTGACCATTTTGTTGACCGTCTCTTTGTCTTGTGTGCAGGTTGGTCATTGCCAGTCGATTTCACCCGTGTCCTATTCTAATGGGCCTGCTCCCCCTCCTCGCCCCCTCCAGGCCTTTTGTGGTATACTCCCAATACAAAGAGGTGAGACCAGAGAGCTGTAATTTACTGGAACAATAACAACAGTATTGGACCTCTTAGTTACTGTCGACTCCGGGCATCTCTCATTAGCTGCAATGGTCTTTTATGGCTTACAGCTCCACTGGGGTATCTCCATACTTAGGAAATTCCTATTTTACATTTTAAAAATGCAGACGCTCCTCCACATACGAACATTCGATTTGCGAACATTCGGAGTTACGAACAGGGTCGAAAAAAAAAAAAAAAAAAGTTAAATGTTAAATGCAAAAGTGCTGTAAATGTACGTAAGTGAGTTTTTGTATTTAGCGCCTATTCCGACTTCCGAGTACAGTACGTAGTGCGTATTTCCGCCGCTGATGCACAGGCAGGGCGCTGCGATCGTGTGCCCAGCATCCCCCAAGCATCACACACTCCTCTGCCCACTCAGTTGAAACTACCCAAGTGTTCAGACGTACTTGCGGTGTTACGAACTTTGTTGTTTTATCTTGCATCCGTAAACCGTAAAGCTTCTAGTGAAAGTGGAAATGTGAAAAAGCGGCAAGCCATCTCATTTGAAAAGAAGGTGGCTATAATAAAGAAACTTGATGCTGGTGAGAAGATGGTGAATGTGGCACACGCGTACAACATGAACCGTTCAACGTTCGCACGATCACACACACATTCACACACACACGCTCTCTCTCTCTCTCTGGCTGGCTCACTCTCTCTCTCTCAGCTGTGTCTACTGCGTCTGCCTCTGTGTGTCTCTTCTTTTTATCTCATCAGTTTTCCATATTTTTAAAAAGTATATTGTTTTGTTACTATTTAATGTTATTTAAATGCAGTACAAATCCATATAGATTACTTATACAAGCCTTAAACATACATTCCCTTCTAAAGAATGCCCTAGAACGACTTACGAACAAATTCAACAAATGAACGGCCGCTCAGAACGTAACTCGTTCGTAGGTTGAGGAGCGTCTGTATACGGTGTAACTTCTCTAATGAAAGCTCCCCACATCTTGTTATTGCCTAGAGTGTTCCACAGTAAAGCTTTAAAAGGCCCATATTATGCTATTTCCTGATCTATGTTATAATGTTAAAACCTACCCAGAGTTGTGCTTTGTTTCATTTACACACGTTTTTACACACACAAACCATGCATATTTAGGTTGAGTTCTTCGCTCAAACGGAAAAAACACTCTGTTCCACTTGTGATTTCATGTGGTAATACATGAAGTGCTCTACTGTGTTTTTAAACTCCACACACCTTCACAAGAATTATTTGGATCATTTCAGTCCTGGAATTGCCAATCTCTACAAAACTAAAGGTAAACGGCAGATGTTGAAAATTAGTTCTTCATAATATCACAAGGTGGAACAGAACATTTTGGGTTTTGGAGATGTAGACAGACTAATAATAATAATAATTTATATAGCGCCTTTCATGACACCCAAATCGCTTTACAGTTCATTCATTCCACACTTGGTGGTGGTAAGCTACTTTCTGTAGCCACAGCTGCCCTGGGGCAGACTGATGGAAGTGAGGCTGCCAGTCTGCGCCATCAGCCTCTCCGACCACCACCAACACTTAGACACACTCCACTTTCATACTAGGCAATGTGAGTGAAGAGTCTTGCCTAAGGCCTTTTGTGCCCACTGTGGCACCTGGTGTTCCCAGTGTCTCCCATCCGAGTACTAACCAGGCCCTGCATTGCTGAGCTTCTGAGATCTGACAGGATCAGGCTTTGACAGGCAGGTATGGCCATAATAATGCAGGATTACTCAAACATGTGACTGAAACAAAATACAAGGTGTGTTTTTAATCTGGTAACAACATTCTCACATGGCTTAAAGGAGAATTAACGTTTTTTACAATCTGAGCCTTATTTCGGTAATAAAACAAGTTGTTTTACTCACCCATAGCACTTTGGTGTCATATGGAGCACTTCCAGAGATGTTTTAGATTTGCGATCTCCGTAATGTGAGTTCTCGGGGCACATGTTTGCGGTCTCCAAATAACACAAACTTTAGCACTTTTCAAATCATAGAAGCTCGATGTCTTAGTCTACACTTTCGTTTGAGTCAAAAGTGGCCTGTAATCCGAGATTTAGCCATAGTTTCGAGTAGATGAGGACGCCAGTGCACATGTGCGGAGTCAGTTTATTTCACTCTCAGCTCCTGGGATCCAAACATGAAACGCAAAGCTGTAAACTATGGCTAAATCTCGGATTACAGGCCACTTTTGACTCAAACGAAAGCGTAGACTAAGACATTGAGCTTCTATGATTTGAAAAGTGCTAAAGTTTGTGTTATTTGGAGACCGCTCGGGAGATATATTACATACAACAGAGAACTCACATTACAGATATCGCTAATCTAAAACATATCCGGAAGTGCTCCATATGACACCAAAGTGCTATGGGTGAGTAAAACAACTTGTTTTATTACCGAAATAAGGCTCAGATTGTAAAAAACGTTAATTCTCCTTTCACAAGAGTCCATTTTGAGTAATATCTGACTTTTAATTGTGTCTGTGGCATAAAGTAGATTCAGTATTATTGTTTGTCACAATATTTACAAACATGTAGCCAGATATCATGCTGTCCTGTCGTGACAGGCCTAGTTCTATGTATGGTTTAGATTCTAAGATGGCGGCTTGATTGTTTCTGCATTGACTCTGCGTCTCATAATAATCTGTTCCTTCTGCAGACACTGGTCGAGTGCTACACTAAACTCAAGGAACAAGGAGGAACCGTCAACCTCCAGCTCACAAACACCTGGCTCAGACACTATCAGGTACATTTTCTTTTTGTTATTCATGTATTCCACTACTTCTACAAGGTTTTGATTTAAAGACGACCTATTGTGCTTGTGTCTGCTATATAGTTATAATCTATAATGCCCGTGGATCATTATGTTGCAATTCGTGAAGTTTTTGAAAATGTGCAAATTACAATATTCATTGAAAACGACTTGTTAAAAGAAACAAGCCGCAAAATTCCACTTTAGAAAATTGCAGTGACCAAGCACCGTGCAGCTGTTGGTGCCTCCGATGGATAGCTGCACATCACACTAGACAGCCACAGATTTTATTTACTTTGTACCAAAATGATTACACTGTACCCAGCTAAAATAAAATTGGAGAAAAAAGTAAGTACAGAGCAGTGGGCTTATAATAGTGATCAGTTATCAGCAAAATGCCATCTTGAAAATAAGCAATTAAAATGACTCAAACATGCACAAATCACTCTAAATACAAATTCCAGAGGGCAAATGGAAGGGTGGAACAGTTCTAACACAATTAAAAGCTCTGTTGATTTTGCATAGTAGGTTCACTTTAAATTACCATGCACTTTTTTAAAATCTTTCATCTATCTTTTTTATTTTCTTTACTAAACTGCAGGTCATTTTAAAGTGGATATTTTTCCCTCAAACCTTGTTAAACACCTCGCTCAGGTAGCAGTTGTTGTATCTTACGTTTCCTACATGCTTCTAACTTAAAGGAGAATTAACGTTTTTTTACAATCTGAGCCTTATTTCGGTAATGAAACGAGATGTTTTACTCACCCATAGCACTTTGGTGTCATATGGAGCACTTCCAGAGATGTTTTAGATTTGCGATCTCCGTAATGTGAGTTCTCGGGGCAAATGTTTGCAGTCTCCAAATAACACAAACTTTAGCACTTTTCAAATCATAGAAGCTCGATGTCTTAGTCTACGCTTTCGTTTGAGTCAAAAGTGGCCTGTAATCCGAGATTTAGCCATAGTTTCGAGTAGATGAGGAGGCCAGTGAGCATGTGGAGTCAGAGTTTACTTCGCTGTCAGCTCCCGGGACCCAAACATGAAACACAAAGCTGTAAATTATGGATAAATCTCAGATTACAGGCCACTTTTGACTCAAACGAAAGCGTAGACTAAGACATTGAGCTTCTATGATTTGAAAAGTGCTAAAGTTTGTCTTATTTGGAGACCGCCCCGAGAACTCACATTATGGGGATCGAAAATCTAAAACATCTCTGGAAGTGCTCCATATGACACCAAAGTGCTATGGGTGAGTAAAACAACTTGTTTTATTACCGAAATAAGGCTCAGATTGTAAAAAAACGTTAATTCTCCTTTAAATTCACATGGGTCGCAGCTACAAATTTCAAATGTTTTAATATTTAATCAGTTTTATAATCCTGCTTTGGCTCCAACACAAATGGTGCACATCCAGAAACGGGGAATATATTGCCTATTTCAAGTAGAGTTCTTAAGTTACTAAAGTTTTATTTGATTTTCACATCTTTTTTATCTTTTCAAAACCGCAGGCAGCACTAAAGAACATTATTATTTTCAACTCATAAAAATATAAAACGCTATATTCCCTTATAGTTTTTATCTTCGGTACTTCATTGCAAAATCTTTGTGTTTGCTCTTTTTTATTGTATATATTTCGTTTTGCATCACATCACCCGAAATTGTCTTACAAAGCAGAAAATTATATTTTCTGTAACAAAACCCAGATTTTTCTTATTTGGAATTTTATGTCTACTATGCCCAAGGCTGCAATATTTTTATAATCGAACAAACTCTCCTGTCGAATCCTGCATACAAACTGCTAACCCTGTAGTTTAGATCTACACAAACATGATCTGAAATGTGATTGTTGTTTTAGTTTGTCAGTTCGTATTTCAGTCTTTTTATCAGTTCTCCAGGACATGTTTAAAGGTCCACAAATGTTATGTAAATTTGACTCTGGTGAGCTTTAAGCTGTTATAATGCTGTTACCTCATCAAAAACATACCTGTAGTTGTGTTTTGTTTCATATAACCTCCTGGGACCTGAAGGAAAAAGTGTATTTTTACGCTTTGAACGTTATTAATTATTGGCCATTACCATGTTATCGGTTCTTACAAGACTCCTTTGGCTTTTTAATTGGACCGGATGTCCAGTTATAATTTCATGTGTTTATCCTATGTTTTGGGGTCAATCTAAATTATTATTATTCTTATTTAAATTTTCTATTTGGAGGTAAATGAACACCTTAGCATTTACGTTGTGTTAATTTTATTTTTACTCATAATGTCGTAACATGTCCTCTGTAATGGGCTGTAATAGTGTTAAGCAGTAGTCGAGTTGTAAAATGAAACCAGGGGGGATGGTGAAATTTTTCATTTATGTGACATATTTTCCGGGGGGGTACTTTGTTAAAATAGAAATGCTTTTATAACAAAAAGTCCATATTATCATTCAATAATTCAATAATGCACAGGATAATATGTTATCACACACAGTCTTGGTTTAGTCCTGGTTTAGTCCTGGTTTAGTCCTGGTTTAGACCTGGTTTAGACCTGGTTTAGTTTTGGTTTAGTCCTGGTTTAGTTCTGGTTTAGTCCTGGTTTAGTCCCGGTTTAGTCCTGGTTTAGACCCGGTTTAGATCTGGTTTAGTCTTGGCTTAGTCCTGGTTTAGACCTGGTTTAGACCTGGTTTAGTTTTGGTTTAGTCCTGGTTTAGTCCCGGTTTAGTCCTGGTTTAGACCCGGTTTAGATCTGGTTTAGTCTTGGCTTAGTCCTGGTTTAGACCTGGTCGTGGTTTAGTGCCGAGATAGATGCAGAAATAATCTGATAATATGACTCACCCATAAGAACGCGGTCACTCCCGATAGTTTGCGTATCCATGTATGCACGTGTCACGGTCTTTAATAATCCGGAGCTCCGGAGAAAAGGACATATCCCGAACGTATCCCGTGTCACGAGGCGAGAGTTCCTTCTTACGTAGCATTAACATAGCAAGTTATAGCACCTATTTCCAGTTCAGAGGGAACTTCTACAGGCAAATTCATGGCTGTGCGATGGGCTCACCGGTCTCCCCTATCATGGCTAATTTATACATGGAACAATTTGAACAGAGTGCCTTAGCTTCATATCCAGGCACTCCTCCCACACACTGGTTTCGTTATGTTGATGATAATTTTACAAAAATCAAAATTCTAGATTTGGAACCTTTTACTGCACATATCAATTCTGTAGATCCTAATATCAAATTCACCCGTGAAGATGCCAAGGATAACACATTGGCGTTCTTAGATTGTGCAGTAACGATAGGAGGAGACCGGGGACTCCAAGTAGAAGTCCTCAGGAAGCCCACACACACAGACCAATACCTGCTTTTTGATTCACACCACCCACTGCAGCACAAACTGGGTGTTATTCGGACATTACAACACAGGGCCCAAGTGGTTCCCACAAGCACAGAGGGTAAGGAAAAAGAAGAACAACATGTGCAGGAAGCCCTCTCTGTTTGTGGTTATCCCAAATGGGCTGTTAACAAAACCAAGAGAGACAAGGGCAAGAAACAAGATAATAGAGAATCCGAACCCAGGAGGAAAGGGGTAGCGATTCCGTACCTGGCCGGCGTGTCGGAAAAACTACAGAGGATTTTCAGACAATATGAAATCCCAGTTTATTTCAAACCCACAAACACTTTAAGACAAAAACTCGTCCACCCAAAGGACAAAACACCGAGCCACAAACAAAGCAATGTGGTCTACTCCATTCAGTGTAGTGAAGACTGCAGTGAGCGCTATATTGGAGAAACCAAGCAGCCACTTCACAAGAGGATGTACCAACACAGACGGGCGTGCCAGAGTGGACCGTCTTCTGCCGTATATCTTCACCTAGAAGCCACAGGTCATTCATTTGAGGACAGTGAGGTTCAGATCTTAGCCAGGGAAAAGAATTGGTTTGAGAGGGGAGTTAAAGAGGCTATTTTTGTCAAAAAAGAGAATCCTTCTCTGAACAGAAATGGTGGTGTAAGATATAATTTGCATCCCATCTACAATTCCATTATTAAGCCTAGATCAAACAAACAGGGAAACAATAGGGTTAGCCAGGTCAGGGCCAGATGTGTGAAAAACAGGCGTGTAGGGATGAATAGGGATCGTTAAGCTAGACGCCAGAGAAACAAAAGACGGAAACCAATGAGATAGTTCCGGAAAGTAGTTAGCTAGGTAGCTCCTCCCTACAGCAAGATATAAGCAAGTGTCTTACCAGTATTCTTATTAGAGCTGACGAAGCCTCTCGGATGAGCGGCGAAACGTTTTCAACCAAACAAACTTGGTCCAGTTGACAAATTGAACTTCTCCTGTTATCATAGCAAGTTAAGGATTCTTATTCTCTTGGAAATGCCACGTAAATATCACGCGGCTCGCTCACAGCTGATCGGCGAACAGGCGCAAACGCAACAGCACTAATCGTCATGATTGGCGGGAGCACGATCGGTGCGTAATTATGCTGCAACATGATTGGAAGCTGGAGCGCAGTTCGGCCTATGATTGGCTCTTGGCACTGGCTATTTTGACTTAAAGACGGCGAATTTCGCTAAAAGGTGAGGTTTTCATGCCTGATTGATAAAATGCCACAAGGGATGGAAGAAGGGATGAATGTTTTAGAAGAGGGATGATTTTGACGATTGCCACCCCCCCCCATCCCCTCTCAACTCGAGTACTGGTGTCAAGTCCATGTGAAGTTAACAACCTAACAAACAACTTTTTTTTTTGATAACCAACATCTCTGACAAGCTTCTACAGTCACCTCAAAAAGTTTTTAGACTCTCTCTTAATGTCTTATTTATTTACTTACTTACGTATGTACTTATTTATGTATTTTTATTTTTTATTCTTTATTTATATTTTTATGTCTTATTCATGTATTTATTTACTTATTTATGTATTTTTTTTATATTTTTTTTATTTATAATTTATTTATATTTTTATGTCTTATTTATTTATGTATTTATTTACTTATGTATGTGTATGTATGTATGTATTATTATTATTATTATTATTATTATTTAAATCAGAGACTCTAGTTTGTGGCTGTGCTATCTCAAAACACTTAAAAAAAATAGACTGGTTAACTCAATGTCCACTATAAAGGACACAAATGAATGGGCCGGGTCTGAGGAAGATAAACATGTTTGAGTAATCCTTTATTATTAGTCTGTCTACATCTCCAAATCTTAAAATACTCAAACACATTACAATTATATTCTGACTGCATTTCTTGTCTTATCTTGTATTATTTTCAGGTGTTGCCCAATCGGACCCATCCCGTGCTTCTCATGAGCGGAGGAGGAGGCTATCTTCTCTCAGGGACGACAGTCGTTTCTGGCCAATCCAATCCGAGCCAGTCTAAACCAGTCCAAACTAAACCAGGCAAGTCTAAAGCAGCTGAAGAGGAGCCTGCAGCAAAGAGAGTGAAAACTATGGACACTGACGCATGAGTGGGAGATTGGTCTAAGGGCTCCACTGGCTGCTGCGCCTGGGATCTTGACTTGACTTGACAGAAATAAATAAAAGGAAAGACTGTCTGATTTGAATACATCAAATATATAACTCTAGTACAGTGGCTCTCAAACTGGACACGTACTAGAGGGACTGTCACAATAATAACTACATTTGAAACGAGCATGTTCATGGGATTCTGGTATTTGTGATTTATTATAAAATACAAGAATAAACTAATTATACTTCAGTCTTCTCTAGCGAGGCACCTATCTAGGTTTTTCTGATACTGATTCCCTGACCGCGATACCGATTTTGATACTTTGGCTTCAAGTATCTGCCTATACCCGATATCATATTATTTCCTTTTAAACACAAACTACAGAACAACTTTGTAAAGACACTTATGAGTATTTTTGTACCAACAGTGGCCAGTAATCATCTTATTACACCAATTTATAGACCAAAATGGGATATCACTGGAATCAAGATACCAGTATCATATCAGCGCATCCCTAGTTACTTTTTTAAGTTGCAAATTTAGTTGCAATACTTTTTCCCCCATAGATTTTGACCTGATTTAGGTCAAGTACTTGTTTGTGGTGTTTTAGACCTGGCTTAGTTGTAGTTTATTTTTAGATTAGCCCTTGTCCTCATGGTACTTAAAGGAAAAGTAACGTTTTTTTTTACAATCTGAGCCTTCTTTCGGCAATAAAACAAGTAGTTTTACTCACCCATAGCAGTTTGGTGTCAATTGGAGCAGTATCGCAGAACTTATGTTGTAGCCGTTCTGGTCTACTAATGATCCTGTATCCATTACAATCATTTGGATAATTTCAGCCCTACCAGTCTCTACTGAACTAAAGGGCAGCTGTTACTGTAACTTGTAAAACTACCACTTCATGACATCACAAGGTGGAACAGCATTTGGGGCTTTGGAGATAACTATATCTTTGGAGAGACTAATAATAAAGGATTATTCAAACGTGTCAATGAAATAAAACAACATTCCAGTTGTTTTTAAGGAAGTAACACTATAACGTGTCTTAAAGGAAAATTAACGTTTTTTTACAATCTGAGCCTTCTTTTGGCAATAAAACAAGTAGTTTTACTCACCCATAGCAGTTTGGTGTCAATTGGAGCAGTATCGCAGAACTTATGTTGAGCCGTTCTGTTCTACTAATGATCCCGTATCCGTTAGCGTGAGTGCTCGGGGCACTGATTTGCGGTCTCCAAATAACACAAACTTTAGCACTTTTCAAATCACAGAAGATCGCTGTGTCAGGGTAGACTTTTAGTGGATTCCAAAACGGCCTGAAACCCGATATCGCAACAGAAAAGTAAAGTTCAGAGCGGTGTTAGCTTCTTTCGGACTAGCGGTGTTTACAAAACAGCTGAGTTCACGCATGCGCACTGTCCTCTCTGATGACGTCATCAAATGAAACTATAGCTGGATATCGGGTTTCAGGCCATTTTGGAATCCACTAAAAGTCTACCCTGACACAGCGATCTTCTGTGATTTGAAAAGTGCTAAAGTTTGTGTTATTTGGACACCGCAAAGTAATGCCCCGAGCGCTCACGCTAACGGATACAGGATCATTAGTAGAACAGAACGGCTCAACATAAGTTCTGCGACACTGCTCCAATTGACACCAAACTGCTATGGGTGAGTAAAACTACTTGTTTATTGCCGAAAGAAGGCTCAGACTGTAAAAAAACGTTACTTTTCCTTTAATCCGAGCAGTTTGAGAATCACTGTACTTCATCATTACTTCTAAAGCATTACTGCTGTGACTTTGAGTGAGCTGTGATCGTTCTTGGCACTAGATCTCTTATTTTGAAAAGCTCTCAGAAATCATTTAGCCATACAATATGTGCCCATCTGATCATTTTATATATTTTTTGTATTTTGGGGATATTTTAGTTAATTTATTTTTCCTGTGCCATCATTTGTTATATACAGTATTTACCATTCAAACTGGTTTATTATATTTGCACAGAAATAAAACTAAAGTAACATTTGGTCCCAGAATATTTTTTATTGAGAGACAAACAGGATTTAATTGTACATTTACAGCGTTTCTACAGATTGACTTAGACATTTTCATTTTTTTTTTATACAAACATTCCCATGCAGAATATACCTATAATATCACTAATACAATATATGCTGAATCATAAAGGCTCCAGGAATGTTATTTTTGTGGTCTTTTTTTTCCCATTCTAAGCACAATATATGGACAAACATACAGTCACATCTGAGCTAAGATATGGTGATGCAGCTGGGGGTTTATGACGTATTCTCATGCAACTTTCCAGCTATCTTCTGTAACTCCAAGTCCATCGCTGCAAGGTTTTCCATCTGTGCATCCTGGATAAAAAAAAAAAAAGAGGACATATTTAAAGGGCCCATATTCCGCTATTTTGTGATAAGATAGAATGTTTCCTCATAAACAGACCTGGAGTTGTGTTTTGTTTTATTCACACATGTTTAACACACAAACCCTGCATATTTAAGCTGAGTTCTCTCAAACAGAAAGCACTGTTCCACCTTGTGATGTCATGTAGTAATACAGGAAGTGCTCCACTGTGTTTTCAAACTCACTCAAATCATTTGGATAAGCCCTGGAATTGCCCATCTTAAATGACAAAAGATAAAATTTTTATCTTTTGTTCAGTAAAGATTGGCAATTCCGGGGCTTATCCAAATGAATTGAAGTTGCCCAGAGTTTAAAAACACAGTTGAGCACTTCCTGTATTACCACGTGACATCACAAGGTGGAACAGAGCATTTTGAGCTTTGGAGATGTAGACAGAATAAAACTCTAGGTGTGTTTTCGATGAGGAAAACAACATTATAAAATAGATCAGAAAATAGCCTGGGCCCTAAGAGAGTCGCCCAGATGGCATAAATATAACAGTTCTATATCGTCTTTATGTATAGGAGAGGTAGTTCTTGATTTGCATGTTCTCAGATACATGTTCAGTGATGGAGGTTCATTGCCAACATATCCACTGCACTTTCCATTATTTTCCAAATGGCATTGTGCAGTGGTGCAAGATGTGATATATGGCTGCACCAGGTCATCTGAATAATGATAACACAACATTAACTCATGGTGCACTGTAGAGCTCGGATATAGGGTGACAAGAATCACTGTCTGAATGGCCACTTTGCAAAGAATGAACACAAATCAGTTATTTATGTAGCATGATTTCCTTATTTTCTTTCTTTCTTTATTAGTTTATTTGACAGGGACAATGTGCAAAAACATTAAAGATGCTTTACACCAGATTATAGCTGAAGCTAGTTTCCATCTGCAGTCCCTGAGCAGGTGAGAAATACAATATAAAACGTAAACAATATAATCAATACACACTCACACACTACAAATGACCAATTATTACACAATAAAATATAACAATAAAATCTCACTCAGATTATAACATACCAGTTATCATTCTTAATGCTGACACTGCTGATTCTCTAATAATAATTTCTTAACATTAAATGAAAAGTTTTTCATGTCAGAGGAAAGTTTCAAACTTTGTGGCAATTTATTCCATTCTTTGATAACTTTGAAAGAAAAAGCTGTGTGTGCAAAGGCCGAGCTCCGTTTAGGTACTCTGCAGTCATTGTGACTTGTGGACCTGGAGCTGTACACATTTTTTCAATGGAGGAGGTGCTGTGTTATTTAAGATTTTAAAGACTAATCGCACATTTGAATAGGTGATTAAATTGTCAAAGTTTAGCATTTTATGTTGTGCAAATATTGGACAATGATGATATCGCAGTGGCTTTTTGTCCAGTATCTTAACAGCCTGATTATATAAGGACTTTAAGGGTTTTGTTGTTGTCTCACATACTTGAGACCAACAAGTTATACAATAATTAATATGTGAGGTAATCATTGCATCCAGATAAACCTTTGCAGCATCATTGCTAAATTTGTTTATTGCAGACAACAAAATATATTATCTTTTTATGCATCAAAATTTGCTAACCCTGTAGTAGTGATGGGATTTCGGGCTCTTTTAATTATGAATGTGATAGAAGCCCACTGTATTTTAGACCATGTTAAACCCCAATTTAGACATGATATAGTCCAGGTTTAGATCTGGTAGTACCCGGAATCCAAAATATCATCTTCGTTTGTACTTATATTAAAAGAATTTGAAAACCACTGGTATAAACAAATGCATTTGTTTTCTATAGGGCTTTTCTATGTGAATAATTCATTCACACAGCAACAGTGTGCAGTGGAGATGTAGATAGCAGCAGTGTTAATCTAAAACAAAACTTTAAAGGAAAAGTAACGGGTTTTTTTTACAATCTGAGCCTTCTTTCGGCAATAAAACAAGTAGTTTTACTCACCCATAGCAGTTTGGTGTCAATTGGAGCAGTATCGCAGAACTTATGTTGAGCCGTTCTGTTCTACTAATGATCCCGTATCAGTTAGCGTGAGTGCTCGGGGCACTGATTTGCGGTGTCCAAATAACACAAACTTTAGCACTTTTCAAATCACAGAAGATCGCTGTGTCAGGGTAGACTTTTAGTAGATTCCAAAACGGCCTGAAACCCGATATGCAGCTATAGTTTCATTTGATGACGTCATCAGAGAGGACAGTGCGCATGCGTGAACTCAGCTGTTTTGTAAACACCGCTAGTCCGAAAGAAGCTAACACCGCTCTGAACTTTACTTTTCTGTTGCGATATCGGGTTTCAGGCCGTTTTGGAATCCACTAAAAGTCTACCCTGACACAGCGATCTTCTGTGATTTGAAAAGTGCTAAAGTTTGTGTTATTTGGGCACCGCAAAGTAATGCCCCGAGCACTCACGCTAACGGATACGGGATCATTAGTAGAACAGAACGGCTCCAACATAAGTTCTGCGATACTGCTCCAATTGACACCAAACTGCTATGGGTGAGTAAAACTACTTGTTTTATTGCCGAAAGAAGGCTCAGATTGTTAAAAAAAAACAAAACAAAAAAACGTTACTTTTCCTTTAACACTGGTCCAAAGAAAAAGAAGGCTCTATCCAAAACATAATCAGAAAATGATGCAAATGTTTTCAAGTTCTCATTCTAACAAACAAATAATCAGAGAGAAATGACCAAGGCTCAAATTTGTTAAATATAATTCAAAATGAGAGTGAATTTACCCTCTGAAATGATGCATAATCTAAAGCCATTTTGTGAAACTAGTTATGTTAACAAAATACTGTAGATTCCAAGTTCAGTAGATGTTTCTGCTTCAATCATAGAAACATATAATCTTACCATAGACTGTATATATAAATGGACATGGTTTTAAATTCGTTCCAAATTGGAAGTGAACATGAACATTCCTATTCCTAACGTGGATCTTGACTCCAAATTAACTCCTATAACCGCTATAACTTTATTTGGCCTTATGCTTTATATTTCAAGTCTAATTTCAATACTACAACAATGGTATTTTTCCTAACTTCTTCATAGCTAGTTTTTATCTCACTGTAATCAACATAACACTTTAAATTGACAGTGTGAGCTCCCATGTGCAGCCAGGAACCAAAGTAATAATGATAATTTGTAAATTTGTTCAAACCTCTTTAATAATGGCAGATTTTATATTCTACTATTGGTCTTGGGTAATTAAATAAACTGTTATATTTCTAATTGAAGCAGGTGCCTCCTGTGGGCTAAGAGTTCCCTGAGGCGTGCTTGTTATGGTCCCGTCTTGATTAGAATGGTGGACCAACTGATTTATTTTTTAAGTTAACAATCCTGGCACCATCTGCACACAATTACAAGATTAGAGGGTGGAGAAAATGGCTAAATGATTTCTATATTTAGAAGTTTAAATTGCAGTGTTTTTACCTTGCTTGGAGCTGCAGACTCTGGACTTCTCTTGTACCAGGCGGGATGGTAGTAGCCTCTGTAAATCCATGGGTTACGTTTCTCCACCAGGTATCTGAGACAAAAAAAAAACAAAACAAAAAAACACACACACATTTGTAAATATAGATGGATAAATCCTGAAAGAAAATTTTTAGATGTGAAGCTATTGTTCACTTTTATATGCTGTTTGATAATACTGTTATGAGGGGTGTGAACGGTTCGGTTCGATTTGAATCTCGATTCACAGGCTACGATTCGATTCAGGGACGATTCATAAAATTAGTAAACAATCCGGTACGATTCGATTCGATCCGGTTCGGTTAATTTCGATTAAATACAAACTGACAACTTTACTTCCAAGTGCTTTAAAGGGACAGTGTGTAAGATTTTTACCCGTTAATTACCGAAATTGAAGATACCCATTCAAAAATACATTGTTTTCCAAGCCTTTTCACTTCCATCATGAAATCAAAGTATTCTTTTGGACTTAGATATAGTCACATAAAAGGGGGATCTTCCCCATGCAGAGGCAGCCATTTTGAATACGAGAGCCGCAGAAGGACATTTGGGCTCCGCCTTCGCCTTCGGCAAGGCTCGTGGTTTTGGGTAAACAACACAAGCATGCTGCCGGATCAGACGTCGTAATGGATCTAACACGTGTTTTGGACTAAATTGTTTTACTGGATTTTATTCGCTGGATCCTTACGGACAAATTGAGAGCAAGTTTATGGTGAAATACAGAGTTTGACCTGTGCAAAGCATTCTAAGGTAAGCTAACCTTGTTTTGTGCTTTTCCGTATAAAAGCCCCATGTGCTCGGGGAGTGATTGTTGTGCAGGGAAATGAATTGCATAGTCAAAAAGAGGAGACTGTAAGGTTTCATTTGATGTGTAGAGTGTCATGGTACATGATCGGGAATGTGTGTTTTCATGAGAAAAGAAAAAAAAAAAAAACGGGACCGCGTTTTATGTATACAGAAGCGGCGCGCGATTCTTGCGCAAGTACGCGAGCTGTCCACGCTACGGCGCACCCGGGTGACCCTCGAGGTCTGCCGTAGCTAAAACAGAAAGTGCAATAGCACCATCCACCTATGCGCCACGAATCCTACACACTGGGGCTTTAAAATACAATACATTCCTTCCCTCAAGCAACACAAAACAATAAGGTTAGATATCAAAAATAAAAAAGACGTTATAAAATAAGCAAGTTGCCTATTAAAGGCAAAAATCTGAATGATTAGTGCTTCAGTCATATGAGTTTCAGTAACTGTAAAAGTGTAACATATCACTGACAAGAAGATAGATATTACTAGGCAGTTATAGAAAACATGAGCATGTTAAATCCAACATGTCTTTTTTTATGCCTGTAATTAACTTTTCTTAAAAAAGAAAACCAGAGAAAGCTCTTAACACTGAATAATACTTTCTCTCCATCTCATAACATTTCCTCAGTCTCCTTTGAGACAAAAATCATCTGTGTGTGTGTGAAGTACATTTCTATACACACAAATCATAAGTATCTAAATACAGAAATGCACCAATTCTGATTATACATTGTATTTTTCACACAAAAGTAAATTAGCCAAGTCAGTTTTAGCCCAAATCAAATATACATTGCCAATACATGAATGTTGTCTAAATAAATCACCCAATCCACTAACCGTGACAATAAAAACGCTAGTATCATACAATAGTTATGGTCTATAGCTGCCATGGAAACTATCAAGCTGACAGTGAAACATCAGACTGATATCAACGCGACACAACACTGGCACAAAAGTTAACCACGCATACGAACCATGTCCATAAATAGCGGTAGCGCACCAAATTAACTTAAACAACAGCTCAATAAATGGAAACAGCGTATCTCCGTTGATCGGTACACTCGGGTCGCAAAGGTCACAGACTGATAACCGATCCAAACCGTCTCAATTGTGGGATAAGTAAAAGGTTTCTTCTCATCTCTTCTCAACACCTCATGCATGAACATAAACTGTCTATTAAAATGATGGGAATTATTTGATTGTTATTTGACTATATCTCATATCCATATCATTTGTGGTGTCAAATTTAAAGGGATATGCCACCCCCAGGTCAAATTTGGGCATCTCCCCACAGTCCAGAGACTAAAATAAGTGGTGGAAAGCGTTTTCCTGCTCACCCAGCCATTGTCCGAGTCTGTCGCCACTGACCGCCGCGGTATCTGCAGCTCCTCCGCCTTAGACTGGAGTCTAACGTCGCCAGAGAAAGATTTCGGCCAAAAGGAATTAATTTGCTCGATGCGTTTCCCAATTACTTTGTGTGTAGTGCGCATTCATATCGAGTGCAAATAAATGTGCAAATCAACACGGAGAGCTTGACTTGGTCATTTTGGGTGGGAACTATTTTCCAGTGCGTAAGAATACAGCCGTATCACGCAGTACGCTACCAGGGGAATCCCAGTTACGCACCGGGAAGGGAGTTCCCCTGTTGCACAACGTGGTGCGTGATACGGCTGTATTCTTACGCACTGGAAAATAGTTCCCACCCAAAATGACCAAGTCAAGCTCTCCGTGTTGATTTGCACATTTATTTGCACTCGATATGAATGCGCACTACACACAAAGTAATTGGGAAACGCATCGAGCAAATTAATTCCTTTTGGCCGAAATCTTTCTCTGGCTACGTTAGACTCCAGTCTAAGGCGGAGGAGCACCAGTTACCGCGGCGGTCAGTGGCGACAGACTCGGACAATGGCTGGGTGAGCAGGAAAACGCTTTCCACCACTTATTTTAGTCTCTGGACTGTGGGGAGATGCCCAAATTTGACCTGGGGGTGGCATATCCCTTTAAAGATCCTATATTACACAAAATTGACTCTAGTGAGCTTTAAGCCACGTTATAGTGTTACTTCCTTAAAGATCCCATGACATGGTACTTCTTGATGCTTTTATATGGCTCCTTAATGGTTCCCTAATACTGTAAATGAATCCTTCTTCAAAATCAACACTCAGTGCATGAGAAACAGAGATAAGATGAGAAAGAGTCATAAATATCTCTCTCAAACACTTTATTCTGGGCGTTAAGATTAAGATTGCTTGAATGCAAATGAGGAGAAAAGAGCTGGCCTATAGTAGAGGGTGGGGGCGTGGCCAAACTCTCCGCTCTCCGCTCTCAGCTGATCCATTTCCGTGTTTTTGCACGGGGGAGAGATTTGAAGCGTTCCATTGAAAAATAAACACATTTCCACAGAAAATAAAATTAAACCACTGCTGTTCAAAGGTCCAGAGGCTCAGATAAAGGACTTCCGAGCCTAGAAACACTCGGACGTGCCTCCAGGCAAATAAAAAAACGCATTTCGCATTGCCTAGCGCATTCGCAGTCCAAACTCTCTGGGCGTGATTTACAGAGACGCTGAGTACAGACAGACGGGGGTGGAACTGCATTTGCATTTCTTTTTTTCGATCTGACGTCAATAAGGTGCCTTGTTCAAAATCGCCCGTTTGAGCTCCGATTTTTTGTAACGCAGAAAAGGATCGCAAATGCTCAGTTTAGACATTTCCCAACTTTTAACCATGGGAGGGGGGGGGCTAAACAGGGTAGGGGAGCTCACATTAACATTCAAAAACCTCAGAAAGTGAAAATTTCATGCCATGGGACCTTTAAAAACAACTGGAATGTTGTTTTATTTCATTGACACGTTTGAATAATCCTTTATTATTAGTCTCTCCAAAGATAGTTATCTCCAAAGCCCCAAATGCTCTTTTCCACCTTGTGATGTCATGAAGTGGTAGTTTTACAAGTTACAGTAACAGCTGCCCTTTAGTTCAGTAGAGACTGGTAGGGCTGAAATTATCCAAATGATTGTAGTGAAGGTATATGGTGTTTAAAAACACACCGGAGCACTTCACAGATTGAATGAAAAGGAGGAAACTACATTATAACAGATCAGAGAATACTGTCGTGTAATATGGGCCATTTAAGAAGAAGAAAAAGTATTTTAATCATTGATTTTTAAGGATACTTTGAAAGTGTTCTCTTATCATTTTACTACTTTGCAATTGCTATCTCAGTAAGTACTGGCTGCAACTTATGGTAAATCTGGTACTTTATGGTATAATAAAGGTCCGTATAATTTTATGATGATATTGCTTTGTGTAGAATGTCCCACAGTGTAGCATTAAACAAGGCTATCTTACATATTACACTGATTACCATGCATTCTTATTGTGAGCAAGGGTGCATCTCCACAGATCTAGCCTGTAACTGTAAGCTGCTATTCTGTGGGACATTCAAGACAAAACACTAACATTACCTTGGAAATATGCAGGCGGCTTACCCTTTCTCCAGAAATGTTACAGTACGCATCTTTAAATAGTTTCATTTTTTTCATTTGTTGTGACCCTGCCATAGACTGTATATGGACATAGCTAACCCACTAGCCGCCATGTTCCAAGGAAGTGAGCATGGGGCAGCTTCCGGCTCCATCGACTCTGGCTCCAATGGACTTACATTAGAATATTGTCGCCCCTTTCTCTTTAACTGCAGCAGTGAGCCTCGTCATTTTGGTCTTAAAATGTTCGTATTAACCTGCTCTACATGATCCTGGAGTTTTTATTTTGCCATTTTCTCCATTAATAAATTCTTATTCCTAATATAGTTTACTAGTTTTCTAATAAAGAAATTTGCCTCTATAACTGCTAGCCTCTTGAGCTTCATTTGACTGGAGCCGAACACTATGGGTGACGTTACACTCACTTAGTCCGCTTTTTATGAGTATATATGGTCCCTACCCAAATATATGGGTTTTAAAGGTCCCATGGCATGAAATGTTCACTTTCTGAGGTTTTTGAACGTTAAAGGTACAGTGTGTAGGATTCGTGGCGCATAGGTGGTTAGTAGCTATTCCACTTCCTCTTTTGGCTACGGCAGACCTCGAGGGTCACCCGGGCGCGCCGTAGCGCCGACAGCTCGCGTACCCGCGCACGAACCGCGCGCCGCTGTATACATAAAACGCGGTTCCCCGTTCACTTTTTTTTTTTTCTTTTCGCATGAAAACACACAATCCCGATCATGATTCATGACTACACATCAATTGAAACCTTACAGTCTCCTCTTTTTGACTATGCAATTCATTTCCCTGCACAACAATCACTCCCCGAGCACATGGGGCTTTTATACAGAAAAGCACAAAACGAGGTTTGTTACTTAGCTTACCTTTGAAGGCTCTGCACAGGTCAAACTCTGTATTTCACCATAAACTTGGCCTCAATCTGTCCATAAGGATCCAGCGAATAAAATCCAGTAAAACAATTTAGTCCAAAATACATGTTAGATCCATTACGACGTGTGATACAGCAGCATGCTTGTTTACACGAGGCTCCCCCCTTCCCCCCTCCCCTTCCCCTTCTCTCCTTCGCTCCTCCGCTCCCTCAGGCAGCGCGGCTGAGCAGCTGCTAACAGGAGCCTCGGCGAAGGATGAGCCCAAATGTCCTTCTGCGGCTCTCGTATTCAAAATGGCTGCCTCTATATGGGGAAGATCCTAGCCTGGGAATTCCCAGGCCGCTTCCGTTCGTTTCGAACTGGAAGGCGGCCTGTAAACTCGTCCAAGCGAGAGTCCCAGATTTAGGGCCCCAATCAGAGAGCGGGGAGGGGTGGAAAGACGGTGACGCGTACTACATGACAAACGGAAGCTTGTAGTTTGAACTGACAACTGACATGATTGGCTATGGACTTACGTATACGCTCAATGATAGACATTCATAACGCCCAATAAACGGCTGTTGGCAATCGCTAACCACACCTCCGCTACGGGATTTTTCGAAGTGAGTTTCCAGACCCATATCTCACTTGTGATATGGTCAGGTGTTAACCAGACTAGGGAAGATCCCCCTTTTATGTGACTATATCTAAGTCCAAAAGAATACTTTGATTTCATGATGGAAGTGAAAAGGCTTGGAAAACAATGTATTTTTGAATGGGTATCTTCAATTTCAGTAATTAACAGGTAAAAATCTTACACACTGTCCCTTTAATGTGAGCTCCCCTAACCTGTTTAGGCCCCTTCCCCATGGCTAAGAGTTGCGAAATGTGTAAACTAAGCATTTGCGATCCTTTTCCGCGTTTGAAAAAAAGACAGCCCAAACGGGCGATTCTGGACAAGGGAAATTTGTGATGTCATATTCGTGGAAAGGTTTCCACCCCCCATCTGGATGTCTACCCACCATCTCTGGAAATCACACCCAGAGAACTTGGACCGCAAACGAGCTACGCAATGCGAGATGCGTTTTTTTTTATTTGCCTGGAGGCACGTGAGAGTGTTTCCAGGCTCGGATGTCCTTTATCCGAGCCTCCGAACCTCTGAAACAACAGTGGTTTAATTTTATTTTCGGTGGAAATGTGTTTTTTTAATGCAACGCATCTCATATTGCGAAGATATGAGATGCAACGCATCTCATATCTTCCTCTGCGCACACACAGAAGTAGGGACAGCGCACATCGCACCGCTAAACGAGGAACCAGCGGCGCATTTGGCCACACCCCCGCCCGCTGCACTGGCCTGTCTCTGTCCTCCTCATTTGCATTCAAGCAACAACGCCCAGAATAAAGCATTTTAGAGACATATTTAGCCTCATGAAGACAGTCAGAGTCATATCTCATGCACTGAGGCTTGACTTTGAAGAAGGATTCATTTACAGTATTAGGGAACCATTAAGGAGCCATATAAAAGCATCAAGAAGTACCATGTCATGGGACCTTTAACATTACACAAGTGCACTGTATTTTGTATTGTATTTTATGAGTTTACAAAAGGTACCTCAAAACTTCATTGTTGTTGTCTGCATTGCGTTTCATCTCATCTCCCTCCTCTTCCTCCCCCTCTTCATCCCTCTTGTCCAGGCCCCAGGATTCTTGGCTACGTTCCCCGTCCTCTTCCTCTCCACGCTTGTGTCTTCTCTGGTGATACCTCCCGGCTCTCCAGTCCCTCTTGTCCAAGTCAAAATCCCAGTATTCTTGGCTCCGATAGTTGTCAGGTTCAGTAAATTCTTCATCGCGTTTGTGTCTCCTCTGGTGGTACCTGTAAAAGTTCACATTTTTAAAAGTTTTATCATTTTCAGAGTTTAAAGGTGCCGCGAATGGCAGCCCTGGTGCTCGGAGTGTCTGTCCGCTCTAGGTATCGAAGCAAGTTCCTAATGTTGTGAACCTGTTCACTCATATGGCAATAAAAACCTTTCTGATTCTGATTCTGCAATGTGTAACATTTGTTTGGGGGGGCTTGATATGGATATGTCATTGCTCTGCCTGGAATGTTCCACAGTATGACAAAGAGCTCTAACTTACATTTATTCAATTACAGGCTTTATATTTATTTTATTGCTCAAAAATACCTAGAAAAACAGGATCGCCTCTCCACACATCTGACCTGTAACTTGGTCTCGTTTGGTCTCCATGAAGATAGAAAGGTTTAATACCATACTGTGAAACATTTCAAAAAAGCATTTGACAGATCCTCCACCAAAAAATGTACACAAAGCACCTCTCCATGGAGATGGTCTTGCTGTCTGGATTGTTCCACAGTATGGCATTAGACTATCTACTTGTGTAATCCCTCCTTCATCCAGTTGTGCAGCTATCTCCATGGAGACAGGTTTGATTACAAACTTAGTACATTCTTACTTCTTACACTATAACTGTATGCATTAAAGGAAAAGTAACGTTTTTTTTTAACAATCTGAGCCTTCTTTCGGCAATAAAACAAGTAGTGTTACTCACCCATAGCAGTTTGGTGTCAATTGGAGCAGTATCGCAGAACTTATGTTGTAGCCGTTCTGTTCTACTAATGATCCCGTATCCGTTAGCGTGAGTGCTCGGGGCATTACTTTGCGGTGTTCAAATAACACAAACTTTAGCACTTTTCAAATCACAGAAGATCGCTGTGTCAGGGTAGACTTTTAGTAGATTCCAAAATGACCTGAAACCCGATATGGAGCTATAGTTTCATTTGATGACGTCATCAGAGAGGACAGTGCGCATGCGTGAACTCAGCTGTTTTGTAAACACCGCTAATCCGAAAGAAGCTAACACCGCTCTGAACTTTACTTTTCTGTTGCGATATCGGGTTTCAGGCCGTTTTGGAATCTACTAAAAGTCTACCCTGACACAGCGATCTTCTGTGATTTGAAAAGTGCTAAAGTTTGTGTTATTTGGAGACCGCAAATCAGTGCCCCGAGCACTCACGCTAACGGATACGGGATCATTAGTAGAACGAACAGAACGTAAAGATTGTAAAAAAACGTTACTTTTCCTTTAAGAGTTGTTTTAACAAGTGCAGTAGTAGTAGTGGTGGTGGTAGTAGTATCAATATGCTTTTCAATTGGCTATTCTACAGCCATACATGGTGTTGGTAATAGTAGTAGTCATAGTAGTAGTAGCGGTTGCAGTAGCAGCAGTTGCAGCTGCAGCTAGTCTTTGTAGTGGTAGTTGCAGTAGAATTGGTAGTACTCCTCTCTTACCTTCCCGCTCTCCAGTCTCTCTTCTCCCTGGAGTCAATGTCCCAATATTCCTGGCTCCGTTCCTCGTCTGGCTCCTCTCTGGCTTCCTCAGATAGCTCTTCATCTCTACGCTGTCTCCTCTGGTGAAATCTTCCAGGTCTCCAGTTTCTTTTGGCACGTTCATCTTCTGGTTCTTCCTCCGAAATCTCATCCCTCCTTTGCCTCCTCTGGTGAAATCTTCCAGGTCTCCAGTTTCTTTTGGCACGTTCATCTTCTGGTTCTTCCTCCGAAATCTCCTCATCCCTCCTTTGCCTCCTCTGGTGAAATCTTCCAGGTCTCCAGTTTCTTTTATCACGCTCATCATCCAAACCCCATGACTCCTGACTCCTCTCTCCGTCATCTTCCTCCTCTTCATCTCCACGTTTTGGGCGCAGTCTCTTCTTGTGGTGGTAGCGGTGAGTGGGTTTCCAGATGCGTTTGTCCACATCCCAAGATTCCTGGCTGCGTTCATCGTCTCCCTCCAGTGGTCCTAAAGACTCCTCATCACGTTTGTATTTCCTCGTTTGGTATCTAAGCAGCAGAGTTGTTCAAAGTTAAAGGTCCTATTTTACACAAAACTGACTTGTGAGCTTTAACCCATGTTAGAATGTTGTTACCTCTTCAAAAACAGACCTGGAGTTGTGTTCTGTTTCATTCACACATGTTTGAGTAATCTTACAATCCTTATTTGTCTGTCTGCATCTCCAAAGCTCAAAATGTTCTCCTCCTCCTCCTTGTGATGTCATGCAGTGGTAGTTTTGATGTTAACAGCTCCTTTTGCCTTTAGTTCAGTAGAGATTGGCAATTCCAGGACTGAAATGATCCAAATGATTCTAGTGGAAGGTGTATGGAGTTCAGAAACACAGTGGAGCACTTCCTGTATTACCACATGATGACATCACAAGGTGGAATGTAGTGTTTTCCGTTCTCAGCCTAAATACACAGGGTTTGTGTGTTAAACATGCGTGAATGAAACAAAACAAAACACAACAGCAGGTTTGTCTGTGATGAGGAAACATATTATAACATATATATATTATATCTGTATATATTAACATATATACAGACAGCGCTCCACTGTGTTTTTAAATTCCACACACTTTCACTAGAATCATATGGAGCCCAGGAATTGTCCATTTCTACAGAACTAAAGGTAAAACAAGCTCTTAACTTGAAAACTACTACTTCATGACATCACAAGGGCTTTGGAGATGTAGCCAGACTTGTAATGCAGGATCACCCAGACATCTGAATGAAACAAAACACAACTTTGGGTATGTTTTTGAAAAGGAAACACCATCATGGCCTAAAGCTCACAAGAGTCCTATAATATAAGAACTTTAAAGGAGAATTAATGTTTTTTTTTTTGTTTTTTTTACAATCTGAGCCTTATTTCGGTAATAAAACAAGTTGTTTTACTCACCCAAAGCACTTTGGTGTCATATGGAGCACTTCCAGAGATGTTTTAGATTTAAGATCTCCGTAATGTGAGTTCTCGGGGCACATGTTTGTGGTCTCCAAATAACACAAACTTTAGCACTTTTCAAATCATAGAAAATGTCTTAGTCTACGCTTTCGTTTGAGTCAAAAGTGGCCTGTAATCCGAGATTTAGCCATAGTTTCGAGTAGATGAGGACGCCAGTGCGCATGTGCGGAGTCACAGCTTATTTCACTCTCAGCTCCCGGGACCCAAACATGAAACGCAAAGCTGTAAATTATGGATAAATCTCGGATTACAGGCCACTTTTGACTCAAACAAAAGTGTAGACTAAGACACTGAGCTTCTATGATTTGAAAAGTGCTAAAGTTTGTGTTATTTGGAGACCGCTCGGGGCATATATTACATGCCCGAGAACTCGCGTTACGGAGATCGCTAATCTAAAACATCTCTGGAAGTGCTCCATATGACACTAAAGTGCTATGGGTGAGTAAAACAACTTGTTTTATTACCGAAATAAGGTTCAGATTGTAAAAAACGTTAATTCTCCTTTAATAAATGCCAACAGTGACTGACCTATGGGCTTGTTACATCTTTTTAAAGAATAATATTTTTCAGTCATAATATAGGATGATTGAAAGTGAACATGCATCTCTTTACTTTGGCCTCCAGCTTGCTCTCTTCTCCACCTCCTCTTCCTCCTCTTCTTCTTCTCCTCTTTTATCCAGTCCCCAACTCTCCTGACTGCGATCGAAGTCTTCCTCTGCCTCTTCATTCCGTTTGCCTTTCTTCTGGTGAAATCGTCCGGGCCTCCAGTTGTTCCTCTTCTCTCGCTCTCCTCCTTCATCTCCCAAACTCCATGATTCCTGACTGCGATCGTCTTCTGGATTCCCTCTCTTTTCTCCCACTGTTTTCAGCAGGTTTTCGATATCTTTTACGTCTGCTCCATTTGTTCCTGGCACTTCAGCCTGACCTGCTCCTTGAGCCAATGCGCCATCACTGCTTTTCTTGTCCACTGTTGGAGCATGTTTAACACCTATGGACCAGTGCACAAAGAAATGCTTCAATAAAGTGCTAATAGAGACATTTTATTTAGGATTATGTAAGAATATTTTTTAATTAAAGGCTTGCACAACTTTTTGGGTGGAGGGTCAGCTACCTACTTGTACATTTTTATCCTATTCCTATCCCTATTCCCATCCTAATTTTATTTCTATTTTATCCTTTTATCCTACTTTTTTTCTTAGTTTTATTATTTCAATTGTTTTGCTATTTTTCAGCTGTTATTACAGAAAGAACACAGTGCACACTCAAACTGCAGACACCTAGAACTGAACTCAAAATATTTATATCTTGAGACAAAATTATAGTTGTACAAGATTATCAACAAATAAAAAAATTGCATTATAATCTACCCTTTTTTTTAAAAGCATGTTACATAATAAAGGTCAGTCTGTAAGATTACTCTTTGTGTTAATTAATTACTAGAATGAGCTAATCCCTGGAGCGGCCATCCACCTCTAATGATTGCTATAATAATAATAATTGTATTCATTTAAACTATTTTTGTCTCACTTTTTTCATATCTTGGACTACAAATACTACTGCAAAACTTCCAAAACCTCAGTATATTGTACGTTAGGTCTATAATGTTATACACACCCGCGTAAATGATGTCTTTACACTCCTGGTCGAGTTGAGAATCCGGTTTGGACAGAGCTTTGGACAGGACTTCCACCAAACAGCGCGTAACCTGCAGCGTGCAAAATGAACACAACATTAAACTTAATCTGTAACATGTGAACATTCAATCAATTATTATTATCCGCATTAAGTGTTACCACGTCCTCTCTTTGCCCTTCTTTGCCCACGGGAAGCGCTTGATTCTCTGCGGTAAAAGCAAAAACTCCATTAGCGCCATGAAGCGGTAAAGCGTCAACCTCTGTCCATGGTCCTGAAGTCATCCCGCTAACTTTAATGCGCAATTTGCAGCGTTGTACTTACCGGATAGGAGGCTGGCGACTGTAGCGAGCACGATCACAAGTCTCATCTTGGTTGTTGGGGTTTTATCCGGTGGAATATAGAAAAAAGTGCCCGCAAGCAACTCCCATGAGCGGAGAGTGTGCTGCGCTCACGGTGCGCTGGCTCTTGTGAGGACTGGAGCTCCGGGTCGCCTCAAATACAGAGCGGAGTGGGCTGGAAAAGCGCGTGGGAGGAAGGCTCAAGGCTCATTTAATGTCACGACTCATTAGCCCTGATATTTGGGGAATGCAATCGTACGGAGCGACTGTCGATATTTGATTGGAAACAATAATATAATCATGTGTTTAGTGTCAATAGTGATAGGGATGGGGGGAAGGATCGGTCTAATTGGAAGTGCGCGTGGATGAGCGCGCGTGATTGAGGTTGAATGTCACGAGGAGCCCCCGGACGCAGGGGCCTCAGGGGCCCCAGGGGCGGAGGCAAAACATCACGAAGAGACGAGTCGTGCGTGACTTTGTAAACAGTGCGATACCGCTGCTGCTGTGCGAACTCCTACGTCTTTTTAACACAGAAAAGTTTTGCCTATACTGAATGCAATATCATTTTATTCAATAGTTTAAAAATAGACATATATAATCAAAATAAAATGAACCAATACATTTTAACGTATTAGGCTTATTTGCTAAATAAATATATACTACATAAATAATCTAAATCATGAAAATAAAAAATAGTGCAATCTCTCAGTCGTTCAGGTGGTTTCATTGCGAAAGAAAAAAAATACTTTTGTCTTGTTGACAAAATTAGATTTAAAAATATATATATAAATTAGAAAATCTGTAGCCTATTATTAGCCTATATGAATAATTAGGCCTAAATGACTAAAAAGAAAAACAAACAGATTTCTATTAATAATGTATTTCTATTGTATTTCTGGAGTTAGTATTTAAAGTTTGTCTCAGTCTAATTGTGATATAAACTTTACAAATGTTTATGTCATTTATATTGCTGAAATCATTTGATCAGCATTACTCATCTCATTCACACATGTCATCTACACCCACCATGTTCAGATCTCTGGTGACCACTGTATTATGATACTGTATTTTCTTTGATGAAAAATGTACTCTAAAGTTTTATGTAATGCCTGTGCCCTACTTTAACTTTTCTGTAGCAGACAAATTCATTTTACTGTAGTTTCTCATTTCATGGGTCAAATCTAGTAGTTTTATAACTGACACTGCTGCTTAAATGACACTTAAAGGGATATGCCACCCCCAGGTCAAACATGGGCATCTCCCCACAGTCCAGAGACTAAAATAAGTGTTGGAAAGCGTTTTTCTGGTGACGCAGCCATTGTCCAGGTCTGTCAGCACTGACCGCCGCGGTATCTGCAGCTCCTCCGCGTTAGACTGGAGGCTAACGTCGCCAGAGAAAGATTTCGGCCAAAAGGAATTAATTTGCTAGATGCTTTTCCCAATTACTTTCTGTGTAGTGCGCATTCATATTGAGTGCAAATAAATGTGCAAATCAACACGGAGAGCTTGCCTTGGTCATTTTGGGTGGGAACTATTTTTCAGTGCGGAAAAACACAGCCGAAGCACACACCACGCTGACAGGGGAATCCCTGTTACGTGCCACGTTGGGAGTTCCCCTGTTACGCAGCGTGGTGTGTTGGCAGCGTTGGCGACGTTAGCCTCCAGTCTAACGCGGAGTAGCTGCAGATACCGCGGCGGTCAGTGCTGACAGACCTGGACAATGGCTGGGTGACCAGGAAAACGCTTTTCACCACTTATTTTAGTCTCTGGACTGTGGGGAGATGCCCAAGTTTGACCTGGGGGTGGCATATCCCTTTAAAGGACACTAACACTGCTGCTTAAATGACACCATTGGAGCTTTATTACATCACACATTGTGTTTTACCTATTTGTATTGTATACAAGTTTATCATTGTGCTTATTGTCTTGTTTATCAGAACCTGTAGGTTTTTGACAATAAAGCTGACTTTGAACTTTGAACTTTTTGAACTTAAAAATTTTACTTTGCCCTATAAATTATAACGAACCATTTATTATTATTATTATTATTATTATTATTATTATTATTATTATTATTATTATCATCAATTAATTAATTATTTTTTTTTACAAAGGAAAACATTATTAACTTAAAAAAAAAAATCATTAGCTGGTCATCCATCCAAGCTTGGCGGCCGTTTTATTTGCCAAGAGAATTTACACAAATTATTGTGTTCTGTGTGTACATTCCGCCATCGGCGGATGGAGCGGCAGCATGCGAACAGCTCCATAGCGTCGTGAATGACATGCTGACACGTCAATTGCGCGCCCTCTTTCTGATCACTGGGGACTTTAACCACACATCTCTCTCCGCTCTTCCCACTTTCACACAATACGTCAAGTGCCCCACGAGAGACAATAAGACTCTGGACTTGTTTTACCTCAATATCAAAGACGCTTACACCTCCGCCCCTCTCCCTCCGCTCGGACGCTCAGACCACTGTCTGGTTTACCTGCTCCCGGAATACACACCCAGGGTGCGAAGAGGACCTGTGCAGAAGCGGTCTGTGAAGCTTTGTACTCAAGAGGCCTGTGAGAGTCTGAGGGACTGTTTCCAGAACACTGACTGGGACATTTTCATTGACTCTTATGGAAACGATATCAACGGTCTGATCCATTGCATCACAGACTACATCAACTTCTGTGTGGAGAACACTGTGAAACCAGGAGAGTACAGTGTTTCCCCAACAACCACCCCTGGGTCACCCCTGAGCTTAAAGCCCTCCTGAACCAGAAGAAAAGGGCTTTCAGCTCAGGGGACAGAGAGGAGCAGAAAAGGGTCCAGAGAGGGGTCTAGAGGGTCCTGACCAAAGGGTCTAGAGGACTATGGGAGGAAGATGGAGGAGCAGCTGGTCCAGAACAACGTACGGGGCGTGTGGAGAGGACTGAGAAACATTGTCTGGTTTTGGACAGAGTGGCAGAGGGACAGCTGATGGTGACCCACCCCCTCTGCCCCTCTGCTGACTCCCCCCTCCTCTCCACACCAGTAGCCACATCCCCCTCCCCCTTCACACGGACCCAATCCAGCACCAGCCCCCTCCACCCCACACCACCACCCCCTGCAGTCCACCCCAGGCCCCCCCCCCCCCCCCACTCCATCACACCGGACGAGGTGAGGAGGAAGGTTAGGTGACTCTGCTACATGTTCAACCTGAGCCTCAGCCTGGAGAAGGTCCCCGTCCTGTGGAAGACCTCCTGTGTGGTCCCACTTCCCAAAACAACAAACGCCAGTGAACTGGCCCACTACAGACCAGTCGCCTTGACCTCCCACCTCATGAAGACCATGGAGAGGGTGATCCTCAGTCACCTCCGCTCTGTGGTGAGCCCCACCCTGGACCCGCTGCAGTTTGCCTACAAGCCAAACGTAGGAGTAGAGGACGCCGTCATCTACTTGCTGCAGCGGGCACTCACCCACCTAGAGACCGCCGGGAGTGCTGTGAGAGTCATGTTCTTTGACTTCTCCAGCGCCTTCAACACCATCAGGCCGGTGCTGCTGCGGGGGAAGCTGGAGGACGCGGGAGTGGATGGACATCTCGCTGCCTGGACCATCGACTACCTCCCTGACCGTCCACAGTACATGCGGCTGCGCGGCTGTGAGTCAGAGGTGGTAGTCTGCAGCACGGGGTCCCCCCAGGGAACTGTCCTTTCACCCTTCTTCTTCACCATCTACACCTTGGACTTCACATACAACACGGACAGCTGCCATCTCCAGAAGTTCTCCGACGACTCGGCCATTGTGGGCTGTGTGTCTGAGGGGAACGAGCTCGAGTACCGCTCGGTCATCAGTGACTTGGTGGACTGGTGTGGGCGCAACCACCTGAGCCTTAACACCAGTAAGACAAAGGAGCTGGTGATCGACTTCAGGAGGAGACCACTACCTCACTCACTGGTGACCATCCAGGGGCAGGACATAGAGACTGTGGACAGTTTCAAGTACCTGGGTGTTCACCTCAACAATAAACTGGACTGGTCCCACAACACCAACGCCCTGTACAAGAAGGGCCAGAGTCGCCTCCACCCCCTGAGGAGACTGAGGTCCTTTGAAGTGTGCAGGCCTCTGCTCAAGAGGCCTTTTTACGACTCTGTGGTGGCCTCTGCTCTCCTCTACGCTGTCGTCTGCTGGGCCCCGAGCAGCACAGATCGGGAGAGACTCAATAAGCTGGTCAGGAGGGCCAGCTCTGTCCTGGGCTGTCCTCTGGACTCTGTAGAGGAGGTGGCTGAGAGAAGGGTGCTGGCCAAATTCACGTCCATCATGGACGACACCTCTCACCCTCTGCACCGGACTGTAGAAGAGCTGAGCAGCTCCTTCAGCAGCAGACTGAGGCACTCCCAGTGCAAGAAGGAGCGCTACCGCAGATCCTTCATCCCCACCACCATCAGACTGTATAACTGTACTAGCCTGGGAATTCCCAGGCCGCTTCCGTTCGTTTCGAACTTGTGATATGGTCAGGTGTTAACCAGACTATAACTGTACTATATAGGCCAGACGTGCAATATCCTTTTTCCATGCTCTCCTATTATTATTATTATTATTATTATTATTATTATTACTTATTTTTATTATTACTTACTTTATTCCATTCTTGCCTGCATGCACTTTTCTTTCTTGTTTCAAACTCTTCTGGAGCTACTGTGGCAAGTAAATTTCTCCTGTGAGATCAGTAAAGTCTTATCTTTTCTTATCTTATCTTATCTTATCTTATCTTATCTTAGGCAGT
Organism: Paratrypauchen microcephalus; assembly: GCA_036785185.1. Lineage (NCBI taxonomy): Eukaryota > Metazoa > Chordata > Actinopteri > Gobiiformes > Gobiidae > Paratrypauchen > Paratrypauchen microcephalus. Next base: position 4,163,966 of record JAVJIX010000031.1, on the reverse strand, counting down.
GCTCTGTTCTTAGGCCATCTGTGTTCAATGGTCTCTTAACTCCAGTGTATTCTCTGCTCTTCAAATATTCATTAGCCTCAGAGCGATATCAGCGAGGCCACAATATAGTCACACTTGAGTCCAGTCAATAAACAGCAAACCAAAACACACCCATGGAAGTCGGAGCTGATTTGTTAATCCTGTAGGCTGTAGTAGTATAGTGTCCTGAAGCTAAAAACATTTCATATATGTGGAAAAAAATATTCAACTGATCACTGTATTTACCACAATCTGACCAGAAAGCGCTGACTTAGTTGGAGCTGTAACATGAGAACTGTTTTGTGCTGGTAAACAAGTCTCACACATAAAATTACAGTTGTTCAGTTAGTCACTTTCACTTTTTTTGTTGAAAATCAAACGATCACAGGCTCCTGAAAATGTGTTTTTAAATCCATTTTGTATTTTTTCTTGAATTTTCATGTCTTAAAATCATGGTAGCAACTGAACATTCCACCATAGACGTACATGTAGAACATTCCCAGCATGTCACAAGTATCAATATGCACTTTTTAGTTTGCGTAAAGGTGCAGGGGGGATTGTCTGCTCGTGTTTATTGTTTTGTCTGGAAAATTCACAGTGTGACATTAAACTGTCAGTAGGGTATATACTGTATCTCTACACACTACAGGGAAAAGTTACAAAGTTTAGTTTTATTATTTCAGTAGTTTTTACTGTTTTTTCAATTTTTATTACAGAAGGAAAATAGTGATTTCTTGCATACTGAAACTGCAGAAATATTTAGCAAACACCCAGACTTGAACTCAAAATCTTTAGCTCTTGAGACAAAGTTACAGTTGTACAAGATCAGCATATACAGAGGTACCTCACCTTACGAATGACCCAACAAACGAAAATTTCATGTTACGAAACGCCTTCACGTCAAATTTTGGTCTCTAGATACGAATGAAATTTCAAGTTACGAAACGCAAAATCTCCAATCCAATCCAATCCAACTTTATTTATAAAGCACTTTAAAAACAACAAATCTCAAAAATTCAATTAATGCGCGCTCAGATGCACGCCCCGAAACGTAAATACACTTTATCAACACACACGGGGTTAGGTTCCAGAGGTGGCCCGCGGTGGGAGAGGTCCACGAGGTAGGACAACTTTGTATTTAGCAATTGTTCTACATGTTTTAGGGCTGTAAATGCTTCACCACACACATTCTACGCTTTTCTCAGACTGGAGTTTCTCTCGCATTTCTCTCTCGTTTGAACACTCGAACTTTCATAGATTTTCAATGGAATGTGTTGATAGTGAAGCGTGGAGGTAGACACGGCTCAATATAGCGCCGAACGTGCGAGGGGAGACACAACAACACATCATCAGTGTGGTAAAACTCACCTGTCTCACGACGGTCTAAACTCAGCTCACGTTCCCTTAGTGAGTGAACAATCCAACGCTTGGTGAATTCTTCTTCACAATGACAGGAAGAGCCGATCAAAAAGCGACGTCCATACGGCCTGTTAGCTCACAGTGTCGGCGCCCCGGCTCTGGAGGTCAGATAGAAGCAGAGCTCGCCCCGCCCCGCTCTTATTCCCGCTGAAAGAGCGTCTTTCTCGGCCTCTCAGCCCTAGCGCGGAACGGAGCGCAAGGAGCGCGGAGACACGAGCACCGCGCTCCTCCAACGGCACTGCCATGTTATAATAATAACAGGTCCAATCCAGGTTTAGTTCTGGTCAGACCTGGTTTATTCCACGTTCTTTTAGTCCTGGTCTAGTCTCTTAGCCCGTCAGGAACACAACATTACACTATAAAAAAAATGTTACACTATTTAAAAAAAACCTTGGAACGGATCAGGCTTTTTCCATTGAAATAGATACTCAACTTACGAATTTTTCACGTTACGAAACCACTTCTGGAACGAATTAATTTCGTAAGGTGAGGTACCACTGTACAGGGGGTACCCGAATTTCGTCGTAAACCGGATTTTGCCTTTGATCTTCCAACCAAAGCACCAATAACCTTTCCATCTCAATAATTAGACCACTACGCTGCTTGGTTATCACTGTCGCTTTCATAGGAGCAGATCAGAGCCCACATCAGGTACTTCCGCCCACATTGGGTACGCACACGAGGCTGTCTTCTTCTCCCTACAACCACAACAAAGCGTATTCTTCCGCCGTGCGCCGTGTTCGTGTTTGTTTACATCTCTTACCACGCTAAACCGCGTAAGACGGAATGACGCGTAATATATACATATTTTTTTTAATGGGGGCGCGTTCGTAACCACGAAACGTCGTAAACCGAGACCGTCGTAACCCGAGGACCCCCTGTATATATTTTTTAATCAACAAATTAAAAGTTTACATATATAACATAAAATAATGTTTAATTTTGTTTTTTACTTGTTACATAATAAAAGTTAGTCTTGTGTGTTCAGTTAATTACTAAAATGAGCTAATCCCTGGAACAGGACTTAAAATCATGGTAGCAACTGAACATTCCACCATAGATATACATACATGTAGAACATCCCCAGCATGATGTCACGCCACAGAATCAATATGCACTTTTTAGTGGTTTCTGTGGAGATGTTTATTGTTTTGTCTGGAATGCATGGCATTAAACTGTCAGTAGACTATATACCTCTATCTCTAGCCACTACAGGGCAAAGTTACAAGTCAGATCTGCGGCAAGTTGACCTCACTCACAGTAAGAATGTATGTTTTCCATGGTATTTTTGAGCAAAAAAAAGATCCCTGTAATTGAATAGAGAGATTTAATGCCATCCTGTGGAACATTTGCTGGTGGAGCTGACTGAAGAATATCAGATAAGAAAGAAAGGAGACCATTTGTGTCAGTCAATGGCAGAACACTATATATCTCATGATCCCAAAGGCTAGTAGTTCAGTTCTTACCAGTGCATATTGCTGTTGTGCCCTTCAGCAAAACATGTCACACACCTTGCCTATGAATGTGTTGGTGATTGGTAGCAGTTAGAGGGGCTATTACTACAGTATAGCATGCAATTTTCTGTTAATTTGCTCCAGGACAGCTGTGGCTATACAGGAAGCTGTTTACCATCACTGATTATGGGGAGTGAAAGAATTATATCATCCTTTTCTTGCCTTGAATAACTTAAAATGCTCATATTTCTTTACTTTAGTAGCCTAGGTAATGGCAAAAAAGAGGAATCACTGAATCAAAGCGTTAATGAAGTTTCAAGACTTCTAGGAATGTTGTTAAATAAAGACACATCAACATATAAAAATACAATTCTTTCTTTCTGTGCACACCTTATAATATCTGTTATCATCTTATAAACTCCAGGAGTGAGTGTAGTTTTCTTTGGGATGCCATCCAAGCTTTAAACCCCTGCAGTGCATGGAGAAAATAGAAAACTTCCAGCGACATAAAACAGCTCCTCCTTCTCTCTCTCTGTCTATCTGTCTGCCTCTCTCTCTCCATCTTCTTCTCTCCCCCCTCTCTCTTTGTTTCCTCCCTCTCCTCAGATCGATCGCTCTGAAAACTATAGTGATGTTGCTGACCAGTAATTGTTTCACACACCGTCAACCCGCTGCATCGGTTACAAAGACGGATGGTTAAGAGCAGAAGAGCAGACTCCACTGCAGGAGGAAGAGGGTAGGGAGAGGAGAGGAAGGACAGAGGGAGGAGGCAGAGGGGAGAAAGAGGGGAGGAAGAGGAGAGGCAAAAGGGAGAGAAAGAAAAGGCATTTACAAAGCCTGTTCCAGTACATTTTGCTTGCAGCTGTTGCAGTTTTCAGCCCTGTGTTTTTTCTGATGTGATTGAATTCGAATGTATCTTGGACAGACTGCTCGTACAAACATAAATGGTTAAATGTAATGCAAGTCTATAGTGTGAAACATGGTTGGAGGGGAGTTTAAAGCTGCACTGCGTGACTTTTCTGGCTGAGGTTACACTGCTGCATGTTTGCCCTTTGCCTTTGTTCGGTTTGTCAGGAACATTCCACAGCATCACAATGGATTTATCGATGAAATATCAAGTCAATTACTGTAGATGCATTTTTATTGCTCAAAAATAAAATATAAAAAACATTCTTATTTGAGGCCGGGCTTGCTTTGCCACAGATCTTACTTATAGATTTTGGTGGCAATGAGATGGAGATAGAGAAGCTGATTACCACAATGTTGAACATTAAAGGAGAATTAACGTTTTTTACAATCTGAGCCTTATTTCGGCAATAAAACAAGTTGTTTTACTCACCCATAGCACTTTGGTGTCATTTGGAGCATTTTTGTTTTAGATTTGCGATCTCCGTAATGTGAGTTCTCGGGGCATACGTTTGCGGTCTCCAAATAACACAAACTTTAGCACTTTTCAAATCATAGAAGCTCGATGTCTTAGTCTACACTTTCGTTTGAGTCAAAAGTGGCCTGTAATCTGAGATTTATCCATAATTTCGAGTAGATGAGGAGGACAGTGCACATGTGCGGAGTCACAGCTTATTTCACTCTCAGCTCTCGGGATCCAAACATGAAACACAGAGCTGTAAATTATGGATAAATCTCAGATTACAGGCCACTTTTGACTCAAACAAAAGCGTAGACTAAGACATCAAGCTTCTTTGATTTGAAAAGTGCTAAAGTTTGTGTTATTTGGAGACCGCTCGGGGCATATATTATGTGCCCCGAGAACTCGCGTTACGGATATCTAAAACATCTCTGGAAGTGCTCCATATGACACCAAAGTGCTATGGGTGAGTAAAACAACTTGTTTTATTACCAAAATAAGGCTCAGATTGTAAAAAAACAAGGCAAGAAAAGTTACACACTTTTAATAGGATGCAGAGAACAGACCAAATTGAGTTTAAAAAAGCTTCTAAAAATAAACTTTCCGTAGTCCATCATGAGTATCTGAGCTCTTGGATGCAACACACGGTGTTTACATGACTGTAGCAGTTTTAGAGAATGTATTTTGAAACGGCATCAGAAGTTTATTTTGACAGCACAATGCTTCTTATTTCCTGTCTTTCCCCTGCTAAAAAACCTGGAGATGCTCTGTTGACGCTGAAAAATTAGAACTCCAACCTGCACTATGGCACTATTACTGCTCTGTTGTAAATGTATTCATTTATTTGGAAGGGACAATGCATATTAATGAACGCACAATTTGTATAAGATCACACAAACCAACGTAAATATGCCAGATTTAGCACAGTGCTAATTTCCATCCGCAGTCCGAGGGTTACAAGTAAGATCTGTGGAGAGGCAACCCCACTCACAGTCACAATGTCTGTTTTTCTAGGTATTTTTGAGCAATAAAACCACCTGTAATTGTGGAAATGTAAGGTAGAGCCATTTAATGTCATACTGTGGAGCATTTCACAGGCAGAGCCATGACATCTCCATAGTAACAAGCAGGTGACTCCCAACCAAAACGTTTCACAGTGCAGCTTCAATGACAAAAAACAGACTAAAATCCTCTTAAACTCATAATATTGGTCCCAGTTGCTGTTAAGCCGTTTTCCTGTATTGGTGCTGAGTCAAAGACTTTTCCAGTGGGAAATTAGACTTAGACAAACTTTAATGATCCACAAGGGAAATTATTTGGACACAGTAGCTCACACATGACAATATGATATAACAAAGAGAAAACATTCTAAATAAGTAGCCAAAAAAGAAAGCAAGAGACAAGTGTCAAATAAGTCAAAATAAAAGTAATAAAAATAAAAAATCTCAGCTATATATAAGAGTTCAATTCAATTTGTAAACTGGACAAAAGTTTATTTGGTTGAATACGTTTCACAGCTCATCCAAGCTCCTTCTTCAGTTCTGGTCAGACGCTGGTGGACACTGCCTTATCTGCCTGAAGGGAGGAGCTAACTACAATGAAATTATGCTGAGACTACCCCACCTATTTGTTTGTGTTAGTTAGGTGGGCCTATTAAATATGCAGTGGGAGGGGAGTGTGAGTCTTTTTAGCGGAACCATTCAGGGCCATAATGGTGTTTTCACACCTCTGGACCTGACCTGCTGCTCTATTGTTTTCTTTGTTTTGATTTAGGTTTGAGGATAGAGTTATAGATGGGAGACAGATGATGTCTGAGACCTCCATTTCTGTTCAAGGAAGGATTCAAGGAAGGACAAAAATAGCCTCATTTATATTTATTTACAGCAGGTATTACCCCACCAAATTAAGTCAAAAGAGAGAATCATCAAAACCTGTATGTTTTCAGAAGAGTCACTGACATGTTCTGATGATTCTCAAATTTTGATGAGAATTTAGAATAATAGCTGCTGTAAATATAAAAGAAACAATTTGTGAAGAAAAGTTGAAAAATATGTTGAAAATTACAGGAAGTAGAGAGCTCTATTTTAGAGAATTCCACACATCACACAAAAATAAATGTGATAAAAGGACAAGTTCAATTTGTCAACTGGACACAGTTTGTTTGGTTGAAGACATTCCGTCGCTCATCCGAGAGACTTCTTCAGTTCTGGTTCTAGTGCTGGTTAGTCCCTGTTTATATCTAGCTGCAGGGAGGAGCTCACTACACTGAAATCCTTCTGAAACTATCTCAGCTAATTTGTATCTTTTGTTTCCCTGGCGTCTCGTTTAGCATCTCTATTTAGCCCTGAGAAGCTCACTGCTCTGAAATAGCTCTGAAACGATCCCCTCATTTGTTCCTTTTGTTATTCGAATATTTAGCATCTCTATTCAGACTACAGACCGTCTCCACCCTTCTGTCCCTGACTCGTCTGCCCTAATGTTTTTTTCCCGTCTGTTATGATTTGGTTTAAGAATCGAATTATAAATGGGAGACAAGTTATGTCTAACTCCCCCATTTCTGTTTAACGACGGATTCTCTTTTTGACAAAAATAGCCTCTTTCACTCCCCTCTCAAACCAGTTCTTTTCCCTGGCTAAGATCTGAACCTCACTGTCCTCAAACGAATGGCCCGTGGCTTCTAGGTGAAGATGTACGGCAGACGAGCGACGAAACGTCTTCAACCAAACAAACTTTGTCCAGTTGACAAATTGAACTTCTCCTTTTATCATGGATTCTACCTGGACGACTGAAGGACTTTTCACGCATCTTAAAAATAAATGTGTTTTCTTATTTGTATTTGTCAAATAATACTTCTTGTGCACACTAAATGAGATTTCCAACCGGGAAGTAAATCTATAAACCAAAAGTTGGCAAAACTGGGAAAAAATAGTGGAATGCCTCTTAAATCTTGAATATAATGACCTTAACTGTGTTTTGGTAAAAAGAAAAGTCCAAACTGTCAGTGGTACTTTAACAGTGTGTATTTGAGGTACGGTCTCATTAAAAAGGAATAGGTTGTACAGCTATGACAAATTAGCAGTTAACACCCGGACTAATGACACATAAACACAGGCTTCTCAGGGATCTCACTGAAACTAATACTACAGTGGTGTTTTTCATGGCTTTTGTTCTACTCTATCCTGAACCGTACACATCAACAAGTACAATGCAATCTGTACTGAGAAAAAGCTTGCGGTAAAGTGTTATTAGCCTGTCAAGAGGAAGCTAAATGAACAAAGCGCTGAACAGCTACTCGAGATTTTCCACAATGCATTGAAAAAAGGACTGGAGACTAAAAGGACAGCCTTATGTTTGCGTATTTAGTCAGATGAAAGGAAGCCAGATTTGGTTAAAGCTATTCTGCTATGTTATTCTAAATGTGTGCTTATAATGAATTAATTTGAAGAATAGTGGTATAGTGGACCATTTTTTCAAACTATGGTGAAAATCCATTTTCCACAGGCCCCTGAAAAAAGTATGTTTATTATTGATCCTTATGGGAAAACAGTTTTTTTCTGAAATGTTAAAGGGATATGCCACACCAGGTCAAACTTGGGCATCTCCCCACAGTCCAGAGACTAAAATAAGTGGTGGAAAGCGTTTTCCTGCTCACCCAGCCATTGTTTGAGTCTGTCGCCACTGACCGCCGCGGTATCTGCAGCTCCTCCGCCTTAGACTGGAGTCTAACGTCGGCCAAAAGGAATTAATTTGCTAGATGCTTTTCCCAATTACTTTCTGTGTAGTGCGCATTCATATCGAGTGCAAATAAATGTGCAAATCAACACAGAGAGCTTGACTTGGTCATTTTGGGTGGGAACTATTTTTCAGTGCGGAAAAATAAAGCCGAAGCACACACCACGCTGACAGGGGAATCCCTGTTACGCACCAGGAAGGGAGTTCTCCTGTTACGCAGCGTGGTGTGTGCTTCGGCTGTCTTTTTCTGCACTGAAAAATAGTTCCCACCCAAAATGACCAAGTCAAGCTCTCCGTGTTGATTTGCACATTTATTTGCACTCGATATGAATGCGCACTACACAGAAAGTAATTGGGAAACGCATTGAGCAAATTAATTCCTTTTGGCCGAAATCTTTCTCTGGCGACGTTAGACTCCAGTCTAAGGCGGAGTAGCTGCAGATACCGCGGCGGTCAGTGCTGACAGACCTGGACAATGGCTGCGTCACCAGAAAAACGCTTTCCACCACTTATTTTAGTCTCTGGACTGTGGGGAGATGCCCAAGTTTGACCTGGGGGTGGAATATCCCTTTAACTTAATTTGTTGGGATAATAGACCTAATGTATGTCCCAGAAATCACACAAGGTAAACAACAGAAAACATATGGCACAACTTATTGGTGGTAGATGTATGATCAATTGTCGGTTAAATCGAGTACCACTACAGATGTTAGTAGACAGTGGAGCACAGGTTAGCACTGGGGAAATGTCATGGGTACAAACAGCTTTGCCAAATGTGAAAATACAGCCACTCGAAAGTTTACTCTCAGACCATCCACTCAAAGTCACTGCAGCGAATGGTAACGATGTTCCCTTTGAAGGGAGGGTAGAAGTTCGACTTGAGATGACCATTTCACATTATGGTTCAGTATCCCTCGATGTCCCTATGCTTGTTGGCCAATAAAGTGTAAGCACTCCTCTCCTGGGCTTTAACAACAACACCACCCTCAAACCACTGCAATCATTATACAAAAGAACAATGAAAACACTTGACAAGAAACCAATCCAATATCATCATTGTGAAGTATTACACAAACTAAAATGACTGAACTGGGACAATATGATCAAATACACAAACCTCTGCCTTCTGTTTAAAATTATAAATGGTCTCTCTTCACCCCCACTTTCACAGTTCATTACAATAAGATCATCCTCAAGCCGGGTAACCAGGGGGACAGTTAGAGGGGACTGCATAATCCCACTCAGGAAAAGCACCTTTGGACAGTCCTCATTTTTCATCACTGCAGCACATCAATGGAACAATCCTCCCAAACACATCAGAGACTCACCATCATACCACACTTTTAAGACTCTTTTGAAAAAGTGCTTAATTGAGAATCAGCACTGCGCACATTAATTTCCTTTTAGAGTCACCTTTTTTGTTCTATCCTGATTGTTGTGTTACTGAGGTGTGTTCTGTGTGTGTATTTGTTGTATGTATTGTTAATGTTTTACTAAGTGTGCATGGCTGTTTCTACGAGTGAGCCTGAAAGCATGTAAAAAGTGTAAATAATTTTGTATGTACATTGTTTTAACCTGTTTTTTTCTTAGGGTGACAATGTAACATCTGTCCAGGGACTACAGATGAAAACGAGCCTCTGGGCTAAATCTGGTGCATTTACAGGAATGTTCATTAATGTACACCGTCCAACTTAATTAATTAATCTAAATAACGTGTTAAACTGACAGCCCTAATTATTATTCTATATTTTATTTTTACTTGTACATAAACATTTATATAATTATGCCGCAGCTCACACAATGAGCTCGGCTGATCAAAAAACGTTTGTCTAGTTGACAGAATTTAATTTGTCTTTTGCTGTGTCCAAGAAAGAGGACACACAGGGAGCGGACATGAGAGTATTCACACATTGTGTGGTGAATGTTTCTTCAAGCAAAATAAAATTTGGTGTTTAAAATTCAATTAAACTGCTTATATTTGGGATCTAGTGAAGACGGGTCATTTTGACCGGGAGGACACGGGGTGTATACAGAATATGAGGACAACAGGAGGGTTAAATAGATAAGAATTTCAATTGACTTAAAATTGGTGAATATTGAAAGTACCCTCTATTTGTATTTAAATTAGGGCTGTCAGTTTAACTTGTTAATTAGATTAATTAATTACACTGCAAATAAACACATTTAAAATTAACGCAATTAATTATGCGTGGCAATTCAGTGCACACGCATTTTAAATTTGGTGTGCAGCGAGCAAATCGCTGCTCAGGCCTTTGAACGGCAAGTTTATTTATAAAAAGAACAAAGACGGGATCAAGAAGAACGCGGTGATGTGTAGCTTTTGTCAAAAAGAATTTTTCGATCACCGAAGCTGCTCCAGCCTGACGGATCATTTGAACGATAAAAACGTCTGGACCATTGTTCCATTGTTACTGGCGATAGAGTGAGCGTGAGAGCACTTCAACAAACCAACAAACCAACAAACCACCAAACCACCAAACCAACAAACCACCAAACCACCAAACCACCAAACCACCAAACCACCAAACCAACAAACCAAGAAACCACCAAACCACCAAACCACCAAACCACCAAACCACCAAACCACCAAACCAAGAAACCAACAAACTACCAAACCACCAAACCAACAAACCACCAAACCACCAAACCAACAAACCAACAAACCAACAAACCAACAAACCACCAAACCAACAAACCAACAAACCACGCTCGCAGAATTTGGGAAATGAATGAGCAAAGCGACCACAGGAAAAACTGACAAACTCAATCACAAAGTGGGTTGCCTGTTTCTCTCTCAATCTCTCTCCCTCTCTCTTGTTCTCTCACTCATGAGATTAAAATGTGATTAATTAGATTAGTTACTTAGAAATCCTGTAATTAATTAGATTATTTTTTAATTGCCTGACAGCACTAATTTAAATTATGTTTTATTTCTGCCTGACTAGAAACTTATTTTGCCATTATTTAAAAGACAAGAGCCATTTTAAGCATTGTTTATTTTCAGATCTCAATTTGAAAATTCACACCTCTGTACCTCTCCATGGCGACGTACAAAGTTTATATAAAGGGCCAGGAGATGAATTCTAGACATTTGACAGATCTCAGCTCGTGAGTGCGCACAGCTCTATTGTTGCTCTTCAAATTGTGGTTATTTTCGCTAAACTTTGCATCCAAACTTGTCCAGATCTTCTAAGCATCTACTAGACCAGGTAAGACCACATTGTGAACAAGCAGTCATTTATTTTTTCCAAGTCACACTGTTTAAAAATGCAGAGCTTTACTTGAGGTAGAAGATGGTGTTTTTCCAGGCGTGGGGTACGTACACTTTAGAAACAGCTCACGTGTAGAGCTGTAGACAAGATGTTTTACTTTACACAACACACAAAACTAGGACGTGAACTGGGACTAAACCCTGGACTAGACTAGGACCAGCCCAGGCCTAAATCAGGTCTAAAATGTGATCCTTAAAAATTCACAATTTCAATGCTCAATTTGAAAATAAACAGAACTGTGTTTTGTCTTAACAAAACCAGGACAAAAACAGAACAAAACCAGGACAAAACCAGGACTAAACTAGGACTAGACCAGGACTAAAACAGGATGAAGCCAGGACTAAAATATGAATAAACCAGGAATAGACCAACTAAAGTTCGAGAGGTGCCCAATACGTCGATCATGATCTACCAGTCGATTGCCAAGGTAGTGTGGGTAGATCGTAGTCTTGTAGTACTCGACACCAGTCTTGGTCTCGAGATGAGTGCGATCATATTTCATTACCGCCGCTGCAGTCAGCAATGGGACCGCGTGGGGCTTCTCACTGCAGCCTGTGCGCTCGTCTGGAACCGCAGACACTGTGCGGCATGCGCGCCACCAGCACATAAAGCTTGACCGCTACAGCGTGTACCCTTGTGTCCCAGCGTGTATCACAGAGCAGGTTAAACTTTAAAACATCCTGTCTCACGTGCGCCTCTCCTCTCCTTTTCACGTTCTCGCTCCTCCCTGCTCATAGCGCGCACATGCTCCCTCCTCTGATTAGAAGAGGACGTACCAGAGTAACATAATGACAAAAAATGTACAGAATGTACATGAAGTTATGCAAGGTACATCACCATGCATTGTACATGTAAAGAATTCTCAATATATTTATAAATAAATAAATGATTAGCATTTTTGTAGTAGGTAGATCATTTTGACTTAAAGGGATATGCCACCCCCAGGTCAAATTTGGGCATCTCCCCACAGTCCAGAGACTAAAATAAGTGGTGGAAAGCGTTTTCCTGCTCACCCAGCCATTGTCCGAGTCTGTCACCACTGACCGCCGCGGTATCTGGTGCTCCTCCGCCTTAGACTGGAGTCTAACGTCGCCAGAGAAAGATTTCGGCCAAAAGGAATTAATTTGCTCGATGCGTTTCCCAATTACTTTATGTGTAGTGCGCATTCATATCGAGTGCAAATAAATGTGCAAATCAACACGGAGAGCTTGACTTGGTCATTTTGGGTGGGAACTATTTTCCAGTGCGTAAGAATACAGCCGTATCACGCACCATGTTGTGCAACAGGGGAACTCCCTTCCTGGTGCGTAACAGGGATTCCCCTGGCAGCGTGCTGCGTGATACGGCTGTATTCTTACGCACTGGAAAATAGTTCCCACCCAAAATGACCAAGTCAAGCTCTCCGTGTTGATTTGCACATTTATTTGCACTCGATATGAATGCGCACTACACACAAAGTAATTGGGAAACGCATCGAGCAAATTAATTCCTTTTGGCCGAAATCTTTCTCTGGAGACGTTAGACTCCAGTCTAAGGCGGAGGAGCACCAGATACCGCGGCGGTCAGTGCTGACAGACTCGGACAATGGCTGGGTGAGCAGGAAAACGCTTTCCACCACTTATTTTAGTCTCTGGACTGTGGGGAGATGCCCAAATTTGACCTGGGGGTGGCATATCCCTTTAAGTAGCTCACATGCTGAAAAAGTGTGAGCACCCCTGATTATAAAACCAACCAATTTCCTGTTCTCACTTGTAAACATTACCACTTACAAATGAGCAGGCTAATAATAATAATAATAGGCGCACAGTGATAGGAATCGAGAGAAAATAGCACCAAGCGATTATGACTTTTCGTGGGCAACTGTTTTGTGATGCAAATATATCACTTTTTGGATAAATATTGTTTTGAGAAGAAAAACAAGCTTTATTAACTGTCCTGGATAACTTGCCGGACCTACTTGCGTCAGTTCCAGAACCGGGCAGAAACTCGGCTCACAGGACACTGTCAGGGGTAAGTCAGTGTTAATGCACAACACTGCTGAAGGGGACGCCATACAGATTCACATCAAAAAACACAAACTATCCCTTTAAAGCAGCACTATGTAGCTTTACTGGTGGAGGGCCTGTATGGCATAAAAAACGTATCTATAATTTCATCAATTACAGATGTTTTCTTGCTCAAAAACACCTTGTAAAATTCAGTGTGAGTGTGTGACCTCTTCACAGATATGACCTGTGACTTGGCCTTGATGGTGTCACTGTTTAATGCCATACTTGTGAATATTTTAGGCAAAGCAATAACATCTCCTTGGAAAAGCTTCACCAGAAAAATTATGTAGTACTGTAAAGGTGCATTGTGTAACTTTTCTAGTGGAGGGTCCGTCACATACTTTTCCTCATGGAGTTGTTATTGCTTTGTCTGGAATGTTCCACAGTATGACATTAAAGAGGTCTACCTACACATTTATCAGTCTGGTAGGGCTCTCGCTGAAAGCGATCATAAAATGCAGATCGTCATGACAATTATGGATGGATGGATGGATATATATATACAGTATATATATATATATATATATATATATATATATATATATATATATATATATATATATATATATATATATATATATATATATATATATATATATATATATATATATATATATATATATATATATATATATATATATATATATATATATATATATATATATGTATATATAATCCTACCAATGGCTGGAGAGGGCTGGTCTGAAGGACAGCACAGAGGCCCTCATCCTGGCTGCACAGGAGCAGGCCTTGAGCACCCGAGCAATAGAGGCCCAGATGTACCACACCAGACAAGACCCAAGGTGTAGGCTGTGCAAAGAGGCTCGTGAGACAGTCCAGCACATAACTGCAGGGTGTAAGATGCTGGCAGGGAAAGCATACATGGAGTGACACAACCAAGTGGCGGGCATAGTGTACAGAAACATCTGTGCAGAGTACGGGCTGGAGACCCCAAGGTCAAGGTGGGAAACACCTCCGAAGGTTGTGGAGAATGACCGAGCCAAGATCCTGTGGGACTTCCAGATACAGACTGACAGAATGGTGATGGTGAACCAACCAGACATAGTGGTGGTGGATAAGCAACAGAACAGAGCCGTGGTGGTGGACATTGCAATACCAAGAGATGGAAACATCAGGAAAAAGGAACATGAGAAACTAGAGAAATACCAGGGGCTCAAGGAAGAGCTGGAGAAGGCCTGGAAGGTGAAGGCATCAGTGGTGCCCGTGGTGATCGGAGCACTCGGGGCTGTAACCCCCAAACTGGAGGAGTGAGAGAGACCAACCACCGTGGAAGGTGAGGAGCACATTTTTTTCAGTTACAGCTTACTGCTAAATATATATATATATATATATATATATATATTAGCAGTAAGCTGTAACTGAAAAAAATTCGAGAAAGATTTTAGTTCATTAGGTAATTCATTAATATTTCCATGACCAAAAAAATGACATAGACTACATAGTGTTTAATTTGCATTGCATTATAATGTTTTATCACTGAAGTCTAGTGTGACTGTAGGCTCTATATGTTCCCTGTAAATGTCTGAACCAGCCTCATGTGGATGGATGGCTGAATACACACAACATTATAACACAATAAACAAACCACATATCTCTTTTTGATATAAACTGTCAGAATGAACCACATCATTTCACAGTTTATGGACTCAACATGTTATTGTAGAGCACAGAGTAAAGAGAGAAATTATTGGACTGAACTCCCTGGAAAGAGCAATGGTCTCACTGTCATAGTAACCAAATAATATACCACCATATGGCTTCATAATGGTATATTATTTCAATAAACAGTATGTTTGCCATTATAGTCTCAAATAGGTGAATATGTGAACATGGGGGCATTTCCGACATTGAAAAGTCGTCCTCTCTGTGTAACTGCTGCAGTGAGCCTCATCAATTTGGTTTTAAAATGTTCATATTAACCTGCTCTACATGATCCTGGTGTTTTTATTTTGCCATTTTGTTTGTAAATAAATTCCTATTCCTTTTATGAGTGCTAGCTTTGTGAGCTTCATTTGACTGGAGCTGTGGGTGACGTCACACTCCCTTAGTCCACTTCTGTATACAGTTTGTGAATTTATCTAAAAAATAAACAAACTTGAAACACATAAAAACATGCCTTCTTCTGAGCGGGCTTGCCTCTCCACAGATCTTATCTAACTTGTTCTGATTGTTTTCTCTTGATATTCATTGACTAATTTAAAACATGAACTTGTTGTGATATTTCCCTTTCTCACTAACACTTGGGGCCTTACATAAGTGCTGATGGAGTGTATACACTGGTCCTCTGTCTTCCCTTGTTCCTCTCTTCCTCCATCTCCTCTTCTCTCTCCTACCCGCCCCTCTTCTCCTCCACCCCCCTCTCTTCTCTCTCCCCTTCTTTCACGTCTCCCCCTTCTTTCTTCCTGATCTTCTCCTCCTTCCCACCCCCTCTCCTCTTCTCCACTATCTCGTCTCTCACCTCTCTTCCTCTCTCTTCCCTCCTCCTCCCTCTCCTCTTCTGTTCTCTCTCTCTTCTTCTTTCTCTCCTCCTCCTTCTCTGTTCCTCCACTCTCAGAACTTGGGAGCTCGCATAAGAGGTGATGGAGCATGCTACAGTTGCCCACTCTTCTCTGATGTACCCTCTTCTTCTTCTCTCTCTCTCTCCTCCTCCTCTCTCTTCCTCCTTTCTTCTCCTCTCCTCTTCTGGCTGTCCTCCTTCTCTTCTTCTCCACTCTCAGAACTTAGCCTTACATAAGAGGAGATGGAGCATGCTGCTCTCCTCTGATCCAACCTCTACTCTCTCTCCTCCCCTTCTCTCTTTCTCACTCCTTTTCTCTTCACCTCCCCTCTCTCATGCTCCTTTTTCCTCTCCTCTTCTCCCTGTCTTCTCTGATACTACAGTGGCCCTCTCTCCTCTTCTCTCTCTCTCCTTTCTCATGCTAAAGTGGTAATCTCTCCTCTCCTCATCTCAACTCAACTCTCCTTCCTCTCCCATGTGCCTCTCCTCCCCTCTTCTCTCTCTCTCTCCTCTCTCTTTGTTTTTCTTATTATTTATTCTTCTTATTATTTTCCTCCCCCCCTTTTTTCAGGTTTCGGGTACTTCCCACCGACGAAACATTACAAAATTTTGCACAAAATTCAAGAATACCAAAAAATTAATTTACCAATAATCTGTATTAAAAAATCTTTAAAAATAGCTCGACAGCGCCACCTGGAAAATCAAAATACATTACGCCTATGGCTATACCTGTGTTGCCATGGCAACAGGCCAAACATCTGTCCTCGCCAATGGGACGCCAGGCAAAAACTTTGTCGTAGCCAAACCAAATTTGGTACACAGATGCATCATGGGAATAGGAACAAAAAAGTATATTACACCGTTGCTAGGCGACCAACAGGAAGTCCACCATATTGGACCGAGCACGTGACCCGGCGCCGGAGGCAAATTTTCCTGTTCTTGTATTTTAACGAACTCCTCCTCGGGTTTTTGACCCAGACTCACCAGAATCGTGCTGGATCATATCGACAAGTGGGAAATTAAAAGTTATTAAAAGTGTTCTAAAAAACTGAACAGTGTTTCCGTGAAAACGCCACAAATTTCAGGTTTGGTTTTGCAGCTCGCCATCAAATTTCGACAAGTGATCATCCGTGCATACTTTGGCCGATTTCACTCAAACTTTAATTGAAAATAAACTTAAATGAAAATAACAGAACAGGAAAGGCTTATGAGTGACGCTCCTCTTAAAATAATTGAAATTAAAAGGCGAAACAAACAACCCCTCCCCACCTCACCCCCAGGCAGTCAACACACACATGCAGATAACACACAAACTCACACATGCATCCAGCATTTCCAGGGGGCGCTGTCGAGCCATTTTAAAATATTTTTTTAATACAGATTATTTGTAAATTCATTTTTTGGCATTCTTGAATTTTGTGCAAGATTTCATGAGTTTTTGTCGGTGGGAAGTACCCGAAACCTGAAAAAAGGGGGGGAGGAAAATAATAATAAGAATAAATAAATATAGCCGCAAGCGGTGATGATCGGCCCTCGCTTGCACTCGCGGGGGGGTGGCGCTAACGCACCATTTTCCTCCCCTTTTTTCTAGCTGGATGCATGTGTGAGTTTGTGTGTTATCTGCATGTGTGTGTTGAATGCCTGGGGGTGAGGTGGGGAGGGGTTGTTTGTTTTGCCTTTTAATTTCAATTATTTTAAGAGGAAAACAGGAGAGCGCTTTGCGCTCTGTTGCGTTCTATTCGCGGTCTGTTGCGTTCTGTTCGGCTCTCAAGCCGGCAATGTTTTGGGGTGAACAATTACAATTGACATGGCACGGGCAGTGCCACTGTGCCATGTCAGCGGGCACCAGTCGTCGACATGAGTGCCAGGTAAAAAGGGGAGAGCGTTTCACGCTCTGCTGCTTTGCACTGCAGAACAATTACCATAGGCCCTACGCTTTAGCGCTCGGGCCTAAATAATAGGGTGTGAGTAGTTTGGCTAGTTCAAGCTGATTCAAATTTATCCCTAATTATTACATTTCAAGCTACATTTGCAGCCATTGAAAATCATTTTATATTAGAAAAAGAAAAATTAAGAAATCAAATATCTAATGACAGTTTACACTTAAAAATATTCTTCTGCAGAGGAATGTATGATTAAATGAAATAGAAATGAAATAGACAGGATAGACCATGTTCCCATCTCCCATCTCTATTTTTAAAGGTTCTATATTACACAGAATTGATTCTTGTGAGCGTTAAGCCATGTTAGAATGTTATCTCCTCAAAAGCATACCTGGAGTTGTGTTTTGTTACATTCACACATGTTTGAGTAATCCTGGTTAATCCTACATCTCCAAAGCCCAAAATGCTCTGTTCCACCTTGCGATGGAACAGCTTCTTTTACTTTTAGTTCAGTAGAGATTGGCAACTCCAGGACTGAGATCAACTAAATGATTCTAGTGAAGGTGTATAGAGTTTAGTTTTCTGTATTACCGCATGACCTCATCTGGTGGAACAGAATGTTTTCCATTTGAGAGCAGAGCTTAGCCTAAATATACAGGGTTTGTGTATTAAACATGTGTGAATGAAACAAAACAACTCCAGGTCTGTTTGTGACGAGAAAACATTATAACATAAACAAGAAAACAGTGCTATTTAGGCCCTTTAAAATCTCAGCGCCCTCAGATAATTATAACTAATGCAGATATTTCTTCTTTTATTTTTTTTATTTATTTTTATTTAACCTTTATTTAACCAGGAAAAAAAGACTCAATGAGATTAAAAATCTCTTTTACAAGAGCGTCCTGGCCAAGACAGGCAGCAGTTCAGTTCAGTTACATGTCGGTTACAGGTCACTTTCAAAACACAACAAACACACAACTGATAAAATTAAAGTTCAGAAATCACAGTTTCTAGATAAAAATGTCAAACTATTTCACAATAAATACAACATAATCAGGAATAGCAGTTACATACAGATGTTACAGCATCCCGGTCAGTTAAATTTTTTAAAAATGATTCTAAGGAGACCAGCTCACTCAGTTTCAAGTCTTTCTGTAAAAGGTTCCATGCAGAAGGAGCAGCAAACTGAAAAGCCTTCTTTCCCATTTCAGACCTGACCTTTGGAACTGACAATAAAAATAAATCCGAAGAACGAAGATTATAAGAACCACTTTGTTGAGAAATGTAGGTTTCCAAGTATGGTGGCAGCTGGCCAAGTATACATTTATAAATCAGCACATACAAATGCTTAAGTCTTCGGGACAACAAGGAGGACCAACCAACACGAGTATATAAAACACAATGATGGGTAAGAGATCTAAAACCAGTGATGAACCTCAGAGCTCCGTGATAAACGCAGACTCTGGGCTGATGCATGCATGTACAGAACATCCCCATAATCCAGGACAAACATAAATGTGGCGTCAACAAGCCTCTTTCGGGCCTCAGCAGTTCTTCAGCAGTGGGCGGAAGTTGAATAGGGCACGCCTCCTCCCCCTGGTGTCCATCAGGAGTATTGATCTCCTCTGAGGCGTACAATCGAAGGGTTTAATTATTTTGTGTGGGTTTTATGGACTGTGTGAAATGAATTTATCTGTATTGATGCTTGGCTGTATGCAGATCTGTGGTTTTATGGATCTAAATTATGCAAAAGATGATCACAGATGATTTCTCATTTAAAGCCCCAGTGTGTAGGATTCGTGGCGCATAGGTG
Organism: Paratrypauchen microcephalus; assembly: GCA_036785185.1. Classification (NCBI taxonomy): domain Eukaryota; kingdom Metazoa; phylum Chordata; class Actinopteri; order Gobiiformes; family Gobiidae; genus Paratrypauchen; species Paratrypauchen microcephalus. Next base: position 4,144,422 of record JAVJIX010000031.1, on the reverse strand, counting down.
GATGGTGCTATTGCACTTCCTGTTTTAGCTACGGCAGACCTCGAGGGTCACCGGGTCGCGCCGTAACGCGGACAGCTCGCGTACCCGCGCATGAACCGCGCGCGCCCTTGCCGACAGCTACGGTATAAATAAAGCGCGGTCCCGTTCACTGTTTTTTTCGTCCTGTTTTTCGCATGAAAGCACACATTTCTGATCGTGTACCATGACACTCTCCACATCAAATGAAACCTTACAGTCTCCTCTTTTCGACTATGCAATTCATTTCCCGGCACAACAATCACTCCCCGAGCACATGGGGCTTTTATACGGAAAAGGACAAAACGAGGTTTGTTACTTAGCTTACCTTTGAAGGCTTTGCACAGGTCAAACTCTGTATTTCACCATAAACTTGCTCTCAATCTGTCCGTAAGGATCCAGCGAATAAAATCCAGTAAAACAATTTAGTCCAAAACACGTGTTAGATCCATTACGACGTCTGATCCGGCAGCATGCTTGTGTTGTTTACCCAAAACCACGAGCCTTGCCGAAGGCGAAGGCGGAGACCAAATGTCCTTCTGCGGCTCTCGTATTCAAAATGGCTGCCTCTGCATGGGGAAGATCCCCCTTTTATGTGACTATATCTAAGTCCAAAAGAATACTTTGATTTCATGATGGAAGTGAAAAGGCTTGGAAAACAATGTATTTTTGAATGCATATCTTCAATTTCAGTAATTAACGGGTAAAAATCTTACACACTGTCCCTTTAATTAACTTAATTAAACTCCTGCTTTAATAAAGTTCTGGAACTAGGGCTGTGCAATTAATCGAATTTTGATCACGATTTTGATTTTGGTGTCAAACGATCTCAAAATTCATATAATCGAGTCCAAATGATTATTTTTTCATTTGTCTGTCAAGACGCGCACACGCAATACATTCCCTTCCACGCGGGCCAAGGGCAGCGCAGAGACTTGCTGGCGCCTACACTGGCGCCTCTGCGGCCGGATGCGAGTCGAGCTCACACTACCATGATTTGACCAATGTCTGTCCGAGTTGCTACCAAGAATTACCAAGAATTTACCGATCACGGCACTAGTTGCTGCCAAGAATTGACCAATGACAGCACGAGCTCCTACCAAGAGCGCACACGCTCGCATATGAAGCCAAGAACACGGAAACTACAGAAGACAATAGTAAACGAAGTTAGTATAACGCAACATTTAATCACTTTTAAATCGATCGTTCACCCTCCGTGGTATTTACTGTGAATACAACGTACAAAGACACACTTTACACGGGACTTTGTAGAGATACGTGATCAGCATTTTCAATAGAGGCGACGTGAATTACTTATCCCGGACAACAGTTAATTTGGGAGCTCTTTCGGATTTGCTGGACAGTATCTCATCGTTGCTTTTGGTAAGTCATGTCATGAAATGTGTGTTTGTCATATCACTATTTTAGCGCTATTATATTACATTACATTATATTATATTATATTATATTATATTATATTATATTATATTATATTATATTATATTATATTATATTATATTATATTATATTATATTATATTATATTATATTATATTATATTATATTATATTATGCCTGTGTGTATATCATAGCACCAGGCTATTTTATGTTTATATTTGTTAAGACAGATAAGAATAATAAATAAGACAGAAGAAGAATAAATGTTTAAGGGGAGAGTAGCCCACTTTGTGTGTGTGTGTGTGTGTGTGTGTGTGTCTGTCTGTCTGTCTGTCTGTATGTAGGTAGGGGGAAAATCGTTTGAATAATCGTGATTTCAATATTGACTCAGATAATCGTGATTATGATTTTTTACATAATCGAGCAGCCCTATCTGGAACATTAACACATCTGGGAAGATGAATACCTTTTGTTTCCTTCTTGTACGATTGAATCTCACTTTGATTATTGCAATCTGTTGCTTTGTCCTTAGATGGGATATTTCACCCCCTGTGCCTAGTGTGTATGAAAATGAGTGGCTGGTGGAGTCAGAGGGTACATTCACCACTGTTCCCACAAGTTCCATTGACAAAGTAGTTGAAAATAGTTCGAATTAAGTATATTATCCATTTTCTTTTATCAGGAACAATATAAAGCACAGGTTAAAGCACATGTTATTGTCCCTATAAAATTAGTCCTCTGCATTTGACCCATCCTTCAATGCTGCTGGGACGACCTGTCGGGAGCAGGGGACCCATCTTGAGATCTTGAGCTAGTCTTTGTAAGGACTACGTTAGCTGGACGGTTTGACAACTGATACTTTGCAGTGACAATCCGCTGGAGGTGTTCTGCATGTATATACGTACATATGATGGAATATTGGGAAGTTACCATGGAGACACACAATGCACACTTTAGGAAACACTGCCAAAAAGGTTTTAAGGTCATCTGAAAAAATACAAAATGGATTTAAACAGCACATTTCCAGGAGTCTGTGATCAATACGAGCGTTCATGGTCCAGTTTAGATGTTTAATTTTCAACAAAAAAATTACTATTAAATTAATGGCTGCTAGATAGCTTATGACTGTAATGTTATTTAAAAGAGATTGTTTAACAGCACTAATCAGCTCCTCTGTTATAATTCGAACTAAGCCAGCTCTTTCTGGTCTGACTGTGTTAAAGGTCCCATGACATGGTACTTCTTGATGCTTTTATATGGCTCCTTAATGGTTCCCTAATACTGTAAATGAATCCTTCTTCAAAATCAACACTCAGTGCATGAGAAACAGAGATAAGATGAGAAAGAGTCATAAATATCTCTCTCAAACACTTTATTCTGGGCGTTGTTGCTTGAATGCAAATGAGGAGAAAAGAGCTGGCCTATAGTAGAGGGTGGGGGCGTGGCCAAACTCTCCGCTCAGCTCTCAGCTGATCCATTTCCGTGTTTTTGCACGGGGGGGGAGAGATTTGAAGCGTTCCATGGAAAAATAAACACATTTCCACAGAAAATAAAATTAAACCACTGCTGTTCAAAGGTCCAGAGGCTCAGATAAAGGACTTCCGAGCCTAGAAACACTCGGACGTGCCTCCAGGCAAATAAAAAAACGCATTTCGCATTGCCTAGTGCATTCACAGTCCAAACTCTCTGGGCGTGATTTACAGAGAAGCTGAGTACAGACAGACGGGGGTGGAACTGCATTTGCATTTCTTTTTTCGATCTGACGTCAATAAGGTGCCTTGTTCAAAATCGCCCGTTTGAGCTCCGATTTTTTGTAACGCAGAAAAGGATCGCAAATGCTCAGTTTAGACATTTCGCAACTTTTAACCATGGGGGGGGAGCTAAACAGGGTAGGGGAGCTCACATTAACGTTCAAAAACCTCAGAAAGTGAAAATTTCATGCCATGGGACCTTTAAATTAAAACCTGGATTTAACTCTGATTTAAGTTAAGAGCCTCAGACAGAGCAGTGCCTTCAGTTAGCGTCACGCCCTCAGGGAATGTTGATGACATCAGCTGCAACATATCAACTGTGCATGTTTTGGGTTGATGGGGAAATGAGTGCTCAGAGGAAACCCACCCAGGAAAACTCAAAACACAGAAAGGTCCAAGTGGCACAGGAACCGAACGTGGAAAATGCTATCCCCTGAGCCACCGTGCTGCATTCAGTGTTTTGATCACGCATCCTGATGAAAAATTCAGAGTCAGAGAGACTGGAGAGACTTTGTTTTGATATGGAGTTGTAAATAATTGAAAAGTCACATAGTCTTTTATTGTTCTGTGATTTTTAACTGCTTTCTTAAACTGACACTGACACTAAACACTCTGCACAACTAAGATTCAATCACGCTCTGTGGAGTCTGACACCTCAGGCAGAAATTGGTTTATTTTATTACTTTTTTTTTCCCCCCTCAGGATATACGTTTCAAAAAACAACAATTTTAACTTCAGACTTCAGACTTAACGCTAAAGACAATATCTGGAGTTGTGTTTTGTCTGATTCACACCTGTTTAACACACAAAACCATGCATATTTAAAAGAGTTCTTCTCTCAAAAAGAAATCACTCTTTTCCACTTTCTATGTCATGTGGTAATACAGGAAGCGCTCCACTGTGTTTTTAAAGGAGAATTAACTTTTTTTTTTTACAATCTGAGCCTTATTTCGGTAATAAAACAAGTTGTTTTACTCACCCATAGCACTTTGGTGTCATATGGAGCACTTCCAGAGATGTTTTAGATTAGCGATAGCCGTAGCGCTAATATATGCCCCGAGCGGTCTCCAAATAACACAAACTTTAGCACTTTTCAAATCATAGAAGCTCGATGTCTTAGTCTACGCTTTCGTTTGTGTCGAAAGTGGCCTGTAATCCGAGATTTATCCATAGTTTCGAGTAGATGAGGAGGCCAGTGCGCATGTGCGGAGTCACAGTTTATTTCACTCTCAGCTCCTGGGACCCAAACATGAAACGCAAAGCTGTAAATTATGGATAAATCTCGGATTACAGGCCACTTTTGACTCAAACGAAAGCGTAGACTAAGACATTGAGCTTCTATGATTTGAAAAGTGCTAAAGTTTGTGTTATTTGGAGACCGCTCGGGGCATATATTAGCACTACGGCTATCGCTAATCTAAAACATCTCTGGAAGTGCTCCATATGACACCAAAGTGCTATGGGTGAGTAAAACAACTTGTTTTATTACCGAAATAAGGCTCAGATTGTAAAAAAAACGTTAATTCTCCTTTAAACTCTGTGCAACTTCACTAGAATCATTTGGATAATTTCGGCCCTAGAATTGCCTATTTGTACCGAACAAAATGTAAAAAGAGCTGTTAACTTGATAACTACTATGGAACAGAGCCTTTTGAGCTTCAGACTAATAATAAAGGATTACTCAAACATGAATGAAACAAAACACAACTCCAGGTATGATTTTTAAAGCTCAACTTCTTAGAGTCAGTTTTTATGTAATATAGGACCTTTAACAACTGCACCCCTATAGATACATGAATGGACAATTGAAAAGAAAATCAAATCACAGTTTTGTATCAAACCATTCAAGGAGACATCTATAAAGAGAGATATAGATTTACCATTGTGTCCATGTGGTTAATTGTGAAGTGTAAAGCACTGTAGCATTTTAGGGCAGTTTAACTCTCCCTCCTTCTCTCTTAAATCAATAGATAGCCTCATTCACCGGTGTCAAGATCAATACCTTCTTTTACTTTGGCTCCTCATCTGGACACCTTTGTGGAGTAAATTGTTTCTGGCAAACTGTCAGGGGTTCTTAAAAGGGGAGATCAGCTGAGGACAAGTATTAACTATGAAGGTTTAATGTGATTTCAGTTGGCTCTGGGCTCTAGTTAAACGCGTGCATGGGTGATGGATGAGTGAAGCATGACCTGATGTGTCCTGAAGCACAAACTCATGTCATCATGTATTATATTTGACAAGTGATAACAAATTGGCTCTTGAGCTCTCTATATTCATCATAGGGTAATTTATGGAATTTTGGACTTTATAAAACAAAACACTGTTCCACCAGCTGATGTCATTAGGTGGTGGAGTGCATAAGTGCAGTTTTCATATATTTAGTCCATATCATATCCACTGATCATTTTGGTGCTCATATTGCCTTCACTTGAAAACATGGATTGCACATTTTTCACCATGGCAACAGAGTGGTTGACTTCTTTTTTGGTTACCTGACTCATACACTGAGCAGTTTTTGAAACTTTTTGGTTTTTGACGTTTTTAACAGATCATATCATAGCATTTTCATCAGTGCAGCACATGTAGTTCAAATGATACAAGTAAAGGACTGTTGGATTGTGTGAAATTAGCTTTGTTTTTAAAGATCCCATGACATGGTACTTCTTGATGCTTTTATATGGCTCCTTAATGGTTCCCTAATACTGTAAATGAATCCTTCTTCAAAATCAACACTCAGTGCATGAGAAACAGAGATAAGATGAGAAAGAGTAATTTTTCTCTCTCTGAACACTCCATAATGGGCGTTGTTGCTTGAATGCAAATGAGGAGAAAAGAGCTGGCCTATAGTAGAGGGTGGGGGCGTGGCCAAACTCTCCGCTCTCCGCTCTCAGCTGATCCATTTCCGTGTTTTTGCACGGGGGGAGAGATTTGAAGCGTTCCATTGAAAAATAAACACATTTCCACAGAAAATAAAATTAAACCACTGCTGTTCAAAGGTCCAGAGGCTCAGATAAAGGACTTCCGAGCCTAGAAACACTCGGACGTGCCTCCAGGCAAATAAAATACGCATTTCGCATTGCCTAGCGCATTCGCAGTCCAAACTCTCTGGGCGTGATTTACAGAGACGCTGAGTACAGACAGACGGGGGTGGAACTGCATTTGCATTTCTTTTTTCGATCTGACGTCAATAAGGTGCCTTGTTCAAAATCGCCTGTTTGAGCTCCAATTTTTTTGTAACGCAGAAAAGGATCGCAAATGCTCAGTTTAGACATTTTGCAACTTTTAACCATGGGGGGGGGGCTAAACAGGGTAGGGGAGCTCACATGAACGTTCAAAAACCTCAGAAAGTGAAAATTTCATGCCATGGGACCTTTAATGTATCCGTGGAGACTGTGCAAGAGCGAGCTATAGAGCTCTGAAAAAGGCTTTTTACAACAAATGTGGCAGAAGACTTTACCGAAGAAATACTTTGAGACCTTCCACAGGAAATACTTGGGAGGGAGCAGGTCATTTTTATCACCAACCAAAACACCAGAGCAGAGTAAGAGTGATGCCTTTCCTGTTGTGTTCACCTGGCGCCCTCTGGAGGCTGCTGTGATACTGCAGGACACAGAGGAGGGACTCTTTTGTCTCTTCCTCTCCTCAAACTGCCCTGACACAGATCTGCTGACCCTCCCTGACCACTTCTCCTGTTCAACTGAGACCTTTGACTGAGACACAAAGCTGACTGAGAAGTGCAATGTAAATGTTTCAGCAGCTAAACCTGAGTTTCCCTCAGAATCAATAAAGGCTCTCTCTCTCTGTCTCTGTCTCTGTCTCTCTAATAGGTATGGCCACTATTGCTTTTAGCCTTATTTGAATAGATTTGCAGCCAGAGGTCTGATGATTCATAATTTCCGATGGGATAGTTCAGGGAAATTTGTCGTCTGTGTTTGACCCATCTCTAGATTTTGTGCTATTCTTGGTCAGGTCTACTTTAAGGGAGGATTGTACCTATTTTGTTTTGGGTTGATGGGGGAAACTGGAGAGCCTGAAGAAAACACACACACACAGAGAAACATGCAAACTCCACACAAAGGCCCTGGTGATGAAGAATTGTTTTTATAATAAATATCCACACTTTAGGGTATATATAATCCCAGTTTATAATAAACAGTTAAGCTACTAGCCAGTGGTAGAAAGTAAAAATTTTAGGCATCCGTTCTTTACTTTACTAGTACATTTTACAGTGGATATTTTTAAATTTTACTTCACTACATTTGAGAATGTGTATATGTATCTGTACTTTCTACTCCACTACATTTTAGATCTGGACTGAAAAGTAAAACGTACTTTTCTTTATGGTTTGAGAGCTGCTGAAAATACTGCGACTTTTTTAATTTTAAGATTTAATTTAGAGTTTCTGTCCCAACTTCAGCTACATTCTTTATCAAAATCATTACATCTCATCCTTTGTTCTTAAAAATCTCTGCAAAATACTTTTTTCCTCTTTACGTACATTTTTAAACTGTACTTTAATAGTTTTATCTTTACTTAAATTTTGGTCTTATAGCTGTACTTTTACTTAAGTAACAAAACTGAGTACTTCATCCACCACTAGTTTTAACAAAGTAGAAGTAAGCTATATTTGTTATAGTTTGTTATTTTATCTACTCCAAATTCCACTGTTCAAGGACAAAGTAAATGAGTACAGTACGCTAAATTCAACAGACTTGTACTAAAACAACTACATTCTACAAAAGCCCAGAGTCTCCATGTGGCCCTGGTGATAATACTATTAGAGCTTTAGAGGCTTTATGTGGCGTGACTCTGCTCCCTGCCTGGACCACATCTGTTCACACTCTTTCTGTTGTAAACGAACGAGGCTTTGTGCAAATGCAGCTTTTCTTTGGCTTCTATTTTCATTTTTCAAACGCAGAGTACATTAGTTTAATCACAGGCTAATTAAAATGTTATTTTTGAGTAGATTTTCAAGTAAAGTATTTGACTTCAAGGCTGGAATTCATTGTAACAGTCATATTTAAAGGTATAGTAACTTTCTAGAGCTGGCACATCACCTTCATGTACAAGGTACAATGCACAAGGTGAAGGTAGGATTAAATCAAGATCAAGTAAGGTGTAAGTATTTCACAGATTGCACATAATATGGTGTGGTGTAGGTGTTGCATGTGGATTTCGTATTGCACATAGTATGGTATAAATATTGCACATAGGTTATTGCACAGGTAACAGTAGTTTACAGTGAAGTAGGCACAAACATGATACATTCATACAGAGCAGCAGCAGTAAACATTCTGCATAATGAAAAGTAGTTTAGTGCAGTATTATTGAGAGTTCAGTATTTAGAGTATAATCCAGAGTTCAGTAGTCTGACAGCTTGGGGGTAATAGCTGTCTTTGAGTGTTTTTGTGTGTGCTGCAGGCTCCTGTATTGTCTACCAGAGGGTAGCAGACGGAAGAGTCCTTGTGCCGGATGAGTATGGTCCTTAGTGATGCTGCGTGCCTTACGCAGACCCCTGCTGTGGTAAATGTCCTGGATGGAGGGGAGACAGCTGCAGTGATGTCCTCTGCCGCTCGCACCCTCTGTAGTGCTTTGCGGCTTTGAGTGGTGCAGTTCCCATACCACACTGTGATGCAGCCGGTCAGGCTCTGGATGGTGCACCTGTAGAAGTTTGTGAGGATGCTGGTGTTACAGAAGCTCAATGTCTTAGTCTACACTTTCGTTTGAGTCAAAAGTGGCCTGTAATCTGAGATTTATCCATAATTTACAGCTTTGCGTTTCATGTTTGGGTCCCGGGAGCTGAGAGCGAAATAAACTGTGACTCCGCAAATGCGCACTGGCCTCTTCATCTACTCAAAACTATGGATAAATCTCGTATTTCAGGCCACTTTTGACTCAAACAAAAGCGTAGACTAAGACATTGAGCTTCTGTGATTTGAAAAGTGCTAAAGTTTGTGTTATTTGGAGACCGCAAACATTTGCCCCGAGAACTCACGTTAGGGCTATCGCTAATCTAAAACATCTCCGGAAGTGCTCCATAAGACACCAAAGTGCTATGGGTGAGTAAAACAACTTGTTTTATTACCGAAATAAGGCTCAGATTGTAAAAAAACGTTAATTCTCCTTTAACCAACACAAGATCATTCATTTGATTTAAAAGTCCTATATTATGCTAAATTTACTATTGTGAGCTTTTAGTCATGTTAGAATGAACAAGAAAATACCCAGAGTTTGAGTAATTCTTTATTATTACTCTATCTACATCTCCGAAGCTCAAAATGCCCATGTCCACCTTGGGAGTTTTCAAGTTAACAGCTTTTTCCTTTTGTTCAATAGGGATTGGCCATCCGAATGATTCTAGTGAAGATGTATGGAGTTTAAAAACATAATGGAGCACTTCTTGTATCACCACATGATACAAACAGAGTGTTTTCTGTTTGAGAGAAGAATTAGGCCTAAATCTGCAGGGTTTATGTGTTAAACATGTGTGAATGAAACAAAACACAACTGCGGTTATGTTTTTGATAAGGAAACAACATTATAACATAGATCAGAAAAATAGCATACTTAAAGGAAAATTCAATCTGAGCCTTCTTTCGCCAATAAAACAAGTAGTTTTACTCACCCATAGCAGTTTGGTGTCAATTGGAGCAGTATCGCAGAACTTATGTTGAGCCGTTCTGTTCTACTAATGATCCCGTATCCGTTAGCGTGAGTGCTCGGGGCATTACTTTGCGGTGTCCAAATAACACAAACTTTAGCACTTTTCAAATCACAGAAGATCGCTGTGTCAGGGTAGACTTTTAGTAGATTCCAAAACGGCCTGAAACCCGATATCGCAACAGAAAAGTAAAGTTCAGAGCGGTGTTAGCTTCTTTCGGACTAGCGGTGTTTACAAAACAGCTGAGTTCACGCATGCGCACTGTCCTCTCTGATGACATCATCAAATGAAACTATAGCTGGATATCGGGTTTCAGGCCGTTTTGGAATCCAAAACTGTGTCTACCCTGACACAGCGATCTTCTGTGATTTGAAAAGTGCTAAAGTTTGTGTTATTTGGACACCGCAAAGTAATGCCCCGAGCACTCACGCTAACGGATACGGGATCATTAGTAGAACAGAACGGCTACAACATAAGTTCTGCGATACTGCTCCAATTGACACCAAACTGCTATGGGTGAGTTAAACTACTTGTTTTATTGCCGAAAGAAGGCTCAGATTGTAAAAAAACGGTAATTTTCCTTTAATATTAATAGACTGTAATGCTATGGTAAAGTAATATTCAAATTAAAATATAACACTACCATCTCCAGTAAATTTGGAAAAAACACATAAAATAATAGCCATAATTTTGTAATTGTGCAATACATCCCAATGGAAAACATGAAGCAGGGAGATAAAACCACTGAACCACTGCTAATGGCGCTCTCTATTCCTGTACCTCATTAAAGTGCTAAGTGAAATTTGAATGCAGCAAGAAATCATCATTATTTTCCCACATATTCCTCTTCTTAGTTTACTGCATAACAAATCACGCCAATACGCCACAAATTCCATATTGTGGTCCATGGTCTTTTCCATAAAACTGTCTCAGGGAGTAAATGATGCACTCCATAGCAGACAATGGCATTCAGTTTTGTATTCGAAAAAACATTCTGCGGAAAAACAAAGCGCCCCATATACAAAGATTGGAGAGAAGATAAGAAAAGCTAAACAAAATATGGAGCAAATTTGTAGAATAAAAAACGGAATCCAGTCATGTTGTAATGGACGACTGGTGTAATTTGTAGTCACACCAGCGTCATTAAATCATTACAACGGGGTGATTTTTAACATCATATCATGGAATTTTAACCAATTAAGAAGGGAATACTCTGAGGGATGTAGGAATGGACCATTTTGTCACTAACCAAAACACCAAAGAAGAAGGACTTTCCTGTTGTGTTCACCTGGTTCCCCTTGGACATGGCTGTGACGCTACAGAATACAGAGGAGAGACACTTTTGGCTCTTCCACAGGATCTGCTGACCCTTCCTGACCAGTCCTCCTGAGACCTCTCTCTCTCTCTCTCTCTCTCTCTCTCTCTCTCTCTCTCTCTCTCTCTCTCTCTCTCTCTCTCTTTAAAGGGACAGTGTGTAAGATTTTTACCCGTTAATTACTGAAATTGAAGATACCCATTCAAAAATACATTGTTTTCCAAGCCTTTTCACTTCCATCATGAAATCAAAGTATTCTTTTGGACTTAGATATAGTCACATAAAAGGGGGATCTTCCCCATATAGAGGCAGCCATTTTGAATACGAGAGCCGCAGAAGGACATTTGGGCTCCGCCTTCGGCAAGGCTCGTGGTTTTGGGTAAACAACACAAGCATGCTGCCGGATCAGACGTCGTAATGGATCTAACACGTGTTTTGGACTAAATTGTTTTACTGGATTTTATTCGCTGGATCCTTACGGACAAATTGAGAGCAAGTTTATGGTGAAATACAGAGTTTGACCTGTGCAAAGCATTCTAAGGTAAGCTAACCTTGTTTTGTGCTTTTCCGTATAAAAGCCCCATGTGCTCGGGGAGTGATTGTTGTGCAGGGAAATGAATTGCATAGTCAAAAAGAGGAGACTGTAAGGTTTCATTTGATGTGTAGAGTGTCATGGTACATGATTGGGAATGTGTGTTTTCATGAGAAAAAAAAAAACAAAACAGGACCGCGTTTTATTTATACAGTAGCGGCGCGCGGCTCGTGCACGCGTCCGGGTGACCCTCGAGGTCTGCCGTAGCTAAAACAGAAAGTGCAATAGCACCACCCACCTATGCACCACGAATCCTACACACTGGGGCTTTAAAGGTGCATTGTGCAACTTTTCTGGTGGAAGGTCAGGGAAATCTCCATGGAAATGTTATTGCTTTGTCTGGAATGTTTCATAATATGGTATAAACCTTTCTATCTTTTATTATTACAAGGTACATATTTTGACACCACAATAACATTAGCAAAACACTCAGAAGACACATCGGGGGATGGGGATTGCAGAGGACCAAAGGGCTCGTTCCAGGTGCAGAAAGGGGGTCTGGGGGGGAGCAAGGGCGATGTAGTGTCCAGGGACGGTCTAGACAACAGGGTCCAGGGGGGACAGCGGAGGAGGGTAGGGGTCAGAAGTCCAGCCGAGGGGAACCGGTTCATGAGATGGAGAAAAGCGTATTGTCTGGGGTGAAGGTGTCGCAAAACTCAGTTTCTCTTGCAGAGTGGAGGTGGTGAACGAGGGTGCGAAGGAGCGCAGTGAAGAGGGGCCAGTGCTCTGCTGCGCGGCCGTCGTGGAGGTGGTGGTGTCGTGCCACGAAGATAGAATATCTGGCCATGGACAGGACGAGGCGGGCGGCGTCCCAGTTGACCATGGCAGCGTCCGGCCCCTTTCTATCTTCATGGAGACCAAACCAAACCAAGTTACAAGTCAGATCTGTGGAGAGGCAAAACATTCTGACTGTGAGCAGGGTTGAAACATTCCAGACAAAGCAATAACATCTCCATGGAGAAATATATTTAACGGACCCTCCACCAGAAAAGTAAAGCACCTTTAACTAACAGTGCATTTTTAGTGCTCAGAGAAGCTGATTTTGGATTAATACATTCATGAAACAAGCATGAATGCAGCAAAAATTCAACCTTAGGCCAGATTTGTTTTTGTGAGGGGTAGTATACAATAGCAGTCTTGTTCTTGGTCGTTTACTCTTTAACATCTACAATATTTAACTAATGAGTTTCCACTGGTTCTGTTAAAGGCCAAGCGCTTGTCTCATGAATCCTTCAAAAATGTTCCATTTGCGTTTTGCCCGTTTAGTTGTGTCACAGATAAGAATCCGTACTTCTCCTATACACAGTTTTTAAGACAATAAACCATCAGAGCAAACAAGGCTAACAAAAACTCACACTTCCTCATTATCTGACTATAAAATGCTTCATAATTAGATACAGACAGCAGACAGCACACAGCAGGCTTATTTTGACATCAAGAGCTGCTTAAACAAGAGAAATTGTACTTTATTCTCTTTTTCAACATTGTTCTTGAATATAATGTAGACTTGGACAAGCTTTATTGATCCACAAGGGAAATTACTTGGACACAGTAGCTCACACATCACAATACATTTTAATAATAAAAAGAAAAAGTATAAAAATTGTAATAATAAATTCTAAATAAGTAGCAATAAAATAGCAAGAGAGTGATGTCAAATAAGGCATAATTATATAAATAATACATATAAATAAATAATAAATAAATTAACAGATATATAAATAATAAGAGCAGCAGTTAAAGAACACACATTATTATATTTTTGACCCCTGACCACACCTTTCCTGAATATCTGAATAAAATGCTTCATTCGATATAGACGGTGTAAGAGAATTTAAGTAATTTAATCACAATACTGTCATTTAAGAACAATACATTTACTTGGGCCATGTTGAATGCCTGAACAACAATGGTTTTTATCTGTCTCAATAGAGTATTGTGATGTTATGAAAAAGCTAAATTAAGAAGCTAAGCTAATGCTACATACCACCATTGAAGGACTGGGATAAAAAAACGGCCCTGGCATTTTGCACCTACAAGCGGCCCCGTACCCGTAGCACAAAGCACATCAGGTAACAGCGGCAAACGTCAGCTCCATGCATTAAACAACTGCATTAAAATCATGGAAATCAATGCTCAACCCAGACATAATTTTTTTTTTTTAAGTTTCTTACCTTCATGCCATTAATAAATGCTCTTCTCCGCAACCCGATCACTCCCCCCTTGTGTCATTTAGTGCCTCCTCCTCGATTCCTTTTACTAAACTATAATTCTAAGTATCCGACCGTCCGTCTGTCTCCTCTTCTACTCTGACTAACTTGACCACACGACCACAATCTTCACTGTTCTATTTCTCATGAAAGTGATTAAATGTTGTGTTGTACTAACTTTCTCAAAAAGGTTTACAATTGTTCATTCATTCATTTTCTTCCGCTTTTTCCATTTTCTGGGTCGTAGGGGCAGCAGTCCAAGCAGTGTTCTGCTGCCCAGAACACAATGCACCAGCCCCCATGAATCCCCCCGCAGGTGGTGGGTCCACAGGAGGACGGCTCACGTCACAACAGGCCTTGATGTATCTTCTGCCATGGGGGCTACCAGTGTCCACACACACTGGGGGCAAGGTGGGGTTAAGTGTCTTGCCCAAGGACACAACGACAGCGCTCATCTGTGGGAGCTGGGATCACATGCTGTCAACCCGTCAAGAGCGGGATTACAATTGTCTTCCGTATAAAGTGTTTTCCACTTCATATGTGAGCGCTACCAATTCTTGGTAGCATCTTGGACAGACATTGGTCATATCGTGGGAGCACGAGCTCGACTCACGGCCAGCCCATGAGGCAGTGCTTTACCTCAATTGTCGCAAACAAATACAAAATACAGATGTATTTGTTTTATTTCAAACTGTGCACATTTTTAACATCGTAGGAAGAAATATCCCAGTGCCACCGTCACTGTCATATATATGTAGTTGTAAGTGGTATAAATACTGAACGGTCCTTTCAGTTACAGCAATAGAGTGGAATTTTTAAGACGATGGAGGCAATGCGGTTTCGGGGCCGCGGTGGGCATTGTCGGGGCTGCGGCCCTTCTGGCATGTGCCCAAATGCCAGACCGCCCAGTCCGTCACTGCATACCACTGTCAATAAACCATTACTCAAGAGTGTTTAAGAAGAATGAAAAAAAATCGCTTCTTGGGAGTATACCTGTTAGATATCTAAGGGCATGTCTACTTATAACCCTTGAGATAATGGACCCAAATTATTTCCACTGGTCTACACATTGCAATGGACTCTATGCACTGATGCAGCCATCTGCTCAATAAGAACATAGACCAAAGTTTATTGTTGTGTTTTAATTTTTGAGGGACTTGTAATCTGTTATATTGATTGCTTATAGTTAAGAATTTGTGAACCTTCCAATGTGTGCTATCATCTGTATTGGACTGATTGCCAAGCATTATTTATTACTCTTTAGGCATGAAAAAAAAAGATCTCCTTAATTTTTTTCAAACATGCATTCTTCAAGGAGTTGGTGGCATGTCCACTAGGGTGCGCAACGTGCATTTGAACAACAAATTAAATATGTGTTTGAGAAAACATTTATTAAAAAGAAATATTGTAAACACTATAATAAACATGATCAAAGGAGAAGTTCAATTTGTCAACTGGACAAAGTTTGTTTGGTTGAAAATGTTTCGCCGCTCATCCGAGAGGCTTCGTCAGCTCTGGTTATTGTACTGGTTAGACCCTGCTTATATCTAGCTGCCGGGAGGCGCGTCCTACAATGACAAAAGCTCTGAAAACGATCCCCCCTAATCTGTCTCTTTGTTTTTCAAATTACTCTGACAGCTAGTTTCGACCCCCTATTCAACGTCTAACGACCCTCTCCACCCCTCTGCCCTGGCTCTGTTTGACTGGTCTAAGAATCGCATTGTCATTGTAGGACGCGCCTCCCGGCAGCTAGATATAAGCAGTGTCTAACCAGTACAATAACCAGAGCTGACGAAGCCTCTCGGATGAGCGGCGAAACGTTTTCAACCAAACAAACTTTGTCCAGTTGACAAATTGAACTTCTCCTTTGATCATGGATTCTACCTGGACGACTGAGGGACTTTTCACTATAATAAACACTATAAAACATGTTTTGTTTGCTCTTTAACAATGTGTTCATATATTCTGAACATATTCCAGAACTGTTATATGTCATTTAACCAGAGAAAAATGCATTTCTTTGAAGCACAGATAGCACAGTCTAAATGACTCCAACCATAACAATGAACATGCCTACTGCTACTTATCAGTCTACTACTATGGCCAAAATTCTTTCAGATGTACATCAGTGCAGTGTGTCTTTTGCGTCTGTGGGGATACTTTGCGACACATTGGTCCATGAGATCTACCCCTCCCATATGGGTGCTTTGCCGGGCACCACACCACACAGTGGACTTATTTTTAGGGATGCTTATACAAAAATGTTTTAACATATTACTTAGACCACATTGGCCAGCTTCCCCACACATATATACACAGTAATTCCTTGTATCTGCTTGACACATTTTGGTCAGATATGCACAAGGACAGTATCTGTTACTCATCACTTGTGCATCCCACATATGCAAATACTCCAATTTCATTTGCGCACTGTGTTATCTTAATAGGTTAGCAATGGTTAACACTTTAACAAAGTGGTAAGTTTTAGATTAACTTTGTCCTTGGTCTGAATTCTAGAAGATAACGAGATAACACTGCCTTATAAAGGGGAGCTCCCTGTCTTAACTCTGTCTTTGAAGGATTTGAAATGGAAAACGGAGGAGTTGACAACCATGCATTTCATGTGAGTAATGTAATAAAATGTTGATTTGTGCTTTATTAGATTGCAATATGGGTACCACTGTTAGGCAAGTACTGTTTACTTTTTTAGTAAGGCAGTAATAAACTAGTAGTAATAATAAACTAGTTACAATAAAAATGTACTAATAGATAAACAGATAAACAGGATGCCCTCTCCTGGTATCAACTGTAGATCTGCTGTGAACCAAAACAATATAAATCTTAGCTTACAGAGGACTGTGCATCTCCTCTGAAATGAGGTTTTATAACAGAAAGTGTCCCGACTGTAAAGAATTCAAGAATTCTTATTTTTTTATAAGCTGATTCCTGATGTGTATGTTTCTTTTTTTCAGAGTAATTTATAGTAATTAGTAATCTCATAATTTGAAATAAAGTAATCAAAGTAGTAATTAAATTCCTTTTAGAAGGAGTAAACAGGAGTAAGACCAACACTGATTACATTTGTGGTAATTTAAAGGTGCACTATGAAACTTTTCTGGTTGGGTCTGGCATCACCTGCTTGTCTCTATGGATATGTTATTGCTTTGTCTTGAATGTTCCACAGTGTGGTATTATTGGGTCACTTTATAAAAAACACAACTTAATTAGCTGTAATAATGCATGAACAAGCACAGCTGTCAAATAGTTTATCAAGAATGATTCAGGCTTAGTAACTTTATTAAAGGTCCCATGGCATGAAATTTTCACTTTCTGAGGTTTTTGAACGTTAATGGGCTAAACAGGTAGTCCCCTACCCTGTTTAGCCCCCTGTTTTTATTTTCTGTGGAAATGTGTTTATTTTTCAATGGAACGCTTCAAATCTCTCCCCCCGTGCAAAAACACGGAAATGGATCAGCTGAGAGCTGACAGCGGAGAGCGGAGAGTTTGGCCACGCCCCCACCCTCTACTATAGGCCAGCTCTTTTCTCCTCATTTGCTTTCAAGCAACAACGCCCAGAATAAAGTGTTTGAGAGAGATATTTATGACTCTTTCTCATCTTATCTCTGTTTCTCATGCACTGAGTGTTGATTTTGAAGAAGGATTCATTTACAGTATTAGGGAACCGGAGCCGTATAAAAGCATCAAGAAGTACCATGTCATGGGACCTTTAAAAAGAGAGTACATATTATACCAAATCAACTTTTTGGAGTGATCAAAAACATCCATTAAGAGGTTTTATATGTCATCCATACATATGTGAGTAATCTAGCAATCTCTCCCGCGCCCTATTCAAGCTTTCTGTATCGCCCACAAGCCTACGTCGCCCATGCTCCCACACGAAAATTATCCGTAATTATGCAAAGGCATGATACAAAATAATTAGTTTCATTAGTGAAGTTCACACAGATATTGGCCTACTTATTGCTATATTGTGGAAGATTCCAGGCAAAACAATATGGGAACAAGTAGACGGCATAACCTCCACCAGAAAAGTTACATAGTCTTCCTTTAACCTCCTTCTTTGCTCATTGTTGTCAGTTGTGCCAGTTCAAGTGGAAATCAATGCACACAAATGCCCTTAAGTACTGCTGGTATGTTTGGGTCTGTACTGGGTTGTTATCTGGTCTGGGCATCATTATAGATGGATGAACACAGCAGTGAAGTCGCTATAGGGAAACACAGGCACATGCAAAGCAGCAGAAGAGAGGAAGAGGAGGAGGAAGAAGAGGACAGGAATAAACCAACCTACTGTGTCACTGACGTCCCTCCATGGTACCTCTGTGGGTTTCTGGCTCTTCAGGTAAGTTGAAAATTGGGTTGTGTTCATGTGACGTCAACTTCCCTATAGTTTAAAGAGTCCATATATTACATGTTATAATGTTGTTTCCCCATCACAAACATAGTACTTTACCTGTGTTTTTGTCAAGCCATGTTTCGGTTCAAAGCAAGTCGAGGTTAAAAGAAGTGCTTAATTAAAAATGGTTTATGAAAGATCTGACATTGAGCACAGCATATTTCAGATTAGTTTCAGTAGGAGTGAATGTCCCTTCTTACAGGGAATAAGAACCAACATTCTCTGAAGACTCTGAAGGCTCTGTGCTCTCGGTGATAAGAACTCTGGGGGAATTTTAATTATTTTAGATGACTGTATTATACAAATGTGTGACTGAAGCAAAACACAACTCCAGGTGTGTTTTTGATGAGGTGACAGCATCATAACACGACTTAAAGCTCACAAGAGTCAATTTTGTGTAATATAGTACCTTTAACACAAGCCACAAGTCATTTTAAAATGAAAGTGTATTTCCTGTGTTCCTTCAGCATTACCTGACAGCATTTGGGGGCATCATCTCCGTCCCTCTGATCCTCTCGGAGCGTCTGTGTCTGCAGAATGACAGTCTCACACAGGGGCTCCTCATAAACACCATTTTCTTTGTGTCGGGGCTGTGCACGCTGCTGCAGGTCACACTGGGGGTCAGGTGAGACTTTTTTTTAGATAGGACGGCCATATAAAGTGTTTGAGGTCATACTGCAAATGTAATGGTTTGTGTGTGGGATTAGTTATCAACCGATACTCCAGTCAGCTAGTTTGAGAACACAAACAGATTTTTACCAGTTAACACAGTAAATATTTATGCACCTTATTTTAAAGCACAGAAATGACAGAATTCAGCCAACAAGTTTATGTAATATTATTAACATATTACTATGAAATGAACAACTCTAATGCTTTGATTAGGAAATTCCATCCATCCATCCATCCATTTTCTTCCGCTTATCCGGGGCCGGGTCGCGGGGGCAACAGTCTAAGCAGGGCGCCCAGACCTCCTTCACCCCAGACACTTCCTCCAGCTCCTCCGGGGGGACCCCAAGGCGTTCCCAGGCCAGCCGGGAGACATAGTCCCTCCAGCGGGTCCTGGGTCTTCCCCGGGGCCTCCTCCCAGTGGGACGTGCCCGGAACACCTCCCGAGGGAGGAGTCCAGGAGGCATCCGAAACAGATGCCCGAGCCACCTCAGCTGGCTCCTCTCGACGTGGAGAAGCAGCGGCTCTACTCCGAGCTCCTCCCGTGTGACTGAGCTCCTCACCCTATCTCTAAGGGTGCGCCCAGCCACTCTGAGGAGGAAACTCATTTCGGCCGCTTGTATCCGCGATCTCGTCCTTTCGGTCATTAGGAAATTCTTCTTGTATTTTTATTATATAGAAACTGTGTTTTTTTTTCTTATAAAACAATTTTTTTAAAAGCTTATTTATCTGACATGTTTCGGCAGTAGTACTTCTGCCTTCATCAGATATTGATATGAGAGGTTATTGAAATCAGGAAACAGGGCGCACAGACCATCAACAGAGATGAGGGTGTGTTTACCTTGACTCACTTCTCCAGAGACACCACAAGGGGGCAGTGGTCAGTCTGATAGATCTAACAAATCCATCAAAGTGACCACACGTGGAATAACAGTGAAGTGGCAGAAGTACATGTCAGGTAAATAAGATATTTAGCTGTTTACAAATTTCTCCCATTAGACAAAAACACAAAGTTTCAACACGCTGGTGTGGTTTTTCAGGAAAGAAACCTGGTATTGCTTCATACCAAAGCCAAGGTATCAATAATCAGTAAAAGTCCTTCTCATTCTTCACTGCAGACTGCCCATCCTCCAGGGGGGCACCTTCTCCTTGGTGACCCCGGCCATGGCATTACTGTCTCTGCCCGAGTTTGAATGCCCGGCCTGGACTCAGAACGCCAGCCTCATAAACACCTCCTCTCCTGTTTTCATCGAGGTGTGGCAGAGTCGTTTACGCACTGTAAGTTTCCCATGGTGCCTATCACCAAAACAGATAACAATGATTAGAATTATAATATAATCCTGTTATGGTTTACAGTGAGGTGAGGTGAGGTGAGGTGACAAGTGATAAAACGTTATTACATCAGATCACGCACAGGTCATATAGTACTCACATCTCAAGTACTCACATCTACATATTTACACAACTATTTCCAAACTGTCAAGAAAAACAAAATAAAAATAAAAATTGGGAAAGTAACATTTGACCAAGTGTATTAGTGTATTCAGACAGACACAAACAGCTGATATTCAGGATACAGGGGGTCCTCGGGTTACGACGTAGATCCGTTCTTAAGACGCATCGTAACCCGAATTTCGTCGTAAACCGGATTTTGCCTTTGATCTTCCAACCAAAGCACCAGTAACCTTTCCATCTCAATAATTAGACCACTACGCTGCTTGGTTATCACTGCCGCTTTCATAGGAGCAGATCAGAGCCCACATCAGGTACTTCCGCCCACATTGGGCACGCACATGAGGCTGTCTTCTTCTCCCTGCAACCACAACAAAGCGTATTCTTGCGCCGTGCGCCGCGCGCCGTTCGTGTTTGTTTACATCTCTTACCACGCTAAACCGCGTAAGACGGAATGACGCGTAATATATACATATTTTTTTTAATGGGGGCGCGTTCGTAACCACGAAACGTCGTAACCCGAGACCGTCGTAACCCGAGGACCCCCTGTATAAGGCTTCTCATAACATACATTTTTGTTTTACTTTGCTCTCTTTCTTTCTCTCTCCCCCTGCCCCCCCTCTCTTTCTCACCCTTTTAACTTTCTTACTCTTTCTTTTTTCTTCTTCTTCACATTTACTCCCACTGTCTCCCTCACTACGCTCCCACTCTCTATTCCTGCCCTCCATTTCTTTCGCTCTCCCTCTCTCTCCCTACATCTCTCTCTCTCTCTCTCTGTCTCCCTCCCACAATAACTCTATTACTCTCTCTCCCACTCTTTTCCAACTCCACTACTCACCTTCTATTTATGCTCTCTCCCTTATACCAATCTTCCTTCCTCCCTCTCTACATTCTTCTCTGCCTCTTCCTCCCCCTCCCTCACTGTTTGTCTCACTATCCTTTCCCTCCCTCCCTCCCTCTCTCTCTGTCTCCTCTCCCTCCCTCTCACAACTCCGCTACTCACCCTGTCTCTCTTACATCTTTCTTTCCCCCCTCTCTGCTTCCCTTTCCATCTCTTCCTCCCCCCTCCCTCACTGTCTGTCTCTCTCGCCCTGCCCTCCGTTTCTCTCCTCCTTCCCTCTCTTTCCCTCCCTGTCCTCCCTTTCTACCTCTCCACCACCCCCTCGTTCTCCCTCTCAGCTGCAGGGCTCCATCATGGTTGCCTCGGTGCTGCAGATCGTGGTCGGTTTCTCTGGTCTCATTGGGTTCCTCATGAGGTTCATCGGCCCTTTAACCATCGCTCCCACAGTGTCTCTGATTGGCCTGTCTCTGTACGACTCAGCGGGAGACCGAGCAGGGAGCCACTGGGGCATCTCTGCACTGTACGTAACAATATCTCACTATATAATGCTTAAAGGAAAAGTAACTTTTTTTTAAACAATCTGAGCCTTCTTTCTGCAATAAAACAAGTAGTTTTACTCACCCATAGCAGTTTGGTGTCAATTGGAGCAGTATCGCAGAACTTATGTTGAGCCGTTCTGTTCTACTAATGATCCCGTATCCGTTAGCGTGAGTGCTCGGGGCACTGATTTGCGGTGTCCAAATAACACAAACTTTAGCACTTTTCAAATCACAGAAGATCGCTGTGTCAGGGTAGACTTTTAGTAGATTCCAAAACCTGAAACCCGATATCGCAACAGAAAAGTAAAGTTCAGAGTGGTGTTAGCTTCTTTCGGACTAGCTGTGTTTACAAAACAGCTGAGTTCACGCATGCGCACTGTCCTCTCTGATGACGTCATCAAATGAAACTATAGCTGGATATCGGGTTTCAGGCCGTTTTGGAATCTACTAAAAGTCTACCCTGACACAGCGATCTTCTGTGATTTGAAAAGTGCTAAAGTTTGTGTTATTTGGACACCGCAAAGTAATGCCCCGAGCACTCACGCTAACGGATATGGGATCATGAGTAGAACAGAACGGCTACAACATAACTTCTGCGATACTGCTCCAATTGACACCAAACTGCTATGGGTGAGTAAAACTACTTGTTTTATTGCTGAAAGAAGGCTCAGATTGTAAAAAAAAAACGTTACTTTTCCTTTAAAGGGCCCATATTAATCTATTATTTGATCTATGTTCTAATGTTGTTTCCTCATCGCAAACATACCTGCAGTTGTGCTTCATTCACACATGTTTAACACACAAATCCTGCATAATTTAGGCTGATTTCTTCTTTCAAACTGAACACACACACACGTTCAGCCTTGTGATGTCATGTGGTGGTAGCGGAAGTGCTCCACTGCGCGTTTAAACACCATACCCCTTCTTTAGAATCATTTGGAGCATCATTTCAGCCCTGGAATTGCCACGTTCTATTGAACTGAAGGTAAAAAAAACTACCGCTTCATGATAGTCATAGTCAGTCATAGTCATAGTTGGCACCACGCTGCGCAACAGGGGAACTCCCTTCCTGGTGCGGGGGATTCCCCTGTCAGCGTGGTGTGTGCTTCGTCTGTCTTTTTCCGCACTGAAAAATAGTTCCCACCCAAAATGACCAAGTCAAGCTCTCCGTGTTGATTTGCACATTTATTTGCACTCGATATGAATGCGCACTACACACAAAGTAATTGGGAAAAGCATCGAGCAAATGAATTCCTTTTGGCCGAAATCTTTCTCTGGCGACGTTAGACTCCAGTCTAATGCGGAGTAGCTGCAGATACCGCGGCGGTCAGTGCTGACAGACTCGGACAATGGCTGGGTCACCAGAAAAACGCTTTCCACCACTTATTTTAGTCTCTGGACTGTGCGGAGATGCCCAAGTTTGACCTGGGGGTGGCATATCCCTTTAAAGCCCCAGTGTGTAGGATTCGTGGCGCATAGGTGGATGGTGCTATTGCACTTTCTGTTTTAGCTACGGCAGACCTCGAGGGTCACCCGGGCGCGCGCACGAGCCGCGCGCCGCTACTATATAAATAAAACGCGGTCCAGGTTTTTTTTTGTTTTGTTTTTTTCTCATGAAAACACACATTCCCGATCATGTACCATGACACTCTACACATCAAATGAAACCTTACAGTCTCCTCTTTTTGACTATGCAATTCATTTCCCTGCACAACAGTCACTCCCCGAGCACATGGGGCTTTTATACGGAAAAGCACAAAACGAGGTTAGCTTACCTTAGAATGCTTTGCACAGGTCAAACTCTGAATTTCACCATAAACTTGCTCTCAATTTGTCCGTAAGGATCCAGCGAATAAAATCCAGTAAAACTATTTAGTCCAAAACACGTGTTAGATCCATTACGACGTCTGATCCGGCAGCATGCTTGTGTTGTTTACCCAAAACCACGAGCCTTGCCGAAGGCGAAGGCGGAGCCCAAATGTCCTTCTGCGGCTCTCATATTCAAAATGGCTGCCTCTACATGGGGAAGATCCCCCTTTTATGTGACTATATCTAAGTCCAAAAGAATACTTTGATTTCATGATGGAAGTGAAAAGGCTTGGAAAACAATGTATTTTTGAATGGGTATCTTCAATTTCAGTAATTAACTAATTAAGTAAAAATCTTGCACACTGTCCCTTTAACTGCATAATAAATTACTTGAACCAACTGAACACATTGCTTAAAAATTATACTGTATTCACATAACTGTACTGTACATTTCAAATATTGATCTAATGTAACTGATCTTTCCCCAGGACCACGGTTCTTATCATCATCTTCTCTCAGTATCTCTGTAGGGTTCCTCTGCCCATCCCCACATACAACAGAACCAGGAAACTCCACACCTCCAAGTTCTACCTCTTCCAGATCATGCCTGTATGTAGCACTCTGCATAAAGAATTCCAATATTAATCTTTATTTTAATTTGATAAAAATGTGTGGGCATCTTTGATTATTTCACTTGTTAAACATACTGTATGTAGGTTTAAAGGTGCATTGTGTAACTTTGGTTCAGGGCCCATCATGTTTTCTCCTTAGAGATGTCATCGCTTTGTCTGGAATGTGTCACAGTATGGCATTAAACCTTTCTATCTTCATGAAGACCAAACCAGACCCAGGTTACAGGTCAGATCAGTGGAGAGGTGACCCCGCTCACAGTCAGAATGCCTGTTTTTCTAGGTATTTGAGCTATAAAACTCCCTGCAATTGAATAAATATAAGGTCTGTTTAAATTCCTACTGTGGAACATTTCAGGCAAGGCAATAGCATATGTATAGAAACAAGCAAGTGACAAACACTTAACCATAAAAGTTACACAATGCACCTTTAAGATAAAATGTATGACTGATTTTAATATATTTACCATATCTTCAAGCAAATGTATGTTTTTATGTTTTTTTCCTCATCTAAAACTCCACTGACAGATCATTGACTTACTGAAACTTGCCAGAAATAGTCAAATATAAGTCAGAATTAAAAAGTATATAAATAATAGCCAAACTACTAATGTAATTTTAACTCATGTAGATAAACTTGGACTAAACCAGGACGAGAACAAGACCAAACCAAGCCCACATCAGGATTAAAGGGCCCATATTAGCTTTTGTCTGATCACTGTTCTAATGTTGTTTCCTCGTTACAAACAGACCTGGAGTTGTGTTTTGTTTCATTTACACTTGTTCATATTTAGACTGAGCTCTTCTCTCAAACATAAATCACTCTCTACAGGAAGTGATCAACTGTGTTTTTAAACTCCATACATCTTCACTAAAATCATTTGGATCTTTTCAGCCCTGGAAATGCCAATCTCAACTAAACAAAAGGTAAAATGTAGCTCTTAACTTGAAAACTACCCCTTCATGACATCACAAGTTGGAACAGAGCATTTTGAGCTTTGGAGTTGTAGACAGACTAAGAATGCACCATTACTTAAACATGTGTGAATGAAACAAAACACAACTCTAGGTATGTTTTTGAGGAGGTAACAACATTCTAAAATGGCATTAAGCTCTCAAGAATCATTTTCGAGTAATATGAGACCTTTAAACTGGTATCAAAGTAGGGCCAAGCCAGTACAACATCCTAAAATCCAATATTTCTCCACTATTCTTGAGTATCTAATCACAGATATTGACAGATTCTCCTGGGCATAGCGGTCTCGTGGTTGGTCTGTTACCTCCTCACCATCTACAACGTTCTACCTTCAGACCCAGACAAATATGGCTACCAGGCTCGCACTGATATTAAAGGGGATGTATTAGGACAAGCACCATGGTTCAACTTCCCTTATCCTGGTGAGTGTCATCAAACTAGATATTTTTTAAAACATACAAGAATATATCAATACAACTGTTGTATAAATGATCATAAGTCATAGTCATAAGTACAGTAATCCCACGTTTATCGCGGGTGTAAGGTTCCAGAAATAACCCGCAATAAGAGAAATCCACGAAGCAGGACAACTTTATACAGTGGTACCTCATCTTACGAAATTAATTCGTTGCAGAAGTGGTTTCGTAATGTGAATTTTTCGTAAGTTGAGTAGCTATTTCAATGGAAAAGGCCTGATTCGTTCCAAGGTTGTTGTTTTTTTATAGTGTAACATTTTTTTTATAGTGTAACTTTGTGTTCTGTGTCCTGATTGGCTAAGAGACTAGACCAGGACTAAACGTGGAATAAACCAGGTCTAGACCAGAACTAAACCAGGTCTAAACCTGGACTGGACCTGGACAAAACCACCACGTGCCGCTCTTTGCTGGTTTCGTGCGGCTGGTTTGTGGCTCGGGCTCCAGAGGACGCAGTCCGGGCGCCGCGGTTCTATCTCGTGCTCGCAGACCCGGTGCCGGTCGTGCAGACCAGGACTAGCGGTGCTCCTCACGCGGTGCGGGGCTTCCGGAGCCGTGTCTCCCCCCACGCTTCACTATTTAATACATTTTGTTGAAAATCTATGAAAGTTTGAGTGTTTAAACGAGAGAGAAATGTGAGAAAAGTTTAATTCCAGTCTGAGAAAAGCGTATAATGTGTGTGGTGAGGCATTTACAGCCTTAAAACATGTAGAATAATTGTAAAATATAAAGTTGTCCTACTTCGGGGATTTCTCTTGTTGCGGGTTATTTCTGGAACCTAACCCCGTGTGTGTTGATAAAGTGTATTTACGTTTCGGGGCGTGCATCTGAGCGCGCATTATTTGAATTCTTGAGATTTCACGTTTCGTAACTTGAATTTTCTTTCATATCTAGAGAACAAAATTTAACGTGAAGGCGTTTCGTAACTTGGAATTTTCGTTTGTTGGGTCTTTCGTAAGGTGAGGTACCACTGTATTTTACAATTATTCTACATGTTTTAAGGCTGTAAATGCCTCACCACACACATTATACACTTTTCTCAGACTGGAATGAACCTTTTCTCACATTTCTCTCTCGTTAAAACACTCAAACTTTCATAGATTTTCAACAAAATGTATTAAGCGTGGGGGTAGTGAAGCGTGGGGGGAGACACGGCTCCGGGAGCGCCGCCGGGAGCCCCGCCAGACGCGCGAGGGGAGCGGAGACATGAGTCACTGGATCCACAGGAAGCACTGCGCTCATTCAACGGCACTGCCACATTCCAGGACGCAACGCGCACCAACCCCTTGGAGAAGTGTGCAACACGTGCACCCCTCATCGTGGACAAATCCGTGACAGAGCAGCGTGACCGTCGCGAGGCCGCGCGTACACCGGGGCTGCGAGCACGAGATAGAACCGCGGCGCCCGGACCGCGTCCCCTCAGCCCGAGCCACAAACCAGCCGCACGAAACCAGCAAAGAGCGGCACGTGGTGGTTTAATCCTGGTTTAGACCTGGTCTAGTCCCGGTTTTGTCCAGGTCTAGACCTGGTCCAGTCCTGGTTTAATCCAGGTGCAGTCCAGGTTTAGACCTGGTTTAGACCTGGTTTAGACCTGGTTTAGACCTGGTTTAGACCTGGTTTAGACCTGGTCTAGACCTGGTTTAGTTCTGGTCTAGACCTGGTTTAGTCCACGTTTAGTCCTGTTCTAGTCCTGGTCTAGTCCCGGTCTAGTCCCGGTCTGGTTCTGGTCTAGTCCCCGTCTACTCCCCCCCATTTTGAATAATAAACACTTTTTCACCATTAACAAGTCTTTAGAGGACCCATATTACTTATGTTTCCTCATCATAAACACATCTCCAGTTGTGTCTTGTATCATTTACATGTTTAACACTCAAATCCTGCATATTTAAAATGAGTCCTTCTTTCAAACAGAAAACACTCTGTTCCACCTTATGATGTCATGTGGTAATAAACGGAGTACTCTACTGTGTTTTTAAACTCCATACCCTCCATACCTTCACTAGAATCATTTGGATGATTTCAGCCATATAATTGCCAATCTCTACTAAACAAAAGGTAAAAAGTAGCTGTTAACTTGAAAACTACCGCTTCATGACATCACAAGGTGGAACAGAGCATTTTGAGCTTTGGAAATGTAGACAAACTAATACTAAAGGATTACTCAAACATGTGAATGAAACAAAACACAACTCCAGTATGTTCTGAGGAGGTAACAACATTCTAAAAAGGATAAAAACTCACAACAGTCAATTTTGTGTAATACAGTATAGGACCTTTAACGATCAATTGGGATCTATTATATGAAGTAGAATTGTATTTTTTATTTTTTTCCTATTAATTCATTTGAATGAGGACAGTGCACATTAATAAACTTTAGTCCACAGTCCCCAAAATGCAGCACAAAAGACAAAATGTACATTATATACAAAAAGTAGGTAAAAACATATTAAAGTTAAGAAGCCACAAAAGCAGATTACTGCGTAGGTACTAGGAAGATAGACTTTTATATTTTTAAAACAACTTGAATTGAAATATCTGTTTTGAATAGTTCTGACTATTTCCTTGTTTGACTAAGTTTATTTTATTTGTAAGATAATTCAGATTAATTTGTTTTTTCCTGTTTCAATCAAAAATATCTGATGGAAGAATAGTATGTTCTGATCTCAAAAGCAGTTTCCCAGTTTTACTTGCTTTTCTCAATTTGTGTGAAAAAAGAAGTTTCTAACCAATCTGAAATAATTTTCAAATCAATCAAAACTTAGGCTATATTTGATAATAGCTAAATATTCAGAATTAAATCTTCTTTCTAATATTTAAAAGGGCTTTACCTGATTTTTTTTCCATGTATTTGAGTAAAAATTGTCCTGTCCCAGTACAGATATATTGTATAAGTAGCTCTTGACCACTGTGTTCTGTTTTCATAAAGCGTTTTTGGCCAATAATCAGGAAATGCATGTTAGCCTGTTAGTTGTAGAATAATTAGACTCCTCTGAATGCGTAAGGTAAGTGAGAAATAACTTTGAACCGTTTGAAACAGTTTGAAATGAACTTGTTCTGTTTATCATGTTTTTAGGATAGTAAAAATCACCTTGAAAGGAAAAGTAACATTTTTTTACAATCTGAGCCTTCTTTCGGCAATAAAACAAGTAGTTTTACTCACCCATAGCAGTTTGGTGTCAATTGGAGCAGTATCACAGAACTTATGTTGAGCCGTTCTGTTCTACTAATGATCCCGTATCCGTTAGCGTGAGTGCTCGGGGCACTGATTTGCGCTCTCCAAATAACAAACTTTAGCACTTTTCAAATCACAGAAGATCGTTGTGTCAGCGTAGACTTTTAGTGGATTCCAAAACGGCCTGAAACCCGATATCGCAACAGAAAAGTAAAGTTCAGAACGGTGTTAGCTTCTTTCGGACTAGCGGTGTTTACAAAACAGCTGAGTTCACGCATGCGCACTGTCCTCTCTGATGACGTCATCAAATGAAACTATAGCTGCATATCGGGTTTCAGGCCGTTTTGGAATCAACTAAAAGTCTACGCTGACACAGCGATCTTCTGTGATTTGAAAAGTGCTAAAGTTTGTGTTATTTGGACACCGCAAAGTAATGCCCCGAGCACTCACGCTAACGGATACAGGATCATTAGTAGAACAGAACGGCTCAACATAAGTTCTGCGATACTGCTCCAAATGACACCAAACTGCTATGGGTGAGTAAAACTACTTGTTTTATTGCCGAAAGAAGGCTCAGATTGTAAAAAAAACGTTACTTTTCCTTTAAATTCTCTTCATGAGTTTCAAAATAAAGACAAATTCAGATTGTTGTCATAGATTAACAATTATAACATATAACAGGAAGTTGAAACCCATGAATACCATTTGTTATTCTATATGTACGTGGAAGTGCTCATGGGGGCGCTTCCGGTTCCATCAACTTTTAGTCTGGTTAACACCTGACCATATCTCAAGTGAGATATGTCGAAACGAACGGAAGCGGCCTGGGAATTCCCAGGCTAATCAACTTTGGCTCCAATTGACTTTACAATGAAAAAGTATCACCCCTCTCTCCGTAACTGCTGATGTGAGTGGTCTTAAAATATTCATATTAACCCGCTCTACATGATTCTGGAGTGTTTACTTTGCTATTTTTTCTGTAAATAAATCCCTATTCATATGGAATAACTGAAGCCAAACGTGATGGGTGACATCAGACTCCCTTTGTTTACTTCTTTATACAGTCTGGGGTTATTTTATTTGTAAGATAATTCAGATTAATTTGTCTTTTCCTGTTTCAGTCAAAAATATGTGATAGAAGAATAGTATGTTCTCATCTCAAAAGATAAAAGATGTAAGATAATTCTTTATACAGTCTGTGGTATGCCTATATGTCAGGGGCATCCAAACTATGGCCCAGGAATCAAATCTGGCCCCCAGAGATCCTGCTGAATTGGCCTAAATGATCATAGAGCCACTGAGCAGTACTTTTTTATTTCAAATTCCAGTATCTCGATCATTGCAACCTCAATAACAACTCACTGCTTTATGATACAGACCTAAAATTTGCGTTCTAGGATTTTTAAAGGTGTGGTGGCTCCATCAAACTCATAAAATATCTGAAAGTGTCACTGTACCCACCAGCTGTCTACGGCTGTTTGGACACTGCTATACTGTATGTTATGTCATTCACATTTCCTCCTTCAGGTCAGTGGGGCATGCCGAAGGTGAGCTTGGCGGGGGTCTTTGGCATTCTGGCTGGTATTGTGTGTTCTATGGCAGAGTCTGTGGGTGACTACCATTCCTGTGCCAGGCTCTCCGGTGCTCCTCCTCCCCCAAAACACGCCATCAACAGGGGCATTGGCGTGGAGGGGCTGGGGTCCCTGCTGGCCGGAGCATTTGGGACTGGGAATGGGACCACGTCGTTCAGTGAGAATATAGCAGCGCTGGGTATCACTAAGGTAAAACAGGATTTTATTAATACTATTCAGCTGATGTCAGAGGTGGGACAAAGTAATTGCTGGGCAAGTCCCAAGCAAGTCTAAGTCTTTTGCACTCAAGTCCGGGTGAAGTCCCGAGTCAAGAGTATCCAAGTGCCGAGTCAAGTCCGAAGTCAAAGCTCACAAGTCTCAAGTCGAGTCCAAAGTCCTAGCATTTTAGTTTCGAGTCATTTCGAGTCCCCTTTACCTTCGGCATCATTTTGCAAACTGGCGCATGGATGCTTGTTTCAGCATCATTTGTTGTGCAATTTGCCTTGGATGCGGTCGAATGAAAGCAACATAGATCTACTGTGATTGGATGTTGTGCAAGCCGCGTGCACATGCTCTTTGCATACATTTTCGCAGATTCACAAGTACGAGTGCGGTCCTGATCAACATACTTTTAGAGGTTTTTTTTTTCATTGGACGTAGCAAGTCATCACAAGTCTAAAGGCCTAAGTCCAAGTGAAGTCACGAGTTATTGATATTGAAGTCCAAGTCGAGTTGCAAGTGTTTGTACATTTTGTCGAGTCGAGTCTAAAGTTATCAAATTCGTGACTCGAGTCTGACTCGAGTCGAAGTCACATAACTCGAGTCCACACCTCTGGCTGATGTCATCAAAATTTCCTGGGGTGTGACGCTAACTGAAAGCACTGCTCTATTTCAGATTTAGTACAGTCAGACCAGAAAGAGCTGAGTTAGCTGGAACTACAAGTGAACTGATTTGTGCTGTTAAACAAGTCTCACACACATAAAATTACAATCACATTCAGACACGCTCACCTTTTTGTAGAAAATCAAACACCTAAACAGGATCAGTGCTCGTGATGCTTGATCTCAAGCTCCTGAAATGTGTTTTTAAATCCAACTGGTATTTTTTCTTGAGTTTTCAGACAATATTAAATCTGAGTGGCTAGCGCTCGTGCTTCACAGCAAGAAGGTTCTGGGTTTGATCCCCGGGTCGCCCGAGTCTTTCTGTGCGGAGTTTGCATGTTCTCCACCCGTGTCTGGGTGGGTTTCCTCCGGGCACTCCGGTTTCCCCCATAAACCCAAAACATGCACCATAGGTAAAATCCTCCAGCTTAGGTCCTGACCAAACCGAAGCAAGAAGATCATGGAGATGGTCCCCGGGCGCAGTAATGTGCTGCTCACTAATAACAGTCTTCACTTCTTCAAATCACTGACCAGTTGGTGTCAGGAAAATAACCTCTCTCTGAATGTCAGCAAAACTAAGGAAATGATTGTGGACTTCAGGAGACAGCATGTAGACCAACATCCCCCCATCTTCATCAATAATGCTGAAGAGGAGCAGGTCAGCAGCTTTAAGTTCCTTGGGGTACACATCACTGAGGATCTGTCCTGGACACTACATACAGACACTGTGGTTAAGAAAGCCCGACAAAGACTCTACTTCCTGAGGGAGTTGAAGAATTTTGGTATGAACACCAGCATCCTCACAAACTTCTACAGGTGCACCATGGAGAGCCTGCTGACCGGCTGCATCACAGTGTGGTATGGGAACTGCACCGCTCAGAGCCGCAAAGCACTAGAGGGTGGTGCGAGCGGCAGAGGACATCACTGGCAGCAGTCTCCCCTCTAACCAGCACTCTAACCAGAACTGACAAAGCAGCGCGGATGAGCTGCGAAACATTTTCCACCAAATAAACTTTGTACAGTTGACAAATTGAATTTCTCCTTTTATCCTGTAAATGCTACAGTTACCTGCGCAATAACCTAGGCAATAATCTGTGTGATACTTATATGTACTTATTTATGTGCAATACAAAATCCACATGCAACACTTATGTGCAATCTGTGAAATACTCTACTTACACCTTATTTAATCCTACCTGCACCTTTGTACATTGTACTTTGTATTTTTATTACATTTTATTACATATTTTTATTATATTGTTTACTTCTCCCCCTGCACTTTTTGCATCATTTTTACCATGTACTATTATTGCATGCTATTAGTACTTTATCTACTATACTTATCTATCTATACAGATACTAATCTTATCTACTATACTACTTTTATACTATCTTAGCGAGTCAGTGGTTCCTCTGATCCTAATCATTTCATTGCATTGTTGATCTTGTGTTGATTCTGCATATGACAAATACCAGTAAACAATCTTGAATCTTGAATCTTGAACCTTGAAGTGGAGCCAGAGTCGATGGAAGCAGAAGCTCCCCCATGTTTACTTCTTATTGGGAACTTGTCAACTAGCAGGTTAGCGATGTCCATGTATATACAGTCTATGGTCTGGATATATGAGGAACAGTGTGACTGGTCAAACAGGTCCTCACTTCAAACTCCGCCCCCTGCAGCCAAGTGTTTGTAATCAGAAACTCCTGGCTGTAATCAGGACAGTACTTAGTGATGTCACATAGTATTTGAAATCAGATAACAGAAAGCTGATTCCTAGAAAGAGTAGATAATGCAATTAAAACACCATGTACACAATGTCATTGCTCTGGGATGGTTCACAGCAGGACATTAAAGGAAAATTAAAGTTTTTTTTTTTACAATCTGAGCCTTCTTTCGGCAATAAAACAAGTAGTTTTACTCACCCATAGCAGTTTGGTGTCAATTGGAGCAGTATCGCAGAACTTATGTTGTAGCCGTTCTGTTCTACTAATGATCCCGTATCCGTTAGCGTGAGTGCTCGGGGCACTGATTTGCGGTCTCCAAATAACACAAACTTTAGCACTTTTCAAATCACAGAAGATCGCTGTGTCAGGGTAGACTTTTAGTGGATTCCAAAACGGCCTGAAACCCGATATCGCAACAGAAAAGTAAAGTTCAGAGCGGTGTTAGCTTCTTTCGGACTAGCGGTGTTTACAAAACAGCTGAGTTCACGCATGCGCACTGTCCTCTCTGATGACGTCATCAAATGAAACTATAGCTGGATATCGGGTTTCAGGCCGTTTTGGAATCCACTAAAAGTCTACCCTGACACAGCGATCTTCTGTGATTTGAAAAGTGCTAAAGTTTGTGTTATTTGGACACCGCAAAGTAATGCCCCGAGCACTCACGCTAACGGATACGGGATCATTAGTAGAACAGAACGGCTCAACATAAGTTCTGCGATACTGCTCCAATTGACACCAAACTGCTATGGAATAGCAACAATCTGTTCAACTATTTTACTTTCTTCTGATAACAATTACATCTTTATGAACAGGTGGGGAGCCGAACGGTGATTCTGGTGAGCGGAATTGTCATGATTTTAATAGGAATGCTGGGAAAGATCGGCGCTATCTTCACTACCATCCCCAACCCCGTAATCGGAGGCATGTTTTTAATCATGTTTGGAGTCATATCAGCAGCTGGCATTTCGAATCTGCAGGTAAAACACTGTATAAAACACTATTAAAGGGCATACATTACACTACATACCTGGAGTTGTGTTTTGTTTCATTCACACATGTTTAACACACAAACCCTGCAGATTTAGGCTGAGTTCTTCTCTCAAACTGAAAACACACTGTTCCACCTTGTGATGTCATGTGATGATACAGTGTTTTTAGACTCCACACACCTTCAGTTGAATGATTTAGATAATTTCAGACCTGGAATTTCCAATGTCCATTATACTTAAGGTAAAAGGTATCTGTCAACGTGAAAACTTCAGCTTCTTGGCATCACAAGGTGGAACAGAGCATTTTAAGTTTTGGAGATGTAGACAAAGGATTACTCAAACATGTGTGATTGAAACAAAACACAAACATTATAACGTGACTTCTGTGTAATATAGGACCTTTAAAGGTTCAGATGTGGAGTTATAGAACACTGTTTGACACTACGGACTTTGTATTTTCAGACGACTGATATGAACTCCTCCAGGAACGTTTTCATTTTTGGGTTTTCAATGTTCTCTGCACTTACTATTCCAAACTGGTTACACAAGAATCCAAACTCCTTAGTAACAGGTACCATTTTGTTTTATTCCACCGATTATAAGGCAATTAAGATTGACAACTGTGATTCATGGTTAATCCAAATTGTGATTGAAATGGTGATATTAGCAAAGTTAGCAGTTACTTATAGTGTCAGTTGAAGTTAATAAAAATATCTTGTTTTAATAGGCCCTTAAAGGTCCCATGGCATGAAATTTTCACTTTCTGAGGTTTTTGAACGTTAATGTGAGCTCCCCTACCCTGTTTAGCCCCCCCCCCATGGTTAAAAGTTGCGAAATGTCTAAACTGAGCATTTGCGATCCTTTTCTGCGTTACAAACAATTGGAGCTCAAACGGGCGATTTTGAACAAGGCACCTTATTGACGTCAGATCGAAAAAAGAAATGCAAATGCAGTTCCACCCCCGTCTGTCTGTACTCAGCGTCTCTGTAAATCACGCCCAGAGAGTTTGGACTGCGAATGCGCTAGGCAATGCGAAATGCGTTTTTTTATTTGCCTGGAGGCACGTCCGAGTGTTTCTAGGCTCGGAAGTCCTTTATCTGAGCCTCTGGACCTTTGAGCAGCAGTGGTTTAATTTTATTTTCTGTGGAAATGTGTTTATTTTTCAATGGAACGCTTCAAATCTCTCCCCCCGTGCAAAAACACGGAAATTGATCAGCTGAGAGCCGAGAGCGGAGAGTTTGGCCACGCCCCCACCCTCTACTATAGGCCAGCTCTTTTCTCCTCATTTGCATTCAAGCAACAACGCCCAGAATAAAGTGTTTGAGAGAGATATTTATGACTCTTTCTCATCTTATCTCTGTTTCTCATGCACTGAGTGTTGATTTTGAAGAAGGATTCATTTACAGTATTAGGGAACCATTAAGGAGCCATATAAAAGCATCAAGAAGTACCATGTCATGGGACCTTTAAGAAAATTTGTTAACGTTGTTAAAATGTGAAATATATGGGATTTTATATATGAGATTTTAGCCATGTTACCTCATCAAAAACAGACCTAGAGTTGTATTTTGTTTCAATTACATGTTTGAGTAACTCTTTATTATTAGTCTGTCTACATCTCCAAAACTCAAAATGCTCTGTTCCACCTTGTGATGTCATAAAGCTGTAGTTTTCAAGTTAACAGCTCCTTTACTTTACTTTACTTTACTTTACTTTACTTTACTTTACTTTAATTCAGTGAAGATGGGCAATTCCTGGGCTGAAATTATGCACATGATTCTTGTGAAGGTGTATGGAGATTAAAAACACAATGGAGCAATTTCTGTATTACCACATGACATGAGTGTTTTCTGTTTGAGAAGACTCATTTTAAATATACAGGGTTTGTGTGTTAAACACGTGTGAATCAAACAAAACACAAACCAAGGTATGCTTTTGATGAACAACATTATAACATGGCTTTAAGCTCACAAGAATCTATTTTGTGTGATGTAGGACCTTTAAGTACACATTGACCCTAACCTCATGTTATTTTACATGTGTGATTTGTGCATTTATTTAGCAGTTTATTATATTTTGCAGTTTTAGTTATAGAGGATTCTCTTGTTAAAGGTGTTAAAGAAATAGACCAAGTGCTGCAGATTCTCCTGACCACACATATGTTTATTGGAGGGTTCCTTGGATTTTTCCTTGACAACACAATTCCTGGTAAGACCTCATACTTCTGACTAATCTGAAAATGCCTATCTGGCCTTGAATTGTACACTTTTCAATGACCAGTTTTGTTTCTTGTATTCAACCTAGGCATTATAGTCCAATCCTGTCCTATCCAACTTTATTTGTATTTTATTAACAAGACAGTTTCCACAGTACTTCACATAGCAAAATATAAAACATTG
Organism: Paratrypauchen microcephalus; assembly: GCA_036785185.1. NCBI lineage: Eukaryota > Metazoa > Chordata > Actinopteri > Gobiiformes > Gobiidae > Paratrypauchen > Paratrypauchen microcephalus. The sequence continues at coordinate 4,107,941 of JAVJIX010000031.1, read as the reverse complement.
AACTAACTTAAAAGTCAGCAGAATTATGTTTCATACAAAAGGAACTAATAGATACAGTAATAATAATAAAATAAATAAATAAAAATAGTAAAATTGAATAAATAAAAGCAGTACTAAAATAATAAAATTGATAAAAAGGAATAAATAAATACAAAAATAAAGCCAGATCATAAAAGTCAGTCCAAAAACTCCCCACTGTGGGGGCTGTACGGATGTGGGTGGGTAGAGCATTCCGGAGCTTAGGGCCGGCCACAGAGAAGATCCTGTCCCCCCTGGTTTTAAGTCTCGTCTTAGGCACTACGAGCTGGAGCTGACCCTCGGATGTATGCACAGGGGTGTAAATCCGGATGAGCTCCAAGACGTATTGTGGGGTCGGTTCATTCAAAGCATTAAAATCAATCAATAAAATCTTAAAATCAATTCTAAAATGAACAGAAACTCAGTGCGACGCTTTTTGTCCTTGTTAAAAGACGCACAGCAGAGTTTTGGTTTAAGTGCAAGCAAAGAAGTGCATTTTGAGCTGAAGAGCATAAAATATTGAGTATTGTTTGCAATGTAACTCCCACTGTGTGATCGTTTTGCTTTGCTTGCCTGTTACTATTACGGACTGTTTGATTTTTAACCTGGGAAATCCCAGGCTGCTTTCGTTCGTTCTGATCTGAAAGACAGCCTGGCAACTATGGCAAGCGAGTTCTCCCGATTCTGGGAGCCAATCAGAGAGCGGGGAGGGGTGGCAAGACGGTGACGCGTACTACGTGACAAACGGAAGCTTGTAGTTAGAACTAGTTTGACAACTGACATGATTGGCTATGGGCTACATATACGCCAAATGATAGACATTCGTAACGCCCAATAAACAGCCGTTGGTGATCGTAAACCACACCTCCACTACGAGATATTTCGAAGGTGGCTCCCAGACCATATCTCACTTGTGATATGGTCTGGTGTAAACCAGGCAATCTGATTTCTGGAGTTGTCATATTATTGAATATTTACACCTGTGCATGTTTTGACAAGAAAATATGTACAAAGATACCTTGTTTTATCATTTTCAAGTAAGCACTTTCTGTATTGTACAGGTGCCATATTATACAAAATGGTTATAATTATATAATTTTACCTTATAAAACATACCTGAGTTTTTCTATTTAGTTTCATTCACACATGTTTGAGTATGCCTTTTGTACTAGTTTGTCTACATTTCCAAAGTTCAGAATGCTGTTCCAGCTTGTGTCATCATGTAGTGGTAGTTGTCAAGTTAACAGCTCCTTTTACCTTAAGTTCAGTAGAGATGGGCAATTCCAGGTCTGAACTAATTCAAATGATTGTAGTGAAGGTGCATAGATTTTAAAAAATGAAGTGGAGCACTTCCTGCATTACCACATGACATCACATGGAGTGTTTTCTGTTAGAGATAAGAACTCAGCGTAAATATGCAGCATTTGTGTGTTAAACATGTGTGAATGAAACAAAACACAACTCCAGGTCTGTTTGTGTTGAGGAAAAATTATAACGTAGATCAGAAAATAGTGTAATATTGGACTTTTAAAATGTATTATTTTAAAATTAAGCAGTTACTGTAAAAATCAACTGATTAACTGATACTCATCATGATCACAGATCTTTGTGCATGTAAACACACACCAAAATGTAATTCTTAGGTTATCTGATTATCCTAGTTATCTCATTTTAATGGTCATGTAAATACCTTTAATGGTCATGTAAATACCTTTAATGGTCATGTAAATACCTTACTAAGGTATTTACGTACCTTATTTGTGTCCATTTTCACAGGAACTAAGAGAGAGCGTGGCCTGTTATGTTTGGATAAAGATGACGACCCAGAAGATACCAGGAAACTGTCTCAAGTTTATGATCTTCCATTTGGGATCAGCTCCTTCTTTTCGAGGCGCTCTTGGGGGCGCTATATCCCATTTTGTCCCTGGAATGATGACAGAACTGAAGAAGAGGCTGTTATCCAAAATGATCCCCCAAAAACCAAATTAAGTGTGGACACATGTTTTTGACAGTGCCATGACTACCCATGTTGAGTCAATGGGAATGGGCCTACTCCCTGCTAAACCAGCCGTGCAGGTGAGCAGGGGACTTTCAGCAGCCTCACTCCTGATTGGCTCTTTGGTTGCGATACTCAAGGCCAGACTTCCAAATATGGAAATCATTAACTCAAGATGAGCTTCATTTGACTGGATCCAAACGCTATGGCTGACATCACACTCTTAATCCACTGCTTTATCAAGTCTATGCCATAGACCATAGACTCCCCAAGTTTAAATTGGTGTGATTGACAGGTGGATATCTGACTGGACGAACATGCTTGAGTCTGGCACGAGTGACAGAGGGAGTGGGGACCAGTCTGATATCCTTCTGTATGAATAATACAGAGACATATCAATCTATACTACAAAAACTCAAATCTGGCCATGTTAAAATTACTTGAATTAAAAATATTGCTTTGAGTAAATTTCACATTTGTAAGTAAAATTATCCACCAGTGGAACAAGACTTTTTGTAGTTGAAATAGGAAAATACACCTAGTTACACAACAACTTTGTACTTAAAGGTGCATTGTGTAACTTTATGGTTGGGGGCTTGTGTCTATGCATATGTCTTGGAATGAACAGTATCACATTAAACAGCTCTAGGTGATTTTATAACTGAAAAAGACCTACAAAAACTGACATTCTGACAGTGAGCGTGGTCACCTCTCCGCAGATCTGACCTGTAACTTGGTCTGGTTTGGTCTCCATGAAAATTGTATATTGTTTGAATTAAATAAAAAAAAAAAACTTATACCATTTGTAGATAATTTTACTTGTTAAAGGAAATTAACGTTTTTTTTTTACAATCTGAGCCTTATTTCGGTAATAAAACAAGTTGTTTTACTCACCCATAGCACTTTGGTGTCATATGGAGCACTTCCAGAGATGTTTTAGATTAGCGATAGCCGTAGTGCGAGTTCTCGGGGCAAATATAATATGTCCCGAGCATGTAAAATATGCCCCGAGCGGTCTCCAAATAACACAAACTTTAGCACTTTTCAAATCATAGAAGCTCAATGTCTTAGTCTACGCTTTCGTTTGAGTCAAAAGTGGCCTCTAATCTGAGATCCAGCTGAGGTCCTGACCAAACCGAAGCAAGAAGATCATGGAGATGGTCCCCAGGCGCAGAAGTGTGCTGCCCACTGCTCCTAATATATATATATACATATATATATATATATATATATATATATATATATATATATATATATATATATATATATATATATATATATATATATATATATATATATATAGGATGGGTTAAAATGCAGAGAAGAATTTCTCCACTGTGAGATCAATAAAGTCACTTCTTCTTCTTCTTCTTAAAAAATAAATACTCAAAAAAAAAAACCAAAAAACATAATATATAAAAAAAATAAATAAGAAATTAAAAGGGTTAGGGTTAGTTTTAAGAACTTTTTGAGGCGACGGTAGAAGCTTGTCAGAGATGTTGGTCATCAAAAAAAAAAGTTTTTGTTTTCTACACGTGAAGTTAACAACCTAAATGTCCCCGACGTCCATTACAGGGGACACATTACAACATTATGAATGAAAATAAAATTAACAAAATGTAAATGCTAAGGTTTTCATTTACCTCCAAATAGAAAATTAAAATAATAATAATAATAATTTAGATACACTTTTTTTCTTCAGGTCCCAGGAGGATATAGGACCTTTAACCGCACCATCATCACATTTCTGTCAAGTTATTTTGTCACACCAGATCTTTCTTCATACTTTTGAGTGCCTCCGTCTTGCACGCTGTGAGTTTTTTGCTTCAATCTCATCTTTTAAAGGAAATTAAATTTAGCTCCTAGAGAAGCGTGTTATCATCAAAAGCATTATCTTCTCCTGATCGCCACCCACAGCTTTTATTATATGTCCTTCTTTTTTGGGTTTAAACAGCGATAGCAGCGTGACTGTTTTTCTCCGAGTTTGTGCATTCATTTCCGATAGGCAGGCTTTAACGGACCAATATCACAGCCACGTGTCATTTCAGAACAACGGACAGCTCTATGGTGTCAGCAATATCTTCTTTCATCATTTTGCACAATATCTGAAAGAAATTGCTCAGGTTTACAAATTTATACAGGCAACTTTTTGTCAGGGCTGCAGATATTAACAATCCACATAATACCTTAAAGGGCTCATATTACACTATTTTCTGATCTCTGTTATAATGTTTCCTCATCACAAATATGTCAGGAGTTATGCTTGGTTTCATTCACACAAACCCTGCCTATCAAACAGAAAACTCTGTTCCACCTTGTGATGTCATGTGATACAGGAAGTGCTCTGATGTGTTTTTAAATTCTGTACACTTTCACTAGAATCATTTGGATGATTTCAGCCCTGGAATTGCCAATCTCTCCTGAAATAAAGGTAAAAAGTAGCTGGTTACTTGAAAACTACCGCTTCATAACATCACAAGGTAGAACAGAGCATTTTGAGCTTTGGAGATGTAGAGACTTATAATAAAGGGTCACTCAAATATTTAATTATGTGTGAATGAAACAAAACACAGCCCCGGGTATGCATAGGACTTTTAAAAGTGCACTATAACTTTTCTGATAGAGAGGGAGCACCACCTTCTCATTTCCAATCTAGATGTTATTACTTTGCCTGCGATGTTCATTAAAGCTATATTATAATAAGTTATAATGATATCATACATTTGTAATGAGTTTGTCAAAGCCCCTCAAAGCACTACACAGCCTTTATTATACACTCCACACTTCCTGTCCCACTGTATTGACAGACTGACTGAAGTGAAACTCTTTGTGCTGTTTGTCCTTCCAATCAGCACCAATCACACCAATCTCTATGGAAGCTTATCTATCTCCATAGCAACAATAAGAATATATGTTTTCGTAGTTTTTTTTTTTTTTTCTAGCAATAAAAACACCTGAAAATATTAAACTTATTAAAACATTTAAAGCCCCAGTGTGTAGGATTCGTGGCGCATAGGTGGATGGTGCTATTGCACTTTCTGTTTTAGCTACAGCAGACCTCGAGGGTCACCCGGGCGCGCCGTAACGCGGACAGCTCTCATACCCGCGCACGAGCCGGGTATAAATAAAACCCGTCCCGTTTTTTTTTTTTCTCATGAAAACACACATTCCCGATCATGTACCATGACACTCTACACATCAAATGAAACCTTACAGTCTCCTCTTTTTGACTATGCAATTCATTTCCCTGCACAACAATCACTCCCCGAGCACATGGGGCTTTTATACGGAAAAGCACAAAACGAGGTTAGCTTACCTTAGAATGCTTTGTACAGGTCAAACTCTGTATTTCATCATAAACTTGCTCTCAATTTGTCCGTAAGAATCCAGCAAATAAAATCCAGTAAAACAATTTAGTCCAAAACACGTGTTAGATCCATTACGACGTCTGATCCGGCAGCATGCTTGTGTTGTTTACCCAAAACCACGAGCCTTGCTGAAGGCAGAGCCCAAATGTCCTTCTGCGGCTCTCGTATTCAAAATGGCTGCCTCTGCATGGGGAAGATCCCCCTTTTATGTGACTATATCTAAGTCCAAAAGAATACTTTGATTTCATGATGGAAGTGAAAAGGTTTGGAAAACAATGTATTTTTGAATGGGTATCTTCAATTTCAGTAATTAACGGGTAAAAATCTTACACACTGTCCCTTTAAGTATACTGGACAAAATGTTTTTTGGTCAAATACTTTTCTGCTTCTTCAGTTCTGGTCAGACTGCCTAACTACAATGAAACTATTCTGAAACAAACAATCTACTTGTTCACAGTTTCTGTTGGTTAGGTAGGTCTATTGAACTGCATTAAAGGGATAGTGTGTTTTTTTTATGTTAATCTGTATGGGTTTCCTTCTAAAAGTTACGTGCAGTAACACCGGCTTACCTCTGACAGTTTGCGCTCAGCCCGGTTCTGCTCACGTTCTGGAGCTCAGGTAATTAGGTCTGGTGAGTTCGCGGGGACTCGTAATAAAACTTGTTTTTCTTCTCAAAACAAAACATTTGTCCGAAAGGTGATATATTTGCCTCCCAAACAGTTGTCCACAAAATATCCAGCAGCGTAGTTAGCATTCGCATATCTCGTCTCGATTCGTATCACTGCGCGCCTATTACTTATTATCAGTGTTGGGAGTATCTCATTACAAAAGTAATTAATTACTGTAATGCATTACTTTTTGGTGTAATGCAGTAATGTAACGCATTACAGGGAAGAAAATCGGTAATATATTACTCGTTACAATGCCAGTAACGCACATTAGAATGCATTTTTAACCTGCTTTGTTTTTGTGGGTTTTGCGTTTTCTTCATACAAATCACCGCAAGATCAGCTACTGAATCTGATAAGTCCGCATAGAACATTACATTTCATACAAAGTTCGTGGATCACCGCGAGATCAGCTACTGAATCTGATAAGTCCGCACAGAACATTACATTTCATACAAAGTTCCGCGAGATCAGCTAGTGATATAAAAGTCCGCGCAGAACATTCCATTTCCTTTTACTTCGTCTCGAACTGGCAGACTGACAAAGGATGACAGAACCAGAAGAATCAGATAGTGCTAGCTCCTTTTCAAGATGGGCATACGCCCACTACTTTCACTTCGTTCAAAATAAGGACTCCAAGAACATTTTAGTTAAATGCACACTGTGTGTGAATCCCAAACCTCTTTCCACGTCGAAATGCAGTACAAGCAATTTGACGAAGCACTTGCAGAGGTGCCATAGCACCACGAAATTAGTCAGGAAAGGAGGGGATGGGACAGGGAACGATACAACCCCAACAAAGCACCCGAAACTGATGTTGACCCGACCAGAGAATGGTTTTCAGTCTGCAGGCTCCCAAAACCTCCTGGATGGCAGGTGAAAGTCATGACACATGAGAGATTTGCACTGTAGATGCCAAATCCTTATTTCCAGTCATTGTGGCGAGAGTAACTAAAGTAATGCAAAAGTAGTGTAATGCCTTACTTTTTATTTAGAGTAATATTGTAATGTAAGGCATTACTTTAAAATGACAGGAACAAGTAATAAGTAGTGCATTACAGTTTTTGAGTAACTTGCCCAACACTGCTTATTATTAGCCTGTTAACCTTTAGCGGAAGTGAACGACGGATGTGGTCCACCGTAAGGGGACGTTTACGAGTGAACAGGCAATAGGCAGCTAATGTGAGCGCAGTGATACGAATCGAGACGAGATATGCGAATGCTAACTACGCTGCTGGATTTTTCGTGGACAACTGTTTGGGATGCAAAAATATCACCTTTCGGACAAATGTTTTGTTTTGAGAAGAAAAACAAGCTTTATTACGAGTTACGAGTATTAACTTACTGGACCTAATTACCTGAGCTCCAGAACGCGAGCAGAACCGGGCTGAGCGCAAACTGTCAGAGGTAAGCCGGTGTTACCGCACGTAACTTTTAGAAGGAAACCCATACAGATTAACATAAAAAATAAAAAAAAACGCACTATCCCTTTAAGTGGACCTAGCTAACAAACAAAAACTGTTAACAAGTCGATATGTTCGTTTCAGAGTAATTTCAGTGTAACTTGCTCTTCCCTTCAGGCAGATATAAAGCAGTGTCCACCAGCGTCTGATCCGAACTGAAGAAGCAGCTTGGATGAGCTGCGAAACATATTCAACCAAACAACTTTTGTACACTTTACAGAAGTGAAATTCTTTTTTGCCATGGATTCTACTTGGGTGACTGAGGGATTTCACAGATTTAAAGGAAAAGTAAGTTTTTTACAATTTGAGCCTTATTTCGGTAATAAAACAAGTTGTTTTACTCACCCATATCACTTTGGTGTCATATGGAGCATTTCCGGAGATGTTTTAGATTAGCATTAGGCTAACGCCGTTAGCCTAGCGCGACATGCATGTAATATGCCCCGTGTGGGCTCCAAATAACACAAACTTTAGCACTTTTCAAATCATAGAAGCTCGATGTCTTTAGTCTACGATTTTGTTTGAATCAAAAGCAGGGCTCTCAAGTCGCACACATTCAGAGTGTGACACACGCAATTCAACATGTTCACACGCTCATGCCACACATGGCATTTCTCACGCTGATTTCTTTTTCTTTTGTGCCCAGAAAATCGGTCTGTGTGGCTTAGTTTATGCAGGCTCCGCGCATTTTCAGCGAAAAAAACTCCCCCTGCTCCGGGCGCACAGTCCGAGCGGAGGCCGGAGCAGACGCACCGCCCCGGGCACGTCCTGAGCCTCAGTCCTGGTGTCTCCGTCTGTGCGTAACGTGTTCCCCCCGACGGCTTACGCGCGGAATACGCGCGGCCCAGAGCCGAACTGCCCATGGTGAGCCGCGGTGAGACGCGGGCCCGGTGCATTAACCAGACTCTTACATGAATCCGTTAAAAATGTCCCCCCCCACCCCCCCCCCCGCCGCCCCGGTCCCTCCTCCCCGCCCCTCTCAGCGCGCACTGACAAAGTGCGGTGATGATAAAACAAACTGAGAACCATCAGGTAATAACTTCATTTATATAACTCTCATTAGTTGCTTTGTAGTTTAAGTTTGCTCTTTAGACAAACAGGGCTCTCAACACGCAATTCGACGTGTTCACACGCTCACACGGCATTTCTCACGCAATTCAAGCGCCCCGCTCCTCGGGAAAAATTGTTCACTCGCACCCCCCGCTTCTCGGAAATTACAGTCTCACGCACGACCCCGCTCAAAACTTGAGAGCCCTGTCAAAAGTGGCCTGTAATCCGAGATTTATCCATAGTTTACAGCTATGCGTTCCATGTTTGGGTCCCGGGAGCTGAGAGCACACTCCGCGCATGCGCACTGGCGTCCTCATCTACTTGAAACTATGGCTAAATCTCGGATTACAGGCCACTTTTGACTCAAACAAAATCGTAGACTAAAGACATCGAGCTTCTATGATTTGAAAAGTGCTAAAGTTTGTGTTATTTGGAGCCCGCACGGGGCATATTACATGCTCGGGGAATGCCCCGAGCTATGGCTATAAGTCGCGCTAGGCTAACGGCGTTAGCCTAACGCTAATCTAAAACATCTCCGGAAATGCTCCATATGACACCAAAGTGATATGGGTGAGTAAAACAACTTGTTTTATTACCGACATAAGGCTCAGATTGTAAAAAACGTTACTTTTCCTTTAAGTAACCACTCTCACACTTGTATTATTCATATATATTCATACATAGGAAATGACTATCATTTGTACCACAGTCTTTGCTCTATAAATTGCTCTATAAAACTATATTGCATTGACAGTTTCTGCTCCACTTTCAAGCACAGTGAGCTACTGCAGTCTTTGAAATGTTCGTTCCTATAGAATCAAACTGGATAAATATAATACAAACAGACAGATGAGATGGAGATAAAATGAGTCGATGCATTCACACAGTAGGGAGTTCTTCTCTGTCCTGCTGCTTTCTATATCTACATACAGTAAGTAGGATGGAGGAAAGCTATCAGATAAACGCATTTAGGTAGTATTTCAAGGCACGCTGCAGGCATTTATGCAAACTCAGATAGAAGGTGTAATGTTATAGGCCACTGAACCGCACTTGTATTACTTATACTGCTTTGTACTTATGGCTTATATACAGTAAGTTACATTCTTATACACATCAAATAGTATTCTCTATGTAAGCCCAGAATACAATGTGGTAAGGGGTAAGCACAATTTCTTGTTGTTTTGCCTCAAATGTTCCACTGTAAGGCATTAAACATGTATATCATTCATTTATTCAATTACAGACATTTTTATGGATAAAATAATTCTTTGAAAACATGCATTATACTGTGAATGGGAATTCCTCTCCACCGATCTGACTTGGCCCGCTAGTCAGTCAGTTGCTTGTCTCCATGGAGATGTTGTTGTTTTGCCTCGAATGTTCCACAGTAAGGCATTAAACTTGTATACTGTTCATTTGTTCAATTATATTTTGGAGAATTAAATAATACTTACTTACTTACTTACTCAAAACATGCATTTTTACTGTGAGTGGGAATGCCTCTCCACAGATCTGACCTGTAGCTTGGAGGGTACTACAGGAATGTTCAGCAGTTACCATGATGACACAATGTACACACTGGCAAACATGCAAAATAATGCTAGTATTAAGTTTAAGTCTGAAAACTCAAGAAAAAAGAGCACATTTTCAGGAGCCTGTGATCAATACGAGCATTCATGGTCCCGTTAAAGGTCCCATGACATGGTACTTCTTGATGCTTTTATATGGCTCCTTAATGGTTCCCTAATACTGTAAATGAATCCTTCTTCAAAATCAACACTCACTGCATGAGATATGACTCTGACAGTCTTCATGAGGCTAGATATGTGTCTAAAATGCTTTACTGTGGGTGTTGCTGCTTCAGTGCAAATGAGAAGGACAGAGAGATTGGCTAAGGAGCGGGGGGGCGGGTTTCCCCCGCAGCTCGGCACAGCTCGCCTCCTCTCTTCCGTGTTTAACACAGGAAGACAGATGGGAGACTTTGCAATGAAAAAAAAGCATATTTACACAGAAAATAAAATTAAACCACTGGTATTTCAGAGGTCCAGAGGGTCGGGTAAGGGACTTGCGAGCCTAGAAACACTCGGACGTGCCTCCAGGCAAATAAAAAAAAGGCATTTCGCATTGTAGCGCATTCACAGTCCAAACTCTATGGGCGGGATATACAGGGACGCTGAGCGGAGACAGAGGGAGGGGCTGGAGCTGCATTTGCCGATCTGACGTCAAAAAGGTGCCTTGTCCGAACTCGCCCGTTTGAACACTGGTTTTGTGTAACGCAGAAAAGGACCCCAAATGCTCAGTTTAGACATTTCACAACTTTTAGCCATGGGGGGGGGGCTAAACAGGGTAGGGGAGCTCACATTAATGTTCAAAAACCTCAGAAAGTGAAAATTTCATGCCATGGGACCTTTAAGGCCTTTTTTTCAACAAAAAGGTGAGAGCGACTAACTTTTTGTTGTTGGGGGGGGGTGCAACATTATGTGACTGCAACTTTACGTGTGAGAGACTTGTTTAACAGCACAAATCAGTTCACCTGTTGTAGCTCTAACTATAAGTCTGAAATGAGTAACAGAGCTTCAAACAGAGCAGTGCCAACAGTTAGCATCACAGCCCAAGGGAATGCTAATGACATCAGGTGCAAAGAAGTGTAGTCCTATACTGTGCTCATGTTTTCTGATGGTGACTTATGTTCCTGTGTGAATGGAAAAGCTCCTGAGTCTGAGATTTGTTCTGAAATATTCATAGAGCTGCAGAGTCCCCGTTAGTCATCACGACGTCTCTTCTCTTTCATTACACTTTTATCATACGCTCACATGCTCCCTTCACTCCTCTGTGATCACCCACTCGCTCTCTCCTCTGTCTCTCACTCCTTCTCTCCTCTCTCCTTTCCCTCTTTCCCATCTCTCCTTTCTTTCTAATTTGTCTAAAAATATTCAACTCTAATCTTACTATATGTATGTATGTATGTATGTATGTATGTATGTATGTATGTATGTGTGCGTAAATAAATAAATAAATAAATAAATAAATAAATAAATAAATAAATAAATAAATAAATGCTTTCTGCTTCAAAAACACAAGATGCGTTATTGTTGTATCTCCACCAGAGGGAGCTCCAGGATGGGTTTAAATTCCTATTTCCTTCCACACTACAGTATTCCACTCCTATTTTAATAAACAACAAAACAACTGTTTATAATCCCTGGATAATTTATGATCCCAAATTAATGTTTCACTTATGGCATGTAATAAATAAAAAAATAAAATGAAGCGACCTTGTATTTTTCTCCATGCAATATCTGATAGGCTACGTTGCATTTACATTCACACATTTTTAAGTAATATTGCTCATGAAGTTGGTAGTATTGTAAAGTATGTCAAATTTTGTATATCAGTTTTGTTATGCCCAAGTTTTTGTTAGGCCCGACAAGCTTCCCAGGAGTGGATAATGTCAGAAAGACCAAGACATGGGCCTGTTCATGAACAAAAGAGGGTCACAAATATTCAATATAAGTATGCAGTGTGTTTTATAATCAAGAATGAACAAGCTCTGAGAGCGGACTCGATGGCCAGAAAACTCTCTTGTAACAACACATTTGACTTTTAGAAAGAAGTAAAAAGAATGACTGCCAGTAAATCATCACTGCCATGAGCAATAGATGGGACCTCTGGCACTGAGAACATTGTGGAGCTTGTCAGCACTACAGCGGCTTATTTAACTGTGTTCAGGGCAAGCCTTGTATTTTGAATGATGTTGACCATGCAGATGTAATCCTGTCACATGAAGTCCTTAAAGCTATCACCAAACAACAAAAAGGCCAGTGGGCAGGACGAAGTCTCAGCAGAGCATTTAAAGTTTGCAAGTGTGAGGTTAGCACCATTGCTTTCCATCTGTCTCACTACTTTCCTTTTACCTGACTCTGTGTTAACTATATTGCTAGTCCCCGTCATTAAAGATAAGACTGGGAAAGTTGGCAGTTCTGACAATACAACAACAGGCCTATAACTCTGGCCAGCATAGTGTCAAAATGATTGAAATAAACCTGCTGGACAGGATCTCACAATTTATTAAATCTACAGACAATCAGTTTGGGTTTAAGGCTATGCTGGGCACAAACGTGTATGTGTATGCTCTACAAGAGATTATTGATGAAAAAAAGAGGCAGAACTCTTTTTATACTTTTTAGATGCATCCAAAGCATATGATCGGGTGAATCACCAGAAGTTATTTATGAAGTTGATTCAGAAGGGTGTACCCCAATACATTGTGCATATTTTGATTGTTGTGTTGTAACATGTAAAACTGGTTGTGTGGCTCATTATTGTATGCAGATGACCTGGTCTCCAGCAGTTACTCAATATCTGTTCAGCTTATGGTGTGGAGCACGATATAAAGTATAATGCAACCAAGAGTATGGTCATGGTCTGTAGGACCAGAGAAGACAAGCACATGAGATATCCTGACTTTGCCTGTCGAATGTTGTGTTGACTGTTACAACAAAAATGAAATACCTTGGGCATGTCATCACTGCGGACATGGCAGATGATGATGATCTGTAGAGACAATGTAAGATGCTCTATGCTTAGGCAAATACTCTTGTGCGTAAGTTTGGCTCTTGTACAAATGATGAAAAGTTGTTATTGTTTAAATCGTATTGTTCACCACTGTACACAGTCCACCTCTGGATTAATTACAAAAAAGCCAGTTTGCAAAGACTGCAGGTGTCTACAATGACACTTTGCGTCCATCATGGCCTCCTCGTGCTTTTGAGGAGGCCACGATGGACGAGTGCGACTGACATGTTTGTCACTGCACGAGTGAACACTCTGCAAGCTGTACTAAGAACTTTAATGTATAGTTTTATCTGCAGACTGAACAAATCAGACAATGGAATAATAATGGCACTCACAAATTTGAAACTCAGTGCAATATGATGTCAGTCCAACATGTGGAGACACTGGTATGGCATCTTTTAAATACATAAATGTTTATTGTTTTTGTATTGTCACTGTCCTTGTCTGTTTTTAAAAAATGGACCATGAGTCTGGAATAAAGATGAATTGAAATTGAATAAAAGTAGCAGTGTATATAAGCCTATAAGCTTTCAGTGGGTTTGAAAGAATAGACACTAGTTGGACAAAAATAAATAGGATATTAGAAAAAAAGAAAAAAATGAAAATGAAATAATAATAAGTTTATTAGAGCATCTGTGGCCTTATCTCCCATATAGGTCTATTTGATGATAGGAGTTAGAAAGATGACAGGTGCAAATATAACTTTAAAAAAACATGTTTATTATCCTTACTGTGAGCAGGATTGCCTCTCCACAGATCTAACCATCATTTATTCATCTTCATAGATAAGAATAAAGGTGCATTTTGCAACTTTTCTGGTGGAGGGTCCGTCAAATGCTTTTCCCCATGGAGACGTTATTGCTTTGTCTGGAATGTTTTACAGTATGACATCAAACTTTTCTATTTTCATGAAGACCAAACCAGACCAAGTTACAGGTCAGATCTGTGGAGAGGCAACCCCACTTACAGTTAGAATGCCTGTTTTTATTGGTATTTCTGAGCTATAAAACCACCTGTAATTGAATAAATGTAATAAATGTAATAAATGTTTAATGTCATACTGTGGGCAAAACAAAGACATATCAAGATCAAAGTCAAAGATCAAAGTCAGCTTTATTGTCAGTTGTGCCATATGTGTTTAACATACAGTGAATCGAAATTCCGTTTCTCTCTGGCCAGGTAGTGCAAAAAAGACAGTGTACAAAATACAATATAAAGACGAAACAAAACAAAAACCAAATCTAAAATCTAGAATCTAAAATCTAAAATCTAAAATCTGAAAGCAGTTCAACAGAATAAATAAATACATATTTACAGATGTCCAAAAACGTGAAGTGTGCATCAAAAATGTGCAACAAATGGCGGCACGGTGGCTGAGTGGCTCATGCTTCACAGCAAGAAGGTTCCAGGTTCGATCCCCGGGTCGCCCAGGCCTTGCTGTGTGTGTTCTGTGTGGAGTTTGCATGCATGGTCTGGGTTCAATCTCTGGGTCGCCCAGGCCTTTCTGTGTGGAGTTTGCATGTTCTCCCCGTGTCTGGGTGGGTTTTCTCCAGGCACTCCGGTTTCCCCCATCAACCCAAAACATGCACCATAGGTAAATCCTCCAGCTGAAGTCCTGACCAAGCCGAAGAGAGAAGATTTTCTCCAGTGTGAGATCAATAACGTCGCTTCTAAATGGAAGAAGATACAGCAGTGAAATGGTAATTGCATTGAAAGTAAAAATAAATGTGCAACAGTAGTAATTCCAGTGCAACAACAGCAGTAAACAACAGTACAACAGTAGTAAAATTCCAGACAGCTTCCTGACAGCCTGGTGGATGAAGCTGTTTGACAGTCTGGTGGAGTGGGCCCGGAGACTCCGGTACCTTCTCCTGAAGAGGCTGTGTGGCTCGGGTCACCCACAATGCTGTGGTGTTAAGTGTTTTGCGAATATTATTGTGATGTCAAAATATGTACCTTGTAATAATAAAAGATAAAAAAAAAAAAAGCTGGACGCTCTGCGGGTGAGGTGGGTGTTAAAAATGTCCAGGAGGGAGGGGAGAGAGACACCAGTGATCCTCCCAGCTGCATTCACTATGCGCTGCAGGGCTTTCCTGTTCTGTTCAGTGCAGCTCCCGTACCCGTCCTGTACTCCAATTACACAGTGAGGTCTGAAGCCCCAGGTGGTCCATAGAAAAAAACAGGAGACGGACCCCCAATCAAAAAGTTACACAGTGCACCATACCAATGTAAAGCAATAACACCTCGACGGAGATAAGCAGGTGGTCCATGCATCTAAAAACTTGAATGTACCTTTAAACTTTCATGTAATCTCTTTGCTCAGACATGTTCACCTCGGGGGCATAACGTAATCACATATGTAGACTTATCAAACACATGTGCTGTCATTTAGTTGGATAACACAAGCGCTTTTGTGGAAAATAATGTTGCCCTGGGACTGGGTTTCTCTCTACAAAAAGTACTCATCATTTTATTGGAAAGCTATTTATATATTTGAGTGAAAAATAAACACTATGACAAAAGGGACAATAGCAACTGTTAAAGGAAAATTAACGTTTTTTTTTACAATCTGAGCCTTCTTTCGGCAATAAAACAAGTAGTTTTACTCACCCATAGCACTTTGGTGTCAATTGGAGCAGTATCGCAGAACTTATGTTGAGCCGTTCTGTTCTACTAATGATCCCGTATCCGTTAGCGTGAGTGCTCGGGGCACTGCTTTGCGGTGTCCAAATAACACAAACTTTAGCACTTTTCAAATCACAGAAGATCGCTGTGTCAGGGTAGACTTTTAGTAGATTCCAAAACGGCCTGAAACCCGATATCGCAACAGAAAAGTAAAGTTCAGAGCGGTGTTAGCTTCTTTCGGACGAGTTCACGCATGCGCACTGTCCTCTCTGATGACGTCATCAAATGAAACTATAGCTGGATATCGGGTTTCAGGCCGTTTTGGAATCTACTAAAAGTCTACCCTGACACAGCGATCTTCTGTGATTTGAAAAGTGCTAAAGTTTGTGTTATTTGGAGAGCGCAAAGTAATGCCCCGAGCACTCACGCTAACGGATACGGGATCATTAGTAGAACAGAACGGCTCCAACATAACTTCTGCGATACTGCTCCATATGACACCAAACTGCTATGGGTGAGTAAAACTACTTGTTTTATTGCCGAAAGAAGGCTCAGATTGTAAAAAAAAACATTACTTTTCCTTTAAGGTAACAATCTCAGTGAGGGTTTAATAGACTTCTAAAGGCCAATACTTTGAAAGTGTATATACAGTATGTATGCTTGTCAGGTTAGTTTACATCAGTGGTGGAACGTAACAAAGTCAAATTAGTAAAGTACTGTGTTTAAGTAGAAATTTTAGGTATCTGTATTTCACTTAAGTGGGTGCTTTTTACTTTTATTTCATTATGTTTGAGAGCAGGTATCTGTACTTTCTCCTGCAAGACTGAAAAGTAAAAGTATTTTCATTATTGTGAGACCTGCTGAAAATACTGCAGAATTTATTTATTTATTTACAGTGGTACCTCACCTTACGAAATTAATTCATTCCAGAAGTCGTTTCGTAACGTGAACAATTCGTAAGTTGAGTAGCTATTTCAATGGAAAAAGCCTGATTCGTTCCAAGGCCCCGATCCAAGTTTTTTTTTTTTTATAGTGTAACTTTTTTTATAGTGTAACATTGTGTTCTGTGTTTCTCACATTTGTCTCTCGTTTAAACACTCTAGACCTGGTCAGGTCTAGAGGAGGTCTAGACCACCGCGGCTCTTGCATGGGTCTCGTTCATGCGTTCATGCGCTCAGACTGCGTGCAGTCCCCTCCTCGCTGCTTTAATCCACCTGGTCTAGTCCTGGTTTAGTCCTGGTTTAGTCCTGGTCCAGTCCAGGTTTAGACCTTGGTCTAGACCTGCTGTCAGCTCCGCGCCGGGTCATGCTGCGGTATCACACACGTGTCAGAGCGCAGTCTTCTCCCCCCTCCCCCTTCCCCCCACACTTCACTATTAATAATTTTGTTGAAAATCTATGAAAGTTTGAGTGTTTAAACAGAGACAAATGTGAGAAAAGTTTAAATCCAGTCTGAGAAAAGCGTATAATGTGTGTGTGGCTGAGCGCGCATTATTTGAATTTTTGAGATTTTGCGTTTCGTAACTTGAATTTTCTTTCGTATCTAGAGACCAAAATTTACCGTGAAGGCGTTTCGTAACTTGAAATGTTCGTTTGTTGGGTCATTCGTAAGGTGAGGTACCACTTGTATTTATTTTTAATCAAGGTGAGCAAACAAAAATATACAAATAAAAATAGCTAGGGAACAAAAAAATCAATTAATAATTAATTGAATTAATTCAGCACATTTTTTAAATCAAAATCACAACATTTGAAGCTTTCTTAGATCTCAAACTATGCGCAAAATACTTGTACTTTTTACCCTTGAAGTATATCTTTAAAAGGGTACGTCAAAACTTTTCTCTAAGTAAATTTTTTTCATGTGACACTTTTACAGTACTTGAGGTTTTTTTTTTTTCTTAAGTATCTGTAACAAAACGGAGTACTTCTTCCACCACATATTTTCTCAATGCAAAATTCTCAAACTAGGCATAGGCAACTGGAGAATAATTAAGGCCTTATAGACCAGTTTCAAAGCTACGTCATCACTGAATGCGCGCGCAGTTCCGACTCAAAAAAAGCCACTGCTGCCATAAAACCCCCAGCGAAGATATAGAAGAGAAGAACTCAAATAAAGAGAAACAGATGGAATAAATGATAGTTCATATCATTCAACTGACATACACACAAGTGAACACCTGCTGCTTGTTTAGGGTAATTTGCCCAGGTGTTCAATGGCGTTTAATCATGCTGATTAACTAGCAAGCACAGGACACCGCAAAGACATTAACCGGGTAACCTCTACAACAGACACATGTAAACGAACACGAATAACTTAAAATGCATGATAAGTTTTCGCATGACCATCATAAATGGTATTTAACATGACTGAGATCACATCTTTGACTCGTGAATTAAGTCGTAGTATGTTACTTACCCCGCAACGCAAGTGCAGTTGGCGGCCAGAACGTAGCTTGTTGTTGATGATAGCCCAAGCATTGTACACGGTCGTATGTGTGGCGAGCTCCCTAGGGCTGTCTTTGTTTGGTGTTTTTTTTGTTTTTTGTTTTTTTCGTTTTTTCTTTGAACTTTTTAGATTATTTTGACTTTTCCCCTCCTTTCGGGTTGTCAGTCCACCTCCTCCCGGTATCCCGGCTGAGGAGGGGGACGCTTTCTCTTTTCCCGCAAGCTTTGCTCACCCCCGGGCGCCACGGCGGAGAATATAGTAGGAAGGAAGATACTACGAAGAAACTCCCCATCGATATCGTGGTATTTTACCTCCTGTACATGGCCACATACGGCAAACTGGTAGGAATCCATGGATTTGTACGCGCACATTCTCTCGTATATACACTGGGCTTCTCCACTAAATAACAGTGGATATCTGGCTACAATCGTACTGCCACTCCGTGATCGCATAAGGATCTGGTAGTCGAACCCCGTTGCTCAACGTGAGCTTTTGAATGTAGCTCTCTCTATCGTTAATATTGGGCTCTCAAGGCTCACGCTTGAGAGTGTGACACACGCAATTCGACGTATTCACACGCGCACACATGGCATTTCTCACGCTGATTTGTGTTATTTTTTTTATTTTTTTGTGCCCAGAAAATCGGTCTGTGTGGCTTAGTTTATGCAGGCTCTGCGCGTTTTCAGGCGCGTCTGCTCCCGACCGTGCGGTCCGAGCGGAGGCCGGAGCAGACGCGCCGTCCCCCGGGCACGTCCTGAGCCTCAGTCCCGGTGCCACGTCTCCTCTGAGACGCACCGACTCCGGTCCCGGTGTCTCCGTCTGTGCGTAACGTGTCCCCCCCGACGGCTTACGCGCGGAATACGTGCGGCCCAGAGCCGAACTGCCCATGGTGAGCCGCGGGCCCGGTGCATTAACCAGACTCTTACATGAATCCGTTAAAAATGTCCCGCTCCCCCCCCCCCAACAAACTGAGAACCATCAGGTAATAACTTCATTTATAGAACTCTCATTAGTTGCTTTGTAGTTTAAGTTTGCTCTTTAGACAAACAGGGCTCTCAGCACGCAATTCGACGTGTTCACACGCTCACATGGCATTTCTCACGCAATTCAAGCCCCCCCCCTCGGGAAAAATTGTTCACTCGCACCCCCCCCCCCGGCCTCGGAAATTACAGTCACACGCACGATCCCGCTCAAAACTTGAGAGCCCTGAATTCAATGATTTGCAATAATTAGATAATCCGCTATGTTCCGCAATGGTTTTCTGCCTCGGAACTGCGCGCGCATGCCAGTGACGTCACGTTTGTTTACTAACTGTAAAGGGGTCTATACAACGAATGTTTTTTTTGGGTGTATGAAATTACACATTCAATAACCTATAGCCTACATTTATGCAACAGTCTACAGTCTAATACTACAGTAATGTTGTGACATGGTGCTTTCGTGGAATATTGGGACATATCTGGGCTTTGTGCCAGTTTGTCAAATGAAATCCTCTTTCCATGTTTCTGTTCTCCGCTCAAGGTTGCATCATTGGTGATGTCACGACACACAACATCCCCCACCCACTCAAAACTCCACCCATATCAACCCGCACTTTAGCGCATCAGCAAAACAAGACCAACAACCTCTAATGGAGAAGTTCAAAAAGGTATTACTCTACTAGTGGTATGTGATTTCTGTTATTTTCTTAATTTACAGCTCGTTTCTCCCCCCGATCTTGACCTATATTGTTGCACTAACTCTACCACTGTTGATACCAGCGGTGATACGTTTAGCCATCTCGTAAAATCTTCGTTGTTCTCTATAGAGGTTTCGTTATCATTAATTTCTATTGGTCCAGTGCTTATTTTATTACTTTTCATGAAATCCACTGCATATAATTGGCATTTTAAAAATATTTGGGTCATTTGCATGAATTGTTGGTAGTTTATTAACAAGGGCACATGGGTTAAATGTGTTTGCGTGTCCAACTTATGATAAAAGGAGAAGTTCAATTTGTCCAACTTATCTTTATGAACGTGAATGCCGCACAGCTGACTAACCACGAATCCGGAGCAAAGCGGTCTGAACCAGCTTCGTCAAGTAACACAAACTTACACCAAATCAGACCTTGAAAATAAAAGAGCGAATATTTTAATCGTTTAATCACGCAAATTTAAGCTTATAAGTTATAAGAATCGGCATACTTGCTCTGAAGATGTCAAAGTTGACATACATAGCCTAGACTAGCTGTTTATTTGGCATTGACTGGACAAATAATACGTAAAAAACTGGCTTTGTATTTACTATATTCTCCTATTATATTCCCCGTAAATTTTGTATCATAGACCAACGCTTTATTCATCGTCATATCGCTTATCAAAAGTCATATTATTATGCTAGAAGACAATTTAGGTCACATTCTTACTTCATTAAACAACAATTGTCACGTAAAGTTAAGATTTAAAATTTCAAAGTTGTGATCAAACCAATGAGTATTTTACGTTGAAAGAGTTTCCCGGAAGTGCGAATCACGTTTTGTTTATCTGGACACCGTGAAGATTTTAGCGCTCAAAGCATCAACAGTCGCGATTCCCCTTCTGTTTGTGGGTTTTTCTTTGTCCATAGCGTTTTAATGTAATATCGGATAGAATCACTTTTATTCTAAGGTATTTTAGCTGATCGCGGCTAATTGTGCTTCATAAACGAAGGAGGAAGGCATGGCTACCGGCGAAACACCCGAGCACATTTTTCGCTTTCACTCTGTCAAATGCCACTCTGCTGGATAATCGTTCATGTTTTTTTTTTTTTTTTTTTCTGCATCAACTTATCACTGATCTGCCAAAGGAAAACTACAGTGCCATTACCAAAAAGGTTAGATTAAAAGTTATAATTTAATTCCTTGTGCGTGTTTGTAATTTTAAGCAGTGTCAACCCCATCTTATTGAACTTGAATCATCTGCATTGAGATTTTAGTCTATGGATGTTGTCTGAATAAGGAACTAAACCAGGACTAAACTTGGACTAAACCAAGACCACACCAGGGCAAAACCAGGATCTGAACCAGAACCTATAGCAGGACTAGTAATCCAAGACTTAACCATGACTAAACCAGGGAGGAACCATGAACCAGGCAGGACTGAAACTGGATTCCAAGTGTACATTTTTAGGTCTTAAACGGGGCTAAACCGGGTCCTAAATACAGAAATTAATCAGTAACCCAAGCCTATAATAAATGATGATTTTACACACATGTGTCACAGTGTCCTGATTCAGCAAACACAAATTCTAAATAAACCAGGAGGAACAAAATTGAAAAAAAAAAATCATAATCACAGTTAAATGGAGCTTGTCATTTAAAATTTGATTACTGTTTCATTTCAACTTTTGAGACATTATTAAAGTGTTTACATTAACTTTTTGTCTCACAACTTGTAGCTTGATCTTAAAATGATCTCTGTCTATAAGATTATAGACTTGCTATTAGCTGTGCATGGTTAAAAATAGAGGATGTGTTTTATACTATAGATACACTACTTCAGCATTCTACACTATGAGGCTGGCCCCAATCCAAAAAGTTCAGTTGCTATTTAAAGGTAGATACCAGCAGCCGTGAGAACACAATAGCCAATGTCAAATCTTTTGTTGTGGGTGGAGTTTCTTTCAAAAATCTTTCCTGTTTTTCAGATTGTGTCTGGTGCCAATCCTTCAGTGCCTGTTTAAACCATGGAGACTACTCGGGTCAGTTTGGTGGTGAGAGGAGAGACTTCCACAGGTATGCTGCTTTTTACATTACCGCTACTATCAAATACTTAGATATTTTACTATAATATCTAAATGGGATCAAATTATAGGCACTATCCATTCTTTTATTGTTGCTGTTTCCTTATTGTTTCTGCACTGTGAAGCAAGACAGGGAATAATGTAATCTTTATTTTTGTTGTCCTGATAATGATAATTATTTTTGCAATCCATCTGAAATGTTTTAAAATGTGTTTGTAGCTAGACTTGCGCGATTAATCGATTAAATCGATTAATTCGATTAATTCGACTTTACAGTTCAGGACGATGTGTTTTTATGAAAATCGATTTTTAAATTATTTTTTGCACGCGAGCGGAACTAATGCGCGGCCACGTTTTACACGGGTAAGTTAGCGGGGCGTACCCAAACATTGTAAGAGCTAGCGCGGCTAGAGAGTGAGCTAAAGCCGGAGCTTGTACCAAACAAAGGTGTTTACATCTGTTATATGGAACTGGTTCGGTTTTCTTGTGTCGGACTTAGAACAAACGAGTGCTCGCTGTAAGGTCTGTTCAAAAGCTGTTGCACGCAGCGGAATGGGAGAAGTACAGAAGTGCGAATGGAATGAAAATATCCACCGTCCAGTCCCTAAAACATTTCCGAACGGTTTGTAGTATGATAAGCACGGCCCACGACGGAAGGCAATCACACACGCTGTTGTATGTTTTACCAAAAACATGACGTATACTGTGGAAAAGATGGTGAAAGTTTTGGACCCGAAGTACGTGCTATCATGCCGCAAATATTTTTCTTGTGTTGCCACAGCTGTATACAGACTGCACACGCTAACATACATGAACACAGTACGAGATCAAACTGCCGCGCCTGGACCACGGGCTCTCAGCCCGAGCCACAAAACAGCCGCACGAAACCAGCAAAGAGCGGTTTAATCCTGGTTTAGACCTGGTCTAGTCCCGGTTTAGTCCAGGGCTAGACCTGGTCCAGTCCTGGTTTAGTCCAGGGCCAGTCCAGGTTTAGACCTGGTCTAGTCTCTTAGCCAATCAGGACGCAGAACACAATGTTACGCTATAAATTTTTTTTAAAAAAAATCAGCGAAACAGCGAGGCCGCGAACAGTGAACCGCGATAGAGCGAGGGACCATTATATACCTAAAATATATACATTATGTACAGATTTTTCAATTACTTTTTTTGGAATTTGAATGATCAAAACTGAAAGTATATTTTAAACACTTATGCTAACAAGTAAATCAACAAATAAGATAAAAAGCAATAGGGAAATGCTGGTTAGAACTTTAGTATTGACCAACCAATGATTAAGACGCAATAATTCCTAAAAACAATTAAGCATTTTTCCAGTTTATTTTGTGCAGGGATGAAAGAGTTCCGCTTTTTTTTTAGCCGCGTGGTAATTTTTTTTTTTTTTTTCCAAATACGTTGGAAATTTTGGGTGTGTATTATATATGTATAATTGTGTTTAGGGTTGCCAACCGTCCGTTGAAAAATGTAATCGTCCCGTATTCAGAAACAAAAGTACATGTCTCGTATTAAGCTTCTACATGTGTGCGGGGCCGCGTGAGCTTGCATGCTCTTCTGGTGCTGCGGACACCGCACGTCCTGCGCGTGACTTTCCGCTTTTTTCATGATTGGCCACTTTCATCCCTGTTTGTGATATTTTTATGTATTGCTTCTGTCTTTTTACATTATGCTTTTGTTTATATAGTGAACTGTGAGTGTTACCTGAAGTTGGATTACATTTACATATCTAACCTTGTGTTCTGGTATATTCTGTATTATTCCAGGTGAGGTAATAGCAGTTGTTGGAAGTTGTGAAGCCTTGGGCAACTGGAGCCATCAAAAGGCTGTGACGCTGCACCCTTTAGAAGATGACGTGTATGTACTTTTTTTTAAATAATTGTTTTTATTTGTGTAAAAGTACATAATTCCCAGCAGGACATGGGTGTACAGTAGACAGTCAACGAGGGCTATAGTCGACTAAAGGAATTCTTGGTCTACTAAAGATAAGATGACTAAAATGGGGATTAGCGAAAGCTCTCAAAACTGTTACTTATCTCTTTGTATCTGACCCAAATTGCATTCACCTACTAGGGATGTCAACAATTAATCGATTAACGATTAATTGTCGATTAAGACGTTGGTCGAACAAAATGCATTCATTGTAATTAATCGTTAATCGCGGACACGCGCACGAAACAAGGCAACCGCGCTGCGCCAAGCTCGACTCACAGCCGGCCGCAGGCGCCAACGGCACTGCTCAGCAGCCCCGGTGTACGCGCGAGGCGAGATCGAACCGCGGCGCCCAGAATGCGTGCCGCTGCTGGTTTCGTGCGGCTGGTTTGTGGCTCGGGCCCCGAGTTTTGTGCGCATGAAACCAGCAGCGGCACGTGGTGGTTTAATCCTGGTTTAGTCCAGGTCTAGACCTGGTCGAGTCCTAGTTTAGTCCAGGCCCAGTCCACGTTTAGTCCTGGTCTAGTCTCTTAGCCAATCAGGACAGAACACAATGTTACACTATTAAAAAATGTTACACTATTTAAAAAAAAAATTGGGGAAAAAAAAAAAAACTGCAAACCGCGATAGTGAGGAATTACTGTATTTTGTTATTCAGCATCAATACATTTGTCTGCTTTTTACTAAGGAATAATTAATTGAGGAATATACAATATAATAATACTATGATATATTTTTGACTCAGTGTTATGTTACTATAGCTTATATTCTTAAAGACCCTATTGAAACACTCAAATCCAGGTGAAAAACGCCGCTTATCAGTTAATCGTTAATCGATCGATAAGGTCAATCAACTATCAATTAATGAATTAATCGATAATTTGCATCCCTATCACCTACACTACATCTGCTCAGGAGTTTAAGCAAAAGTAAACAAGAAAAATGTACAATATGCAGTGAAATACGGTATGAGTTTAGTATGCCATTTTACATATAAACACCAAAGAATCTTCGGCTTTTTCACTCACTCACTAACATCTCCTTTATGCCGTTGTCCCATATAAATCCTTATACTATTAAAATTATTACATTATAATACTTAAAATTATTTAAGTATTAGAAATTCTGGTTGATTAAGATCAACCAAACATGCACATGAACAATTGGACTGAACTTTATTACATTTTAAATAATGCTTACAATGTAAAAAAACACAACTCAAAACATCTTTTTAATTGAAATTGTAATTCAGATGGATGCAATGGGCAAATCACAAACACCAAAATATCCTCTTATCCTGCATAAAAACTGCTAATGCTGTAGTTTAGATCTGTACAAAAATGTTCTGAAATGTGATTCTTGTCTTAGTTTGTCAGTTTGTCATATTTCAGTGTTTTTGTCAATTCTTCTGGACGTGTTTAAATCTTAAGTTTTCTGGTGGAGTTTCTGTCAAATGCTTTTCTCTGTGAGATGTTATTGCTTTGTCAGGAATGTTTCACAGTATGGTATTAAACCTTTATATCTTCATGGAGAACAAACCAGATCCAGTTACAGGACAGATCTGTGGAGAGACAACCCCGCTTAGAGTCAAAATGTCAGGTTTTCTAGGTGTTTTTTGAGCAGTAAGACCAACTGTAATTGCATAATAACATATCCATAGAAACAAGAAGATGACGGTGCATATGAAAAGGTGCATTATATCACTTTTTACTTGGGGGTCCCCAAGTAAAAAGTGATATAATGCACCTTTTTAAAGCATACATTTCTCCAAATCATACAGCCCTAACTTTTTGTATTTCTCCAAAACAGTGGTTCCTGGACTGCCACTATTGATGTACCAAAAGGAGCT
This sequence comes from Paratrypauchen microcephalus, assembly GCA_036785185.1. Classification (NCBI taxonomy): domain Eukaryota; kingdom Metazoa; phylum Chordata; class Actinopteri; order Gobiiformes; family Gobiidae; genus Paratrypauchen; species Paratrypauchen microcephalus. The sequence continues at coordinate 4,082,178 of JAVJIX010000031.1, read as the reverse complement.
GTTCTTAACTACAGATATTTTAAAGGCTTCTTCTTGGAGTCTAAGGTAAGCAAAACTAACTTCCTTTACCACAATTTTTACAAATTAAATTAATGTACTATTTTTGGCTGTTATAGGCCTTACTAGGGATGTCAACAATTAATCGATTAACGATTAATTGTCGATTAAGACGTTGGTCGAACAAAATGCATTAATTATAATTAATCGCTAATTGCGGACACACGCACCCGCGTGGTCACGAAACAAGGCAACCGCGCTGCGCCAAGCTCGACTCGCAGCCGGCCGCAGGCGCCAACGGCACTGCTCAGCAGCCCCGGTGTAAGCGCGAGGCGAGATCGAACCGCGGCGCCCAGGAATGCGCCGCAACGTGCCGCTGCTGGTCCCGCGCGGCCGGCCGTGGCCCGGGCCCCGAGCCACAAACCAGCGGCACGCAGCGGCCCAATCCTGGTTCAGTCCAGGTCCAGACCCGGTCGAGTCCCGGTCCAATCCAGGTCCAGATCTGGTTTAGACCTGGTTTAGTTCTGGTCTAGACCTGGTTTAGTTCTGGTCTAGACCTGGTCCAGTCCACGTTTAGTCCTGGTCTAGTCTCTTAGCCAATCAGGACAGAACACAATGTTACACTATAAAAAATGTTACACTATAAAAAAAATTTGAAAAATCCGCGAACTGCGATAGAGCGAGGGATTACTGTATTTTGTTATTCAGCATCAATACATTTGTCTGCTTTTTACTAAGGAATAATTAATTGAGGAATATACAATATAATAATACTATGATATATTTTTGACTCAGTGTTATGTATACTATAGCTTATATTCTTAAAGATCCTCTTGAAACACTAAAATTCAGGTGAAAAACGCCGCTTATCAGTTAATCATTAATCGATCGATAAGGTCAATCAACTATCAATTAATGAATTGATCGATAATTTGCATCCCTAGGCCTTACCTATTCATACAACAACCCTAACCCTGACAATGACATACTTTTATTTTAGCTCTTATCTGGAAAATAAATCATACATGTGTTGCTATGTATTTATATTTTCTTCTAAGCTTTAATTCAAGTAGTCCAGTGAGATTCTTATATAGTATATAGTATTACAGGGTGTGTAAGCTATCAAAGTACCAGTATCTTACACACCCTGTAATTCATGACCATTTTGAAAACGCAAAATTGTAGTTTCTTAATATCTGCTTTAGATTTAGACAAACTATTGATACACACAGGGAATTACTTGGACATAGTACCTCACACACATTACAGTATAATAATAAACAGCACAATAAAGCGTTATAAAATACTAGATAAGTAGATATGACTACTGTTGCAAAAGATGACATTTCCAACCATAAACATAGAATACAATAGACAATATTAAAAAAAACAAACAAACATATTATTAACATAAATAAAGTAGCAAAAATATTATACTGTAATAAATATACAACTTTACACTAGAGTTGGGCGGTATCCAAATTTTGATACCGTTAAACCGTGTCCACATTTTCCCGGGGTATACGGTATTACCGTTGCTAAGGCTAAAAAAAAAAAATAAAATAAATAAAAATAAAACACTTGGTAGCACTACAGTGAAGTGGCCTCGCCAAATGGCAGCTTGCAGCTATACCGTTCAGAAACAGAATAGCAAACATAACATAGGCCTAATGATACTGAAAACATAACAAAACATTTACAAAATTAGTAACTTTTATTAACAAATGTTTAAAGTGCAAATACAGCAGCCAACCGAGGGAACGAAATAACAAATTGTCTGTGGGCTAAAGCCAACAAACCAACAGGAATCATTATCAGAAGCAGTGACTTTATAACCAAGTGCTTAACAAAGAACTGAGCAAAACCCGCATGGCAAAGCTGTAACAACACAGTTAAGAAGGTGAATTATGCGTACATTCACGAGTGCACTACACTCGCGACAATATGCAGTTGCCTCTGCTCCTCCACAGTGCCGCTGTTATCTCTCGACGGGCAGGATGTTTCACCAGAACACCGCCACCGTCTTCATGCACATTTTACACACAGCCTCGTTGACATTTCCTGGCTCTCCCTTGTCATTTGGCCGAAATCCGAAATGCTGCCAAATTGCAGATTCTTTGGGACCAACTCAGCGCGGTCTGTCATGTTGTCTCCTCCTTCTGAGCGGTAATGTCACGTGACGACGCAACATCCAGGAACTTCATCGAACGTCATCTCTCCGATAGTAATATTAGTTTTAAACTGTAATAGTATTAAATTAACAAACACAACCACACATACATAAGTGCTGGACAAACACTCTTTATTTAGACATTAAATTAATTATAGTTAATATTATATTAGGGCAAGATTTTTTTTTTTTTAATGACTGTAATGAATCTGATACCGTTGCTATTTTTAGATACCGCAGTATATCGTATTACCGTATTACCCCCCAACCCTACTTTACACGCACTATGTCTGCTGCAGTTTATCTTGTTGTATGGGTAGAGTCAAAGGTTACCATAGTTTGCAAGTGTTTAGCTAAAGTGTTGGATTGGGTGTTGGGCATGTTAATCTTGTTTGACTAGTTTTCAGCTATTTCCTCTTTGTATGTACATGTATGTATTATGTTTGTAACTAGCTTTGACTTTAAAACAACAAATGATTAGATCCAAGAGGCAAATATATTTTTCTATATATATTATCAATTATTTGTGTACAAATTTGGCCTGTTTTCTCTTTTCTAGCACTTTTAAAGGCGCACTATGTCACTTTTCTGGTGGAGGAATCATGAGCCGTCTCCATACATATTGTTGCTTTGCCAAGAATTTTCCACAGTAATGGCTATTTATCTCCATGTTACATAGTGCACCTTTAAAGGGCCCATATTATGTCATATTGTGATCTGTACTATGATGTTGTTTCCTCATCACAAACATGCCCAGTGTTTTTGTCTCTTTAACACATGTTTAACACGCAAACCCACCGTATTTAGGCTGTCGTCTTCTCACAAACTAGAAACACGCTATTCCACCTTGTGATGTCATGTGGTAATGCAGGAAATGCTCCACTGTGTTTTTAAACTCCACACACCACTAGAATGATTTGGATAATTTCAGCTCTGCTTTTGCCACACTCTACTGAACTAAAGTTAAAAGATAGCAGTTAACTTGCTTTATGACATCACAAGGTGGAACAGCATAAAGGATTACTCAATGCGTGAATGAAACAAAACACATCTCCAGTATGTTTTTGAGGAGAAAACATTCTTAGATGACTTAAAGCTTCAGTTTAAAGAGTCATTTTAGCATAATGCACCCAAATCTACTTCTTTACAGAGAAGAGCAAGTATTTATGTAGACTACAATTCATTTTATTTTCTTGAAATTAAAAAAAAAATCTCTTCTCCTTGTCTAACTTGACTTTTCAGATCTCACCCCTGGGCGACAGTAGTGGTGGATTGGTGACTATACCAGCTCTTAATATTTTTCTTACTCACTCCTAAAAGCATAAAAGACCAGTTTGGGACCAGTCTGAACCTGCAGCCTAGTACGTGTGTTCTGATTTGAAAACCCTAACCCTAAACATTGGCCTTGCAGAATGCAGGTGGCCCATGTCAAGTCATAGTCAATGTGTGGGAGACGCACCTCCACCCACGCACCATGACCCCTTCAGGTATACAACTGTAACTATAATTACAAAAATAATACTACAAAAACTATTACTACAATACTACTACAGCTGATGTAACAAGACCTAATGCTGAGACTGCACTTGGTTGTTTGGTTTGACCAGACTCATATTTACCAGACTCTACTTCCTTCCCATTTGCATGAGTGTGGTCATGATTTTAAAATTTCAAACTCAATTTTCATACTGAAGAGCAGAGTCAATACAGATTTTGATCATAATGATACACTTAGAGACGCATTGCGTACCTTTTCCAGTGGAGGGTCCATAAAATGCTTTTCTCCATGGAGATGTTATTGCTTAGTCTGGAATGTTTCACAGTATGGTATTAAACCTTTCCATCTTCAAGGAGACCAAACCAGACCAAGTTACAGGTCAGATCTGTGGAGAGGCGACCCTGCACAGTCAGAATGTTTGTTTTTCTAGGTATTTTTGAGCTCTAAAATGACCTGTATTTGAGTAAATTTAAGGTGGAGCTGTTTAATGTCATACTGCAGAACATTCAAGGCAGAGCAGTGACCATAGAAACAAGCAAGTGATGGATCCACAACCAAAAAGTTATATAGTGCACCTTAAAAATCAATTTTTTTTAAAGCCCAGTGTGTAGGATTCGTGGCGCATAGGTGGATGGTGCTATTGCCCTTTCTGTTTTAGCTATGGCAGACCTCGAGGGTCACCCGGGCGCGCGCACGAGCCGCGCGCCGCTACTGTATAAATAAAACGCGGTCCTGGATTTTTTTTTTTCTTTTCTCATGAAAACACACATTCCCGATCATGTACCATGACACTCTACACATCAAATGAAACCTTACAGTCTCCTCTTTTTGACTATGCAATTCATTTCCCTGCACAATAATCAATAACCTTAGAATGCTTTGCACAGGTCAAACTCTGTATTTCACCATAAACTTGCTCTCAATTTGTCCGTAAGGATCCAGCGAATAAAACCCAGTAAAACAATTTAGTCCAAAACATGTGTTAGATCCATTACGACGTCTGATCCGGCAGCATGCTTGTGTTGTTTACCCAAAACCACGAGCCTTGCCGAAGGCAGAGCCCAAATGTCCTTCTGCGGCTCTCGTATTCAAAATGGCTGCCTCTGCATGGGGAAGATCCCCCTTTTATGTGACTATATCTAAGTCCAAAAGAATACTTTGATTTCATGATGGAAGTGAAAAGGCTTGGAAAACAATGTATTTTTGAATGGGTATCTTCAATTTCAGTAATTAACGGGTAAAAATCTTACACACTGTCCCTTTAAACAATATTGTAATTTTCAACACAAAATATAATTGTATCTAAACATAATTTTGTATTTTGTAGATGTAATTACCATATTCTATAATTTAAGATGTAGATTTTTTTTTTCCTCTCAAATGATATACCTTAGATGGGACAGCCCTTTTACTTCTCATTAAATGCTGTTTCCTCTATTAATCTTTTTCTCCTCGTTTCAGCTTCCCTGTTGAACATTGATGATGGCCAATTTGGAACACACAGTAAGTCTGACTCTATTATCCAGTTTTCTGCTTAGTCATTTCCAGTCTGCAGAACACTGGATATGAGGCTGTTCTTTCCCTGGGGTTGCCTCCCTCCTCTGTTTTTGTCAATGCTGTGATTGTGTGCTCAGTGTTCACCACAGACTATAGATTGTATAGACTGATTGTGTTTGGGTAGGACAATGTCAAATTGTAGTTTTTCAATTGGTTTCAGTTTGCGGGAAATTGTTTGCCGAGTTTCAGAATGATGACAAATTAAGACCGTTACTATAGCGATGAACAATTTCAAAACAAAATACATGTTTTGAATAGGATAAAGTCCTCAAAATGTTGCATGTAACAGGAAACAACTAGGCTATTGCTTGTAAATGCCAAGAATCCATAGTATTTTTTTGAGCAATGAAAACATCACGTCATTGAATTAAAAGTTTAATGCTATATTATGGAACATTCTAGGCAAAGCAATAACCTGGTGGTGGACCAGACCAGAAAATTATCTATCAAAGTTTGTTATAATTGCCATTCTCTTACTGTGTGGCAAAAGTATTTTTACCCATTCTAATTACAGCACACAGGACGACATAATGTGATCGATTAGGGCTGGGTGATATGGCCAAAAAATAAGATCATTATATTTTCATTCTTATTTGTCTTCAGGTTATAAAATAGGTGATTTTTACCCTTTTGTCAGTTCTGTTTCACAAAAACCCATTATTGATGTTAAATATGTTATTAAAAAGGTTTTATTTTGCTGTTTATTTATTGCAGTTTGTGTTTTTTAACCATATTACACATTTAGAATATTTTTTGTGGTCTAAATCTGCTCTTGGCTTATCTGTATTTACTTCATTCGTTACTCTAACTTAACGTTTCTTCAGATGGAGTTTATTGTGTGGACTCGGGCTGGCTCACTTGTCAGACTGAGATCCGCCTTCGTCTGCACTATTCCAGGACTGCTCCAGTTTCCATCACCAAGAAGAAATTCAAGAAGTCTCGATTCAGGTGAGGGGTCAAGGGGCAGAAATGTAACACCAAGGCAGTGAAAGTGTAACTTGAAAGTGGTATTTGCTGGCTACTCTATCTGCTGTATCTGTTACTGTGCAATTTATATCCGGCTTACATTATTGAACTGGAATGAGGAGGTGAAATGAATCTTGATGTTTAAGAAGTGAACTCTAGTTGCTTTTCTATGTTTTTCTTTTTCTACATTTTTGGGGCTGTCTACCATGTTATAACAGCATTCCCTCATCAGAAACGTGCATGAAGAGGTTTTAGCTGTCATCAATGCATGTTTGAGTCATTTAGTGATCTCTCCCAGGCCCTATTCAAAACCTCCTTGTGGTTAGCTGTAAGATTCTGCGCAAGGCTCAGCCCAGAGATCTCCCAGTTCTTCATAAATATACAAAAGATGATACAAAACTGTACACAGTGACTTGACAAACCTGATACAATGTGCAGTAGTTTCATTAGCGGGATGAGCGCTCTGCTTGTTGGCTTGTTAACCGCTAAAATAATACAAGTTTTCCATTTTCTTCCCAGGATTAAGCTGACTCTGGAGGGTGTTGAGGAGGAGGAAGAAGATGAGGCAGAAGAGGAGCACAGCGCGTTGTCATGGCACAAAATGACCACCATTCTGGGCATTAGCATGATCACCGCTGAAGACTACAAGTCTCGCCACTCTCAGCCCGACTGTGGCTACGCCCTGGAGCCCTTACGCTGGACAGAATACAGCATCCACACTATGATCCCCGATAATCTGGAGCTCACATTTGAGTTTTTTGAGGAGGATTTGAGTGAACATGTGGTACAGGGAGATGTGCACCCTGGACATGTGGGCACGGCCTGTCTCCTCTCCTCCTTTTTTCTGGAGAGTGGGAAAGACATCGGGGTCGTGACCCTCCCCATCATGGGACGAAACTCCAGACAGACCATTGGGAAGGTTAAAGGTGAGGTTCACAAATTAGAATCATTGCCATAGCAGATGACAAATCAAAACAAAATATCTCCTGAATGATAAAAGAGATAGAGGATAAAGGATAAAAAGTGTCCAAACCATTGGTTTGGAGGAATGATGAAAGCTGGTGGATGTTTTAAGGCCAAAAGGTCTATTTAACATGCAAGATCCGCAAAATGCTTTAATAGCGTTTCATAAATTGATTATAAATAACATGAAAGTTCCCGTGGTCATTAGTTATCACCTAGCTGATTAGGACCAGTGAGTGGTCACTGTTTACTTCCATTTGCAATTATTATCCCTAGCAATCATTTTAAACAAAATATTTGATCTTTTATATGTCAAACGTCTTCAAAATGTCAGCTATAAACAGAAAGTTAACTTTTGAATACTACAACTCTATAGATTTGACCAGGACTGGTCTGGATTTTAAACATTAGTGGAGGACATTGTTGACAGTCTAAAGAGCTGTGTAATAATAATAATAATAAAAGTAAATGTGATTTTTTTTTTTTTTTCTCCAGTGGATTATCTGGTGATCCGCCCGATCCGTGGTCTTGAGTGTGACATGAGCTCTTCGTTTACAAAATACTGGAAGAAGAGAAGCACTTTAGACGTGGGGCACAGAGGAGCAGGCAGCACCCACTCAGACAAGTAAGTCACCTTAACTGAACTTTTAACTGTTGCTTTTAACTGCTTTTAACTGCCTATAATGTATATTACACTTGTTGTAAGGCGACCTTGAGTGTCCAGAAAGGCGCCTAATAAATAAAATGTATTATTATTATTATTATTACCTTTTACTCATTAGTTTTATCTGTAGTAGGCCGGTCACGATAATTCCTATATTGTCTATATCCTATTAAATATTTTATATAAATATTTAAAAAGCTACTCTACTAAAAACCTTACAAATGCTAACTCTGTACTTTAGATCTGCTGATTCATGTATTACTTTTTCAGTTCATGTTTCAGCATTTTTGTCAATTATTCTGGATCAGTTTAAAACAGGAACTTTGAACAGAATTCTATTATCAAAATGGAAATCTCAAATCTAAGAACAGTTGCAATGCTTGTCAGAAAGAAAAAACCGGCAGCTCCAATATAGATTGACTGTGTAAGACCTAATATGGCCTTAAACTTAAACCCTGCTTTTGTCTCTTTGTTTCAGACATCACAGAATCAGGGAGAACACAATTGCTTCACTCAAAAGTGCTGCCAAGAATGTAAGTTTTACATGAATAAGGCACATATGCCATGAGCTTAAACTTTAAATCTTGTATTTAAATCTTATAATCTTTTGTGTTTTCGTAGGGAGCTGCTTATGTAGAATTTGATGTTCACCTTTCTAAAGATGCTGTGCCCATAGTGTACCATGATCTGACTTGCTGCATCGCAACTAAAAAGAAGGTACGTTTTCGTTTGGTTTATAGGGCTCCACAAATCACAAAACTGGCTGAGGCTATATTAAATATTGCTTTTTATAATGCACCAAGAGCTGTCTGTTCTAATTTGATTTTATATGCAAATGTGTTTTTAAAGGTCCTATATTACGCAAAATTGACTCTTGTGAGCTTTAAGTCATGTTATAATGCATTTAACTCCTCAAAAACATACCTGGAGTTGTGTTTTGTTTCATTCACACATGTTTGTAATGCTTTAGTAGTAGTCTGTCTACATCTCTAAAAACTCAATGCTCTGTGATGTCATGTAGGGGTAGTTTTCAATTTAACAGCTGCTTTATATGCTTTAGTTCAGTAGAGATTGGCAATTCCAGGGCTGAAATTGCCCAAATGATTCTGGTGAAGGTGTAGGGAGTTTTTTGGGAGCACTTTTTGTATTGCTACATGACATCACAAGGTGGAACAGAGTGTTTTCTCTTTGAGAGAAGAACTAAATATGCAGGGTTTGTGTGTTAAACGTGTGAATGAAACAAAAAACAACTCCAGGTATGTTTATGATGAGGAAACAGCATAACATAGATCAGAAAACAGCCCTTTAAAAGCCATATTGCAGATCACAATCTTTTCCTATGTTGTGCAGCCCTGTGCCAGCTACACTCAACAAAAATATAAACGCAACACTTTTGTTTTTGCTCCCATTTTTCCTGAGATGGACCCAAAGATCCAAAATTCACTCCAGATACACAACACTACCATTTCTCTCAAACATTGTTCACAAATCTGTCCAAATGTGTGACAGCGAGCACCTCTGCCCCGCCGAGACAATCCACCCCACCTCACAGGTGTGCCACATCAAGATGCCGATCTGACATCATGACCAGTGCACAGGTGCGCCCCAGACTGCCCACAATAAAAGGCCACCCTGAAATGTGCATTTTTTTTGCTTTATTGGGGGTCTGGGGACTCAGAACCAGTCAGTATCTGGTGTGACCACCATTTGCCTCATGCAGTGCAACACATCTTCTTCACATAGAGTTTATCAGATTGTCAATTGTGGCCTGTGGGGTGGCCTTTTATTGTGGGCAGTCTGGGGCGCACCTGTGCACTGGTCATGATGTCGGATCGGCATCTTGATGTGGCGCACCTGTGAGGTGGGGTGGATTGTCTCGGCGGGGCAGAGGTGCTCGCTGTCACACATTTGGACAGATTTGTGAACAATGTTTGAGAGAAATGGTAGTGTTGTGTATCTGGAGTGAATTTTGGATCTTTGGGTCCATCTCAGGAAAATGGGAGCAAAAACAAAAGTGTTGCGTTTATATTTTTGTTGAGTATAATTCCGTGTTCACAGTGCCGTTGTAATCCAATAACAATTCATGGGTTTCACTTTCAACCACAGCCTTTTCCTGTTATGGGCAGTTTGCCTTCTCATATCATATTTGTTTTTTTATGCAACATTTGCTATGGCAACTTGCCATTTTTTCATCACTTTGAAACCCATTGCTTTTATGTTTTCAGAGCCTTAAATAAAAATGTGTTTTTTGGATACATTTTTCGCAAGGTGTTTTTTTCGTCATTAGAATTTTGCACTGTTGAACTAGTAGATATAGAAATTCACATTTGTTTAATTTAAATTTTCGAGCTCCAATAAAAATAATATATTTACTGTACAGTAAATGTGAAATGTACATTAAGTGTACTAGATACATGTATACTTTTTGTGTTCATTAATCTGCTCGAAATAAATAAATGAAATAAAAAATGAAATGAAACTTTAATGTAAAGAAAATGTATAATGCAATGTTGCTAAATTCTACAGTGAAATACAACGTAACTGGTTTATTTTGGTGTCTTTTAGGTTGGTTGATAATTATTGTGTGTTTTTACAGAAAAACGACAAGACTGTGGAGCTTATTGAGGTGCCAGTTAAAGATTTGACTTTTGACCAACTTCAACTTCTAAAGGTAAATTTAAAACCTTTACAATAACTCATAATTCATAACTTATATAACATAATATTCAAGGCATGTTTATCTTGGGAACACACTTCATTCACAATGCATTTCAAAGTGCTGATTCTCAGTGCTAGTTCATTCACAATATTGTGCTTTGTTATTATCCAAAGAATTTCACTTGTGGGTCAGTAAAGTTGGTCAAAGTCTAAATTAAAACATAATAATATATACAATACAGGAATCTATGTGTAATTTAATGAAAAGAGTGTAGATATAAAAAGGTTTAAATAGTCAAATACACATCTATGTAAAACCTGACTTTCCATTATAACCTAGTTTGTTTATTTGCACAGCTGGCCCATGTTGCTGCCATGAATGGAACTGACCACCGAGGTATGCACCATCTGTTTTACTGACCATTTAAGTTGTAAAGGATGTTTGGGTTTTTGTTGTTAATTATATTTAATGGGTCATTTAAAGTGGGATTAAACACCTAAACTCCGCCCACTTCCACATGGCAAACAGAGCTGGGCAGTACCTGGACGACTAAAGGGAGAAGAGGGGAGAGGAGGGACAGGGGCTGGAGGTATAAAACAGTGTGAATGGTCTAACTCTGGCATGTCCAAACTATGGCCCATGGGCTAAACGCGGCCCTCAGACAAATTTTTCTTGGCCCTCAGGCTTCCAGGTGAATTGACCCAAATTACCTTGAGCAGAACTTTTAACTGCAAGTATTTTTAAATCTACCTCAACAAGACAATATTTAATATTTATTGTGTGGTTTTGAGGATATTGGCATGAATAAAGGACTGAAGCTCATTCTAACGTGTTAAACATGCATATATTTCAATTATTAACTGTACTGAGCACAAGTCTATGGCCCTCGATTGGCCCTCTGCTTCGTCTGCGTATAGATATGTGGCCCTTGATGAAAAAAGTTTGGACACCCTTGGTTTAACTGGTATCCACACTTCAAAAAGCCACATGTTTTGCAATCAGAAATGCCCAGCTGTATCAGGGCAGTCTTGTGTGATGTCACCAAACACTTGAAATTGCAGTGGCCACAAAAGGCAGCACACAGAAAGCTGCAAATGTACCTAGTATGCTCTAAAATTCCCCAATAAAAGCTAAGGAAGCACCAATCCAGCTTTTTCAGTTCTGATACCGATGTCGATACTTTGGCTTTAAGTATCTGCTGATACCCGCTATCAACTGATTCCAGGGTAAGGACTGAAAACATCATTTATTTCCTTTAAACATAAACGGTGTATGGTTAAAAAAAAAAAAAAAAAAATCTAATCTGTTTGGTAGCTGTTTTGTCATTTAAAGTAACTACAGAACAAATAATAATTAAATAATACCTTGTAATATCAAAAATATGACTGTTTTGGGCAAATCACTGTCCAGTAAATTGTCTTATTACACCAGTTTATAGACCAAAATGGGATATTGACTGAAGCGATATTTTGGAATCGATATCTAATCCATCAAAGCTATCAATATCGGGGATGATGTCCGGTACCGGTATCATATCATATCATATCACCTAATAAGAGCATTAGGAACAGTAGATAATGCTATTAAAACACCATATGCACAGTTTAATAGTGATTGATTTAGTGTTTAGTTTCACTTTAAGCTGGTGATTCAATGTTTTTGTCTTGTTTTTGTACAGAATTAGAGGACGAGGATGAAATAGATGAACACCAGCCCTTCCCTTCACTGTCACAGGTAAATACAGGGATGAAAGAGTTCCGTCTTTTAGCGGATCTCCGCTTTTTTTTTCCAGCCACGGGGTATTTTTATTTATTTATTTATTTTAATATCTGTGCAAATTCGTTGAGAAAGATTTTGGGTGTATATATATGTATAGTTGTGTTTAGGGTCGCCAACCGTCCCTTGAAAAACAGAATCGTCCCGTATTCAGAACAAAAGTACATGTCTCATATTAAAGGTCCCATGGCATGAAATTTTCACTTTCTGAGGTTTTTCAACGTTAATGTGAGCTCCCCTACCCTGTTTAGCCCCCCCCCATGGTTAAAAGTTGCGAAATGTCTAAACTGAGCATTTGCGATCCTTTTCTGCGCTACAAAAAATCGGAGCTCAAACGGGCGATTTTGAACAAGGCACCTTATTGACGTCAGATCGAAAAAAGAAATGCAAATGCAGTTCCACCCCCGTCTGTCTGTACTCAGCGTCTCTGTAAATCACGCCCAGAGAGTTTGGACTGCGAATGCGCTAGGCAATGCGAAATGCGTTTTTTTATTTGCCTGGAGGCACGTCCGAGTGTTTCTAGGCTCGGAAGTCCTTTATCTGAGCCTCTGGACCTTTGAACAGCAGTGGTTTAATTTTATTTTATGTGGAAATGTGTTTATTTTTCAATGGAACGCTTCAAATCCTTCCCCCGTGCAAAAACAAGGAAATGGATCAGCTGTGGGCTCTGGGCTCTGAGCTCTGAGCGGAGAGTTTGGCCACGCCCCCACCCTCTACTATTGGCCATCTGTTTTCTCCTCATTTGCATTCAAGCAACAACGCCCAGAATAAAGAGTTTGAGAGAGATATTTATGACTCTTTCTCATCTTATCTCTGTTTCTCATGCACTGAGTGTTGATTTTGAAGAAGGATTCATTTACAGTATTAGGGAACCATTAAGGAGCCATATAAAAGCATCAAGAAGTACCATGTCATGGGATCTTTAAACTTCGTATTAAACTGCGGGCCGCGCGAGCCCGTGTCTGGAGCCACGGACCAAGCGAGTGAGCGCAGCTCTCGCAACAGCCTGTACCATTGCATGTACACAGGTTAAACTTTATAAAACATCCTATATACCTCATTCTACCTGCCCGTGCCTCACTTAACGTGTCGCTCCTCGCTTTTTCACCTGTGCCTTTTGGCGCGCATAAGCTCCTCCTCAATGCGCTCTGATTAGACGAAGTGCAAAGCAAAAACAAATCCAATATATACTACTAGTAGGCCTACCTATTAATAAAATGTTTTTTTTTTGTACTTTTATGTACAGTTTTACTTTATTGCTAACATATAACATATATAAATCCAAATTTCAGAAATTTAAAAATTTCCACCGGGGGGGGCTTTCCACTTTTTTCAAGATTGGCCACTTTCATCCCTGTAAATACTCTTGGATAATACATTTAATTTGATATTGGCAACATTTAGAATGGAATTGGATTGAATAAATGTTATTTTACAAGATCTACAACAGTGATTCAACTTTTTTTTTCTTTTTTTGCAAAAAAAGAAAAAGGAACTGTGTTTTTAAACTCCATACATGTTCAATAGAATCATTTATATAATTTCAGTCTTGCCATGTCACGCATGAACAAAAGGTAAATGGTAGCTGTTAACTTGAAAACTACCATTTCATGACATCACCAGGTGGAACAGTATTTTGAGCTTTAGATTTACAAACTAATAATAAAGGTATGTTTTTGAGTTGAGCATATATTTGTTGTAGATATTTCAAGCCATTCCTGAAAATGTGGGATTCAACATTGAACTGAAATGGATCTGCCAAATGAAGGTTAGTATTTTCAGCTAAATAAAAATACAAAAAAAATAAACAATTGGAGATTTTGTTTGATTTTTATTTTTTCCGTCTGATTTTGTACAGGATGGGTCATGGGATGCTAACCTCGTGTCCTACTTTAACATGAACACTTTTCTGGACATCATTTTGTCGTGTGTACTGCAGAAAGGAGGAAACAGACGTATAGTGTTCTCTTCATTTGACCCAGATATTTGCACCATGTGAGTCAAGACATAGTACCTCAAATACTACTATTACTTATGTGCATTAATTGACATGTAAAGTGTTAAAAGGGGCTATTTTTTATTCTACCATTAAAGGTGTTTAATGTAACTTTTCTGGAATAAGGTCAGGCCTCCTGCTTGTCTCCATGGGTACATTATTGCAGTCCCTATATAGATAGAAACGTTACTGATCTTGAGGGAAATTCAAACAAGTAAACTGTTCCTTAGTATGGCTTTAAACTTTCCTAGAGACAAGCAGGTGACATCATTTAACCAAGTTACAGATCAGATCTGCGGACCAACCACTCTCACTGTAGAAATGCATCATATTCAAGGTATTTTTGTTGCAACATAAACACCTCCATGCAAGATGGATAGGTTTAATGCCATACCGGGACATTCCAGACAAAGCAACAGCATCTCCATGGAGACAAGCAGATGTACAGTGCATGATGTACCTTTGAGTCAAATAATGTTGGTATAATAAATGTCTTAACTTTGTAGCTATTCCATTTTAGTTTTATAATACCCCATTTCATACCAGACCAAACTTGCCAAGAAAGTAATTAGCAGAGACCTGTTTTCTGTGACCTGAAAATAACCTTTGTTTATTTCCCTTCAGGGTTCGTAACAAACAAAACAAGTACCCGATTTTGTTCCTGTCTCAGGGCATCTGTGAGCGCTACCCTGAGCTCATGGACATACGCTGCCAGACCACACAGATCGCCATCAGCTTTGCCCAGAGTGAGAACATCCTGGTGAGTGTACAAAGACAAAAGGCAGTTCATTTCCTGTATTGAGCTTTCAGCATTGAACAGCATACAAGCGTTCAAAGCGTCCATAGAGATACATTAGCAAAAACAATCAAAAAGCTGTGGAACAACTCTATAAACTGCTTTGCATGACTGCTAAGTTTAAAATTTAGCATCTTAAACTATCCATTTGTTTAACAGGCTCACCATCAGAAATGTTGTGATTGAGGTTCAAATCTGACTCAGAATATAAATGAACGGTAAAATTAACCAAATGCAGAAATATCACTTTATATCCTTACATAGTATCTGCTCTATATTATTTATTTTTTAAATATTTGTTATAGTTGGTATATTAAAAGCCAGATTTTTTTGTGTGTTATACCATGTTTCTCTATATTCCAACCCTCCTTATGGTTAGCAGTATGATTCTGTTCAAAGCTCCGCCCACAAGCCTACATCATCCATGCTCCCACAAGACAGTTTTACATAAATGTACAAAAACATGATACAAAACTGTAACAGCAACAACAGCAACTTGACAAACCTGTGATGTGATGTGAGTTTCAACAAAATCTTTAAAATGAATCTTTAAAGGAGTGGGACAAGATGTTGGACAAGCTATTCTTCCAAAAAGAAAGAAGAAAAAAATTGTGAGGAGAAAACTGAACAGAACCAGACAATTTATTAATTCCAAACCAGACAAAAACTTTGTCTCAACTGGTTATCTAACCCAATCCCACATGTGATCGTCCTGGTTGAAATCCTGCTTATAGACCTAATTTGTTTACACTACATTAACTGAGCCATACTATTAACTTTTCTTTCTGATTATTCGTCCTCAGGGAATCAGTGCTCACACAGAGGAGCTGCTGAAACATTTAAACTACATCGAGGAGGCCCAGTCTAAAGGCCTGGTAGTGTTCAGTTGGGGAGAAGACAACAATGACCACGAGAACAGGAGGAAACTCAGAGAAAAAGGCATAGACGGAATCATATACGACAGGTCAGTCTGCAGGATTTATACAAGCTTTGTGGGGTTCATATTATTGGTCAATTTCAGATTGTCCCACTCCCAGATGGGTCTAAGATCCTGTATACCTGTATCATTTAAATTGTATAGAGTGGTACCTCACCTTACGAAAGACCCTACAAACGAAAAATCCAAGTTACGAAACGCCTTCACGTTAAATTTTGGTCTCTAGATACGAAAGAAAATTCAAGTTACGAAACGCGAAATCTCAAAAATTCAATTAATGCACGCTCAGATGCACGCCCCGAAACGTAAATACACTTTATCAACACACACAGGGTTATGTTCCAGAGGTGGCCCGCGGTGGGAGAGGTCCACGAGGTAGGACAACTTTGTATTTTGCAATTGTTCTACATGTTTTAGGGCTGTAAATGCCTCACCACACACATTCTACGCTTTTCTCAGACTGGAGTTAGGCTTTCCTCGCATTTCTCTCTCGTTTGAACACTCGAACTTTTATAGATTTTCAACGGAATGTGTTGATAGTGAAGCGTGGGGGGGGCACGGCTCGCCGAACGTGCGAGGGGAGACACAGGATTACTATCAACAACACATCATCAGTAGGGTAAAACTCACCTGTCTCACGACGGACTAAACCCCGCTCCCGTTCCCTTAGTGAGTGAACAATCCAACGCTTGGTGAATTCTGCTTCACAATGATGGGAAGAGCCGACATCGAAGGATCGATGTCCCGCGCAAGGGCGCGGGATGGAGCCGCGGCGCCCGGGCTGTGCCTCCCCCTCGGGGCCGAGCATGCGCGGGTGAGCGCAGGAGCCGCGCGAGGCCAGCGGAAAGCCGCACGGGGTGATTTAATCCTGGTCTGGTCCCGGTTTGGTCTGGGTCTGGACCTGGTCCGGTCCTGGTTTAGTCCAGGTCCAGTCCAGGTCCAGTCCAGGTTTAGACCTGGTCTAGACCTGGTTTAGTTCTGGTCTAGACCTGGTTTATTCCACGTTTAGTCATGGCTCTACAGTCTCTTAGCCAATCAGGACGCAGAACACAATGTTACACTATAAAAAATTTTTTACACTATAAAAAAACCCAACCTTGGAACAAATCAGGCCTTTTCCATTGAAATAGCTACTCAACTTACGAAAAATTCACGTTACGAAACCACTTCTGGAACAAATTAATTTCGTAAGGTGAGGTACCACTGTATTTAAAAAAGACATTATATTTGCTTAGGGGCGGCAGTAGCTCAGTTGGTAGAGCATATGTCTCGAATCCCGCTCTTGACGGGTTGACCGCATATGATCCCAGCTCCCACAGATGAGCGCTGCCGTTGTGTCCTTGGGCAAGACACTTAACCCCACCTTGCCCCCAGTGTCTGTGGACACTGGTAGCCCCCATGGCAGAAGATACATCAAGGCCTGTTGTGACGTGAGCCGTCCTCCTGTGGACCCACCACCCGCGGAAGGATTCATGGGGGCTGGTGCATTGTGTTCTGGGCAGCAGAACACCGCTTGGACTGCTGCCCCTGCGACCCAGAAAATGGAAAAGCGGAAGAAAATGAATGAATTATATTTGCTTTTGTCTGCTATATTGATACTTTGCAGTGACATCATGCTGGGCCTGTATTGGTGATGCACATGGTGATGCACATGCTCTGAAAAAACATGCATTTAAACAGCACATTTTCAGGAGCCTATGATTTATACAAGTGTTCATGGTCCTTTTTAGGTGTTTGATTTTGTCCAGTAAGTAATGCTAGCCAGCTTGTGAGTCTAATTTTATGTGCGAGAGACCTATTTAAGCGCACAAATCATCTCACCTGTTGTAGTTCCAACTAAGTTCCAAACTGACCAGCTCTTTCTGTTCAGATTGTGAAGCTCAGATTAAGTCTAATTTGAGTAACAGAGCTTCTAACAAAGAGCTAAGTGCTTTACACTCCCAGGGAATGTTGATGACATCGGTTGGAAAGTCTCTATTTTTTTTTTTTCTTCATTTCTGCACCATTTTTGCAAACATCTCTATCGAAACCTCTGTTTGAATATCACACTACAAAAAGTCCATCCATCCATCCATCCATTTTCTTCCGCTTATCTGGGGCCGGGTCGCGGGGGCAACAGTCTAAGCAGGGACTCCCAGACTTCCTTCACCCCGGACATTTCCTCCAGCTCCTCCGGGGGGACCCCAAGGCGTTCCCAGGCCAGCCGGGAGACATAGTCCCTCTAGCGGGTCCTGGGTCTTCCCCGGGGCCTCCTTCCGGTGGGACATGCCCGGAACACCTCCTGAGGGAGGCAACCAGGAGGCATCCGGAACAGATGCCCGAGCCACCTCAGCTGGCTCCTCTCAACGTGGAGAAGCAGCGGCTCTACTCCGAGCCCCTCCCGTGTGACCGAGCTCCTCACCCTATCTCTAAGTGTGCGCCCAGCCACTCTGCGGAGGAAACTCATTTCTTGTCCTTTCGGTCATTACCCAAAGCTCATGACCATAGGTGAGGGTAGGAACGTAGATTGACCGGTAAATTGAGAGCTTCGCCTTTTGGCTCAGCTCCCTCTTCACCACAACGGTCCAGTACAATGACCGCATCACTGCCGACGCTGCACTGATCCGCCTGTCAATCTCACGCTCCATCCTCCCCTCACTCGTGAACAAGACCCCGAGATACTTGAACTCCTCCACTTGAGGCAAGGACTCTCCACCCACCCGGAGAGGGCACTACAAAAAGTCATCACCTTTAAAATCTGGACTCAGCTGTAATAACTGTAATCAAACAGCAAAGGTTTGGCAGATTACTTTTGTCTTCTGTGATTGATACTAAATCTATCTATCCCTGCCCAGCCCTCAGAACAGTGTGTTTGTGTGTGAGCTTATGTAATGTTCACTCACAAACAGGTGAATGAGTTTGAGTGTATCTGAGCTGCTGATGAGAGAGCAGAGTATTATCCCCGTTCAGATCAGAGTGCTGTTCTGGCACTCTGTTATATAAAACTCAATTAGACCCAGAACAGACCACTATTCAGTTCCGTCCTCTTCTGTTCACGGGGTACAGACTCCAGAGTATAAAAAAGCCATTGAAAATCATGAAATGGATTATTGAAAAATTCTGACATTACATATGCACAGTGTAACTTTTCTGCTATGGGCTGCACAGTTTTACTATGAAGGGTCATCTCTCCATGAATCTGAATTGATTGTCTCCATGGAGAGAAACAGGTGACATTCAGTTAATGCCATTATGTGGAACATTCCAGGAAAAGCAGTAATATTCATGCAGACAAGCAGGTGGCTAACCCTCCACCATAAAACTTATACTAGAAAAGTGCAGCTTTTTAAGAGTGTAGTTTTTGGTTTAGTTGCCCACATGAAATGCTTTGTGCCAAAAAAAACCCAACACGATTTAGAAAGTTTTAAAGATCCCATGACATGGTACTACTTGATGCTTTTATATGGCTCCTTAATGGTTCCCTAATACTGTAAATGAATCTTTCTTCAAAATCAACACTCAGTGCATGAGAAAGACACATGTACAGAGTCAGAGTCATAATCTCTCTGTCTGAACAACTCATTCTGGGCCTTGTTGCTTGAATGCAAATGAGAAGGAGACAGATTGGTTAGAGGAGCGGGTGGGGGGGGGGGGCAAATGCGCCGCTGGTTCCTTGTTTTGTGCCTGGCCCCACTTCCGCGTGTGTAAGCGCGAAGGAGGAAAGGAGAGGCTTTTCAATGAAAAAAAACACATTTTCACTGAAAATAAAATTAAACCACTGCTGTTTCAGAGGTCCAGAGGGTTGGGTAAAGGACTTCCGAGCCTAGAAACACTTGCACGTGCCTCCAGGCAAATAAAAAAACGCATTTCGCATTGCGTAGCTTCTCCGCAGTCCAAACTCTCTGGGCGTGATTTACAGAGACAGGGGGTGGAGATCCAGACGGTGGTGGAACTGAATTTGCATTTCTTTTTTCCATCTGACGTCAATAAGGTGCCTTGTCCAGAATCGCCCATTTGAGCTGTGTTTTTTTTCAAACGCAGAAAAGGATCGCAAATGCTCAGTTTAGACATTTCGCAACTTTTAGCCATGGGGGGGGGGCCCTAAACAGGGTAGGGAAGCTCACATTAACGTTCAAAAACCTCAGAAAGTGAACATTTCATGCCATGGGACCTTTAAGTCCAAAATCTTTAAATTCAGAAATGCAGTTAGCGTTATTTCAAAAAATATTTGTAGTGTCCCAATAATTTGATAAATTCTCCATCCTGGAATGGTTTCAAGTCAAAACTTTGAATATGATTAAATCCAAGTGTATGGAAAATATTGATTACTGGGATTACGCAACATAAAGTCTGCCTCCACCTGCTCAAACTCTGGTGTCTGGTGACTCCAGAGTAAAACAGTGTGTTCAGCTGTTTCACTTCCCAGTCTACGGACTGTGACTTTTGACTTTTGCCCTCACATTCCTCGTGGTCTGGATTAGAGACGTTGAACTTGGAACCCTTTGAACTTGGACGCCTGGTCTGCCTCCACATGTACAGGGGCCTGTCATGATCAATACTGTAGGATTCAGTAAATGAGAGGTGGAAAAATATATTTATTTATGAACTATACCTTTTTCTTTTTAGCTGTAGAGGGTTGCACGAGTAACTTCTATGACTAATTATTTTATTCTTCTATTTGTAAGCATAAAGTTTACCTGACAAATACAAAATTATATCTTGATTTGATTTCAGTCTGGTCCACACTTCCTCCATTGTTTGATTGTGCAAGTGAAAGGAGCTCATTTTTAATCAAATCAAACTTATCTCACCTCAGATTAACAGAGTTTAGTGCTTCACTCGTTGTTTCTGCAGAAATGAGCTCTGCTTTTCAGTCCCCTTTTATTTTTTTTTCTTCATATGCAGCCATATTTGTTTTGATACGAACAAACCATCCCTGTCCCAGATTGGCTAATCCACCTGTCAATCACACCAAGTGACAGTGACCAGACTCACATCTTCGTAAAGTATTGGAGAAGTGTTATTCTGGATCCCAGGCATAAAGCATACAGTAGTTTCAAAATTGTTTCTGTAGCGACACATTATGCTTCAGAACCTGTTATCGTGACTAGCCCCATGTACTGCCTCACGTCACACCTGTATCTTTTCATTGCAGAATTTGTGATTGCTTGGTGACATATTTTGACTCAAGCTCTCCTGATTCCCGTAATGTTTCTCTGGTTGTTGACTGTGCATCTCATTGATTCATATTAATATAGCTGGAGGTGTTTTGAATGGACAACACCCACTTTGATCATTGCTTGAAAGTCAATATTTACATGAGTTTGCAACAGGAACAGACCGGTTCCAATGCAATGATGCCAGACAGTTGACTTGTCATAAATAAGTTTCCAAAACAATTGGGCAACTCCTTAAAGGTCCTATATTGTGCGGAACAATTGAGATTGTTAAAATGTTGTTACATCATCAAAAACAGACCTGGAGTTGTGTTTTGTTTCATTCACACATATTTGAGTAATCCTGCATTATTAGTTTGTCTACATCTCCAAAGCTCAAAATGCTCTGTTCTACCTTGTGATGTCACGTAGCGGTATTTTTGAAGTTAACAGCTACATTATACCTTTTGTTCAGTAGAGATCAGCAGATATAAGGTCTGAAATTATCCATATGATTCTAGTGATGGGGTATAGAGTTTAAAAACACAGCGGAGCACTTCCAGTATTACCGCATGACATCACAAGTTGGAACAGTGTGAATGAATCAAAACACAACTCAGGTATGTTTATGATGGGGAAACACCATTATAACACAGCGTAATATGGGCCCTTTAATAAAACTGTGAAAATATGACTAATATTAACGACTGAAATTATATTTTTGTCTACAAGCTGAAGGTCAACTGCCCTGTATCATTTTGACTTGCTTATTTTTGTGTATTTTATGTCTTACGGGCAACGCTATGGTACAAAACATTTAAATGATGAATTGATTGCATGAGACTTGTCTTTAATCTTTATTTCTTCACTGAAATGTTGAGTTGTCCACTGCATATTGACGTTCCATTGACGTTCCATCTTATGCACACTAGGGCCCTTTTGTTGCGATATTCAAATTTCCAGTTCAAGTTAATACTATTACCATGAATAGTCAATTTACTCAAAGTCAGAGACCACTCATCTTTGACGGGGGAAGATCTTTACATAGCTTACCATATGCTATTATTTTTAAGAAATTGTAAACTGCTTTCAGTTACATTTGTATAACTGTAACTGCACAATAACTCTTCTTTGCAAGTGAGAAAGTCAGGGGTAAACTTGTTTCATAATAGTCCTCGATTTCACGATTTTGCAATTTAAAAAAAATCTTCATTATTAAAAACCCAAATTAATTAGATTAATTGGCCAGCCCCACTCTGCTCTTTTTACAGTCAGAGGATTGACTGTAGACCTTTCGATTAAAGAGACCCAAGCTGATGATTAGAAATGACTGAAACTTTAATCACTTCATATTCTGCACCCTGTAGCCTTTACCCTAATACACTGTGAAAACTAAAATTGCTTGTGAAACTGTAACTTTACGTATTGATCACTTGTGTGTTTGACCAGTTCATGTTGAGGTTCGTCTGGAGCCACTGCTCTCACTAACCCTCAGCACCGTGTTTGCGTTTGTGGATGATGGTCATGTGAGGTTTCAAACACGTTTTAACCTGAGTCCTGCATAATGAGATTTAGCAATGATTAGCGCCCAAGCTACTTTGCTAAAATAGTCTTCCTCACAATCACGCTTCTTCTTCTACAGTTTTTGTTTTATTTAACTGTGCTGCTCCTACTGTGGCCTGGATATTTTTGATACTGCACACTGCATCTTGACATATGACTATTTAAAGATACACTGCGTAACATTTCTCTGCTTGTCTCCACGGAAATGTTCCACAGTATAAATTAAAGGGAGAGAAGCAGGTTACAGCACTACACTACATTACAGGTCAGCTCTGTGGAGAGAATTTTGAGTAATTGAAACACCTGTTATGTATAAATGCTAGATAAATATGTTTAATGTCATACCATGGAACATTCCAGGCAAAGTAATAACATCTCCATGGAGACAAGTAGGTAGAGGACCCTCCACCAGAAAAGTTGCGCAGTGTCTGTGTTTTAATGGAAGGTTCTGTAAGGTATAAGGAGTGAGAATCTAAAGAGTCTGTGATATTTTGAGTTGTAATAGATTAGATTAGATGATTTTTTCCCTAGAACATCTCAAGTACATGCACAAAAATATTATTATTGATTAAAGCGTACCATCTTCAGTTTATGTAGTGCGTTAATTTTGGTAAATACAGTCTAACTGTACAGATACAACTATGGATTTCAATGTATTGTTATAAAACTTTTGCCCATTCAAAAAAGAATATTTTGTTTTCAGTTGTTCATTATTGAATCCCAAAGATGGATATACAATGTAGTAGTTAATTAAAAAAAAAAAAAACACTACATAAAATTAGTTTATATCTGAACTTGACTACACAGATTTATGATTAAGCAGAAGTTAAAACTAACCACTACGTCCCCATCTTCACTTATTCATGGATTTCAGTTTCCTGTTTTATGCAACTTTTTGAGGACTTCCCCCCATTCTAAAGATATACTCTGTTTTGACTTCTTAATCGCTATGGCGACAATCATACTATTTCATCATTCTGAAACCCATGGATTGCTACTGCTGACACGATGGGATATGAGCATTTCATTAGTTAGTCACATTCAAATCTAAAGGCGTAGATTCTCAGCCCTTTTTGAGGTTTTGTGTAGCTTTTCTGGTGGAGGATTCGTCAAATGCTTGTCTTCATGGAGATGTTATTGCTTTGTCTGGAATGTTTCACAGTATGGCATTAAACCTTTCTATCTTTATGGAACCCAAAACCAGAATGCCTTTTTTTCAAGGTATTTTTGAGCTTTAAACCCAGCTGTAATTGAATAAATGTAAAGTAGAGCTGTTTAATGTCATACTGTGGAACATTTCAGGCAGAGAAATGACATATCCATAGAAACAAGCAGCTCACGGACCCCCATCCAAAAAGTTACAAAGTGCACTTTTAACATGTTTTTTTCTTGTTGTTGTTTTTTTTTTCAGAATTGGTGAGGATCAAGTAGAGCAGCCAAATATCTTCCAGGTGGAGGCACAGCATTCTCTGGGGGAGGTAATCACAGAGGAGACCCTGAAAAACTCCACCTGCTCCTGTTACTCCATCCCCTGTTCCTCTGTGCACCGATGTACCTCCAGCCACAGGGCTGGAAGTGCAGAGTCTGATTCTGGTCTCAGCTCCTCCTGAAAAGTACAAACAACAACAACAAAAATCCTTGACAAATCTGGACATACTCTCTGTTGGAGAATGTTTAAAGATATGGACAAAAGCTGGTTCATTTGTAAAACACATCTTCACTTCTTCACAAAATGTCTGCTAATGATGGACTGAAATTAGCCTAATTCTGAACCAGGACTGAGTCAGGACTGAACCAGGACTAAACCAGGAAACCAGGGTAAATTTGGCCTAATCTAGGCAAAACCAGGTCTAATATATAGTAGGACTAAAACAGGTTTTTACTAAGCTGGATCTGAGCCAGGAGTAAACCTAATCTAGAGACTAACCCAGAATTAAAGGAGGACTTAACTAGGACTAAACTAGGACTAAAACAGGTCTATAACAAGGCTAAAACTGAATTAAAACTGAACTAAACTAAGACTAAATCAGGTCTAAACCAAGATACCAATGCACCTCCAAGGCCAGAGCCGGTGTACTGTCAGAGTGAGACGCTTTGTCATTTTAAGACGCCTCCTCGAGATGAGCACTACTGCGCAAGCGCGCATGATGTAATGGTTTAGAAACAGCTGAGCTACAGCTGTGATGTGAAAGCCGTACGCTTTCATGCGCTGCTGCTTAAGTAAGTAACATTTTAACAGTCTATTGGTTTTATTGTATGTTTTAACCAATTAAGCATGTAACGAACGAGATGTGAATGTTAGATTTGCGGCATAATACCTACGTCAGATAACCGAGACGCTTTGTCACTTTCAGACGCCTCCTCGACTCCTCGAGATGAGCGCTACTGTGCATATGATGTAATGGTTTAAAAACAGCTGGGCTGTCAAAGCGAGACGCAAATCTAACATTCACATCTCGTTTGTTACATGCTTAATTGGTTAAAACATACAATAAAACCAATGGACTGTTAAAATGTTACTTAAGCAGTAGAGCATGAAAGTGTACGTCTTTCACATCACAGCTGTAGCTCAGCTGTTTCTAAACCATTACATCATGTGCGCTTGCGCAGTAGTGCTCATCTCGAGGAGGCGTCTTAAACTGACAAAGCATCTCACTCTGACAGTACACCGGCAGCGCAGAGTCTGATTCTGGTCTCAGCTCCTCCTGGGGGAAAAAAAAAAGATTCACAAATAAGGAAATACTCACTAAGAATGTTGGAGAATGGACTTTAAAGATTTGGGCAAAAGCTGGTTCATTTGTAAAAGTATCTTCACTTCACTTCTTCTCAAAATGTCCATTAAGGATGGTCCGAAATGAGCCTAATTCTGAACCAGGACTAAACCAGGTCTAAAGTCAATCAGGTTAAATTTGGGTATCTAAACTAGGCAAAAATCAGGTCTAATATAGGACTAAAAGAGGTCTTTACTAAGCTGGATCTGAGCCAGGAGTAAACCTATTCTAGCAACTAAACCAGGACTAAACTAAGACGTAACAGAGATCAAACCAGGGCTAAACCAGGTCCAACCAAGGAATAAAATGGGTCTAAACCAAGTCTAAACCAGCTCTAACCAAAAATGTTTAAAATAAAGTGATCAAATTAAATAAAAATGGGAACTAACCCCTGACTGTCCCTGGATGAAGCCCATGTACAACAGTTTGAGAACCGCTGCTCTAGTCCAGTCATTTTGAGCCAACGATCACAGGATTTACCTTTCACAATGTCTTCTTTTATTTCATTCAAATGCTGATTTTCTAAAGGGGTCTGGGAAACGCATCACTGATTGTGGAATACCGACATACTGGTGCTTTTTGGTAAATATTTATTTAGCCAATTTTCTGCATTTATTGCTAGTTAAAGTGCTAAAATTCTTCTTTGTGTAGATTGTAACCAGATTGTAATTTTAAAAGGATTCATTTAGTGCATTTAGTGTAGCGTTGTACCAAATTGAATATGTATACACAGATGACCATGCTTGAGGTATCTGCCATATTGGAAGGTATTGCTTTAGATGGATCTCTTTTCAGAATTAGGAACAGTAGAGTGTTTTAAAGATGCACTGTGTAACTTTTCTGGTAGAGGATCTGCTGCACTCTGCTTGTTGCTATGGAGATGTTGCTTTGTCACTGGAATGTTCCACATTATGGACTTAACCACCTCCAAGGAGATATTAACGTTTAAGTGATGCCACTAAGCCAAGTTACAGGTTAAGGTTCTTAATAACTCCTAATAGTTTAATGCCATACTAGGGAACATTTTAGGCAGTAAACAAAGCAAAAAACACTCCATAAAAGTTACACAATGCACTTTTAAGATAACTTTGCCATTTTGCTTTGCTTTCTTTATGTGTCACTTATTTCACTTGAACTACTTAATTTAAATGAATGCTGATTTTTTCTTCAAATGTTATTTATTCGTTATTCTTGGGCCTTTAAAGAGGGTAATGTTTGTATATTGGCCATATTCTGTTCTGTAGGGTTGCGTTCAGATTCACAAATGTTTCGTTTTACTGCTTTACGTGTTTGCAAAGTTCAAACCAGTTATAGCAGAGGTATTAACCCAGTTATAGCAGAGGTATTAACCCTATTTTAGGTCAGAATATTTACAATTTGACCTTTATAAAACTGAAGGATCTAAAAAGATTTGACCTGTTCTTAATTTGAAACCACAGATATCCTATATTACACAAAATTGACTCTTGTGAGCTTTAAGCCATGTTCTAATGTTGTTCCCTTCGCAAAAGCATATCCGGGGTTGTGTTTTCTATCATTCACTCATGTTCAAGTATTTTTTTTATTATTAGTCTGTCTGCATCTCCAAAGCTCAGAATGCTCTGTTCCACCTTGTGATGTCATGAAGTAGTAGTTTTCAAGTTAACGGCTGCCTTTTTACCTTTAGTTCAATAGAAATGGGCAATTCCAGGGCTGAAATCATTCAGATGATTCGTGAATGAGTATGGACTTTAAAAACCCAGAGGAGCACTTCCTGGTATATATTTGACATGGAAACAACATTATAACATAGATCAGAAGATAGTGTAATATGGGCCCTTTAAGATATGACATGAATGCAACTTTTTTTGTTTTTTTTTTGCTTCCACCTTGCAATTATTTTCATTGCATGTGTTTGTTATAGGTAAAATGTCAGGGGAATTACACTTGAATTACTGCATCATTTTGTATAGAATAAATGTACAGCGATGCAAACTAATGTAAATACTGTCTACATCATATTATTCATTCATGACTTTTGCATGCTCTATATAGTTGTAAATAATGATGGGAACGTGGACAAATGTTGAAACATGTACTGCCATTACTATCTAAAATAAATAAAAATAAATGTAAAGTCTTGAAATATTGTCTTAGCGGCTTTCACAGTTGTTGGTAACAATAATTATTGTCTATGCACAAGGCCACATACAAAATAAAGTAATAATGCAAATATATGCAGAATTACATTGGCCAGAAGACTGCTAAGGGTGTGTTCGAACTATATTCCCCAAATATGTAATTACGGCTGAAGAAATGGTTTAGTCTTTCAGAAAACTGATGACGAACTGAAAATTTGCAATGACATTTTGTGCTTATCAGTCATTTGTTTACTGTTTGACATTTTCATACCTTGACCTACTACTTGGCTCTAAAATAGGCTGTATAAAACTGATATAGCCTACAACTTGATAAACTATGATATTAAAGCCTAGGCTACTCCTTAAGTAAATGAATAGCCTGCCCTACCTGTTATCAGAATCCCTTTTATTGCTAGAAAATTCAGTGTACTTTGGTAATATCGTGCAACGTAAACCATAAAAATGATTGGAAAAAATTAACTGATATGCATAAAAAAAGGACTTGATAAAACTGAATAAAAATGCATACACAAAACGGACAGAACAACATTGCAAAATGAGCGTGAAGCGTAATGTAAAATAAATGACGAAGGATGATAATTGTTGAAGTGAGTTAGAGTGACTAATGTTAAGAGTGAATCATTGCAACATAATAAAGCTATTGATAAATGTTGTTTCTCTTTCTCTCACTTGACATGGAACACGCCCATCAGGCTATTGTATCAGCAAGTCAACGAGGGCGTTTTAACCCTTTGACACCAAGTTATATTTTAAAGGGACAGTGTGTAAGATTTTTACCCGTTAATTACTGAAATTGAAGATACCCATTCAAAAATACATTGTTTTCCAAGCCTTTTCACTTCCATCATGAAATCAAAGTATTCTTTTGGACTTAGATTGTGGCTGTTTCCCAATTCCGCGACGGCACGCTTGTGAGTGTGCACTCGGTCTGTCGTCGAGACGGCGCACACTCGCTCTGTCCTTAGTGCACTACGTTTCTCACATGGGCGTCTGCGAAATGGAACAGGTCCCGCCTCAGCTCAATGAGCCGGGTGGTCTGCTCCTTGTTCCCTAAAGACAAAAATATTATACTATTGCGACTAGTAATACTTGGAATTGGGACATGGCCAATGTTCCCCCTAATTTTTAATGTGTCTGAGCAAACACACACTAACTCCACATCCGAAATGAACCCACCCACCCCCCCCACCCCGCGCGGCTCGCACTTTGCAGATATTTTTTAAAAAATGACCCCGCGGCTGAAATAAAAGCTCTTTCATCCCTGATTTACAGTGCGCTGCATAAGTTTTCTTGTGTGCTGAGAATGTGCGAGCAGTGCGCAGCTTAGAGTAAACGCTGGACATGGCGACACTGTAGAATATCCAGCATTACAACAGCAAAGGAAATATAGAAGTGTAAGGGGAAAAGCATGTGAACGGTAATACATGTGCTGTGAACTATGCCGTTACGGCTACTGTCACACATGTTTAGTTTATGAAGAGTTTCATGTAGCATAGTTGTAGTTGATGTGAACCAGTACGTAAATTTATAGTGACGTCGCAACTGTCACATGTGGATGTCGCTGGCGAGTCGGTCTTTGTAGTCATATATCCTCCCGCGCTGTGCATGCTGGGGCTTTTAAGTGTGCGAAGCGTGCATGTTTGCACGCTTGGTCCACGCCCCGATTTCCATGGAAACGATAGTGCCGTTCAGAGCTCGTCTTAACGGTGCAGGGGGAAAAAAACGAATGGAACGGCACTTGTCGCGCCGGATATGACGCACATCCCGTTCCAAGGACGCTCACAAGTGTGCCTTCGCTGAATTGGGAAACGGCCATAGTCACATAAAAGGGGGATCTTCCCCATGCAGAGGCAGCCATTTTGAATACGAGAGCCGCAGAAGGACATTTGGGCTCCGCCTTCGCCTTCGGCAAGGCTCGTGGTTTTGGGTAAACAACACAAGCATGCTGCCGGATCAGACGTCGTAATGAATCTAACACGTGTTTTGGACTAAATTGTTTTACTGGATTTTATTCGCTGGATCCTTACGGACAAATTGAGAGCAAGTTTATGGTGAAATACAGAGTTTGACCTGTGCAAAGCATTCTAAGGTAAGCTAACCTCGTTTTGTGCTTTTCCGTATAAAAGCCCCATGTGCTCGGGGAGTGAGTGTTTTGCAGGGAAATGAATTGCATAGTCAAAAAGAGGAGACTGTAAGGTTTCATTTGATGTGTAGAGTGTCATGGTACATGATCGGGAATGTGTGTTGTCATGAGAAAAGAAAAAAACAACAACGGGACTGCGTTTTATTTATACAGTAGGGTGACCCTCGAGGTCTGCCGTAGCTAAAACAGAAAGTGCAATACACCTATGCGCCACGAATCCTACACACTGGGGCTTTAAACATAACGTGGATTTTACGCCATCTGCTGTTGAAATCAAGTTACACAATTTTTAATTCCATATTAATTTCGTATTTTATATAAACACTTTGAATGTATCTTTCATAATATAAACAAACTGATATATATATTTTTTTGATTGTTTTTTTTACATTGTGGTCTATGACGTCTGAACTCAAAACTACATTTCCCAGTCTGCACTGCGGCACCGCTTTAAGCTTCCGAAAACACGCCCACGCTAAATAAACCCGTCGACTGTAATCCTCACTGTACTGGACCTCTGCGGATATTTTGCCTTGTTTTAAGATAATTCAAGTAAAATAAAAATGGACAACTCCGGGAAAGAAAAGGAGGCTATCCAGCTAATGGCAGACGCCGATAAAAAAGTGAAATCTTCCGGATCTTTTTTGGGAGGAATGTTTGGAGGGTAAGAAAGCACTGCACCACAGATAAACAGCTAGCGTCACTGTCAGCTGCAAAGTTGGTACGCAGCCTGTTTCTATGTGTCCATGAAAGGAGACTATATACGGGAAATAAAAACACTATCTTATCTTAAATTATGTTTACGTTCCACTGACCACTTGGTTTAATTAGCCTTTAGCATCTTTGTAAACAAGCGGGCAAATCGCTGCATCATGTCAAGAGCTAATGTTACCAAAACTCTCTTCAAAACAGGAGATGACGTGGTGAAAGTAGCATCTCAGCTATTCTAGTTTTTATTACATTTATTGCACTTTTATGTAGGTCTAATAACATTTTGATTACTACATTATTAACTATTGTAGTTATGGTGATACAGGCTTGGTTTGTATTCTTTTATTGCTTGTTTTTATTTTATTTTATTATTATTATTATTATTATTATTATTATTATTATTATTATTATTATTATTTTTAGTTTAGTTTATTAAGGACAGTGTGCAGTTTCATTAAAAAGATGTCTGCACCAGATTTAGCTCAAAGCTAATTTCCATCTGCAGTCCTCACATCATAAAATACAATACAAAAATACGATAAAGTGCAATTATAAATACAATAAAAATACAATACAATATAATAAAAAGAAATCACATATCAAATACAAGGTACAATCTTAACAGGCTAGTGCAGGATAAAATCTTAAAATATAAGCAATTCTAAAATAAACAATCTCAAAACAATTCTATACATTATCCAATATTAAAAAGTGCGTGCATATTCATAAGCGCATACAGGTAGAAATCACACGCATAATTTAGGAGCAGGGTCATTATTATTATTATTATTATTATTATTATTGTGTAGTAGTAGTAGTAATAGTAGTATGAAATACCACACAATGCAAAGCACCAACATTTGATATTGCAACATCCTAATCCACATTTATGTCTTTAAACTGTACTGAATAATTTTATGATTTTTCTGATATGTTTGTTTTCAGAGGGCCTCACAAAGTTGAAGAGGCCTGCGAGATGTACTGCAGAGCTGCTAACATGTTCAAGATGGTCAAGAACTGGAATGGTACAGAACTTTAAGGCAGGGGTGCCCAAACTTTTTTTCATCAAGAGCTACATACCAAAACATAGACAAAGAGAAGGGCCAATCAAGAGCCATAGACTGGTGGTCAGTATAGGGAATGATTCAAATATGATATATAACAGGTTAGAACAAGCCACCAGACCTTTATTCATCCTTAAATCCTCACTAGGACACTCTACATATTTGATGTGGCCATACTTTGGACATCTGGGCATACATCATGGGCATTTTAATGTTTTCAATGTTTCAGTCCATTTGCAACTGCAAAGTTAGAAATCAGAGTGAACTAGTTCAAAGTGAACTACATTTCACTTTGTATTTATTTATACATTTGGTCTCTTAGTGAGTTTATGTCCCTTCTTTACTTCCATCCTCTCTATTCTCTGTTGTACTGCCGTGTTGCTGAACAGCTCCATTAGATAAATAAAGTTATCTGATAGTATTATTGATTAATTGAAGCTGCCACCATGATTCTACAGCATTATAATGTGTCTATATTACAATGTAAGTCTAAATACAGGTTAATACAAACTTCTTCATGCCCCACCAGCGGCTGGAGCGGCGTTTTGTAAAGCTGCTCGTCTTCACATGCAGCTACAGAACAAACACGACTCCGCCGTCAGCTTCATCGATGCAGGAAACGCCTACAAGAAGTCTGATCCAAATGGTAAGAAGATATTTTATTTATTTTATAACTATGGCTACTTTCAAAATCCATCCAAACAACCCTAATACACTAATGAAGAAATGTTTTTTGTATATTGAAGTATTGTGGTGTTTTCTCCTTTTTCTTAACGCTGCTAAGAGGCAATCAAGTGTTTAAATGCTGCCGTCGATATTTACACAGACATGGTAAGATTCATTTAAGGACATCATCTGGCGTCATGCAATGGAAAGCTTATCATTCCTTTTCCTACTTGTGGCTATGTGTCTGTTATTATTTTACTGGGTTATCCAGGTTTGTCCATGTGTAAGTCATGTCAAGTCATTATTTGGACCAAATTTTATGATATGATTTTGAGCTTAATTAGACCAGTTTTAGTCCAGGTTGAGACCTAGTTTAGTCCTTGGTTAGTGTAGTCTTTATTTAGTGTATCCCTTGGTTGGTTCCAATCTTTTAATTAAAGGAAAATTAACGTTTTTTTACAATCTGAGCCTTCTTTCGGCAATAAAACAAGTAGTTTTACTCACCCATAGCAGTTTGCTGTCAATTGGAGCAGTATCGCAGAACTTATGTTGAGCCGTTCTGTTCTACTAATGATCCCGTATCCGTTAGCGTGAGTGCTCGGGGCACTGATTTGCGGTGTCCAAATAACACAAACTTTAGCACTTTTCAAATCACAGAAGATCGCTGTGTCAGGGTAGACTTTTAGTAGATTCCAAAATGGCCTGAAACCCGATATCGCAACAGAAAAGTAAAGTTCAGAGCGGTGTTAGCTTCTTTCGGACTAGCTGTGTTTACAAAACAGCTGAGTTCACGCATGCGCACTGTCCTCTCTGATGACGTCATCAAATGAAACTATAGCTGGATATCGGGTTTCAGGCCGTTTTGGAATCCACAAATCCAAAGTCTACCCTGGCACAGCGATCTTCTGTGATTTGAAAAGAGCTAAAGTTTGTGTTATTTGGACACCGCAAAGTAATGCCCCGAGCATATGATACGAGCACCATGTTAACGGATACGGGATCATTAGTAGAACAGAACGGCTCAACATAAGTTCTGCGATACTGCTCCAATTGACACCAAACTGCTATGGGTGAGTAAAACTACTTGTTTTATTGCCGAAAGAAGGCTCAGATTGTAAAAAAACGTTAATTTTGCTTTAAGGCTGGGCTGTTATGCTGCTCATTGATTCAGATTTTCAATTCATTTTGCCTTAAATCAGATAACAATGAACTTGTTCCTGAATTAAACAATACAGACTTTTAAACATTGCCATTCAAGACAAAAAGTCAAATTTATTCTAAGTCTGAACTAGGGATGTCCCGATCCGATCACGTGATCGGAACTCGGCCCCGATCACGTGGTTTCGGATCGGATCAGAATCAGACGTTACCTCCCGATCAGGATTGGATATAAATGTATATATATTCTTATTATTTTTTAACATATCCTGATGAGATCTATGGTTATGTGGTGAGTCTCACAGAGTGAGACTCCACACAGAAACATCAACGCGTGCGCCATGACACGCTATTGGTTAAATTCACGGAAGCTTCGAGCTGCCTGCGCTTCGCAATGCGCGAGTACAGAGAGGAGATAAGAAGAGCGCTATAATGAGCGCTGTAAGAACGCTATAATGTTTGGTGAGTATGTCTGCGGTCTGGAAATACTATAAAGTTGATGACAACAACATTGCCATAGCAAACTGTGGGATATGTAAACTTGGGATTGATTGGAAAGGAAAGGGCGACATTTAACACAACAAACTCATACGGCACCTCAAAAACAAACACCCAAAGACGAGTCAGCTCATGCTGCAGGAGAGCTTGAAAAGGAGAGAAAAATGCCCCTTGACAGCGCGAAGGCCCAGGAGACCACAGCCAGCATAGCACAAATGATCGCAATGAGTGACCTACCATTCGCCTTTGTAGAGAACCCTGGATTTCTTATGCTTATGGAGCACGTCAAACCTCGATTTGAAGTGACATCTCACCACCACCGAGAAAGTTCTGTCAGCTCTTTATAAGAAGATTTCTGACAAACTACATGTCCTGTTATCAGATGTACTCCATGTTTCATTCACCACAGACATTATTATTATTATTATTATTATTATTATTATTATTATTATTATTATTATTATTAAGTGTACTTATAATAAAAATAATAAATATAAGTGTACTTTTTTTTGTATTATGTAAGTATCGGATCGGTACTCAGTATCAGCAGATCTCAAAACCAAATGATTGGAATCGGATCGGAGGGCCAAAAAACCTGATCGGGACATCCCTAGTCTGAACTCTGTGTTAGTTGGTGGTAAAGCTTTTAAATCACTGTTCTAATCACTAAATATATGAACTCTGTAGTAATCGCTTCTTAATTCTTGCTTCTCATCAGGGAAGATTCACCATCGCAGCCAAACATCACATCAGTATCGCAGAGGTCTACGAATCTGAAATGGTGGACATTGAAAAGGTGAGCAACATTCAAATCAACTTGTTTTACTGACAGTATAAATATTACAATAAAAGCTTTTGAATCTGAATGGGATGTTACTGTGTTCATGTATTGTGCTGATATTTTTCTATAGGCCATTGCACACTATGAACAGGCAGCAGACTACTACAAAGGAGAAGAATCCAACAGGTACTCTAATGTAATCTGATCTGACACAGAGGTTTTATGTTACACAAAATTGACTCTTTTGAGCATTAAATCACGTTATAATGATGTTACTTCATCAAAAACAGACCTGGAGTTGTGTTTTATTTCATTCACATGTTTGAGTAATCCTTTTTTATTGGTCTGTCTGCATCCCCGAAGATTAGAGCACTCAGTTCCACATTGTGATGTCATGTAGTGGTAGTTTTCAAGTTAACCATTACCTTTTACCGTTAGTTCAGTAGAGTTAGGCAATTCTACTGCTGTGAATGAAACAAAACACAACTCCAGGTATGTTTGTGATGAGGAAACATTGATCAGAAAACAGCGTAATCTGGGCCCATTAATATGTGTGTGTGTGTGTGTGTGTTTGTATTTTAGTACTTTATGCACCAAAATATCTTCTACTCTATGTATTATTAATAATAATAATAATAATAATAATGCATTTTATTTAAAAG
Organism: Paratrypauchen microcephalus; assembly: GCA_036785185.1. Taxonomy (NCBI): domain Eukaryota; kingdom Metazoa; phylum Chordata; class Actinopteri; order Gobiiformes; family Gobiidae; genus Paratrypauchen; species Paratrypauchen microcephalus. The sequence continues at coordinate 4,046,906 of JAVJIX010000031.1, read as the reverse complement.
CGCCTTTCAGAACACCCAAGGACACTGTACAAGGTTAAAATGAATAAAAAGCACAAACAAACAATAAAACATATAAAACAAGATAAAAACAAAATCAGAGTGGAGTGATTGGCTATGAGAGGTAGGACAGTCTGAACAGGTGGGTTTTGAGTCTGGATTTAAAGAGTGGGAGAGAGTCTATATTCCGGAGGTCAGGAGGGAGAGAGTTCCAGAGCTGAGCTCTGCTCCCCATGGTGATGAGACAGGCAGAGGGGACAGAGAGCTGAAGAGAGGAGGAAGAGCGGAGGGTGCGGGATGGAGTGGTGATGTGGATGAGGTCAGATATGTATGGTGGGGCTAGGTTGTGTAATGCTTTGAATGTGGTAATGAGTATTTTGAAGTGAATTCGCTGTTTTATGGGGAGCCAGTGGAGTTGTTGTAGTACGGGGGTGATGTGATGGATAGTGGGGGTCCGAGTGATGATCCGGGCTGCAGAGTTCTGCAGGAGCTGCAGTTTCTGAAGGGATTTGTTGGGGAGACCGAAAAGAAGAGAGTTACAGTAATCGATGCGGGAGGTGAGAAGGCTGTGGACTAGGACGGCAGTGGTGTGAGGAGTGAGGGAGGGGCGGAGACGAGAGATGTTGCGCAAGTGGAAGTATGCAGACCGGGTGACATTATTGATGTGTGAATGAAATGAAAGTGTGCTGTCGAGGATGACACCCAGACTCTTGACCTGAGGAGAGGGATGGACAGTTGAGTTTTTAATGTTCATGGAGAAGCTGTTAGATTTGGAGAGTGTGGATGGAGTGCCTACTAGGAGGACTTCTGTTTTGGAACTATTGAGCATCAGGAAGTTGGAGGAGAACCAAGAGTTGATTTCCTGTAGGCAGAGGGTAAGGGAGAATGGTGGGAGTGATGAGGAGGGTTTGGAGGAAAGGTAGAGCTGGGTGTCATCCGTGTAGCAATGAAAATGAATGTTATGCTTACGGAAGATATGGCCAAGAGGGAGTATGTAGATGATAAAGAGGAGGGGCCCCAGGACAGAGCCCTGGGGCACCCCCGCGCAGACAGGAAAGGTGTTGGATGTGTGTGATTTGAGATGAATATACTGTGTGCGGTCGGTGAGGTATGAGGTAAACCAGGTGAGGGGGGTGTCAGTAATGCCGATTGAAGATAGTCTATGGAGGAGGGTGCTGTGGGAAATAGTGTCGAAGGAGGATGAGGATGGAAAGTGAACCAGTATCAGCTGCTATAAGGAGGTCATTGGTGATTTTTATTAGTGCAGTTTCTGTGCTGTGGAGGGGTCGAAAGCCTGATTGGAATAATTCAAACAGATTGTTATTACTGAGGTCGGTGTGAAGTTGAGAGGCAACAGTCTTTTCAAGAATTTTGGAGATGAAGGGTAGGTTGGAAATGGGGCGGAGGTTATTGAAATCGTTGGGGTCTATTCCAGGTTTTTTAAGAATTGGAGTGACTATGGCAGTTTTGAGTGATGAGGGGACAGTACCAGAGGTGAGAGAAGAGTGGATAATATTGGTGATGAGGGGAGCTAGTACAGGGAGGCAGGTTTTAACAAGGGCTGTGGGGAGTGGGTCAAGGGGACAGGTGGAGGATTTGGAATTGATTATGTGTCTGTTTTTTTAGATGATTTGATATAAGTAAAATATTGTTCTTCTGTTTTTAGTTCTGCCAACAAATGCCTTCTCAAAGTGGGAGCTTACTGTGCTCAGCTGGAGCAGTACCAGAAGGCCATTGAAATCTATGAGCAGGTGTGTATTTACTGACAATCACAATATATCTGTTTTCCTTTTATACAAACGTGTGCAATACTTGTGCTTTTCGACAGGTTGGGGCCAATGTCATGGACAACCCACTCCTGAAATACAGCGCAAAGGAGTATTTCTTCAAAGCTTCTCTCTGTCATTTTATTGTGGATGAACTCAATGCTAAGGTAAGTTGTCATGGCTACCAATTTATGGATAGGGAAAATGACTTGAATTCAGGAAATGTATCTTAAAGGAAAATTAACGTTTTTTTTACAATCTGAGCCTTCTTTCGGCAATAAAACAAGTAGTTTTACTCACCCATAGCAGTTTGGTGTCAATTGGAGCAGTATCGCAGAACTTATGTTGAGCCGTTCTGTTCTTCTAATGATCCCGTATCCGTTAGCGTGAGTGCTCGGGGCACTGATTTGCGGTGTCCAAATAACACAAACTTTAGCACTTTTCAAATCACAGAAGATCGCTGTGTCAGCGTAGACTTTTAGTAGATTCCAAAACAGCCTGAAACCCAATATCGCAACAGAAAAGTAAAGTTCAGAGCGGTGTTAGCTTCTTTCGGACTAGCGGTGTTTACAAAACAGCTGAGTTCACGCATGCGCACTGTCCTCTCTGATGACGTCATCAAATGAAACTATAGCTGCATATCGGGTTTCAGGCCGTTTTGGAATCCACTAAAAGCAGTAATATTTCCATGGAGACAAGCAGATGCACAGCCACATCAGAGAAGTTACACAGTGCACCTTTTAATATTCTGAATACAAGTCATTTATAAGTCATTCTTTTTGCGGAGTGAGACTTTTTTGTAATTTTACATTTTGTCTCTGTGCAGATTGCGATTGAGAAGTATGAGGAGATGTTCCCTGCTTTTTCCGACTCAAGAGAATGCAAACTTTTGAAGGTGCCCTGAATACCTCATGTCCAAAGCTCTCATAGGACGCTGTATCCCCCACGCTGTTTTGTAGAGTAACTGACATTATTACATTATTATTTTGTCTTGAAACAGAAACTTCTTGAGGCCCACGAGGAGCAGAACAGCGAGGCGTTCACAGAGGCAGTAAGTCTTAAAATAGTATCAAATCTTTTTCCATCTAGTTTCCATCCCTCGTTAGTTTTGAAGTACAGTGGTACCTCACCTTACGAAAGACCCTACAAACGAAAATTTCAAGTTAGGTAACGCCTTCACGGTAAATTTTGGTCTCTAGATACGAAAGAAAATTCAAGTTACGAAACGCGAAATCTCAAAAATTCAAATAATGCGCGCTCAGCCATTATTTACATTACACGCATTTCTCAGACTGAATTTAAACTTTTCTCACATTTGTCTCTGTTTAAACACTCAAACTTTCATAGATTTTCAACAAAATGTATTAATAGTGAAGCGTGGGGGGAAGGGGGAGGGCGGTGTGTGTGTGTGCGCGGACACGTGTGTGATATGACCCGGCGCGGGGCGCGAGCAGAGACCTGTGCTCAATCCGTGCCAGGTCTAAACCAGGTCTGAACCAGGTCTAAACCAGGTCTGAACCAGGTCTAAACCAGGATTAGACCACCGTGGCTCTTGCCTGCGTTCGTTCATGCGCTCAGACTGCATGCGGTCCCAAGGGGAGTCCTCGCTGCTCGCCTCAGCCGTGACTTGACACGAAACCAGGAAATAGACCCGCACGCGGTGGTTTAGACCTGGTTCAGACCTGGCACGGTTAAAGCACGAGTCTCTGCTCGCAGCCCCGCGCCGGGTCCTGCTGCGCTATCACACATGTGTCCGCGCACACACACACACCGCCCTCCCCCTCCCCCCCCATGCACGCAGTCGCTGCTCACCTCAGCCTCGTGAGGTACACCGCTGCTGCTTGGTCTAGACCTGGTATAGTCCACGTTTAGTCCTGGGTCTACAGTCTCTACGCAGAACACAGTGTTACACTATAAAAAAATGTTACACTATAAAAAAAAAACTTGGAACGGGGCCTTGGAACGAATCAGGCTTTTTCCGTTGAAATAGCTACTCAACTTAAAACGAAAAATTCACGTTACGAAACCACTTCTGGAACGAATTAATTTCGTAAGGTGAGGTACCACTGTAAATGAGTGGATCTGTCAGTCCCCTATCCGGTGCAAGTATTTTTTAAACTTTCTTTAGTTTCAGTTCACTTTATGGAGCCTATGGTATTGTCAGAAATAAAATTAGGTTAGTCTTTTGTAGTAAAAAAAAAAAAATGGAAAAGCATGTGCAAAAAGCTCAATGAGATATCAAAATAAATAAATCAGTTTCAATATTCCAGAAATTTAGTTTACAATAAAAAAGAGGAAAGTCACAAATTATAATGCAGTTGTGGTAACTCTTACAAACTTTATTGCTATATCAAAAATGTCCTATATTACACAAAATGTATCTTTAAGCCATGTTATAATGTTTCCTCATCAAAACCATACTGGAAGTTTTGTTTTGTTTCATTCACACACGCATGTTTAACAAAAAAAACCCTCCATATTTAGGCTTAGTTCTTCTCTCAAACTGAAAACACTCTTCCACCTTGTGATGTCATGTGGTAATACTGTGTTTTTAAACTCCATACCCCTTCAAAAGAATCATTTGAATAATTTCAGCCCTGGAATTGACAATCTTTACGACAGGTAAAAGGAGCTGTTAACTTGAAAACTACCACTTCGTGACATCACAAGGTGGAACAGAGCATTTTGACCTTTGGAGATGTAGACAGAATAATAACGCGGGACTACTCAAACACGTGTGAATGAAACAACACACAACTCTGGTGTTTTTGATGACGAAACAACATTATAACATGGCTAAACGCTCACAAGAGTCGATTTTGCATAATATTAGGACCTTTAAGTGTCTCTTTCGTTGTTTATTTTCAGGTGAAAGAGTTCGACTCCATCTCTCGCTTGGATCAGTGGCACACGACTCTTCTGCTGCGCATCAAAAAGACCATCCAGGGAGACGAAGGGGATTTAAAATAGTCTGTGCATCTTTCACTGTGCATGTTTTACACACAAATATACACAAGTAATACAGACATCTCTATCTATAGTATTCACAACAAATAGTGTCTAATCAATGCTGCTTTCAAGTGCTGTGCGGTAATTTGATTTTCGGCATGTGGGGAGAGGGTACTTTGACGTTGTTTGTCCAGGTTAGGTAATTGAGTATTGTATAACACTTGAAACAAATAATAAATACAAATTGAGCATTTCATTAGAACAGCGATTTAGTTATTATCAAAAATTGTTATTAAACACACTGATTTATATCATTTAAATGTAACTAGTTTGGAAAAATGTCAAAGGCTTTCTTTAGCTGAAAAAAAATCAATAAGAACTGCACTGCGAAAACGAATATCTTCCATACTAGTGAGATGTTATTGCTGTCACTGTAATGTCCCACGGTGAGGCATTAAAGGAAAAGTAACGTTTTTTTTACAATCTGAGCCTTCTTTCGGCAATAAAACAAGTAGTTTTACTCACCCATAGCACTTTGGTGTCAATTGGAGCAGTATCACAGAACTTATGTTGAGCCGTTCTGTTCTACTAATGATCCCGTATCCGTTAGCGTGAGTGCTCGGGGCACTGATTTGCGGTGTCCAAATAACACAAACTTTAGCACTTTTCAAATCACAGAAGATCGCTGTGTCAGGGTAGACTTTTAGTAGATTCCAAAACGGCCTGAAACCCGATATCGCAACAGAAAAGTAAAGTTCAGAGCTGTGTTAGCTTCTTTCGGACTAGCGGTGTTTACAAAACAGCTGAGTTCACGCATGCGCACTGTCCTCTCTGATGACGTCATCAAATGAAACTATAGCTGGATATCGGGTTTCAGGCCGTTTTGGAATCCACTAAAAGTCTACCCTGACACAGCGATCTTCTGTGATTTGAAAAGTGCTAAAGTTTGTGTTATTTGGACACCGCAAAGTAATGCCCCGAGCACTCACGCTAACGGATACGGGATCATTAGTAGAACAGAACGGCTCAACATAAGTTCTGCGATACTGCTCCAATTGACACCAAACTGCTATGGGTGAGTAAAACTACTTGTTTTATTGCCGAAAGAAGGCTCAGATTGTAAAAAAAACGTTAATTTTCCTTTAAACATACTAGTATATAGCATTGTTTTTACATTCAAAACTACCGCTTCATGACATCACAAGTTGGAAGAGCGCATTTTGAGCTTTGGAGATGTACACAGACCAATCATAAAGGGTTATTCAAACGTGTGTGAATGAAACAAAACACAACTCCACGTCCGTTTTTCATGAAATAGTTATAAATAAAACATTGTAACACTGATTTAAATCTTACAAGAGTCCATTTTGTTTAATGTAGGACGTTTAAACTACAAAATGACATCTTCAATTCCCCACAGGATAAACAAAAATCAGAGAAACATACAAATTATGCCACACGCACTTGCAAGCAGCACAATATCGCAAGCTCACCTGCTACGCCGTCTTCTGCTTTTTAAAAAATAATTTCTGTTCTAATTTTTTTTCCTGGGCACATTTGAATTTAGAATGTAATCGCTTGCCCTTACCTCTTCAAACGGGGGTTGCTGCTGCAGACTTCTATGCTCAAATTTCCACTCGGATTTCACAGTGTACCGCCCCCTAGTGTCTCAACAAGCATCACAGGTTTTCTACAGCCCTAAGAAATACGTTTTGTTGTATTAAATCATTTCAATTGACTATATACTTATTTATTTAGAATGTACACATATAAGTTTTGACTTGAAGGGAGACATTATGCACCAAGTGAAGACTGTTAAAACACATGAACCTTATCACTATCAAACATCTGATTTTTCATACTATTGAGTATTTTTATAATCCATAGTATTAATATTTAAATGTTTGAATATGATTGTAATGATTTATAGTTGGTATTTTAACACGCACTAGTAATGAAATCTTGTATCTCCAGTGCTTTGGCATTAATCTTGGACTTCACTTCAAAAAAATATTATACGAGTTAAAACAACTTGAATTCATAATCTTATTTGAATAGTTTTTAAGATTTATTTACTTATATCTATTCATTAAAGATGCACTATGTATCTTTTTTGTTGGGTGTGTCACCTGCTTGTTTTGATGGATATGTCATTGCTTTGCCTGAAATGTTCCACAGTGTGACATTAAACAACTCTACCTTACATTTGTTCAATTACAGATGGTGTAATAGCTCAAAAATACCCAGAAAAACCGGCAATCTGACTGAGCGCTGTTGCTTTTCCACACATCTGACCTGTAACTTGGTCTGGTTTGGTCTCAGTGAACATAGAAAGGTTTAATGCCATACTGTATAACATTCTTGATCAAGGAACATTCTAGATCAAGGAATAACATCTCCATGGAGACAAGCATTTGATGGACCCTCCACCAGAAAGGTTTAAACCTTTAAAATATATTCATCCAGTTTAAAAACGTTATATTGCATTTTGTTGGAAAACAGAATCGTATCATTAATTTAATCTGTATTGTGATTTTAATAATGCTTCAATCAATTACAGAATGTAGGGAAAATAAATTGTTAATAATTTTTAAGCATTTCTCACAAAACAACACTAATAATCATGTAATAAACTAGACCAAATTACAGGTCAGATCTGTGGAGAGACTGCTCACAGACAGAATATCCATTTTTCTAGGTATTTTTGAGCTATAAAACCACCTGAATTAAATACATTTGAAGTAGAGCTGTTTAGAATGTTCCACGGTATGACATTAAACAGCTCTACTTCAAATTTATTTAATTTAATCTAGACAGGGCAACGACATATCCACAGAAACAAGCAGGTGGCTGACTCCTAACCAAAAACTTCTATAGTGCACCTTTAGTAGTCTGGTTAACACCTGACCATATCACAAGTGAGATATGGTCTGGAAACTCGCTTCGAAAAATCCCGTAGCGGAGGTGTGGTTAGCGATTGCCAACGGCCGTTTATTGGGCGTTATGAATGTCTATCATTGAGCGTATATGTAAGTCCATAGCCAATCATGTCAGTTGTCAGTTCAAACTACAAGCTTCCGTTTGTCATGTAGTACGCGTCACCGTCTTTCCACACCTCCCCCGCTCTCTGATTGGGGCCCTAAATCTGGGACTCTCGCATGGACGAGTTTCCAGGCCGCCTTCCAGTTCGAAACGAACGGAAGCGGCCTGGGAATTCCCAGGCTACACCTTTAGCTATTCAAAACTTCTCAAATCAAAATGACTCATGAATTCAAGGATGTTTTTTTTTTTTAGCTAATCTGTATATTTTTTTTTGCAGTTGTGTACATAGTTGTTCTTTTGTGTTGTGGTTCATCCCCTAAAGGTTTACTGCCACAGTGCACCTTCCTATAGCCAGTTACTAACCGCATGTCCCTGTAAACTGTACTATAGGGTTATGTTTACGGAGAGAGCCAAACCAAAGTTTTTACTAAAGGGAATATCTGACCACTGTATCCAGACGGAATGATGTATTATGTATGCTTGTGCGAATGGACAATAAATTTAGTATATCCAAACTTCAATCTGTCTACTGCTGCTGCTTTAATGTATTTTTTATTCCATTAAATCCATTTTGTGTGTCGAATGCCCATCAGTCACAGATAACTACTGTATTTATTGAGACTGAAATGGGAATGAAGGGTTGAAGTGTTTTTTTCCAAACACAACAATGAAACAGTGATATAAACGTATGGATTGTTGACTTTTTTCATAGCTATTATTAATGGCACACTTTGTTTTGGGAATAAAAGCAAAACACACAAGTTCCAAAGTATGGTTTGAACTTTTTACTTCCATGAAATCATAGCGGATTTAAGGCTACCAAAGGGTAACAGTGTGTAACTGAAAACAAGCATCTAACATTTGAAATTTTAAATGCCTAGGAATGCTTGGGGTCCCACCAGAGCAACTGGAGGAAGTGTCTAGAATTACAGTGGTACCTCACCTTACGAATGACCCAACAAACGAAAATTTCAAGTTACGAAACGCCTTCACGGTAAATTTTGGTCTCTAGATACGAAAGAAAATTCAAGTTACGAAACGCGAAATCTCAAAAATTCAAATAATGCGCGCTCAGCCACACACATTATACGCTTTTCTCAGACTGGATTTAAACTTTTCTCACATTTCTCTCTCGTTTAAACACCCAAATTTTCATAGATTTTCAACAAAATTATTAATAGTGAAGTGTGGGGGGAAGGGGGAGGGGGGAGAAAACTGCGCTCTGACACGTGTGTGATAGCGGCATGTGTGACAGCTGACCCGGCGCTGCCAGCAGGTCTAGACCTGGACTAAACCAGGACTAAACCTGGACTAGACCAGGACTAAACCTGGACTAAACCTGGACTAGACCAGGTGGATTAAAGCGCCGCGCGTGGGTCTATTTCCTGGTATCGTTTCGAGTCACAGCTGAGGCGAGCCGCTGCTCGCCTGCAAGAGCCGCGGTCTAGACCTGCTCTCCAGGGCCCCTCCAGGCACGGAGCCCCAGACATCCAGGGACCCAGGGGGACACTGCCAGCCCGCCTTAAGAGCTCCCTAAGCGGGCATGGGTCCGGGGATTGTCCCGGTCACCGGCCTGGAGGTCTTGAAGAGGCCGACCTCACGGTTCTATCCAGGCCGCTCTGTGAGCACCTTACGCGGGCAGGTCTAGAGCAGGTCTAGAGCAGCTCTTGCATGCGCCTCAGCTGTGACTCGAAACGAAACCAGGTTTAGTCCAGGTCTAGACCTGCTGACAGCCCCTGCGCCGGGTCAGCTGTCACACATGCCGCTATCACACACATGTCAGAGCGCAGTCCCCCCCCCCCCCCACTTCATTATTAATACATTTTGTTGAAAATATCAAGAAAACCGCCACAATGTACTTTGTAAATAACAATAAGAAATCATCCTTCCCAAACATAACTGTGAACGGAGAAAAAATACAAAATGTAAAAGAGTATCGCTACCTGGGCGTCATCTTGGACCCACATCTCACCTTCAAAAAACATATAAAACAAATGTGCCATAGCTTAAAATACAATATCAAAACATTCAAATGTATAAGAAACTCACTGACACTAGAGGCAGCCCAAATCTATTTTAACAGCATGATTATGTCCCGGTTTCACTACTGTATAACCTGCTGGTCCCAGGCCAATAAAACCACACTGAGACCTTTAGAATCACTCCACAAACAATCACTCAAAATTTTAGACAAGAAGCCACGACAACACCATCATTGCACAATCCTCCAAAAATACAGACTCTTAAACTTCAACAATATTCAGAAATATGCCTCAATTAGAATGACCCACAAAATACTAAATAACTCTGCACCAGCTCCTCTTAAGAACTTCATCAAGTACACATCCACAGTAACAACACGAACCACACGAGCTTCCACCAACAGCCACTGCAATACACCAAAACTCAAAACAACATTCGCACAATCTTCCTTTTCCTACAGAGCCATTAAAGACTGGAATGATACACCAACTAATCTCATAAATCTAACGGACTATTCCACCTTTTCCACAGAACTGAAAAAGTGGCTGTGGAATAATCCAAACTGCCAGCACACACCACGTTAACCAGCAGGTTATACAGTAGTGAATTCGTTAATCCGTTAATACAGCATTGAGATCAAAAATAAGAATGATGTTTTTATGTGTTATGGTTATTGTGAATGATATGGTGTGTAAATAGTACATGGATGTGTGTGATTGTGTGTTTTGGGTTCATGTTAGTGGGTGTATATTATGTTTTGCTGTGTTACTGCGTAATGAGATGTGTGTCAAAGTTAAATGTGTGATGCTGTGTGTGTGTATGTGTGTGTTTTAAGAGAAAATCTTTGATTGTTTTTAATGATATAGACCGTTGTTTTTTATCCATGTAACCAGGGACTGCGGATGGAAATTAGCTTTGTAGCTATACTCTGGTGCAGAACATCTTTGTCTTTGTACATAATGTCTCTGTACATTGTCCCTTCAAATAAAGACTAAACTAAACTAAAATCTATGAAAGTTTGAATGTTTAAACGAGAGACAAATTTGAGAAAAGTTTAAATCCAGTCTGAGAAACCAATCAGAACACAATGTTACACTATAAAAAAAGTTACACTATAAAAAAAAAAAACTTGGATCGGGGCCTTGGAACGAATCAGGCTTTTTTCATTGAAATAGCTACTCAACTTACGAATTTTTTACGTTACGAAACCACTTCTGGAACGAATTAATTTCGTAAGCTGAGGTACCACTGTATCTGCTTAGACTGCTGCCCCCGTGACCTGGCCCCGGATAAGAGGAAGAAAATGGTTGGATGTTTTTAGGTCTGTATCACAGTGCAATGAGATGTTATTGAGGTTGTAGTAATAATGATACTTGAATTTTAAGTAAAAAGTACTGCTTAATGATTGTTTATGCCAATTCAGTAGGATCCCTGGGGGCTAACAAAAATTGAGTCTGATTTGACCCCGGGCAATACTTTGGATTGCCTGGTTTACACCTGACCATATCACAAGTGATATATGGTCTGGGAGCGACCTCCGAAATATCTCGTAGTGGAGGTGTGGTTTACGATCACCAACGGCCGTTTATTGGGCGTTACGAATGTCTATCATTTGGCGTATACGTAGCCCATAGCCAATCATTTCAGTCAGTTGTCAGTTCAAACTACAAGCTTCCGTTTGTCACGTAATACACGTCACCGTCTTGCCACCCCTCCCCGCTCTCTGATTGGCTCCCAGAATCGGGAGAGCTCGCTTGCCATAGTTGCCAGGCTGTCTTTCAGATCGGAATGAACGAAAGCAGCCTGGGATTTCCCGGGTTATAGTTTGGACATCCCTGGACTAAGAATATTTATGGGAGAGAGAATATTTTTAATTTTAATATATTCTCCCATAACATGATAATACCACAGAACATGAATAGACTGTTTATTTGCTTTGTGCATAATTCATACTTCACATCATAGAAGCTTACCGGTTTTAAATAGAAAGGACACTAAAAATAGCACTTAATTACACAATGTCACCAGAAATGTAAAGATATCATGCAGCTATGTAAAATAAATAACAATAATCCATATCTTCTTCCTTTACAAATAGACAATATATACTGTACATTATTCTAAATAGACCTTATATTTAATTTTGTTCTTTGTTGTTGTCTTTACCATCACTTTTAACATCCTCCATTTCAGTAGTCGTTTCCATGACGATCTCCGTCTCGACACTTGGCGCCATCATGTCTTCTTCATTGGCTTGCGAGTCCGATTCTGAAGCTAAAATCGTCTGTGATGCTGCCACCTCCAGGACAGATGGCGTACTAATAGTTTGGCTTTCGGAAACTATTGTCAACGTACCATCCGGAACGCCAACGGCAGGAATAGTTGTAGTAGAAATAGACTGCGCTACGTTAGCCGCTATGGAAAAGGGGACTGTAATAGCTGAATTGTCCAAAGACAGCAAGCTCGCTCCAGTGCCATCAGTAGTTACAATAGGCTGGAGTTTGGTTCCTGCTGGGATTTCTGTATGGATAACAGTGATGCCACCGAGCGCGGCATGACTGACCAACGCGATCGCTCCGTGGCTAGCCCAGTCCGATGGCACAGTAACCGTTGTCTCCATCGTGTCAGATTTGGTGGGGGTTTTAGCGTCTCCGTCGTCTCCCTTGTTGGTATTTTTCTTGTTCTTTTTGTCCACAGTTTTTGGGGGCTTGTTTTTGAGTTCAGTTGGAGGTTTTTTGTCTTCAATGTTTCCATCCAGTACGACCAAAAACGAGGTCCAGGGAGCGTCAGAAGAATGAGTCTGAAAAAAAAATTTTTTTAAATTGTTATGCATTTTGTTATTATGTCATGTCTACTTTTTACTACGGCAGAAAACCTTCAGGTAAGTGGCTGTTGTCTACTAATTTCTTTATCAGTCTTGGTTGAAATAAAATGGTATACATCAGGTTTAACACCAGCTGTTGATTTTTGGTTTTCCTTTTATTTTATACTGTATTTTCATAAATTATAAAGAATATTTTTATCATTTTTAGCCTTTTTACATTGGCTTCCAGGTTATTTTAGAATTGATATTAAGATTATATAACTCTGAATGGCTTCACAGTACATCTCGGACCACATCCAAAAAGCACAACCCCATAAATGCCAGCCCACAGATATATTGGATATTACTTCAAAACACACGGTCTAGCTCATGGACATTACACTAATTTTACACTGTTTTTTTTTCTAGTGTGCCCTTTTTATTGTTACAGTAATCCCTCGTTTATCGTGGGGGTTTAGGTTCCAGAAATAACCCGCAATAAGAGAAATCCATGAAGTAGGACAACTTTATATTTTACAATTATTCTACATGTTTTAAGGCTGTAAATGCCTCACCACACACATTATACGCATTTCTCAGACTGAAATGAACCTTTTCTCACATTTGTCTCTCGTTTAAACACTCAAACTTTCATAGATTTTCAACAAAATGTATTAATAGTGAAGTGTGGGGGGAGACACGGCTCCAGAAGCCCCACCGGACGCGCGAGGAGCACTGCCACGTCCCGGGACGCGACGCGCACCAACCCCTTGGAGAAGTGCGTGACACGTGCACCCCTCATCGTGGACAAATCCGTGACAGAGCAGCACGACCGGCGCAACGCCGCGCGTACACCGGGGCTGCGAGCATGAGATAGAACCGCGGCGCCTGGACCATGTCCTCTCAGCCCGAGCTACAAACCGAACACGCACAAACGAACGCAAGAGCCGCAGAGAGTGATTTAATCCTGGTTTAGACCTGCTCTAGTCCCGGTTTAGTCCAGGTCGAGACCTGGTCCAGTCCTGGTTTAGTCCAGGGCCAGTCCTGCTTTAGTTCTGGTCTAGACCTGGTTTAGTCCACGTTTAGTCCTGGTCTAGTCTCTTAGCCAATCAGGACGCAGAACACAATGTTACACTATAAAAAAAAAGTTACACTATAAAAAAGAAAAAAAAAAATCTGCGAAACAGCGAGGCCGCGAACAGTGAACCGCGATAGAGCGAGGGACCACTGTATATGTTATATAGGTGCAAAATAAATAAAGAAAAAATATTTGTTATTCAACTGAGATCAATGTTGGCGCAGTAGCAGTGTATCAGTGGTCCTGTTTACCGTGGTGTGGCGGCGCAGTGTGGACTTGTCGGTGAAGGTTCGGTGACACATGTTGCACATGAAGGGCTTCTCTCCAGTGTGGATCCTTTGGTGTCTCTGCAGAGCGTTCAGCTGAGTGAAGTGCTTCTCACAGAACGTGCAGCTGTATGGACGGTCTCCTGTGTACACAATAACAGTGCCTACAGTTAGCATCACACCCTCGGGGAATGCTGATAACGTCAACTGCAAAGCACCAACTGTGAGAACACTATAACAATACTGTCTGTACATCCCAATACTGATGTCCTCTTTTATGTACCTGTGTGTGTTTTCAAATGCTGGTTGAGGGAGTTCCTCTGGGAGAAGCCCCGCCCACAGTGCTCACACTTAAATGGCTTGGCTCCGGTGTGGATGTTCGAATGGTGCCTCAAATATTCACGAGACGAAAAACTTTTACCGCATGCTTCACACATAAAAGGCTTCTCTCCTGGTAAAAGAAGAGGAAAACGAAGCAAAAAATATAATAATCTATAAAGTAACATGTTGCTATGGTAATGTAAAATATGCAGTATGACACAGATTACCAGTGTGAGAGCGGATGTGATTGGCCAACATCTGCTTCTGAGTAAATCGTGCATTACACAGTGTACAGGCAAACGGCTTCTCTCCGGTATGAGTCCTACACACAAAGAAATATTTATTATTAGTTAAAAAGGCAATCTCCAGTTTAATAAGACTAGATTTTGTAATTTTTAAAGTCAGTCTTATTTTTTTTTAAGTAGGGATGCACTGATCTAATAGCTACTGGTATCGGATATTGGCTTCCAAATATCAAGGTTAGACATATTGACCATAGACCAGGCATGTCCAAACTATGGCCTGTGGACACTCAGACACATTTGTCTTGGCCCCTCAGGCTTGCAGGCGAATTGGCCCAAATTACCTTGAGCAGAACTTTTGACTGTAAGTTTTTTAGAATCTACCTTGATAAGACAATATTTAAAGATCCCATGACATGGTACTTCTTGATGCTTTTATATGGCTCCTTAATGGTTCCCTAATACTGTAAATGAATCCTTCTTCAAAATCAACACTCAGTGCATGAGAAACAGAGATAAGATGAGAAAGAGTAATTTTTCTCTCTCTGAACAGGCCATAATGGGCGTTGTTGCTTGAATGCAAATGAGGAGAAAAGAGCTGGCCTATAGTAGAGGGTGGGGGCGTGGCCAAACTCTCCGCTCTCCACTGTCAGCTCTCAGCTGATCCATTTCCGTGTTTTTGCACGGGGGGAGAGATTTGAAGCGTTCCATGGAAAAATAAACACATTTCCACAGAAAATAAAATTAAACCACTGCTGTTCAAAGGTCCAGAGGCTCAGATAAAGGACTTCCGAGCCTAGAAACACTCGGACGTGCCTCCAGGCAAATAAAAAAACGCATTTCGCATTGCCTAGCGCATTCACAGTCCAAACTCTCTGGGCGTGATTTACAGAGACGCTGAGTACAGACAGACGGGGGTGGAACTGCATTTGCATTTCTTTTTTCGATCTGACGTCAATAAGGTGCCTTGTTCAAAATCGCCCGTTTGAGCTCCGATTTTTTGTAACGCAGAAAAGGATCGCAAATGCTCAGTTTAGACATTTCACAACTTTTAACCATGGGGGGGGGGGCTAAACAGGGTAGGGGAGCTCACATTAACGTTCAAAAACTTCAGAAAGTGAAAATTTCATGCCATGGGACCTTTAAGATTTATTGTGTGGTTTGATCTTAGCGTGAATAAAGGACCGATAGCTCATTCTAACATGTTAAACATGCATATATTTCAATTATTGACTGTACTGAGCACCAGTCTATGGCCCTCGATCGGCCCTCTGCTTTGTCTGTGTTTAGATACTGTATGTGGCCCTTGATGAAAAAAGTTTGGACACCACTGCCAATGACTGTATATGAATAGCCATAGCTAACCTGTTAGCTGCCATATTCCAAATAAGAAGTGAGCATCAACTTTACGTTGAAAAATTCATAGTTCATAGTTTGCTTTATTGTCGAAAAACCATATGTACAAGACACATAGAAAATCAAAATTTCGTTTCCCCCTAACCAAGCAGGATAGTGATAGACGGTGGCTAGGGGAGGGGCATGTGCCAACTTGGAGTTGACAGAGTGGAAAAGTGCAGTACAATCAATGGCAATATTCACAAACATATTACGACAAAAATACAATTGGACAGGTAAAACACACGTTGATTTTTTTCATTGGTGACGGACGGGCCACAGGTGGGAAGGGGAGCAGTCCAGAAAAATCTATAAAACTGATTGAAAACTGAAGCAGTCCTTTGTTTATAGTATTCTGTGTGGTAAGGACCTTGGACGTGTTTGTGCAGAAGGTGCAGTCAAAACGAAGTCCAGATGAATCACATTTTCAAGGAGAATTGATTACACCAAAAGGGGGAATAATTTAACATAATTGATACATTTTTAGAACCCAGGCGAACAGGCACTTTGCCAGAACCCTGGTTTCTGTCAGGCCCCCCAACTTCATGCCACAAAGTAGGGCTGTGCGACTTGCAATCCTCCCTCCTGGCACGCATGAATGTGGACTGTGCCGCTGTTCCACAGTTCCAGTGCCAGGCGGGTTTCCACAGATTGGAGATGGTACAGTCCTCAATCTGTGTCTCCTTCTGATGTAGTCCTTCCCTGGTCTGCATCAGCCCCACTGTGGTGTAAAATGACAGCCGACAGCTCGGGGCTCTTTATCCGCTCCGGCTTCCACTTACTGATGGGTCAGAAAACATCCACTAGGCCAATCCAGATGTCCTGCCATCAAAATTCCAATAGTAAATTGTTCCGCATCCTCCAGGAACAGCAGTGGCAGGCACACGACGCATCCCTCATGTATCCGGCAGTGAGTTTCCCCCGGGACTGTCCGGCTCTCCGGACCGGCACTCTTCCGTGAACAAAAAGTGTGCCAACTGTGTTGTGGGACCAGCTTTATCCAATTCCATAATTTAGGATTTTGAAAATCTGAGACGAGCGAAATAAAACACCAGACAGAGCAAAGATAAGAGAGGAAGAAGAAAACGCGTCTGCTTTTCCACGCCAGCTAGAACCTCTGTCTGCTGCTGTGAGCCTCGTCATTTGGTCTTAAAATGTTCGTATTAATACATACATGATATGAATAAGACTATTTAAGAGTCGTAGTTGGAACAATCAGTCTCATGATGTTAAATGTGTATTACAAAGTTGTAGTTACATGAAGGTTTAATAACAGCTACACAACACAAATGTAAGAGAAAAAAATACTCCATCCAATTAATATGTGTTTAGGCCACTATAAACATGTTCTAAAATGCATGCGAGTTTTGTATTATTTTAAATTGTAATGCTTTACCTGTGGTGCATCTTCAGGGCGGTCTTCTGG
The DNA here is from genome assembly GCA_036785185.1 of Paratrypauchen microcephalus. Taxonomy (NCBI): domain Eukaryota; kingdom Metazoa; phylum Chordata; class Actinopteri; order Gobiiformes; family Gobiidae; genus Paratrypauchen; species Paratrypauchen microcephalus. The sequence goes on along the minus strand of JAVJIX010000031.1, from coordinate 4,029,638 downwards.
GTGAATTTGGCATCACACACAGAGCACTGAAAAGGTTTGGTCCCATTGTGGATCCGCTCATGTAAAAGTAAAGCCGCTTTACAACTCAGAGACTTTCCACAGATGCTGCAGACGTGTTTGTGACTGTCGCGTTCATGAACCTCAATACAGAAAACAAAAAGAAAATCAATCTTCAGTTTCATCAGGACGTCTATTTGTAAAACCACAACAGGATTAGTATTAGTGGTGATTACATAAAGATTATGGCATCAAAAGAGCAGGGGTCTGTATAAATATGTAGTTAAATGTAGTTTAAATGCATGAGTAGCTTTGACAATATTTTTGGGGCCAATACGTAGGGCAGATTTTGAATATTTTGAATATATTGACTAAACCAGACTGAAACAAAGACCAGGACCAAACCAGGAAAAGAGTTAATGCATTTTTAATCTACATAAAAACACGGTGTGTGTACAGTGTGGACTGCTCACTTGTCTCTGATGGCGGACCACATCCTTCTTCCTCTTGAAGTTCTTGGAGCAGGTGCTGCAGGTGAACAGCCTCTCTGAGCTGTGCACGTGCCTCTCGTGAGTCTTCAGGTTACTGCGGTTGGCAAAGGTTTGCTGACAAATCTCACAACGATGGATGATTTCAGATGTCACGCCATGGTAAGTGCTACGCAACAAAGTTAGAACAAAAATATATTAAACTTTAAATGTATTATTACAAAATGTACTTCTGTTTACCCTTCTCACCATAAAAACATCCTGAAATTTTAATCCTTCCAGAATGATTCAACTAGGGATGCACCAATATTATACTGGTATTGGATAGTATTGGATGGTATTGGACTCACTAGCCTTGAGCCTCTCGAAGTTTCTTTCCGACGCGGCACGTAACAAAAATAAAGAGTCTTGAATCAAAAGTTTGTCTTTTCTATCTTTACTAAAGCGAAAGTCATACAGAGTGGAAAAAAGGAACCAAAAGGAAACAAAAGAAGGAATTTCTAAGGCTTGTAACTTCTACATGACATCCTACGTGACGTCCCTATGTGCTACGTGACGTGACGTTCTTCTTGACGTCCGTACGTGTCGTGACGTCCTTCTTGACATCCGTACGTGTCGTATAGTGGTGAGTATCCCCGCCTGTCACGCGGGAGACCGGGGTTCGTCCTCCCGACGGGGAGCCGCCCTACGTGTCGACGTGTCGGTCAAAAGACTGTGTAGCTTCTATGCCCCGAGGCGTTCTAATACCTCGCCAATCATTGGCTCGAGGCACCCTCGACCACTCCGCCGTCTACTAGAGGCCTATAACTCAGTCGAGACTAGATCAAGGTTCAAAGATTAAAGATTAAAGTAGAAGATCAAAAAGTTCAAAGTACATCAAAGCAGAGCATAGCAACGAATAGCAACGTAAATATAACAGAAAAATAGAAATAACATAGAACATAGAATAACATAGAAAATGGCTCTAACAGCGTCAATACTGAACATTCTGAGGGACTGGATATCAGTTCCAAGATATTGGACCATTCCATATCTTATTTTTGTCTCTTCATCTTATTCCGCTCCGCCCACTTTTGTCTCTAAATGCTCCTAAACCGCGTTTTTGTAGTAGCACTTCCAGTTAAATGTGTGTCCTATTCATGTTGAGAAAAAAAAAATAAGACATAAAGTTGGCTCATTTGTGTAAAATATTCAATGTTCATGTCCACCAACAAATCACACTGCACTGATACTCTGGGGGCTTTAAAATGGCTTTATAGTCTGAATTGATTTTTTGCAGCAGCCCCCAGACAAAAGAATACAACCTTAATGATAATGGCGGCAGACATTGGTGTAGGAAGACGATTTACTGACCAGTGTTGGCCCAAAACACCTCGTATTAATGAAACAGTTTTCAGTGCTGTTCTGTAGTTACTTTACATGATAAATGACAAGTTACAAAACAAATTTAGGTAATATTTAACCATACTAAATAAATGTTGGGTATTGGCAGATACTTAAAAACATTGAAATGGCATTGGCATCAGAACTGAAAAAGATGGATTGGTGCATTTCTAAATTAAACATTGTTGCCACAGTGATCAATCAATTGATGGATCCAACTAGCACTTAAAGGAAAATTAACGTTTCTTTTTTACAATCTGAGCCTTCTTTCGGCAATAAAACAAGTAGTTTTACTCACCCATAGCAGTTTGGTGTCAATTGGAGCAGTATCGCAGAAGTTAAGTTGAGCCGTTCTGTTCGACCAATGATCCCGTATCCGTTAGCGTGAGTGCTCGGGGCATTACTTTGCGGTGTCCAAATAACACAAACTTTAGCACTTTTCAAATCACAGAAGATCGCTGTGTCAGGGTAGACTTTTAGTGGATTCCAAAACGGCCTGAAACCCGATATGCAGCTATAGTTTCATTTGATGACGTCATCAGAGAGGACAGTGCGCATGAGTGAACTCAGCTGTTTTGTAAACACCGCTAGTCCGAAAGAAGCTAACACCGCTCTGAACTTTACTTTTCTGTTGCGATATCGGGTTTCAGGCCGTTTTAAAAGTCTACGCTGACACAGCGATCTTCTGTGATTTGAAAAGTGCTAAAGTTGTGTTATTTGGACACCGCAAATCAGTGCCCCGAGCACTCACGCTAACGGATACGGGATCATTAGTAGAACAGAACGGCTCAACATAAGTTCTGCAATACTGCTCCAATTGACACCAAACTGCTATGGGTGAGTAAAACTACTTGTTTTATTGCCGAAAGAAGGCTCAGATTGTAAAAAAACGTTACTTTTCCTTGTACAAATAAATTGTTCTTATTTCTTACCTCCTGTGTTTTAAAAAGCTCTTCTCGTAATGAAACGTTCGCTGACACTCTGTACACTCAAACTGAGCTTTAGACGTCCATTTAAACACCTCCTCTCCCAGGCTCTCGTCTCCTGAAGGCTCCTGTCCCTCAAATCCAGCAAAGAACCCATCATCATCATCAGCATTTGGAATATTATCCTTAGGAGTCCACTCTTCATCTGATACTTCTGTGTTTTTAGACTTTTTTTGCTTGGTATTTTCAATTTCTGCTCCTCCATTAACTTCTTTTTTGTCTATCTCTTCCTTTTCTGGTTCAGTCGTCTTTTGAACAACTTTTCTTGGTATTCTTAGTTTAAGTGTCTTGCCATGTGCGATTATACTTGTAGTTTTGTCACTAGTTGGTGTGTAATCGCTATCATCTGAATCCAACTTTGTAATTCTTTTCTTTCGTTTAGACCTTCTTGGATTACTCTCATTCTCTTTTTCTGCAGTGGTAGTAGTAGTAGTAGGAGTTGTAGTCGTAGTAGTAGTAGTCGTCGTAGTACTTTTTTTGGACATTTTTTTCAGTTTTTGTGAAGCCTTTACCCTAGTTTCTTCACACAACAAGAACAGCTCCTGACAGTCCAAAAACTTAGCCACTGATTGGATATCAACTAATTCTTTCCAGCTAACTTCAATTTTCCCAGTGTAAATAAACTCCAAAAATTTCGCAAACTCTGTAGTATGCATGTTGGTGAGTAGAACTTTGTCTTGTATCCAGTGTTCAGACAGGACAATGCTTTTAAAATAGCCGCTAGACGCTGCTAACATTAACTGATGGGCCCGGAATTCCTCTGTTTTTCCCTGGAAGTCCACCTTGACTGTAATATCACTGAGATGTCCGTGGAGTCTGAGGTCATTCAAAGACGAGAGCATGTTGTCCAGAAAGGACTGGGACTTCAGCAGGACCAGCATTGTTCCTTTGCAAGAAAAAGAAAGGAAAACAAAATAATTATGCCTTATTTGACACCAGTCTCGCTATTTTTGCTACTTCATTTGAAATTATTATTACCCTTTAACATTTTTTGTTAAATTTATATATTAAATCTTAATATTTCCTGTTTCAGATTATCGCTTTTAACTTTTTATTAGTGTGGACTTAAAGGAAAAGTAACGTTTTTTTACAATCTGAGCCTTCTTCGGCAATAAAACAAGTAGTTTTACTCACCCATAGCAGTTTGGTGTCAATTGGAGCAGTATCGCAGAACTTATGTTGAGCCGTTCTGTTCTACTAATGATCCCGTATCCGTTAGCGTGAGTGCTCGGGGCATTACTTTGCGGTGTCCAAATAACACAAACTTTAGCACTTTTCAAATCACAGAAGATCGCTGTGTCAGGGTAGACTTTTAGTGGATTCCAAAACGACCTGAAACCCGATATGCAGCTATAGTTTCATTTGATGACGTCATCAGAGAGGACAGTGCGCATGCGTGAACTCAGCTGTTTTGTAAACACCGCTAGTCCGAAAGAAGCTAACACCGCTCTGAACTTTACTTTTCTGTTGCGATATCGGGTTTCAGGCCGTTTTGGAATCTACTAAAAGTCTACCCTGACACAGCGATCTTCTGTGATTTGAAAAGTGCTAAAGTTTGTGTTATTTGGACACAGCAAATCAGTGCCCCGAGCACTCACGCTAACGGATACAGGATCATTAGTAGAACAGAACGGCTCCAACATAACTTCTTCAAAACTGCTCCAATTGACACCAAACTGCTATGGGTGAGTAAAACTACTTGTTTTATTGCCGAAAGAAGGCTCAGATTGTTAAAAAAAATGTTACTTTTCCTTTAAAGGGATATGCCACCCCCAGGTCAAATTTGGGCATCTCCCCACAGTCCAGAGACTAAAATAAGTGGTGGAAAGCGTTTTCCTGCTCACCCAGCCATTGTCCGAGTCTGTCGCCACTGACCGCCGCGGTATCTGCAGCTCCTCCGCCTTAGACTGGAGTCTAACGTCGCCAGAGAAAGATTTCGGCCAAAAGGAATGAATTTGCTCGATGCGTTTCCCAATTACTTTCTGTGTAGTGCGCATTCATATCGAGTGCAAATAAATGTGCAAATCAACACGGAGAGCTTGCCTTGGTCATTTTGGGTGGGAACTATTTTCCAGTGCGTAAGAATACAGCCGAATCACGCAGCACGTTGTGCAACAGGGGAACTCCCTTCCCGGTGCGTAACTGGGATTCCCCTGGCAGCGTGCTGCGTGATTTGGCTGTATTCTTCCGCACTGGAAAATAGTTCCCACCCAAAATGACCAAGTCAAGCTCTCCGTGTTGATTTGCACATTTATTTGCACTCGATATGAATGCGCACTACACAGAAAGTAATTGGGAAACGCATCGAGCAAATTAATTCCTTTTGGCCGAAATCTTTCTCTGGCGACGTTAGACTCCAGTCTAAGGCGGAGGAGCTGCAGATACCGCAGCGGTCAGTGGCGACAGACTCGGACAATGGCTGGGTGAGCAGGAAAACGCTTTCCACCACTTATTTTAGTCTCTGGACTGTGGGGAGATGCCCAAATTTGACCTGGGGGTGGCATATCCCTTTAACCTCCACGGTTAGTACTTGGATGTGAGACCGCTGGAATACCAGGTCCCACAGTGTCATTGTGTCCTTGGGCAAGACACTTCACTCACATTGTCAACATTGCAACAATACCTTTATTCAGTTCAGTGCTTTAATTCAGTGCTAAAATTAAGCTTTCAGTCTTATATTGTGTAGATTACTTATTAAAATGTCAATTATAGACGTAAAGTTCAATACAATTAAATGTAACACACTTCAACTCTTGAAACAAAGCATGATATTTTCTTTGCTTGTGTTGTTAAAATTAGATAATAAACAACACAAATTCCTGAAGGTATTTCTGGCTTTACGTATTAACTATTGATTCTTGTGTGTTTTTATATGATAAAACATGCACAGATGGACTTATTAATTGTGATAGTACTACTTTAGTTAGTGCTGTGTTTTCGTAGGAGGTCTTTCACTGGCCTCACTATCCCAGCGGCTAACAGTAGCAGAACAACAACGATGCACACGGACAACTGTTTGCAGAGTGATCTAACCGCTGCCTTTAAATCGCAAACTTGATATAAACGCACAATATTATTTTAAATCAGTGTGGATGTTTATTAGTGGCAGAATGCCCCCAACTACACAAAGTGAAGTGAAGTTTTCTTACCGTAAGGTCGGTAAAATGGCAGCCTCAACAATCTGTAAACGCGGAGGGTATTTCCTGTAGAAGTGCGCAGCGCAATCGACTTCCGGTTTGAGAATAAAAACTGACCCGAGATCAGATTTTTAGGGATTTCATGGGCACGTTTTTATATTTGCATGGTATTTTCCAGTTCCCAGATCGTTCACAGTTTTTGGTAAATAAGCAGGTATACAATGTATAGATCAGGGATGTCAAACATGCGGCCCGGGGGCCAGATCCGGCCCTCTAAGACCTTTAATATGGCCCTCGGCTGATTTTCTATTAAAATATTTAAATTTTTTATTAAAATATTGGTAATTTTCTGCCTCTTTTCTGTGCAGATTAGCATAGCAGCATCTCCTCTTTCTTCTTTCCAAACGCACTTAAAGGACCATCGTTTTTTTTTTACTGTTGACTGTGACACCATCATCAGCAAAATGTCAAAAATTAGAAAAGTGGTGCAGGAGTGCAGGATTTTCCAAGAAAAATTGACTAATTTCTATTTGTTAACCTGCTTGGAAACGTATATGCTTGTGTTAAAGTAGCATCAAGTTTTAGGTTGTTCATAATATTATAATATTTTGTAAAAGAAAGAGTTTTGTACTAGATTCTGTAATAGAGTTGCTTTTCTCTGCACAAATTTGGACTTATTGCTATTTCTGGGGTATATTTGCCATGAGTTTTCTGATCCGGCCTCTTTGGGCCCCCAGACCAAAATGAGTTTGACCCCCCTGGTATAGATAATAATAATAATAATAATAATAATAATAATAATAATAATAATAATAACCATTATTATTATTATTATTATTATTATTATTATTATTATTATTATTATTATTATTATTATTATTATTACTATTATTATTATTATTATTATTTATTTATTTATTTATTTACCGCACTGACAACTAGGGTCAGAGGATTTTCAAATTATTCCTAAAAATACATTTCATCTTTATTTGGGGATCTATAAATAGTAGCCTAATTACGGTCAACCTAGGCAAACATTTTGTTGTGTATAAGACATTTAAAAGAAATAAATGTAACCTAATCGTACTTTTTATTATTATTTACAAACATAATACTAAAGAAGAAGAAGTGACTTTATTGATCTCACAAAAAGACTCATCAGTGCAGTACCTTAGTCGTCCACTTGGGGGCGCCATTGGTTAGATAAAACAATGGCATATGCGTTTGATTATGGGAACATTGGTCCTATGGGAAACCTAAGCTACTGCAAGCTAATATTTCACGCGAACAGTGTTGTTTTGTCAATTCTCTTCATTTTAATCGGCAGTATAGCCCATTTTTATGCGTTTCTTGTCATTTCAGCTATATTCTCTCATGCACTTCTTACTGTCAGTCTCCTTTATATAGGCTAGTAGGTAATCGTGGAAAGCTGCAGTGCAAGACAGCTAATTTAAACTACACATCGAGAATTGGCCTGAAATAGCATGCTAACTCCGTGTACGTGTCTGGAAAAGCCATTGCGTGCAGCATAGGTCCAGAGGAAATCCATGCACGTTTCATTTGTCTTAATGAATTTTGCACGCTCTCATTCTGCGCCTTTCCGGTGACTCATACTGTTCCCTACAACGAAGCAGACTCTCACACGGTACAGTGTGTTCATTTGTCTGTGATATCATGCACTGTTTCTTCTTTATCACGCGCAGTAATACCGGCTTACTGAATTAAGAGTGCACTATGAAACTTTTTCATCTGCTTGTTTCTATGGATATGTCACTGCTGCTCTGCCGTCAATGTCCCACAGTATGACATTAAACAGCTCTACCTTACATTTATTCAATTACAAGTGGTTTTATAGCTCAAAAATTCCTACATAAACAGGTATTCTGACTGTGAGGGGGGGGGGGGGGGTTTGGTTTGGTTTCCATGAAGATAGAAAGGTTTAGACTTACTTAGACTTTAATGCCATACTGTGAAACATTCCAGACAAAGTAATAACATCTCCATAGAGAAAAGCATTTGACGGACCCTCCGCTAGAAAAGTAACACGCCTCTTTAAAAATAATGTGTCAAATTGGTTTGCAAGCCTCACAAGTCTGGTTGTGGAATATTTTTTCAAGATTCAAGATAGTTTATTTGTCATATGCAGAATCAACACAAGGTCAACAATGCAATGAAATGCTGAGGATCAGAAGAACCGTTGACTCGCTAAGATAGTCAAGAAGTACTAATAACATGCAATAATAGTACATGGTAAAAAAAAGTGTTGCAAAAGTGCAGGGGAAGAAGTAAACAATATAATAAACAATATAACAAACAGTAAAATAAAATATGTAATAAAATGTAATAAAAAATACAAGGTACAATGTACAAGGTGCAGGTAGGATTAAAGGAAAAGTAACGTTTTTTACAATTTGAGCCTTATTTCAGTAATAAAACAAGTTGTTTTACTCACCCATATCACTTTGGTGTCATATGGAGCACTTCCAGAGATGTTTTAGATTAGCGTTAGGCTAACGCCGTTAGCCTAGCGCGACTTATAGCCATAACTCGGGACATTCCCCGAGCATGTAATATGCCCCGTGCGGGCTCCAAATAACACAAACTTTAGCACTTTTCAAATCATAGAAGCTCGATGTCTTTAGTCTACGATTTCGTGTGGTCAAAAGTGGCCTGTAATCCGAGATTTAGCCATAGTTTCGAGTAGATGAGGAGGCCAGTGCGCATGCGCAGAGTGTGCTCTCAGCTCCCGGGACCCAAACATGGAACGCAAAGCTGTAAACTATGGATAAATCTCGGATTACAGGCCACTTTTGATTCAAATGAAATCGTAGACTAAAGACATCGAGCTTCTATGATTTGAAAAGTGCTAAAGTTTGTGTAATTTGGAGCCCGCACGGGGCATATTACATGCTCGGGGAATGCCCCGAGCTATGGCTATAAGTCGCGCTAGGCTAACGGCGTTAGCCTAACGCTAATCTAAAACATCTCCGGAAATGCCTCCGGAAACACCAAAGTGATATGGGTGAGTAAAACAACTTTTTTTATTACCGAAATAAGGCTCAAATTGTAAAAAACGTTACTTTTCCTTTAAATCAAAGATCAAATAAGGTGTAAGTATTTCACAGATTGCACATAATATGTTGTGGTGTAGGTGTTGCATGTGGATTTCGTATTGCACATAGTATGGTATAGATATTGCACATAGGTTATTGCACAGGTTATTGCAGTAGTTTACAGTGAGGTAGGGACAAACATGATACATTCATACAGAGCAGCAGCAGTAAACATATTCTGCATAATGAAAAGTAGTTTAGTGCAGTATTATTGAGAGTTCAGTATTTAGAGTATTATCCAGAGTTCAGTAGTCTGACAGCTTGGGGGTAATATCTGTCTTTGAGTGTTTTTGTGCGTGCTGCAGGCTCCTGTATCGTCTACCAGAGGGTAGCAGACGGAAGAGTCCTTGTGCCGGATGAGTATGGTCCTTAGTGATGCTGCGTGCCTTACGCAGACCCCTGCTGTGGTAAATGTCCTGGATGGAGGGGAGGCTGCTGCCAGTGATGTCCTCTGCCGCTCGCACCACCCTCTGTAGTGCTTTGCGGCTCTGAGCGGTGCAGTTCCCATACAATGATGACAGTTTATATCTGTTTTTTAGTAACTATGAACAACCTGAACATACCTGAGAGTTACTTTGAGAGACTTAACCAAACACAACTGAAGAATGAAACTGTGATCAATAGTTTATTACATACTGATGTCATCAACATTCTCTGGGGGTGTGAAGCCAACTGTAGGCACTGTTCTGTCTGAATCTCTGTTACTCAAGTTTTATTTTTTTAACGCAATCTGACCAGAAAGAACAGTTTTTCAGTTGGGCTAATAGCAGTCACACTCAACTTTTTGTTTTGTTGAAATGAAATATCTAAACAGGACATTTTCAGAGACTCTTGAAAATGTGTTTTTTGTGCAAATAATAATCATATTCGTCCAAATTTAGATCCAGTCATTTTCTAGCATCAATTATATGCCTCATAGTATCTCTAATAATTTCTAATTGGGAAATCAAGGGGAGACAAAGCTCTGAGGGCCCATTGTCTCCTCGGAAACCCAATAAACTGACTTTTTGGATATTACTTTACAACCATGGCTTTCAATCATAATAAAATCAGTGTATTCTAAGGTTGTGGTCCTTGCTAGTGAAACATTAGCACCAAATGTGTAATCTATGTGTTTAATTGCTTGAAATTCAACCACCTCAAATGTCATCTGGGTTTTCAAACTGTGATATAGGCCTGTACTTTTTAGTCCTCAGCTTGTTCTGGTTGGTTAAAACATATGGCCTACTTAAAACAGGTGCACATTTAGACCTGGTTTAGTGCTGATTCAGTCTAGTGTTGCCATAAGCTCTTTTGAACCAACAATGTAATGAAATTTAACACAAAATAAGAGTATTTGGTCAGGAAAGGTCCAATTTTATCAGGCTAAAAATTCAAGATGCTCAGGAATTCCTTGAATATCTAGTTTCAACTCTAGTTTTGGTATTGATTAGTATAGGCCCTATCTGATTTTCATTTCTTTTGACAGCGCTGATTCAGTCTTGATCTAGGTCTAATCTTATGTGTTTGTGGTTTATGTCTTTCTCACAGGATGTGGCTGCTGTGTTTAAATGAAGATGGAGTAGTTGGGTTATGAAGGCTTGTCTCTGTCATCACAGCCTGACACATGTAATCAACGGACATCTGCAGCCTCGCCTACAACAACACAAGGTCAGACCCTCTTACACATATCCTGTTTTTCATTTACTTTCTGTTCAGATTAGCCTTTAAACTTCCCAGGAGGGATATTTGTTTTCCTTATTTTCAAGCTCCACATAGGCATTTTTTCTTCTTTCCTCTTGCAAACTTTAAGTCATGTTCTAATGTCTGTTTCGTCATCAGAACAGACCTGGAGTTGTGTTTTGTTAGTATTAGTTTGTCTACATCTCTATGTGTGTGTATGTATGTATGTATGTATGTATGTATGTATGTGATTTAGTTCAAGTTAGCAGTTACCTTTTACATATAGTTCAGTAGACTTTGGCAGTTCCAATTGCTAAAATCATCCAAATGATTCTAGTGAAGGTGTGTGAAGTTTAAAAACACAGTGGAGTGGACACTTCCTGTATTTCCACGTGACATCACAAGGTGGAACAGAGTGTTTTCAGTTTGAGAGAAGAACTCAGCCGAAATATACAGGGTTTGTGTGTTAAACGTGTGAATGAAAAAAAACACAACTCCAGGCCTGTTTTTGATGATTAAACAACATAGCAAAAATCAGAAAGCAGTGTAATATCATATGGGCCCTTTAAAATTAAGATTTAATCATATCTTTTTTTGGTACCTTTTCTGCTTGTTTCAGTGTAAACTTATTCAATTACAGGCATTATATTTGTATTCCCTGGGGCTCTAAAGCTAACGGTACACAGACACTGCTCTGTCTGAATTTCCATTCCTCCAGGTAGAGCTTAATCTGAGCTTTATTTTAAAGGGATAGTGCGTTGCGTCCGAAACAGTTGTCCACGAAACATCCAGCAGCGTATTTTGCATTTTGCGTATTGTGTCTCTCCACTCGTATCACTACGCCCATGTTAACTCTATCAGCCTGTTCACTTGTAAACTTCGGCGTAGACATCCACTGAAGGTGAACAGGCTGATAGAGTTAACATGGGCGTAGTGATACGAGTGGAGAGAGACAATAAGCAAATGCGAAATACGCTGCTGGATGTTTCGTGGACAACTGTTTCGGACGCAAATATATCACCTTTCTAACAAATGTTTTGTTTTGAGAAGAAAAACAAGCTTTATTTCATGTTCCGGGGAAGATACCGGACCTACTTACGTGGGCTTGAGAAAGCGAGCCGAACCGGGATCAGCTGAGACCGTCAGAGGTAAGCCGGTGTCAACACACGTGACTTTTAGAAGGAAACTCATACAGATTAACATAAAAAAACGCACTGTCCCTTTAACACAATCTGACCAGAAAGAACTGACTTAGCTGGAACTACACCATCTGAGGGGTATTCCACAAACGTGGCTAAACTTAGCGGCGACTAAGTGCTAAGTTCTCGCCTGGCTGAGACACAACTTAGACAAAAGCCTGAACCCGTTCCACAAACGCATTTCAGCTGCGCCTAGTCAGAGCTAAGCTCAGTCAGGCCTAATCAGGCCGGGCCTGAACAAGCGACTGTCGAAAACGCGATCATGTCGAAGATTCGGGCCGATTATTTCGGCGCATCAGAACAGAAGTTGCTTTTGGAACTCTACAACGCACTTGCAATAACCAAGGCCAGAGACATGGCGTGGCAGAAGATCACCAAGCGCTTAAATACGTAAGTTAAGTCCTATAACAGTGCTGGAGGTTGAGTTTTTTAAGTCTGTTTTTCACCATTTATGTCAACACTGATTTGTGGTGCAGGGGAAAAGTTACCATCTGGGGTGCGGGTGATTGTGAGTTCGATTCTCATGGTGGGCAGTTGATGGCATCATTATTATATATTTGTATAGCAGTCTTGTCAGTTGTAATTTATTTTTACTGTGTAAAAGTATTTGCTCCAACTAATACGTTAAATTGTGTTATCTTGTCTTTGAGCAGGAATAATGTGAAGAGGACTGTTTTGCAGGTAAAGACAAAGCATAAAAACATTTTGCAGAGTGGTAAGTAGGCTAATATTAATATTATTATTCAGTGAAATTAGTAATACTGTTGAAATGGTACCTTAATTTAATTTCAAATGAACAGTAGCTACCAAGCCACAGGAGGTGGGAGCCCCCCTCAAAACCTTTCACCTGCAGAGGAGCTGGCACTGGCCCTAAACCGGGGTCGCCCACTGGTGGAGGTAATTGAAGGAGGGACCCCATCAAAGATCCTTCCTGCGAGTTCTTGTGAGGAGTATATTCAAGGTATTCTCTAGACTAATGCTTGCCTCAGCTGTGATCCAAGCATTTGTATTTTAATAGTATGCTTGTGTTCTAGTTACTGAAGATGGCGTACACTTGGATCCTCCTCAGCAGTCCTCCAGCAGTGCCTTGCCTGACCCTCAGCAGTCCTCCAGCAGTGCCTTGCCTGACCCTCAGCAGTCCTCCAGCAGTGCCTTGCCTGACCCTCAGCAGTCCTCCAGCAGTGCCTTGCCTGACCCTCAGCAGTCCTCCAGCAGTGGCCTCACACCAGAATGTCATACCTAATGTCTTTTATTGTTTTATCCCTATTGATGGAAATTGATAAATAGGATTTCATTAAAGAGGCTTGCACAGCATCTCTGAAGCAAATTTGTTGAATCATTGAAATGTTGCATCATGGAGTGTGCCTGTTATTGGGCTACATTTTGTTTTAAAAGTAAAGGTTTACCTGTAACTGTATTCTTTGATAGAGATGTCACATAAAATATAAAGTGTCAATGTCGTCATGTGAGAGTGATGTTAGGACTAACTGATATAAGTTATGTGATGATAACAATAATTGTAGGTTAAATTCATTTCCATTTCTGTAATATGTCGCAAATATAAATGCGTGAAAATTTAACTCAAATTTGACGTGGGCATCAATAGGTCAATAGCGGGAATCAAACCCGGGTCGCCCATATGGGAGACACAGGACGTAACCACTCAACCAAAGTCTTTCTCTGAGACACCTCTGGAATTCTTCTATATGTTAATGTCGTAAAGACAGCGGTTCAAGAAGCATATTTTTAGATTACCGGAGATTTGTCAAGAACCAAGAACGTAAGGTAATTTATTTTTTTGCTGATATTGTTTTCGGACAACACAGATACTCATGCGGGAGGTGTGCGGAACTGTTTGTTTGACACTCTGTTTACGTCAGGTACGTATTCTCTGCGACACGGCCTGACTAAGCCACAACTTTAGCCTGCCCGTGACCAGACTATCTGCTAAGACCATGTTGCCCCAGTAACTCAGCGGGAACTAAGTTTAGCGAGCGTCGTGGAACCGAACTCTCACTTAAACTAGCGCCAACTGACGAATAAAGCCGGGCTTTGCGCTTAGTAGCTTTCGTGGAATACCCCTCTGGTCTGATTTGTGCTTTTAAACACACATAAAATAATAGTCACAAGCTTTTTACTTAGTTGCACCGTGAGTGACAGTAAAACTAGCATCAACAGGCATGCTAACCATGTATTTCCTGATTTTCGAACAAACACGGACACACTTTATAATTCAATGCAGACCTGACATAGCAAACAGAGCTGCTTATACAAAATATCTGTATTAGGGTAAGACAAATCTCACTGAAATACCTACAAATACATACATACATTACAAAAAAAAGTACACTATGTAACTTTTCTGGTAGAGGGTCCGCCACCTGCTTGATTAAACGCTAATGTTTTGTCCTGGGATGTTCTACAGTATGGCATTTAATTGAACTATCTCCATGGAGACAAGCAGGTCAAGTTACAGGTGGAGAAGTGCACCACTCACAGTAAGAATACATGTCTTTGTGGTACTTTTGAGAAATAAAAACCTCCTGTAAATGAATAAATGCAAGATATATTTGTTTAATTCCATACTGTGAAACATTCCAGACAAAGCAATAACATCTCCATGGAGAAAAAACATTTGACAGCCCCTCCACCGGAAAAGTTGCACCATTAAAGCTAAAACTCTCGAAATCAAAACATACATCAGTTTAAAAGTAAAACGTCTGCACAAGGTCAGCTCTCTCTCTTACGCCTATCCTGTTTTAATTTGGTTTTCAGCGCAGATATTATAATGACTCGAGGGAGAGGTAAAACTCGTGGGCTTCTAGACGAGGCGAGGAAAGATGAACGTGGATGTAGCGTTTAAGTCGTGTCAGGGTGCAGATGTTGTACACGGTTTAGCCAGCTGCTCCGAGAAACAAATTAAATTCCCATGGATCTATCATCAAGTTGTCATTTCCAGGAGGGGGCAAACTGCTGTAGTGAAAGGTGACAGCGTATTCCACACAACACAATACAGACTTTAAGAAGGAACAAGTATGCACATTTTTGTAGTTTCTCATACTAGGGATGCAAATTATCGATTAATTCATTAATCTATAGTTGATTGACCTTATCGATCGACTTACGATTAACTGATAAGCGACATTTTTCACCTGGATTTGAGTGTTTCAATAGGGTCTTTAAGAATATAAGCTATAGTAACATAACACTGAGTCATAAATATATCATAGTATTATTATATTGTATATTCCTCAATTAATTACTCCTTAGTAAAAAGCAGACAAATGTATTGATGCTGAATAACAAAATACATTCTTTATTGAAAATAAATTGAGGACTGGCTCAGTTGTTGCACTTGCAGCATGGAAATCTTGAAATTCAAAGGAACAGAAGAAATTAAATAACAGAATGTTATTTAGTCTACATATTCTGATGAAACCAGTGAATCCAGGCTATTTTTAGGACATTCTCAACATTTATTTTCAACTAAGGCATCAACAATATTTCTGTCCCTTAATCTGTGAAGGGTTACAGTACAAAATATACATTTCACAGGGCCCCTGGACACAGCTGAAAACATTACAGGGCCTCAAACCAGAACAATCAAGAAATTATAAAAGCATGTAAGTCACATGCTTTTATCATTTCAAAAATATATGGTTCTAGGTCCAGCTCTACTGTGAGTTGTACGGCAACATCCAGAGAGGAAAGGGTTACATGATGGTCTTTCTCATGAGTGGGTTCACATCTCGTGTAGCGCCCTCTAGCGATTAGTTACAATTAATGCATTTTGTTCGGCCAACGTCTTGATCGACAATTAATTGTAAGTCGATTAATTGTTGATATCCCTAGTTTATACTATGTCCAGTTAAAGGCCCATGAGCTTTAAGCCATGTTATAATGCTGTTACCTCCTCAAAAACATACCTGCGTTTTGTTTCATTCACACATGTTTGAGTAACCGTTTATTATTAGTCTGTCGACATCTCCAAAGCTCAAAATGCTCTGTTCATGAAGTGATGGTTTCCTTTGTACTTTCAGTTCAGTAGAGATTGGCAATTCCAGGGCTGAAAATATCCAAATGATTCTGGTCAAAGTGTGTGGAGTTTACAAAACACCTATATTACCACATGACATCACAAGGTGGAACAGGGTGTTTTCAGTCTGAGAGAAGCACTCACCTAAATATGCAGCGTTTGTGTGTTAAACTTATGAATGAAACAAAACATAACTCCAGGTCTGTTTTTGTTGAGGAAATAACATTATCATTCATTGTCATGCAGTGGAACATCTCCATGGAGACAAGGAGGTGGTGGACCCTTAACAGAAAAGTTGCAAATTATTAACAGTGCATGTTACTATTAGGGTCATGTTATTCTAAAATGATTTCAAAATAACCCTAACAAAAAAAGACATTGCGACATATCTTCAGGACTGAGGATTTTAAAACATGATGCTGGAGCGTGGACAGTGAGCCCATGTCCTTACCAGAACCTTCTGCTCTCTCCTCCTCGCTCCCTTTCTTTCTCCTCTGACCCTCTCCTCCTCCTCCCTCCTCTCTCTCCCCTCTATTTAACACCACTCACTCATAATCCCTGCAGATGAACCGAGCTGCAGATAGTAATCACAGTTTAAACTTTACATGACTGCAGACCAGATGGGAGCTCTCCAAGAACAAAATACAACGCTACGTTCTTTGTGTTTTTCCATTTCACCGCAAAACTCAAGCCAGACCAATCGACCACAAGGACCTCTCCAGCCTAGTACTCAACAACTGCTTTTGGGTCCTGCCAGTGAACTCGGTTTAGAATCAATTTTTTATCATTTATTTTCATGAATGCTGACATATGTTTTAATTCTTTTCGTCATTCAAGTGCCATGTAATAGTTTTACTTCCAAAACCAATAAAGGGAATGAGAGAGTACGTTTCATAGTTCAAGTAGTACACATTAAGGTGGAAATTCACTGTAAAAATGTATTTGGATTGCTTGAATTCAGGATATTAAACTTAATTTTTGTTAATTCAAGCTTCAAAGCTTTTATTGTCATATGCACAGTAAAGAAACACGTTTTCATGTACAATGAAATTCTTACTTTGCTGCCCACCCTGGATGCCAAGAGCATGCAAAAAATTAATTGTAGTTGTAAATTGCAAATTGTATTTACTAATTTCTGATGATTTGAAGTGACATTTCTTCAGTTTTTAGTTTTTTTTTAATTAACTTATCTGCAAGTAGCATAAACTCTCCTCTTTCTTGCCTGTTTTTTTTTGTGTGTTTAAAAACTTCACTGCTTCCTGTTTCCATGGAGATTAACGTTGCTTTGCCTGGAATGTTTCACAGTACTCTTATTGCAGGTTATTTCTGGAACCTAACCCCCGCAATAAACGAGGGATTACTGTATTGCTGTATTAAACTGATCTAAATTGTGTTTGTTCAAGTACATACTCTATTGCTTAAACAATACCTTAAAACCTTACTTTCTTACTGTGGGGCTCTCCACAGATCTGACGTGTAACTTGGCCTGGTGGTTCCACACACTTTTCTCCATGGATAAAAATAAAACTTTAGTAAATTTTTAAATTAACTTATCTGCAAGTAGCATAAGGCATTTTTTTCCTCTTCTTTCTCGCGTGTTTAACTTAAAGGAGAATTAACTTTTTTTTTTACAATCTGAGCCTTATTTTGGTAATAAAACAAGTTGTTTTACTCATATGGAGCAGTTTCGTAGATGTTGTTTTGTAGCGGTATCCGTGAACGTGAGTGCTCAGGGCAAATGTTTGCGCAAACTTTAGCCCTTTTCACATGACAGAAGATCGCTGTGTCAGCGTAGACTTTAAGTGGAGTCAAAAGCGTCCTGAAACCCGATATCCCACTCGAGACAGCAAAGGCATTCTTCCTCTGTGGCCATCGACATACAATGTCCACATAAACACCACCAGGTACTGTCTTTTCGTAGACGGGCCGTCGCTCGCTGTTCTCTTGTGCGCTGCTCCTCAGTCTCCGCTTCCTTCTTTCTAATATCTCTTCCTCCGTATACTCAGCCTCAAAACGATATGGACGGCCATCATACTCAGATAAGTCCTCTTCAGTCTCAAAGTCCGAATCTTCAGCCATGTCTCGCAACATAAAACTTCAGAGCGGTGTTAGCTTCTTTCGGACTAGCGGTGTTTATCTGCGAAACAGCTGAGTTCACGCATGCGCGCTGTCCTCTATGATGACATCATCAAATGAAACTATAGCTGGATATCGGGTTTCAGGCCGTTTTGGAATCCACTTAAAGTCTACGCTGACACAGTGATCTTCTGTGATTTGAAAAGTGCTAAAGTTTGTGTTATTTGGAGACTGCAAACATTGTGCCCCGAGAACTCACGTTCACGGATACCGCTACAACACAACTTCTACAAAACTGCACATATGACACCAAAGTGATATGTGTGAGTAAAACAACTTGTTTTATTACAGAAATAAGGCTCAGATTGTAAAATAAACCTTAATTCTCCCTTAAACAGAAAATTGCATTTAAAAACTCCACTGCTTCCTGTTTCCATGGAGATTAACATTAGTTTGCCTAGAACAGCTTTAATTTAAGGACAAAGAAACTGAAACCAAAACATAAATAAGTCAATTAAACAGTGAGTCAAGCAAATGAAGTTCATATGTTAACTACTACTGTTGGAAGTGTTTTACAGTGTAGCTCAGACATTCTCTCTCTCCCTCTCTCTCTTCTTTCTCTCCTTTATTAGTGGCACGGTTCCATCCCACATTTCTTCAGTCCAGAATAAAGCTAAAACTCCAAAACCAGGGACATAGGCAGCCGATGATTCACTGAAATTGCAAAAGTCTTGGTGCCACATTGTAGTAAATTCACCCTTTTTTGGCCCTAGTTTTGCCTGAAGGATTGAAGCTCTCACGTAAGCAGACAAAGTACGACAAAACAATTTCACATCTGCAGCGCAGCATCGAAAATATAAACGGGATTTGATCTTTGCCCCAAATCATCTCCGGTTCACTGAGGAGTTTTGTTGTTGTTCTTGTGGCTGAGTTTCATTGATACTCTGGATTCAAAGATGAAATTGCTTTACAAATGGCCATTGACTCATTCTGTCTGTTCCTGTCTTTGTCCTCTCTCTCTCTCTCTCCATTCCTCTCCCTCCTCTCCCTCTCGCTATTTTCTCTCCCTCCTCCCTCTCTCTTACATTATCCTCTTTATCCGTTTCTCACTCTGCGCTCGTTCTTTCTCCTCCTCCCCTCTTTCTTTCCGATTCACCCCTTTCTCTCTCATTCCTCTCCCTTTCCTCTCCTCTTTCCTACTCCTCTAATTCTTCCTCTATTCCTCCTCCTTTCTCTCTTTATTTAAAGACCGTTTAAGACTCTCAAGGTCACCATGCGGCCAGTTAAAACGCAATATGTGAATTAACAAATACAATTACATGTACAGTCAAAGACGACACGTTAATTACTCATTTAACTTCTCCCCTATTCTTCCTCTCCTCCCCTCCCTTTCTCTTCCCGTCTCTCTCCTCCTGCCTCTCTCCCTCTGTCTCCCTGCCTCTTTCCTCCCCTCCCTCTCCCTTTTTTGCCTCGCTCCCCCTAGCTCTCCACTACCCCTCCCTCTCCCTC
Source organism: Paratrypauchen microcephalus (assembly GCA_036785185.1). Taxonomy (NCBI): domain Eukaryota; kingdom Metazoa; phylum Chordata; class Actinopteri; order Gobiiformes; family Gobiidae; genus Paratrypauchen; species Paratrypauchen microcephalus. Next base: position 4,010,052 of record JAVJIX010000031.1, on the reverse strand, counting down.
TCTCCCCCTCCCTCACTTTCTCCCCTCTCTCTCTCTCTCTCTCTCCCTGCCCCTCTCTCCTCCCCTCCATTTCTCTTCCATCTCTCTCCTCCTGCCTCTCTCCCTCTTTCTCCCTGCCTCTCTTTCCTCCCCTCCCGTTCCCTTTTTCGCCTCCCTCCCCCTAGCTCTCCACTACCCCCCTCTCCCCCTCCCTCACTTTCTCCCCTCTCTCTCCTCCCCTCCCTTTCTCTTCCTTCTCTCTCCTCCTGCCTCTCTCCCTCTCTCTCTTTCTCCCTGCCCCTCTTTCCTCCCCTCCATCTCCCTTTTTCACCTCCCTCCACTATATCTCTCCCTCTCTCCTCCTCCTCTTTCTCCTCTTGCTCTCTCTTCCACTCCTCCCCTCCCTTTCTCTTTCTTCTCTCTCCTCCTGCCTCTCTCCCTCTTTATCCCTGCCTCTCTTTCCTCCTCTTCCTCTCTCCCATTTTCGCCCCCTCCCCCTAGCTCTCCACTATCTCTCCCTCTCTCTCCTCCCCTCCCCTTCCCTCACTTTCTCCCCTCTCTCTGTCTCTCTCCCTGCCTCTCTCTCCTCCCCTCCCTTTCTCTTCCTTCTCTCTCCTCTTGCCTCTCTCCCTCTGTCTCCCTGCCTCTCTTTCCTCCCCTCCCTCCCCTCCCTCCCTCCCTCTCTATCTCTATCTCTCCCTCTCTCTCTCTCGCTCTTTCACCTCCCTCCCCCTAACTCTTCTCCCTCTCCCGCCTCCCTTTCTCTTTTCCCCCTCTCCCCTCATATCTCCCCCTTCTCCTGCCCTCACACACCTCCCTCTCGCCTCCCCCTCTCCTCCCCTCCCTCTCCTTCACTCCTCCTTGCCGTGTTCTATCTATTGTAACTGTATACAGCACTTAGCTCTTCAGACAGCAGACTCACCAGCCCAAGGACACTCTCGCTCTCCCTCTGTGTTCATAAATAGCTCATTTGTCCGGCCTTACCCATCATCTCCGCCACAGAGAGCGTGTGTGGGGCTCCTGCTCAAACTAAAATAGATTCATACCGTTGCTTTCAGGGCTGCGCGGGTGGATTCTCGCCTGGAGCCCGCAGGAAGCAAGAATGAAAAATACTGACATAGTGGGAGTGACTAGCTCTCCCCGTGCAGTCCTCTTTTATAATGTGGGATTTTAGCAACAAACAGGTGCTCTCCAGTCACCTGCGCACTATAGCTGCGAAAATTCATTCATTCATTGTGACAAGTTGACTATACAAAACAATGAGTCATATTTCGATCATCGCAATTGCATCTGGACTATACGAAAATACATTTTTTATCAAAATCAATAGGGTTAATTTAATTTAGAAAGCAAAATATTGAACCGAAATCATAAATATGTCAATCAATTTTCTCTCCCTCATCTCCGACTTGCTCTCCTACCTTTCTCTGACTTTATCCTCTTTATCCCTTTCTCACTCTGCTCTCTTTCTTTCTATCTTTCTCCCCATCCCCTTCTCTGCTTCACCTTTCTCTAATGTCTCATGTTTTGATCATTGCAATCACTATCATGTATTCGAAAATACATTTTTATAACAAAGATGAATTATTATTAAATCAAAATGTCAATTTTTTTTTCTGATTTTCAACAATAATGCATGTGGGCCTCCTGTTTCCATGGAGATTAACATTGCTTTGCCTGGAATGTTTCACAGTATCAAGTAGTGAGTCAAATCTTTTGGTGTGTGTGCTCCACTAGGGCTGCAAAAATCAACAGAAAAATTACGATTTGTCCACTATACAAAATAATCATAGTCACATTTTGATCATAGTAATCTATACTGTATATAGACTCTGTGAAAAGGCATTTTTATAAAAAAGTGGTGGTATTTCTCCCGTGGGGATCCATGGTGACCGGTGCGCTGTGATCTGGGCACTGGATCTGCTTGGACCATTGCCCCCATGACCTGAAATACGGAGAAAGTGGGAAAAAATGGATGGATGGAGACGGTGGTATTTTTAAAGGGACAGTGTGTAAGATTTTTACCCGTTAATTACTGAAATTGAAGATACCCATTCAAAAATACATTGTTTTCCAAGCCTTTTCACTTCCATCATGAAATCAAAGTATTCTTTTGGACTTAGATATAGTCACATAAAAGGGGGATCTTCCCCATGCAGAGGCAGCCATTTTGAATACGAGAGCCGCAGAAGGACATTTGGGCTCCGCCTTCGCCTTCGGCAAGGCTCGTGGTTTTGGGTAAACAACACAAGCATGTTGCCGGATCAGACGTCGTAATGGATCTAACACGTGTTTTGGACTAAATTGTTTTACTGGATTTTATTCGCTGGATCCTTAGGGACAAATTGAGGGCAAGTTTATGGTGAAATACAGAGTTTGACCTGTGCAAAGCATTCTAAGGTAAGCTAACCTCGTTTTGTGCTTTTCCGTATAAAAGCCCCATGTGCTCGGGGAGTGATTGTTGTGCAGGGAAATGAATTGCATAGTCAAAAAGAGGAGACTGTAAGGTTTCATTTGATGTGTAGAGTGTCATGGTACATGATCGGGAATGTGTGTTTTCATGAGAAAAAAAAAAAAAAAAAATGGGACCGCGTTTTATTTATACAGTAGCGCGGTTCCCTCGAGGTCTGCCGTAGCTAAAACAGAAAGTGCAATAGCACCATCCACCTATGCGCCATGAATCCTACACACTTGGGCTTTAAATCAAAATGTCAAAAAAGTATGTCTGACTTTCTACAGTAATGCATTTTACTTGTAAATATTTTATATTTAGAAGCCCTCGTTAACCATGTCAAACATAGACTTGACTAAGGGAGTGTGACGTCACCCATAGTGTTTGGCTCCAGTCAAATGAAGCTCATGGAGGCAACAGTTATTTGAGCGAATTTGGAGCCAGGTACATATTAGGAATAGGAAATAAAAAACACCAGGGTCATGTAGAGCGGGTTAATAAGAACATTTTAAGACCAAAGTGACGAGGCTCACTGCAGCAGTTACAGAGAGAGGGTGTAGCTGTCGCTGAAAGAAGTGGTCATTTCTTTGCTGCATTTGAATATTTTGTACCTTATTTTTGTATATAATTGTTGTATTAAGATGTTACTTATTGTGATTTTTTTATTTCTCTCCACTCACCCATTCACACACACATTCACGTGTACGCAGACACTGGGGGCGAGGTGGGTTAAGTGTCTTGCCCAAGGACACAACAGCAGCCTTCATCTGTGGGAGCAGGAATCGTAACAAACAACCTGTGGGTCAGTGGATCTGACCGCTCAACCACTGATGTTTCTTATGTCAAGAGCGGGATTTGAACCGCCAACCTTTGGATCAGAGGACAAACGCTCTACCAACTGAGCTACTGCCGCCCATGGTATGGAGCACACGGTATGCGAAATTGCAATATGTGCATTTTATGCTGATTTAATATGTTTTATGTTTCATTAAGATGTCATATTAAGTTTGTGAAGGCCAAATCGGACACTTAAAAGACTGAAAAGATAAATGTTGGCCAAGCAATGTTTGTCGGAAGTTAAAATGTATTATTTACTTTTATTTTCAGTTTTTCACGGTGTTTGGGGGAACAATAAAGAGTCTTTGAAAGTAAAATACGAAGAAGGAAGACAATAAAAACGTTTGTAAAACATCAGTTGACACGTCATTCTATTCTGACCAGAAGAAAAGCATTGGGGGCAGCTACAGAGGGGGGTGACAATTAGAGCCAGAGTTGATGGAGCCAGTAACGCCCCCATGTTCGCATCCTATTTGGAAAGCGGTGGCTAGTGGGTTAGTTATATCCATTTATATATACAGTCTATGATTTCAAAATTGATTTGGCTGATAACTAGTCAACTAATCGAATAATTGCAAAGCTGCAAAGAGGTCATGTTATCTAAATGTGACTTCAACTTCAAATGACCTGTAAACATGCACACAATCACAATAAAGCCATTTCTAATTGTAGGATGTAATTATCGGGGACAGGAAACTCATATAATGTACAAAACATGTATTGGAATTCATGACCTTTTGCAGTTTTCCATTGCAGTGATTCTTTAGTTTTTCACACACCAAAGGAAAATATTTGACTTTCTGAGTACTACCAAATCTGAACCAGATCTAAAACGGGACTGTTCAAGATCTAAACCAGATCTAAAACAGGACTATCACAGGTCTGAATTATAGAAACCAAGAGTATAACTGGACAACACATGCTAGTTTAACTCAAACAAGGACCAAAATGTGGATTTGAATTCACTGTCAATTCAGCTATTCAGTTCATAGTATATGTGAACTGCATATCACCACCTTCATGTACCACGGTTGAGAACTACTAGAGCTATATTTAGTGCAGAGAGGCACCATATAAACTAGCTTTTGTCATTGTTCCTCATGTTATTCTTTTAGGCCAGTTTTAGCTCTGATCCTATTCACTGGAAAATACAAATACATGACTTTTACAAAATATTTTAAAGATCCCATGACATGGTACTTCTTGATGCTTTTATATGGCGCTTAATGGTTCCCTAATACTGTAAATGAATCCTTCTTCAACATCAACACTCAACAGAGATAAAATGAGTAATTTTTCTCTCTCTGAACACTCCATAATAGGTGTTGTTGCTTGAATGCAAATGAGGAGAAAAGAGCTGGCCAATAGTAGACGGTGGGGGCATGGCCAAACTCTCGGCTCTCAGCTGATCCATTTCCGTGTTTTTGCACGGGGGGAGAGATTTGAAGCGTTCCATTAAAAAATAAACACATTTCCACAGAAAATAAAATTAAACCACTGCTGTTCAAAGGTCCAGAGGCTCAGATAAAGGACTTCCGAGCCTAGAAACACTCGGACGTGCCTCCAGGCAAATAAAAAAACGCATTTCGCATTGCCTAGCGCATTCGCAGTCCAAACTCTCTGGGCGTGATTTACAGAGACGCTGAGTACAGACAGACGGGGGTGGAACTGCATTTGCATTTCTTTTCGATCTGACGTCAATAAGGTGCCTTGTTCAAAATCGCCCGTTTGAGCTCCGATTTTTTGTAACGCAGAAAAGGATCGCAAATGCTCAGTTTAGACATTTCGCAACATTTAACCATGGGGGGGGGGGCTAAACAGGGTAGGGGAGCTCACATTAACGTTCAAAAACCTCAGAAAGTGAAAATTTCATGCCATGGGACCTTTAATGTGTGCTTGTTTTACAGTGGTGGAAAAAAAGTATGGTAACAGTAGTAAAGTACTTAAGTATACATTTTAGGTATTTGTATTCTACTTGAGTACATTTGAAATTTGAAGGTGGTACTACAGTTCAGAGCAAGTATCTGTACTGTTATTCAACAAAATTGAATATTTCTTCCACCACACACCTTTAGGTCAGTCAGACTGGGAGTGGGACATTCCTGGAGAGTCAGATCCCCAGAAGGAACAACTCTCCCTCCTCTCCCCCTCCCTCCCTCCTTCCTTCCTTCCTTCTGCCCTTGTGTCCTTTCCTTCTTTTCCTTGGTTACATCACCCTTCGTCTGCCTCCTGCTCCCTCTGTTCTTACCCTTTAATCACACATGGCACATGCCGTGGTAAAAGTCCACTTCTACTGTTATACAAATAAAAGGACACACTTAAACTGCAAAAACAAAGAGCCGCACAAGTTACTGTGATGTAAATTCAGAACACAGTGTTGATTTGTGTAATTTGTCAAGTTTAAGCATAGATTAGCTATCTAATTTCAGTATTTCTTGTACATTTTATTTAATACATTTACTAAATTAGTATTTCAAATGCTGATTTTCTACTTCCAGAATAATACTTGGTAAATTATGCTTATTGGAACGTGTCAGAAATGATTCATACTTTTCACAATTACATGCACAAATAATATTTGAAGTCCCATCAGACCATCTAAACCAGGTCTAAATCACGACTAAACCAGCATGAAACCAGGACTAAACCTGAACTAAACTCGGACTAAACCAGGACCGAAGCAGGTCCAAACCATGACTAAACCTGGACTAAACTTAAACTAAACTAGGATTAAACCAGAATTAAAGCAGGACCAAACCAGGACTAAACCAGGTTAAACTAGAACTAAAGAATATACATCTATAACAACAGTAAACCAGTTCTAAACTTCAACTAAATCAGGTTTAAATCAGGACTAAACTGGGTCTAAACAAGGTTTAGAACAAGACTAAACCAAGTCTAAACCAGCTAGGACTAAACCAGGACTAAATCTGGTCTAAACCACAAGACTAAAGCTGATCTACAAAAGGACTAAACCAGGACTAATAGATCTGAATGCAATAAAATGGACCAGTGAACAAATTAAGGAATATTTTAAATGTTTATAATTTAACTTAACTTAACTTAACTTATTTATTTATTTATTTATTTATTTATTTATTTATTTATTTATTTATTTATTTATTTATTTATTTATTTATTTATTTATTTTTCTCTGCAGGGCTGTAGGGCCAGTTTGAGCTCTACAGTTTTGCGGTTTTGCTGGAGGAATTTTCTGGTTGGTTAAAGAGGAGGATTCTGGAGGCTGTCCAAAGTCTGGGCTCGCTCTGCGTCGATCTCCCGTTACCCCCGGCGGCACTGCCAGCCCCCTCCACCCCCACCCCCCACCCCCTCCCTCCTTCACCCGCTGTCTAACCCCTCAAGGTCAGAAATATCTTGTGGTTTAGTTTGATCCCTTCAGATTACATGTCCTTAGTCTGTCTATACCATTCCATTTCCCTACGTCAAATCTGCTCTGTTCATATTTAGCGTAGTTGTGGTTTTCAGCTTTTTGTATATGCAACATTTTCAGGACTTTTCCACTTTCTTAGACTTCTTAGACAAATGTATTTAGGCACGGTTGTTCATTACAATCTAATATTATACCAAAGATCAAAAATATAAAGGGTAAAATACATTCAAAATAAGTTGCAAAAATACAAATAGACTGGTATCAAATAAGGCATAATTATAAAAATGTATGGACAAGTAGATTGATAATCGTTATGGTAGCGGTTAATCGCTATGGTAATGGCACTTCTGGCCCTGGCTCCCATTGGCTTACATGTAAATGCTCTGTAACGGCTGCTGTGAGCCTCGTCATTTTGGTCTTAAAATATTTGTATTAAAGGTCCCATGGCATGAAATTTTCACTTTCTGAGGTTTTTGAACGTTAATGTGAGCTCCCCTACCCTGTTTAGCCCCCCCCCCCCCCATGGTTAAAAGTTGCGAAATGTCTAAACTGAGCATTTGCGATCCTTTTCTGCGTTACAAAAAATCGGAGCTCAAACGGGCGATTTTGAACAAGGCACCTTATTGACGAAAAAAGAAATGCAAATGCAGTTCCACCCCCGTCTGTCTGTACTCAGCGTCTCTGTAAATCACGCCCAGAGAGTTTGGACTGCGAATGCGCTAGGCAATGCGAAATGTGTTTTTTTATTTGCCTGGAGGCACGTCCGAGTGTTTCTAGGCTCAGAAGTCCTTTATCTGAGCCTCTGGACCTTTGAACAGCAGTGGTTTGATTTTATTTTCTTTGGAAATGTGTTTATTTTTCAATGGAACGCTTCAAATCTCTCCCCCCGTGCAAAAACAAGGAAATGGATCAGCTGAGAGCTAGAGCGGAGAGCGGAGAGTTTGGCCACGCCCCCACCCTCTACTATTGGCCAGCTCTTTTCTCCTCATTTGCATTCAAGCAACAACGCCCATTATGGAGTGTTTAGAGAGAGAAAAATTACTCTTTCTCATCTTATCTCTGTTTCTCATGCACTGAGTGTTGATTTTGAAGAAGGATTCATTTACAGTATTAGGGAACCATTAAGGAGCCATATAAAAGCATCAAGAAGTACCATGTCATGGGATCTTTAACCTGCTCTACATGATCCTGCTGTTTTTATTTTGCTCTTTTGTCAAATATGGATCTGGTTCCAAATTCACTCCATAACTGCTAGCCTCCTGAGCTTCATTTGAATGGAGCTGCACGCTATGAGTGATGTCGCACTCCCTTCATCCACTTCTTTATACAATCTATTTTCTGAAACTTATGAATAGACAATCCCCATTCAGCAAATACTTGATACAACTGGAAACATTATTGTTATCTTTGTATGTACATATTGTATCTCATTTCATTTTTGTCTTAGGACTTCTGTAACGTAGTTCTGTATTTAGACAAGAAGTGTTCTGCCAAGACACAACAAAAGCTTAAGTGCACTGTGTAGGGAAATTTGTCTCCGGATCTTGAGCTCGGTTTGGTCAGGACTAACTTAGCTGGATGATTTTACTGTGCATGTTTTGGGTTGAACTCCACACAGAAACGAGAGAGTCAATCCCAAAACCCTCTTGCTGTGAGGTGAGATTACTAACCTCCAGAGTGTGTGTAGGTGGGTTTGAATCAGCATCCCTTCACTTGATACCTACTATTGGCAAGCAATGCAATGAATAGTCCTAGATCTTTTAAAAACATTTTTATTGATTTAAATACCACTCAATTACTTTTGAGTCTTCTATCGCAATACGTCTTATCTGATAGACTCTAATCTGATAATCTGATAGCACTTTATTTTAGGGGTGTGCAAAAATATCCATATATTGTGATACTAAATTTCTTGGGCTGCTCTATTAGTATAATTTAGTAGAAGGAAACTTGTTCATGCAATACACTTGACATAGTCACTGTTTTGATGATTATAATAGATGTATTTCATGTTATCTTTGCACAAGAAATGGTTGAACAAAGAAATACTGTTGTTAAAATGTATTTGGGTTCTTAAAAATTTGCAATATATCACAGAGTAATATCTCGATTATCACATGTATCGCCATATCCTGATAATATTGTATCTTGAGCCGTGTTTGAGTATCGTATTGAATCGTGAGGGACTGTGCGATTCCCAGTCCTACTTTATAGTATCTAAACAATTTAGAGCCTTATAAAGCATGATAGTGTAGTTAGGGTTAAGCCCTCACTGTGTCAGGATCAGCATCTGTGCACTCTACTTTGATTAAACCAGGTCTAAACTAGGATTAACCAGGACTAGACTCAGAATAAACCAGGCCTAAATTAGGTCGATAACAAGTCTAAAGCAAGTCTACAATAGAACTAAACCAGATCTAAACTAAGACTAAACCAGGATTAGATTCAGGAGTAAACCAGGTCTAAACTAGGACTAAACCAGGTTTAAACTAGGACTAAACCAAGTCTAAACTAGGATTAAACCAGGTCTAAACTATGATAAAACAAGGACTAGACGTGGACTAAATCAGGTCTAAATTAGAGCTATATAACAAGACAAACAAGGACTAAACCAGGTCTAAACTAGGACTAAACCAGGTCTAAGCTAGGTAACTAGACTAAAGCAGGCCTCCAATAGAACTAAACCAGATCTAAACTAAGACTAAACCAGGATTAGACTCAGGACTAAACGAGGTCTAAACTAGGACTAAACCAGGTTTAAACTAGGACTAAACCAAGTCTAAACTAGGGTTAAACCAGGTTTAAACTATGATAAAACAAGGACTAGACGTGGACTAAACCAGATTTAAACTAAGACTAAGACTAAACCAGGATTAGACTGAGGACTAAACCAGGTCTAAACTAGGACTAAACCAGGTCTAAACTAGGACTAAACCAGGTCCAAACTAGGACTAAACCAGGACAAGACTCGTAGTAAACCAGGTCTAAATTTGATCTATAACTAGACTAAAGCAGCTTACAACAGGACTAAACCAGCTTGAATAGATCTTATAGGTTTATTTGACCTAACAACACAAAACCAGATGGATCCAAATTTTCTCTGAAACTAATTAAAAGAAGGTTAGAGCAGGCTGTGTTTTGTATAGACTTGTAAAGACCTTTGGCTTGTCCCAGTTGGAGACAGCAGGTTAGCTCTGCTCCTGTTTTCACCTATACTTGAGTTGTGTAACATGGCTTTGGTCCAGCAGTCTTGTGTAACAGGGGCCTTGGCCGTTTGAATGCACTCCAGTTCAGCTGTGGGCCTTTCATATCCACACGCTTAAAGGAAGTAAACAAGATCTGGTGCAATTAAATGTCTTTCCAGGAATGGGAACACAAAACCACTTTACATACTGGTAAAGCTGCACTATGCAAGTTTTTGGTTGGGGATTCGTCCATGCTTGTTTTTATGGATATGTCCTTGCTCTACCTTACATTTATTCAATTACAGGTGGTTTTAGAGCCCAAAAATATCTAGAAAAACAGACATTCTGACTGTGAGCAGGATCCACAGATCTGACCTGTAACTTGGTCTGGTTTGGTCTGCATGAAAATAAAAAGGTTCAATACCATACTGTGAAACATTCAAGACAAAGCGATTGATGTACCCTCCACCAGAAAAGTTATATACGTAACACTTCTAGTGGAGGGTCCGCCACCTGCTTGTCTTCATAGAGATGTTATTGCTTTGTCTAGAATGGTCCACAGGATAGATTAAACCTCTCTACCACGAGGGAGACAAGCAGGACCGGAAAAAGGTGGTTTGCCCTCTCCGGGTGGGTGGGGAGTCCTTGCCTCAAGTGGAGGAGTTCAAGTATCTCGGGGTCTTGTTCACGAGTGAGGGGAGGATGGAACGTGAGATTGACTGGCAGATCGGTGCAGCGTCGGCAGTGATGCGGTCACTGTACCGGACAGTGGTGAAGAGGAAGCTGAGTCGAAAGGCAAAGCTCTCAATTTACTGGTCAATCTAAGTTCCTCCCCTCACCTGTGGTCATGAGCTCTGGGTAAAGACCGAAAGGACAATATCGCGGATACAAGCGGCCAAAATGAGTTTCCTCCGCAGAGTGGCTGGGCGCTCCCTTAGAGATAGGGTGAGGAGCTCAGTCACACGGGAGGAGCTCGGAGTAGAGCTGCTGCTCCTCCACGTCGAGCGGAGCAGCTGAGGTGGCTCGGGCATCTGTTCCGGATGCCTCCTGGACGCCTCCCTCGGGAGGTGTTCCGGGCATGTCCCACCGGGAGGAGGCCCCGGGGAAGACCCAGGACCCGCTGGAGGGACTATGTCTCTTGGCTGGCCTGGGAACGCCTTGGGGTCCCCCCGGAGGAGCTGGAGGAGCTCCTCCACCAGAAAAGTTGGCCAGTACACCATTATAGCTGCACTATTTAACTTTTTTGGTTAGGGCTCCACTGTCTGCTTGTTTCCATTTGCTTTGGCTGAAAGTTTCCACAGTATGGCATTACCTAGTCTTCTGTAATTGAATAAATGCAAGATATAAGTTTTGTGGGGATCACCTTTCCACAGATCTGACTTGTGACTTCCCTGATTTCTATGGAGAGTAGGAGTAGGTGGAGTCAGTGATAATGCTGTTCTATGTAGAAAAGCTACCAAGCTGCACTATGTAGCTTTTCTGGTGGAGGTTTGGCCACCTGCTTGTCTCCATCAAGCCCTGGGGTCTAAACATGGGCCGGTGGCTCCCTGCCCACTGAACATGCGCAGTAGTGCTCTTTTCTCCCATGGGCACACACAAATGCACGAGAGCGCTCACAAGGAGCGCGGTCTTGCGTATCACGTGACCACTTTGACTATTTAGAGCGTGAGGAGCTAGAGTGGAGCCGGAGCTAACGATTAAAAAGCTGTTTTTAAAGGTCCCATGGCATGAAATTTTCACTTTCTGAGGTTTTTGAACATTAATGTGAGCTCCCCTACCCTGTTTAGCCCCCCCCCCATGGTTAAAAGTTGCGAAATGTCTAAACTGAGCATTTGCGATCTTTTTCTGCGTTACAAAAAATCGGAGCTCAAACGGGCGATTTTGAACAAGGCACCTTATTGACGTCAGATCGAAAAAAGAAATGCAAATGCAGTTCCACCCCCGTCTGTCTGTACTCAGCGTCTCTGTAAATCACGCCCAGAGAGTTTGGACTGCGAATGCGCTAGGCAATGCGAAATGCGTTTTTTTATTTGCCTGGAGGCACGTCCGAGTGTTTCTAGGCTCGGAAGTCCTTTATCTGAGCCTCTGGACCTTTGAACAGCAGTGGTTTAATTTTATTTTCTGTGGAAATGTGTTTATTTTTCAATGGAACGCTTCAAATCTCTCCCCCCGTGCAAAAACACGGAAATGGATCAGTTGAGAGCTGAGAGCGAGAGCGGAGAGTTTGGCCACGCCCCCACCCTCTACTATAGGCCAGCTCTTTTCTCCTCATTTGCATTCAAGCAACAACGCCCATAATGGCCTGTTCAGAGAGAGAAAAAATACTCTTTCTCATCTTATCTCTGTTTCTGTGTTGATTTTGAAGAAGGATTCATTTACAGTATTAGGGAACCATTAAGGAGCCATATAAAAGCATCAAGAAGTACCATGTCATGGGATCTTTAAGACAACTGAAGGGTTTTGAGCTGAGAAAAAGTTTATGATCTAAAAATAGGTAAAAATCGCCTTTTTGAAAGCTGTAGATGACCTGTCAGCCGAACATGAGCAGTTTGTGATTACATTGAGCTCTATGGGAAAAATCCTTTCTGGGCAGGTGGGGTTTTTTCGCTGAAGTTCCAGTGAGTGTCCACTACGCCAACTCAAGACATGGCATTATCAGGTCAAGTTACAGGTCAGATCTGTGGAGAGGAAAGAATGCATAATAGCAATAAATACTCCTTTATTTGAATAAATGTAGGATATAATTATTAATGTCATACTGTGGAATATAAGTAGTGTTCTTCTAACAGTGTACAGTCGCAACAGTTCAAAAATCAAGAATAATTTGCTGGATTGGGTATGGGTTCCAAGACATCGATTCATCCAATATATAAAATGATAAATGACTATTGACCGATCTTGGCCATCTTATAAGATGTTCTGTTGTTGCTTGAAGGTTTTTATGGTAAAGATTTAAAGGAGAATTAACGTTTTTTACAATCTGAGCCTTATTTCGGTAATAAAACAAGTTTTACTCACCCATAGCACTTTGGTGACATATGGAGCACTTCCGGAGATGTTTTAGATTAGCGATATCCGTAGCGCGAGTTCTCGGGGCAAATAATAATGCCCCGAGCGGTCTCCAAATAACACAAACTTTAGCACTTTTCAAATCATAGAAGCTCAATGTCTTACTCTACGCTTTCGTTTGAGTCAAAAGTGGCCTGTAATCTGAGATTTATCCATAATTTACAGCTTTGCGTTTCATGTTTGGGTCCCGGGAGCTGAGAGTGAAATAAGCTGTGACTCCGCACATGCGCACTGGCGTCCTCATCTACTCAAAACTATGGATAAATCTCAGATTACAGGGCACTTTTGACTCAAACGAAAGCGTAAACTAAGACATCGAGCTTCTATGATTTGAAAAGTGCTAAAGTTTGTGTTATTTGGAGACCGCAAACATTTGACCCGAGAACTCGCGCTACGGCTATCGCAAATCTAAAACATCTCTGGAAGTGCTCCATATGACACCAAAGTGCTATGGGCGAGTAAAACAACGTGTTTTATTACCGAAATAAGGCTCAGATTGTAAAAAACGTGAATTCTCCTTTAATTGTATTTTAAAAGTCCTATATTACACAAAATTGACTTCTGTGAGCTATATGCCATGTTATGAAACAAAACGCAACTCCAGATCTGTTTGTGACAAAGAAACAACATAATAACAGACCAGAAAATAGCATAATATGGGCTCTTTAAGGAAAAATGCAATCTCTTCTGTGGTTCTGATTAATATAGGGTATCATTTGACAGGCTCTGATATTTTTGACCTCTCTACCACAAAAGAGAACCGCTTCTAGCTTAGCCATAGCCGCAAAAGATAAATTGTTTTTCAAATATGCAACTGGACGTCAAACATACAGTGTTAAATGAACTCTGGTTTTGTTTCCAGGAGGTTTGAGTTTTCCTAAGTGAATTTGTTCCTTTTCTTTGGGTCCCCTCCCAGAAATCTCAGACCACATGGAAACAAGCGAAGCAAGACCCAGCGAGTCTGCCAAGCTATTTGCTATTTGAACTCCTGACATGTCAAATGTAAATGCCTAAATATTATTCCTGTTTGTGTATGGTCTACAAAGAAATGAAGAAAATATGAACTGCAAACTGAAGTTCAATCTGTATTAATATATTTTTCACAGCATTTATGCCAAATTGGTATGCTGATCTTTTCCCTCTTGAGTCTATCTGGATCAACGCGAAATCCCGATAATCCTTAAAAACGCGGCCACCATTTTCCTTTTTTTCCTGCGATTTTCTCTCTTTTTCTCTTAGTATTCTTGCTTTCAAAATGTCCAAAAATGGAGTGAAAGAGAGGAGAGGAAAGAGGAAGGAGAGTGGGGGATGGGAGAAGTGACATGAGACCCAAGAATGGCACATTTACAGTGAAAAAAGATGAGTGTGATCGAGACAAAGAAAGAATGATGCATGCAGACTGTAAATGGACATAGTGAACCCGTTAGTCACCAAGTTCTAAATAGGAAATGAGCATTGGGGCGCTCCAGACTCCATCAACTCTGACTCCAATTGACTTGACATTGAAAAATCGTCGCCCCTCTCTCTGTAACTGCTGCAGTGGGCCTCGTCATTTTGGTTTTAAAATGTTCGTATTAACCTGCTCAATGTGATCCTGGTGGTATTATTTCCTTAAATACATTCCTATTCCTATATGTAACTCTACTCCAAATTTGCTCCTATATCTGCTAGCCTCGTGAGCTTCATTTGACTGGAGCGAACGCTATGGGTGATGTCACACTCCCTTAGTCCACTTCTTGATACAAACTACTACAAAGTACTAAAGGATATCTTCTAAATGATATCATTCTACTGTTAATTTATTGCCTCACCTTCCACAGTGGTTGGTCTCTCTCTCTCATCCAGCTCGGTTCCTCTACCAGAGGCCTGGGAGCTTGAGAGTTCTGCACAGTATCTTTGCTGTTCCTGTACTGCACTTTTCTGGACTGAGATGTCTGATGTTTTTCCTGGGATCTGTTGTAGCCACTCCTCCAGTTTGGGGGTTACAGCCCCGAGTGCTCCGATCACCACGGGCACCACTGATGCCTTCACCTCCCAGGCCTTCTCCAGCTCTTCCTTGAGCCCCTGGTATTTCTCTAGTTTCTTGTGTTCCTTTTTCCTGATGTTACCATCGCTTGGTATTGCAGTGTCCACCACCACGGCTCTGTTCTGTTGCTTATCCACCACCACTATGTCTGGTTGGTTCGCCATCACCATTCTGTCAGTCTGTATCTGGAAGTCCCACAGGATCTTGTCTCGGTCATTCTCTGCAACCTTCGGAGGTGTTTCCCACCTTGACCTTGGGGTCTCCAGCCCGTACTCTGCACAGATGTTTCTATGCCCGCCACTTGGTTGTGTCGCTCCATGTATGCTTTCCCTGCCAGCATCTTACAGCATCTTGGGTTTTGTGTTGGCATAGTAGTGTTTCAATATTGTTTATCGTTTATTTATTTCAGCAATATATCATAATACATAGACATAACTCCATGTATGTTTTTGATGTGGAAACAACATAACATGGATTAAAAAAAAAACAAGCCATTTAAAAGACATAAAAACTACTGCACAGGTATATATACTGTATTTGAGAACTGAGATAGCAAATAGCAAAAAATGCACAGTTAAAGATGCAATGTGTAACTTTTCTGGTGGAGGGTCTGCCTACATTGTCTCTGTGTCAATGGCTTTGCTTGGAATGTGTCACAGTATGGTATTAAACTCCGGACCAAAATAATAGTGAGATCTGTGGAGAGGAGTGTCCGCTGACTGCAGGTGTGCATGTTCTTTGAGCAATAAAAACACCCATAATTGAATTAATGGAAAATGGATATATTTTAATGCCACAGTATGAAACATTTCAGACAAAGTGATACCATCTCCATGGAGACAAGCAAGTGGCGGACCCTCTACCTGAAAAGTTACACAATGCACCTTTAAAAAGTAAAATAAAAGCCAATTTTGCATGATGCAGCTACACAATCTCCATAGGAATACGCACTGGCATTTCAAACTGTCTTTTTCGGTCCCTTCTTTCTTCATAACCAGTTTTCATTTGATCTGCTGCCATCGCGCTGCCCCCTGTCTGCAGCTCCTGTCACTGTTTATCCCCATTATTATGATAAGAGGCCCGTTTGGTATGATTTGGCAGCGTCAGAGGAGAGCGGAGCAGAGGAGACTGTCAGAGCACAGCAGAATGATCCATTGTGCGGCTGTATAACTGAATGAACGCTGTATTCAAAGCATGGCACGGTGTTGAGATCATTTGCCTTCCTCATTATAAACCTGAGAGGGGCTGCAGAGTGGAGGGAGGACAGAGGAGATCTAACTCGTATTTTATATTATGTGTTCATTCAAATCAATCAGCTGTCACTGATTGACTGACTGCTATCAAATATAAGGTTTTAGACTTCAGGAGATACTTCTTTGACAGTCAGATTAGACTTATATTTTTAAAATCTATAGTCACAACTACTAGAAAGAAAGAAAGCTATGCCTTTATTAGTCCCACAGTGGGGAAATTCCAGTTTTGCATTTGACCCATCCTGTTATTAGGAGCAGTGGGGAGCACATTACTGCACCTGGGGACCATCTCCATGATCTTCTTGCTTCGGCTTGGTCAGGACCTAAGCTATGGTGCATGTGTTTGGGTTGGTGGGGGAAACCGGAGTGCCCAGAGGAAACCCACCCAGACACGGAGAGAACATGCAAACTCCACACAGAAAGGCCCAGGCGACCGAACCCAGACCATGCATGCAAACTCCACACAGAACACACACGGAAAGGCCTGGGCGACCCGGGGATCGAACCCGGAACCTTCTTGCTGTGAAGCATGAGCGCTAACCACTCAGCTACCGTGCCGCCCGTACTACTGGGACTATTTAACTATTTATTGAATTGCTCTGCTCTCACTGTACTATTCTGTTATCTAACCATTTTATTATTTACCTTTATTTATCCAGGATAAAAATCTCATTGAGATTAAAAATCTCTTTTACAAGAGTGTCCTGGCCAAGAGGCAGCATCAGCACAGAGACAAAACAATAACACAAAATGTTCACATTTTCACACACAAAAGCATCATAAAACGAGTCTTATGTGAAACATTTACAAATTGATCATTTTGTTTCAAATTCAGTTAAAAGAGTTCAATGACACCAGATCTTTCAGTTTGAATTCCCTCTGGAGTTCATTCCAGGAATGAAACAGAGAGCAGGAGCAGCTCCTGAGAGCGGAGACTGGAAGTGCTGCTGCTCCTCACCTCTATGAGCTGCTGGAGATAGGACGGCACCAGCCCAACAAGACATTTAGAAATAAAAAGGTACCAATGATTCAGTCTACGATTTGTCAGGGAAGGCCAGCCCACACGGGCGTACAAGACACAATGATGGGTCAGGGACCTCATGTTTGTAATAAAACATAGTGCACCATGATTATCATACATTTTTAACATCTGTCCAGGGACAATGGATGAAAAATAACTAATGGCTAATTCTGGTAAATGACATTAATGTATGTGATATAAAATTAAATAAAATTTAAAAATAAAATACAAATTGCAATGAAAAAAATACGAAATGAAAAAAACATTGAAATAAAATCAAATAAAAATATTTCATTTCAGGGGTAACAATTTTCCAGTCAATTGGAACAGAGTTGATGGAGCCAGAAGCACCCCCATAAACACTTCTATTCGGAACGCGATGACTAACGTGTTATCTACTTATTATATGTGTGCTTTTTTGCAGTTTAAACACAGTACATATTTATTTATTTTATTTTTTATTTCATACACAAATATGATTCGGTCCATAATTACAAAAAGAAAAGAAAGAAAGAACAAAAAGTTCAAAAAATATACAAGGCAACCAAATGAGTCCATAAAGTTCATATGGACAAATATTTACACAGACAAACAGAACAGTAGATCTGCTTTAGCTCTCTCCATCAGTGACGCTTCACCTCTCCTTTTGTTGCAGGATTTTTCTTATTTATTTATTTGTTCGATCATTTTCTACAGTATTTTCGCACTTTCTCTGTCCCTCTCACCAGACCTGGACTGGTAATTGGGCATACCGGGCATTTTCCCGGTGGGCCGACAGTTCTAGGGGCTGATGCCCTTCTTTTTTTTTTCTTTTTTTTTTTTTTTAAGTTAGAGACTGGCCCACAATTTAGGACTGAACCAGGACTAAACCAGGTCTGAACTAGGACTAAATCAGGATTAAACCAGGACTAAACCAGGACTAATCAGATCTAAATCAGGTCTGAACCAAGACTAAATCAGGATTGAACGAGAACTAAACCAGGACTAATCAGATCTAAATCAGGACTAAATCAGGTCTGAACTAGGACTAAACCAGGACTAAATCAGGTTTGAACCAGGACTAAATCAGGATTGAATGAGAACTAAACCAGGACTAATCAGATCTAAATCAGGAGTAAATCAGGTCTGAACCAGGACCAAATCAGGATTGAACCAGGACTAAACCAGGACTAATTACATCTAAATCAGGACTAAATCAGGTCTGAACCAGGACTAAACCAGGACTAAATCAGGACTGAACCAGGACTAAACCAGGACCAAACCAGGACTAATCAGGTCTAAATCAGGACTAAATCAGGTCTGAACCAAGACTAAATCAGGATTGAACGAGAACTAAACCAGGACTAATCAGATCTAAATCAGGACTAAATCAGGTCTGAACTAGGACTAAACCAGGACTAAATCAGGTTTGAACCAGGACTAAATCAGGATTGAATGAGAACTAAACCAGGACTAATCAGATCTAAATCAGGACTAAATCAGGTCTGAACCAGGACTAAACCAGGACTAAATCAGGTTTGAACCAGGACTAAATCAGGATTGAATGAGAACTAAACCAGGACTAATCAGATCTAAATCAGGACTAAATCAGGTTTGAACTAGGACTAAACCAGGACTAAATCAGGTTTGAACCAGGACTAAATCAGGATTGAATGAGAACTAAACCAGGACTAATCAGATCTAAATCAGGAGTAAATCAGGTCTGAACCAGGACCAAATCAGGATTGAACCAGGACTAAACCAGGACTAAATCAGGACTGAACCAGGACTAAACCAGGACTAAACCAGGACTAAACCAGGACTAAATCAGGACTAAATCAGGTCTGAACCAGGACTAAACCAGGACTAATTATGAGGGGCCGGTCTAAGCCAAAAATGCCAGGGCCATTTTTTTGTCCCAGTCCAGACCTGCCTCTCACTTTTCTCTCCCTCTTCCTCCTTGCTTGTTGCTCCCTCCATCAGGGACTGTTCTCCTCTCCTTCTCTCCTTTCCTCCTTCCTCTCCTCTTCTATGTCCATTTATATATAAAGTCTATGGTATAAAGGCTGCGTTACATACAAGCAGTGTGACAGTAAATGTGGTGGAACTGTGATCTAAATTGTAACCCACAGACTCAAAGATGAACATAGTCTGATTGTCTAGCCAAATTGCCCACTCTTATAGACAGCTACTTATTCATATGCATTCATTTACTAGTGTTTTGAAGAAATAAGCTAAAGAAATGTGGCAAAAGGAGAAATTCAATTTGTCAACTGGACAAAAGTTTATTTGGTCGAACACATTTCGCAGTTCAACCAAGCTGCTTCTTCAGTTCTGGTCAGACGCTGGTGGACACTGCCTTGTATCTGCCTGAAGGGAGGAGCTAAGTACAATGAAATTACTTTGAAACTACCACACCTATTTGTTTACAGTTTCTGTTAGTTAGGTAGGGCTATTAAATGTGCAGTGGATGTAGAGTAGGGGTGTAAATCAGACACTTCATGCCCATTCGATACGATTCGATTCAATGGTGCATAGTTTTCACTCTATGTATGAATGATGTTTTGAATAAATTTGTGTCCAACCGCAGGAAAACCAATACCAAGTCGTCGCGGAGGCGTTTTGAGTTATTCACAGATTCTGAAAGTACAGGTTCTAAGATTTCCAATGATGTCTTACATGTGAAAATCTGACAATATTTTAAAAAGTTATCTCTATTTGAAAGGAGCCATAGCAGATCTCCGAAATTCCAGAAACAGCCTCTGAAAGTTTGGTCTCTTCAGCCCTCCTTGCCTAACAAGCATTTCCTGAGAATCTGTAATGCCGACATGTGCCCTCAGCTTCCGTGGTGGGACACATTTTATTACAGAAAAATTTGATTCGATTCTCTTGTGGACGCATCGATGCATTTGGATCGTCGGCTGTAGGATCGATGCATCAATACGAATCGATTATTATTTACACGACTAGTGTGGAGTGTGAGTCTTTTTAGCAGAACCATTCAGGGCCATAATGGGTGTTTTCACACCACTGGACCTGACCTGCTGCCCTATTGTTTTCTTTGTTTGTTTTGATTTAGGTTTGAGGGTAGAGTTATAATTAAGTTACAGAGTTATATTGCTTTGTTTGAGCCACAAACAAAGCAATGTGGTCTACTCCATTCAGTGTAGTGAAGACTGCAGTGAGCGCTACACCGGAGAAACAAAACAGCCACTTCACAAGAGGATGTACCAACACAGACGAGAGCCAGAGTGTACCTTCATCGGCCGTACATCTCCACCTAAAAGCCACGGGCCACTTCTTTGAGGACAGTGAGGTACAGATCTTGGCCAGAGAAAAGAACTGGTTTGAGAGGGGAGTTAAAGAGGCTGTTTTTGTCAAGAAAGAGAATCCTTCCTTGAACAGAACTCTAACTCTATCCTCAAACCTAAATCAAAACAATAGGACAGCTAGGTCAGGTGAAAACACCCATTATGGCCCTGAATGGTTCTGCTAAAAAGACCCCACACTCCGCTTCCACTAATTATTTAATAGCCCTACCTAACTAACAGAAACTGAAAACAAGGTGTGGTTGTTTCAAAGTAATTTCATTGTAGTTAGCTCCTCCCTTGACAAACTGAATTTCTCCTTTTGCCATGGATTCTACCTGGACAACTGAGGGATTCTACACACAAGCTAAAGAAACCTCAAAACAAGGCTCATAGCAGGTCCATTGTTATGTGATGAAAAGAGGAGTGTGAAATAGAACATACACACCGTCCTTTTACCAGCAGCACAGTCTTTCCCCAGCTCTCTCTGTTACTCTGTGACTGCTGCTGTGAGAGAATACAAAACACACCATTCATACTCAATGCTTCACAGGATTTAATAGATGTACTGCTGTATTTTGTAAAATGTCTTTATTACACTATGTTCTGATCTGTTATAATATTGTTTTTTGGTCACAAACAGACCTGGAGTTCTTCCCTCAAATGGAAAACGCTCTGTTCCACCTCGTGATGTCATGTGCTCCTCTGCTTTTTTAAGCTCCATATGCCTTCACTAGAATCATTTGGATCATTTCAGACCTGGAATTGCCAAATCTCTACTGAACTAAAAGTAAAAACTAGCTGTTAAAGGAAAAATAATGTTTTTTTTTTACAATCTGAGCCTTCTTTCGGCAATAAAACAAGTAGTTTTACTCACCCATAGCAGTTTGGTGTCAATTGGAGCAGTATCGCTAAGTTATGTTGAGCCGTTCTGTTCTACTAATGATCCCGTATCCGTTAGCGTGAGTGCTCGGGGCACTGATTTGCGGTGTCCAAATAACACAAACTTTAGCACTTTTCAAATCACAGAAGATCGCTGTGTCAGGGTAGACTTTTAGTAGATTCCAAAACGGCCTGAAACCCGATATCGCAACAGAAAAGTAAAGTTCAGAGCGGTGTTAGCTTCTTTCGGACTAGCGGTGTTTACAAAACAGCTGAGTTCACGCATGCGCACTGTCCTCTTTGATGACGTCATCAAATGAAACTATAGCTGGATATCGGGTTTCAGG
The DNA here is from genome assembly GCA_036785185.1 of Paratrypauchen microcephalus. Lineage (NCBI taxonomy): Eukaryota > Metazoa > Chordata > Actinopteri > Gobiiformes > Gobiidae > Paratrypauchen > Paratrypauchen microcephalus. The sequence goes on along the minus strand of JAVJIX010000031.1, from coordinate 3,988,323 downwards.
CCGTTTTGGAATCCACTAAAAGTCTACCCTGACACAGCGATCTTTTTTGATTTGAAAATTGCTAAAGTTTGTGGTATTTGGAGAGCGCAAAGTAATGCCCCGAGCACTCACGCTAACGGATACGGGATCATTAGTAGAACAGAACAGCTACAACATAACTTCTGCAATACTGCTCCAATTGACACCAAACTGCTATGGGTGAGTAAAACTTACTTGTTTTATTGCTGAAAGAAGGCTCAGATTGTAAAAAAAAACTTTAATTTTCCTTTAACATGAAAACTACCGCTTCATGACATCACAAGGTAGAAAAGAGTGGTTTGAGCTTTGGAGATGTAGACAGAATAATAATAAAGGCTTATTCAAACGGGTGAATGAAACCAAACACAACTCCAGGTCTATTTTTGAGGAGGTAACAACATTATAACATGGCCTAAAACTCTCAAGAATCAATTTTGTATAAAGGTGCACTATGTAACTTTTCTGTTGAGGAGGTCTTCCAGTTGCTCTTCTCCATGGAGATGTTATCGCCTTGCCTGTAATGTTCCACAGTATGCCGTTAAGTGTTTCTTTACTAATTCAATTTCAGGTGTTGAAGCAATCTTTGAAAACATACATTCTTACTGTAAGTGGGCTCACCTCTCCACAGATCTGAGCGATAACTTGGCCTGGTATCGTCGCTTTCTTGTAACCATGGAGATAAATACGTTAAATGGCATTCTGTGTAACTTTCTAGGCAAGACAATAACATCTCCATAGAGACCAGCAGTTGGCAGATGCAGTATAAACTTCATTGATCTCAAATGAGAAATTCAGTTGCCAGGGCAGCGCCAGACAGTTAAGTATGGGATAGTTCTCTAAATTGGGCAGTTGATGCATATTTCTTTTTAGAATTTCCATTTAGACTTCTTTACATTAGCATCAAGATACAGTAAAGCGATATATCCACATCTCCAAATCTTGAGCTATAATATTATCAGAAGTGTCTATTAGCTCATATTGTTGCACCCACATATTGCTGGATTTCAGTTGACATCACAGCATTCTCAAAGTCAACAATATTTAATACATATGGGAACAGCTAAAATAAATATAGTTCATATGCAGTTCTTGGGTCTAGTCCAGGTATGGGCAAACTACGGCCCGGGGGCCATATGCAGCCCGTTAAGCTTTTTAATCCGGCCCGCTGAACTTGAAGAAATTATATTAATAAACCTTGTTAAAGGTCCCATGACATGGTACTTCTTGATGCTTTTATATGGCTCCTTAATGGTTCCCTAATACTGTAAATGAATCCTTCTTCAAAATCAACACTCAGTGCATGAGAAACAGAGATAAGATGAGAAAGAGTAATTTTTCTCTCTCTGAACAGGCCATTATGGGCGTTGTTGCTTGAATGCAAATGAGGAGAAAAGAGATGGCCTATAGTAGAGGGTGGGGGCGTGGCCAAACTCTCCGCTCTCAGCTCTCAGCTGATCCATTTCCGTGTTTTTGCACGGAGAAGAGATGAGAAGCGTTCCATTGAAAAATAAACACATTTCCACAGAAAATAAAATTAAACCACTGCTGTTCAAAGGTCCAGAGGCTCAGATAAAGGACTTCCGAGCCTAGAAACACTCGGACGTGCCTCCAGGCAAATAAAAAAACGCATTTCGCATTGCCTAGCGCATTCGCAGTCCAAACTCTCTGGGCGTGATTTACAGAGACGCTGAGTACAGACAGACGGGGGTGGAACTGCATTTGCATTTCTTTTTTCGATCTGACGTCAATAAGGTGCCTTGTTCAGAATCGCCCGTTTGAGCTGTGTTTTTTTCTAATGCAGAAAAGGATCGCAAATGCTCAGTTTAGACATTTCGCAACTTTTAACCATGGGGGGGGGGGCCTAAACAGGGTAGGGGAGCTCACATTAACGTTCAAAAACCTCAGAAAGTGAAAATTTCATGCCATGGGACCTTTAATGTTTTAATGTTTTAATTTCCCTGCAATTCTGCCGCACTACATACATTGACGTTTGTTGAGGTGCGGCGTTTTGCTCCACGTTTGTGCTTTACTCTTTGACCCCTCAGCCCTCCTGGAAAGATGAGCGGAGCTAAGAAAAGAAAAGTGGACAGAGAATGTTGAGTGTTTAATAAGGAGTGACAAGTAAATATTTTTTCACCAAATACTTATCAACTGCTGTATGCCTGATATGCCACGAGACTGTAGCGTTTTTTAAAGAATATAATATTAACGAAAGAACGAAAGAACCTGAAGGAGAACAGAACTTTCAGTGCTTTAAAATAGTAACTGTTAGTAATAAAAAAGCTGTATTTTATTAATTAATGCTTTTGTTAATTTTTAATTGAAATAAAGCACGTTTTCTACATATCCCATGTTATTTTTTGCTCTTATGAGGTGGATTACCAAAACACTAAATCCAGCTGCTCCTGGTCCGGCCCTTCTGTCAAATTTTAGAACCCTTTGTGGCCCACGAGTCAAAAAGTTTGCCCACCCCTGGTCTAGTCAGTAATAGAAATGATCAGGTTCGACATTTGTGCATTTACTGTACCTTTTGGATATTTCATGGCAAAGTACAATGTATTTTATTGAATTTTATTGTTTGTTTTTAATGCTTTGAATGGACTGGCCCCCACAGTGGAATGTTTTAAATCTCATCTTAAAGCCCCAGTGTGTAGGATTCGTGGCACATAGGTGGATAGTCGCTATTGCACTTTCTGTTTTAGCTACGGCAGACCTCGTTTTTTTTTTTTTCTTTTCTCATGAAAACACACATTCCCGATCATGTACCATGACACTCTACACATCAAATGAAACCTTACAGTCTCCTCTTTTTGACTATGCAATTCATTTCCCTGCACAACAATCACTCCCCGAGCACATGGGGCTTTTATACGGAAAAGCACAAAACGAGGTTAGCTTACCTTAGAATGCTTTGCACAGGTCAAACTCTGTATTTCACCATAAACTTGCTCTCAATTTGTCCGTAAGGATCCAGCGAATAAAATCCAGTAAAACAATTTAGTCCAAAACACGTGTTAGATCCATTACGACGTCTGATCCGGCAGCATGCTTGTGTTGTTTACCCAAAACCACGAGCCTTGCCGAAGGCGAAGGCGGAGCCCAAATGGCTGCCTCTGCATGGGGAAGATCCCCCTTTTATGTGACTATATCTAAGTCCAAAAGAATACTTTGATTTCATGATGGAAGTGAAAAGGCTTGGAAAACAATGTATTTTTGAATGGGTATCTTCAATTTCAGTAATTAACGGGTAAAAATCTTACACACTGTCCCTTTAAAACCCACTTTTATTCTCTGGCTGTGAGTTGTGTGGTCCTTTCTGTCTTTTATTTATTTTACTTATTTATTGCTATTTTATGATTTTTATAGTTTTGCTTTTATTTGATTTTTACTGGGTTTATTGTTTTAGGATGGGTATGATCAAATTTGAGCAATTTCCCTTCATTTTATGTTGTCTGTGCAGCACTTTGGAAACTGCTTTGTTTGTAAAATGCGCTTTAGAAATAAAGTAGATTTGAATGTAATCAATAGGGAAAAGCTGAGAGTATGACCTCATCATATTCTAGAATCTGAAAACCACCTCTCAAAAACGTTTTATAGCACGCTGAATTTTGCTTGTACTTTATTTGAATCAAATTTGAGGTCACCTTGACTCTCCGCCTCAGATTCGTTCAGCAAGTCAAGAAGTGAGCTCAATGTTTTTTTTCATATCTGTGTAGCACATGGGAGCGCTGAGAACCATTTTATCATCCCCCTCAGCTCTGCACATCAAAGTAAACACCAAAACGCAGTCAAATCTCACTCCACGTTCTCTTTTGTAATTCTGTGTGAAAAGGGCAGCTGCCGAAAGGACCACTGGGTGCAGGTAAATGGACAAAATGATCCAGATTTCCTCATTACACAGAGAAGACGCTATGTTCCTGCGGGTGAAGCTTTAGTCGGGGCTGGTGTCGTCATGGTAACTGGGCAGCATTGGTGTCGCACGCAGGCTTGTTTTTCCACATTTATTTATTTGTTTGTCTGCTTGTTTATCATTTATCTCAGAGGAGGAGAGATCTGTCTTCTCGTATTTGCACAGATCATCAAGGAAACTCTGTCTCTTTCCTGGTCTTGGCTTTTGTATTATCATTATTCTGTTTTGTTTCAAGCTTGTAAAAGGAAAATAAAACTATATATTCACACTGTACAATATGTTTATTAAGAACAGCATATGCTCATTTCTATCGATCTATCTCTAGACGCAATTTGTAGGACTTTTGACCGTCAAAAAGATGTTTTAAATTGTTAATAATAATAATAATAATAGGAAAAAACTGTCACAATCGGAAAGAAATAAAAGAATTTTGAAACAAGATAAAAACTCTTCTCCTCTCTACCTCTTCTCTTCCTTTCTTCTCCTGTCAACTTCTGATTTTAATTCTCATTATATGTGTGCTTTTTTGCAGTTTACACGCTACATCTTTATTGTATTTAAATATTATTCAGTCCATAGTTAAATAAAATAAAGAAAGAACAAGATATAGAAAAGGCAACCAAATGAGTCCGTAAAATTCATGTATAAAACACAAATAGAAGAGTAGATCTGCTTTAGCTCTCTCCATCTCATCTTCTTTTGTTGCAGGCTTTTTCTTGTTTATTTAGTTATTCGATCATTTTCTCACTTTCTCTGTCTCTCTCTCTTTCTCTCCTTCTCCCTGTCTTCTCCACCTCCCCTCTCCCCCCTCCCCCTTTCTTCTCCTTCTTTCCTTTCTCCCAACTTTCCTCCTCACCTTCCCACGTCTCCTCCTCTCCTCCTTTCTTCTCCTCCCCTCCTCTTGTTTCTTCTCCCCTCCTTTTCAACCTCTCCTCATCTCTTCCTCCTCATCTCTCCTCTCCTCCTCTCTTCTGACCACGTTCAATCACATTCTTCACACGTGGCGTTATGAGTTTTACCCGTCAGTTTTTGGCATGTGGAACAAAAGGGGTGAAGCTTAACCTTCTGCACAAAGAGAGATGCACTTTTCCACTTATAGATTTATGCATAATACAAAAGATTCTCAGATTACATTGCAAAATGTAAAGGTTTTTAATGTACAGGACTAAAAAATGACATGAATTCAGAATATTTTTATTATATTTTGATTTTAGTTTTAGTTATAACTGGCTGTCTATGTATGTACCTGTTGGGCCTTCATTACTGTTCATTAATTTATCATTAATGAACGCTGTTTAAATAATTACATAACTTTTTTTTTCTCAAGTTACATTATGCATCTATTACATTACATCTATTACAATGAATAAATAAATAAATAAAAATAAATTCTCACTGTACAGGTAAAATAAAAATAAAAAAGATTTAAAAATAGTCAGATAAATAATCAGATAATAAGTCAATTATATTAAATAGTATTAAGTATTAAGTTTTCTACTACTATTATTCTAATTTGCATTATATGTTCAGGTCCATGTAACTTCTCACGTATAATTAAGTCAAATAATCATTCACACTACTAAAAACAAAAAGAGCATTCTGAATTAAAGATTAATTTTCTGGTGCAGGGTCTGTTACCAGCCAGGAATGTTTTCCAGCATGACATTTAACGTTCTATTGCCATGGAGACAAGCAAGCGACGTCATCAGATCAATTTAACAGGCCAAATCTGTGGAGGGGTGACCCCACTCACAAGAATACGTGTATTTCAAGGTTTTTTTTTTTGTTTTCTTTGTTTTTTAGCAATAAAACACTTGGAATTGAATAAATGCAAGGTAGACACATTTAATGCCATACTGTGGAACATCACAGGCAAAGCAATAGCATCTCCAAACAGCTAGCTTGTGACTGTAATGGTATTTGAGACAGACTTCAGCACAAACCAGCTCCCCTTTTGTAGTTCCACTTAAAGGAAAAGTAACGTTTTTTTTTACAATCACCCATAGCAGTTTGGTGTCAATTGGAGCAGTATCGCAGAACTTATGTTGAGCCGTTCTGTTCTACTAATGATCCCGTATCCGTTAACATGGTGCTCGTATCATATGCTCGGGGCATTACTTTGCGTTCTCCAAATAACACAAACTTTAGCACTTTTCAAATCACAGAAGATCGCTGTGTCAGGGTAGACTTTTAGTGGATTCCAAAACGGCCTGAAACCCGATATGCAGCTATAGTTTCATTTGATGACGTCATCAGAGAGGACAGTGCGCATGCGTGAACTCAGCTGTTTTGTAAACACAGCTAGTCCGAAAGAAGCTAACACCGCTCTGAACTGTTGCGATATCGGGTTTCAGGCCGTTTTGGAATCCACTGAAAGTCTACCCTGACACAGCGATCTTCTGTGATTTGAAAAGTGCTAAAGTTTGTGTTATTTGGACACCGCAAATCAGTGCCCCGAGCACTCACGCTAACGGATACGGGATCAGTGGTAGAACAGAACGGCTCAACATAAGTTCTGCGATACTGCTCCAATTGACACCAAACTGCTATGGGTGAGTAAAACTACTTGTTTTATTGCCGAAAGAAGGCTCAGATTGTAAAAAAAAAAGTTAATTTTCCTTTAAGTGAGTTCTTTCTGAGAACAGATTGTGTTCAAATAAAGCTCAGATTAAAGGCTAGCAAAACCTCAGACAGAGCAGTGCCTCCAGTTAGCATCACACCCCCAGGGACTATAGAATCACATCCACTGAAGCTCCCTCAGATGCTGGATGCCCATGTGTTGTGTGTGTAATAGCAGAAGTGTGTGTCAGAGCTCTTTGCTCCTTATTATCAGGTAGATTATGCGCTTTAATCGGCTGTAGCCTCCCATCTCAGATGAGCTCAGTGCGTTTATCTAGGCCACCAGATGTCAAAAATCCTTCTGCATTATGGGAAAAAACGCATCCTCTTCTCATCCACTGCTAAAAGAAATGCGCTAGAACATTTATTACATTTTTGTTTATTTTAGCTGTTCATTTTGCAGTTATCTGTATAACTGCTCAGAATCAAAGACATTTATTGTGCAGCGTTCCTGTGCCTTTTAACCTTACAGTGTTGTGTTTTTTTTAGTTGATTGTACATACTTATTATTATTATTTAGCTTAATTTTGACGCATGCTCATATTTTCCAACTGTTTCTGAAACTTGCGCTGTGACACTGCAATTTCCCCATTGTGGGACAAATAAAGGGTTATCTTATCTTATCTTATAACTGTGTTTTTCATTCCAACATTATACAGGGAGCTCATCCTAATGGTTTCTGGAAGACTGAAGAAGCCGCTTGGATATAACTAAAACTAACATTTGTCCAGTTGACAGAATTGAATTTTTATTTTGCTTTGGATCATACCTGGACAACTGGGGCTTTATGCAGACACCATTCCAAAGCAAAGCAAAGCATTTCCATGGTGTCAAAGTAGCGGACCCTCATAGTGAACCTTTGATTCTTTTTTCAAGAGCAGTTTTCTAACTTGGTGGATTGTTGTGCTTGACTATTCCAGTCAGAAATACAAGGAAGCACAACAATTGACTGTTATAAGCATTAAATCATGTTATGATGTTGCCTCCCCAAAAACATACCTGGAGTTCAGAAGCTCTTTATTATGTCTGCATCTCCAAAGCTCAATATGCTCTGTTCCACCTTGTGATGTCATGAACAGTAGTTTTCAAGTTAACAGCCACATTTGATCTTTTGTTAAGAGATATTAAAGACAATTCCAGGACTGAAATTATCCAAATGATTCTAGTGACGCTGCTCTTCCTGTATTACCACATGACATCACAAGGTGGAGAGAAAGCTGGAGTGATGAACGCAGCGCAAATATACAAGGGTTGTGCATTAAACTCCAGGTCTGTTCGTGATGAGGAAACAACATTAGAACATAGATTGAGGACCTCAGCTGGAGGATTTTTTTTAACCTGTGGTGCATGTTTATATTAGATCAGAAAATTGTGTAATGTGGAGCCTTTAAAATGTGCTTTCCATGGGTTTCAGAACAGTTACCGTGAAAAGATAATAGAAATATAACAGAACAGGAAGCTGAAACCCATGAAAATGTGATATCAGATCAACTATTGTGAGTGGAAGGTGTTTTGTGCAGTGCGGTTCTGTAGATGAGTGGTGCAGGGGAGAGCCCGCAGAGCAGAGGAGGGAGCAGGCTGAAACATGGCAGATCACTCCATGTGTTCTTCAGGTATGGAGCAGGTCACTTCCATTAAAGGGGCGGCCGGGGTGCACGATATGGCAAATATAGCAACCCCCTACAGCTGCTATGTCAAAGCATCCACGCAGGTTTATGTGCTAAGAGGGGACACTATAGAGCTTAAAGGGTTAGTGCGTTTTTTTTTTTATGTTAATCTGTATGGGTTTCCTTCTAAAAGTTACGTATGTTGACACCGGCTTACCTCCGAGAGTCTCAGCTGATCCCGGTTCAGCTCGCGTTCTGGAGCTCAGGTAATTAGGTCCGGTAACTTCCCTGGAACATGAAATAAAGCTTGTTTTTCTTCTAAAAACAAAACATTTGTCTAAAAACAAAACATTTGATATATTTGCGTCCCAAACAGTTGTCCACGAAACATCCAGCAGCGTAGATAGCAATCGCATTTTGTCTCTGTCGACTCATATCACTGCGCTCCCGTTACCTGCCTGCTGCCTGTTCACTCGTAAACTTCTCCTTATGGCGGACCGCATCAGTCATTCACTTCCGCTAAAGGTTAACAGGCTAATACAGCTAGTATGCGCGCAGTGATTAACCTGGGAAATCCCAGGCTGCTTTCGTTCGTTCCGATCTGAAAGACAGCCTGGCGACTATGGCAAGTGAGTTCTCCTGATTCTGGGAGTCAATCAGAGAGCGGGGAGGGGTGGCAAGACGGTGACACGTACTACGTGACAAACGGAAACTTGTAGTTTGAACTGACAACTGACATGATTGGCTATGGGCTACGTATACGCCAAATGATAGACATTCGTAACGCCCAATAAACGGCCGTTGGCGATCGTAAACCACACCTCCACTACGAGATATTTCAAAGGTGGCTCCCAGACTCCCAGACTCCCAGACCATATCACAAGTGAGACCATATCTCACTTGTGATATGGTCTGGTGTAAACCAGGCAATGCAGTGATATGAGTCGAAAGAGACAAAATGCGATTGCTATCTACGCTGCTGGATGTTTCGTTGACAACTGTTTCGGACACAAATATATCACCTTTCGGACAAATGTTTTGTTTTGAAAAGAAAAACAAGCTTTATTTCATGTTCCAGGGAAGTTACCGGACCTACTTACCTGAGCTCCAGAACGCGAGCTGAACCGGGATCAGCTGAGACTGTCAGAGGTAAGCCAGTGTCAACACACGTAACTTTTAGAAGAAAACCCATACAGATTAATATAAAAAAAACCCGCACTATCCCTTTAAAAGGCCCATATGATGCCGTTTTCTGGTCTGTTATAATGTTTCCTCATCACAAACGTACTCGGAGTTTTGTTTGTTTCATTCATACATTCATAGAATCATTTGCATGATTTCAGTCCTGGAATTCCCAATGTCTTCTAAAAAAAAAAAAAAAAAAAAAAAAAGGAGCCGTTAACTTGAAAACAACCGCTTCATGACATCACAAGAGCATTTTGAGCTTTGGAGATGCAGACAGACTAATAATATAAAATTACTCAAACATGTGTGAATGAAACAAAACACAACTCAAGGTTTGTTTTTGCTGAGGAAACAACATTAGAAAATGGAAAAAAGCTCACAAGGGCCAATGTCACGTAATATAAGACCTTTAACATTCACACTTCAATCCTTTTGGTTGGTTTTAGAAAACAATTGTTGAGATTTACAGTTAAATTATTAACTCTTACTTTAAAAATGACAATTCATTCATTTTATATCCACATTTTTAAATACATTTTCTGAGCTCCACCTCTCTGCTGCCTCTCCTCTCATTCTGACCTTGAAGTTGACATTGCCATTCCTCCCTTGCCCAGTTACAAGTTACAATCAAAATTCACAATAGAAAAACGCCTGCTTGCTAGTTTTTGCATTTGATTGTGATAAAAATAATCTTAAATGTAGATTAATGCATTCCTTTTTTTTTTTTTTTTTTTTGCATTTTAATTACAGCTGTATTTCCTATGAGACAGAACTCATGTAGGTCACCTTGGGCATGGTACAGTTGTGAAATTTCCCAATAACATCTGGCAGAGAATTATTGGCTTGTTAAAAATGACTGACATAAATGACAGCTAATTATACACCATGATATGTTTATAAGAGCTTTTCACATCTTTAAAGGGTGTAAGATTTTTACCCGTTAATTACTGAAATTGAAGATACCCATTCAAAAATACATTGTTTTCCAAGCCTTTTCACTTCCATCATGAAATCAAAGTATTCTTTTGGACTTAGATATAGTCACATAAAAGGGGGATCTTCCCCATGCAGAGGCAGCCATTTTGAATACGAGAGCCGCAGAAGGACATTTGGGCTCCACCTTCGCCTTCGGCAAGGCTCGTGGTTTTGGGTAAACAACACAAGCATGCTGCCGGATCAGACGTCGTAATGGATCTAACACGTGTTTTGGACTAAATTGTTTTACTGGATTTTATTCGCTGGATCCTTACGGACAAATTGAGAGCAAGTTTATGGTGAAATACAGAGTTTGACCTGTGCAAAGCATTCTAAGGTAAGCTAACCTCTTTTGTGCTTTTCCGTATAAAAGCCCCATGTGCTCGGGGAGTGATTGTTGTGCAGGGAAATGAATTGCACAGTCAAAAAGAGGAGACTGTAAGGTTTCATTTGATGTGTCATGGTACATGATCGGGAATGTGTGTTTTCATGAGAAAAGAAAAAAAACAAAAAAAAACGGGACCGCATTTTATTTACATAGTAGCGGCGCGCGGCTCGTGCGCAGGTACGAGAGCTGTCCGCTTTACGGCGCGCCCGGGTGACCCTCGAAGTTTGCTGTAGCTAGAACAGAAAGTGCAATAGCACCATCCACCTATTAACGTTTTTTACAATCTGAGCCTTATTTTGGTAATAAAACAAGTTGTTTTACTCACCCATAGCACTTTGGTGTCATATGGAGCACTTCCGGAGATGTTTATATCCGTAACGCGAGTTCTCGGGGCATATAATCTATGCCCCAAGCGGTCTCCAAATAACACAAACTTTAGCACTTTTCAAATCATAGAAGCTCAATGTCTTAGTCTACGCTTTCGTTTGAGTCAAAAGTGGCCTGTAATCTGAGATTTATCCATAATTTACAGCTTTGCGTTTCATGTTTGGGTCCCGGGAGCTGAGAGTGAAATAAACTGTGACTCCGCACATGCGCACTGGCCTCATCTACTCGAAACTATGGATAAATCTCGGGTTACAGGCCACTTTTGACTCAAACGAAAGTGTAGACTAAGACATTGAGCTTCTATGATTTGAAAAGTGCTAAAGTTTGTGTTATTTGGAGACCGCAAACATGTGCCCCGAGAACTCACATTACGGAGATCACAAATCTAAAACATCTCTGGAAATGCTCCATATGACACCAAAGTGCTATGGGTGAGTAAAACAACTTTTATTAGCTTAAAAAAATTAACTTATTAATTAACTTTTATTACCGAAATAAGGCTCAGATTGTAAAAAACGTTAATTCTCCTTTAAAAGACCAAAAAGGAGTTTTGCAATCTTGGTAAAGCTAGCAACAACTAGCATGCTAACGCCCACTTCCTGCTTCATAATTAGATGCAGACAGCACACAAAAGCTGCTTATATAACATATCTTAAATGGTACCAGACAGATTTTGTCTAAAATAATCCTCCAGTTAAATACAGATGGATGCACAGAATGTTTTTTTTTTTTTTATTACTATTTATTTATTTTGCATTTTAATCACAGCTGTATTTCCTAATGAGACAATGCTATGCTATAAAGTGCTACATGTAGGTCACCTTGAGCTTGTCGTCTGTAACGCGCTACATGTAAAATTGTGTTTTGCTGTCGTGGCAGCACTCCCAAACCATCTGTATTCACATTTGACTGTATTAAACGAGCTAATGAGGTGTGAAACAGCTTGTTAAAGTCACTGATTGTGAAGCATAGGGAGGGGAGGGGGAGTAGTTTCTATAAAATAACATTACCACCACGGTTAGCCATTTTGCCAGCAATGTGCAAATGTAATACAGCTTAATGAGATGAGAGTCCAGTGTGTGTGTGTGCGTGTGTGTACATGGCAAGGCAGGTTCATTTGTATAATGAATTATATCATAATATAAGCACAATTCATACACAAAGTAATTCAAAGTGCTTTACAGAATAAGAAAGACATTAAAATCACAATACACACAAATCAAAATATAAATAATTGTCAAAGTATGTAAGAGTAATACTGTCTACAGTAATGGTTCTCAAACTGCAGGACGCGTACCAATGGTGGTGGTACAAGGGTAATCCATTCATCCATTTAGCTATAGTTTTTAGCTTAGATATGGCTGAAGTCTAAATATTTTGTCTAATTATCTTATAATGAAGAATAGCGCCAGCCTGTCTGCACTAATGGGGATCCTATCAATTAAAAATAAACAATAAACAAGGGTACTAGGTACAAGGGACTCTGCAGTTCCAGCTAAAGGGCCTATATTATGTAAAATGTACTGTTGTGAGCCTTAAAGGTCCCATGGCATGAAATTTTCACTTTCTGAGGTTTTTGAACGTTAATGTGAGCTCCCCTACCCTGTTTAGCCCCCCCCTCATGGTTAAAAGTTGCGAAATGTCTAAACTGAGCATTTGCGATCCTTTTCTGCGTTACAAAAAATCAGAGCTCAAACGGGCGAGTTTGAACAAGGCACCTTATTGACGTCAGATCGAAAAAAGAAATGCAAATGCAGTTGCACCCCCGTCTGTCTGTACTCAGCGTCTCTGTAAATCACGCCCAGAGAGTTTGGACTGCGAATGCGCTAGGCAATGCGAAATGCGTTTTTTTATTTGCCTGGAGGCACGTCCGAGTGTTTCTAGGCTCGGAAGTCCTTTATCTGAGCCTCTGGACCTTTGAACAGCAGTGGTTTAATTTTATTTTCTGTGGAAATGTGTTTATTTTTCAATGGAACGCTTCAAATCTCTCCCCCTGTGCAAAAACACGGAAATGGATCAGCTGAGCGCTGACAGCAGAGAGCGGAGAGTTTGGCCACGCCCCCACCCTCTACTATAGGCCAGCTCTTTTCTCCTCATTTGCATTCAAGCAACAATGCCCATTATGGCCTGTTCAGAGAGAGAAAAATTACTCTTTCTCATCTTATCTCTGTTTCTCATGCACTGAGTGTTGATTTTGAAGAAGGATTCATTTACAGTATTAGGGAACCATTAAGGAGCCATATAAAAGCATCAAGAAGTACCATGTCATGGGATCTTTAAACCATGTTCTAATGTTGTTGCCTCCTCAAAAACATACCTGGAGTTGTGTTTTATTTAATTCCCGCATGTTGGAGTCACCCTTTATTATTTATTATCTCTGTCGACATCTCCAAAGCTCAAAATGCTCTGGTCCACCTTGTGATGTCATGCAACAGTAGGTTTTAAGTTTAACAGCTACTTTTTTCCTTTATTTCAGTAGACATCATCAGGGCTGAAATCATCCAAATGATTTGAGTGAAGGCATATGGAGTTTAAAACACAGTGGAGCACTTCCTGTATTACTACGTAACATCACAAGGGGGAGTGTTTTCAGTTTAAATATGTGTGAATGAAACAAAACACAACTCCAGGTGTGTTTGTGATGAGGAAACATTATAACATACTGCAGATCAAAAAATGGCATAATATGGGTCCTCTAACAGATATATGTTAAATTTATTTGCATTTTAGTTTGGTCTACCAATAGCTAAGGTCTGTAGTTTTTGTTTCGACCAGATTAAGTCCTGGTTAAAGGAGAATTAACGTTTTTGGTGTCATATGGAGCACTTCCGGAGATGTTTTAGATTAGCGATAGCCATAGCGCTAATATATGCCCCGAGCGGTCTCCAAATAACACAAACTTTAGCACTTTTCAAATCATAGAAGCTCAATGTCTTAGTCTACACTTTCATTTGAGTCAAAAGTGGCCTGTAATCCGAGATTTATCCATAATTTACAGCTTTGCGTTTCATGTTTGGGTCCCGGGAGCTGAGAGCAAAATAAACTGTGACTCCGCACATGCGCACTGGCCTCCTCATCTACTCGAAACTATGGCTAAATCTCGGATTACAGGCCACTTTTGACTCAAACGAAAGCGTAGACTAAGACATCGAGCTTCTATGATTTGAAAAGTGCTAAAGTTTGTGTTATTTGGAGACCGCTCCATAGCACTACGGATATCGCTAATCTAAAACATCTCTGGAAGTGCTCCATATGACACCAAAGTGCTATGGGTGAGTAAAACAACTTGTTTTATTACCGAAATAAGGCTCAGATTGTAAAAAAAAACAAAACGTTAATTCTCCTTTGAGTCTTGGTTTAGTCCTTAGTTTTTGTTAAGTATATATTCCTTGTTCACTTGTAGGCCTTTAATCCTGGTATATGATGCTGTAATGATATTTTTTTCTGTTGATTTTGCAAACCACAATTCATCCATAGATATACTTGTACATTTTTGATAGGTTACAAAAAGACTGTGATTATTGTCAATGAGACGTTTAAAAACAATACTGAGTAATTCATTTTTGTCTATATCGTCCATCTTGTAAAACGAGTTTCCTGTCTCCTAAGTGCTTCCATCTTACAACTCACAACCTGCCCCTCCTCTCTACCTCCCTCTTTCTGTCTCTCTCTCTCCCTTCCCTCCTTTCTCCATTCTCCCCCTCTCTCTATACCTTTCTCTCTCATTTGACTCTTTTTCCGTCTTTCCCTCCCCTTCTATCTCCCTCCCTTCACCCCTTCCTTCACCTTCCCTCCCTCCTCCCTCTTTCACTCTCTCTCTCTCTCTTTCTCTCTCTCTCTATGTCGTTCTCTCTCCTTTTTTCTTCTTCCATCTTTCTCTTCCCATCGCTCTTTCTCCCCCTCCCACCCCTCTTTCGCTCTCTCCCTTCTTTCTTCATCGCTCTTTCTCTCTCTCCTTCTCTTTCTGCCTATCACCCTCCTCTTTTTCTCCATTCTCCCCCTCTCTCTATACCTTTCTCTCTCATTTTACTCTTTTTTCCATCTTTCCCTCCCCTTCTATCTCCCTCCCTCCTCCTCCCTCCCTCCCTCCTCCCTCTTTTACTCTCTCTCTCTTCCTCTCTCTCCCTTCCTCCCTCCTTTCTCTATTCTCCCTCTCTCTCTATGTCTTTCTCTCTCCTTTTTTCTTCTTCCATCTTTCTCTTCCCATCGCTCTTTCTCCCCCTCCCACCCCTCTTTCGCTCTCTCCCTTCTTTCTTTATCGCTCTTTCTCTCTCTCCTTCTCTTTCTGCCTATCACCCTCCCCTTTTTCTCCATTCTCCCCCTCTCTCTATACCTTTCTCTCTCATTTTACTCTTTTTCCATCTTTCCCTCCCCTTCTATCTCCCTCCCTCCTCCTCCTCCTCCCTCTTTTACTCTCTCTCTCTTCCTCTCTCTCCCTTCCTCCCTCCTTTCTGTATTCTCCCTCTCTATGTCTTTCTCTCTCCTTTTTTCTTCTTCCATCTTTCTCTTCCCCCCGCTCTTTCTCCCCCTCCCCCCCCCCTCTCGCTCTCCCCCCTCTTTCTTCTTCCCTCTTTCTCTCTCTCCTTCTCTTTCTGCCTATCACCCTCCCCTTTGTCCTCCATTCTACCTCTCTCTATATAGCTTTCTCACTTCGTTTTCTCTCCTTCCATCTTCCTCTCTCCCTTCTCTACCCCCCCCCCCCTCTCTCTCTCCATCACCCCTCTCGTTCTTTTTCTCCCTCCCCCTCTCCATCTGTATGAGTCATCACGAGCAGCATGTGATGGCTTCTCTTCATACACGCACACACAGTTATTTTCTCCTGCCAGGGGCTTCCCTTCATCCAGCCCTCCATCCATCCCTCCCTTCATCCAATCCATCCCTCCCTCCATCCTCCTCCATCCATCCCCAGCAGTGCGGGAATCCTGACAAGCATACAGAACAGGGGGAAGGCTACCCGATATGTGCAAGTGTATAGAGGGTACTGTTGCCATAGCGATTAGCAATTTACACATACAACAGGAAGCATGAATAGTTTTTAAAAATGCACTTACTGAATTTGATTTGTATTAGAGATCAAAAATACATTGTTGCTAGGTTACTGCTGATTTTGGCTGATATGTGTCACGGCCAGTTCATGTTACTTTTTCTGGCCACATTAAAAAATACTTTCTTCTATTGCTGGGCTTGCAAGTTGTTTTTAATTCCATACACACATCGTCATGGAGATAGTTGTCAAAGTCCAAGTCTGTTTGCTTGTATGTATGTTTAAAATATTTTGTATGTATGTATATATGCAATCATATTTAAAGGAGAATTAACGTTTTTTACAATCTGAGCCTTATTTCATTAATATATAATATATGCCCCGAGCGGTCTCCAAATAACACAAACTTTAGCACTTTAGCACTTTAGCACTCAAATCATAGAAGCTCAATGTCTTAGTCTACGCTTTCGTTTGAGTCAAAAGTGGCCTGTAATCCGAGATTTATCCATAATTTACAGCTTTGCGTTTCATGTTTGGGTCCCGGGAGCTGAGAGTGAAATAAGCTGTGACTCCGCACATGCGCACTGGCCTCCTCATCTACTCGAAACTATGGATAAATCTCGGCCACTTTTGACTCAAATGAAAGCGTAGACTAAGACATTGAGCTTCTATGATTTGAAAAGTGCTAAAGTTTGTGTTATTTGGAGACCGCAAACATGTGCCCCGAGAACTCACATTACGGAGATCGCAAATCTAAAACATCTCTGGAAGTGCTCCATATGACACCAAAGTGCTATGGGTGAGTAAAACAACTTGTTTTATTACCGAAATAAGGCTCAGATTGTAAAAAAAAAAAAAGTTAATTCTCCTTTAATGGAAAAAGAAAAGTGCAAGTCTAAGATAAGTGGACTTCAGCTACCAGAATATTAAAGAGTGAATCATCATGACTTCCACATTAGTTAAAGTAACTGTTTATAGCTTGTGCTCTTACAGTTTTAAAAAAATATACTGCAATCACATCAGAATCTGGATTGCTCGTGCTTTAAGCTGTATATTGGTGGGTTTCAGATGACATCACAACATTCTATAGGCCAATAATATTTCCTACAGATGGGGGCAGCTAAAATAAATACAGTTCAAATGTAGCTTTTTGTTGTAACGTAGCAAGTTAATGGGTTTAGTTGCCGATAGAAAAGATACATTTAAGATTTGTGAACAAACTTTTTGGATATTTCATGACAAAGTACAATGTTATTAATAGGGAAATCTCTTTCTTGCCTGCCCCATCTGAGAATATGACACCATCACATTCGACAATCTGAAAACCACCAGGTCCCGTGAAAGGTCAGGACCTCCAGAGGCTGCACTAGCACTGACTCAGGACTGACTGCAGGTGCTGGGGTTTAGGTAGTGACCATTCAGATAAGAAGAGAGGCATTTTAGGTTTAAAACAACTGGATTTAGACACACGTGAGGCACATTTTGCTTTCTAATTAGATAATAGTCTTAAGAAGTAAACACCACATTATACCATAAACATCTTGGCCATCACATCCATCTGTTATTTTGAAATTAAGAATTAACAAACACGATGTCTGTTTATAAAGAGTGCTATATAAATACAATGGATTAGATTATGAATGCTGTTTTGTGTACAGCTTCATTCTCCATTTGCAGATAAACAATAACAAAAGGTGTGAATAAATGCGACTCAATTCGTAGCTCGAGATTACAATTCTGAAGTCACTGTGAATCATGGTGTTTTGCAAAGCCGCAGCTGTGATTGGAAAGCGAGTGTGTGTGTGTGTGTGTGTGCGATTCTGAGGGCCACCAGTGTTTGATGAAGATGAGTCATCGCCACGGAGACCCCGAGGAAGACTGGCAGTGCGGTGATTCATCCTGGAAAAAAAGGGAAAAGCCGATGTATTCCCTCTCATAGCTGTGAGTGTGAGTATATATTTGACTATGTGCGATGTGGACTCCACCAGCAGCTTCACACATAATTTCAAGATTTGTTTTTGTTCCTTAGTTATCAAACAAGAGACATTTACCTTTCAAACACATTATGTTTAAAGGTCCTATATTGCACAAGCTTTTACCCATGTTATAATGTTGTTACGTCCGCAAAAACATACCTGGAGTTGTGTTTTGTTTCATACACACATGTGTGAGTAATCCTGTATTATTAGTCTGTCTGCATCTCCAAATCTTAAAGTGCCCTGTTCCACCTTGTGGTGTCATTTATTGGTAGTTTTCAAGTTAACAGCTGCCCTTTGCCTTTAGGTCAGCAGGGTTAGGGTCTGAAATCAGCCAAATGATGCTAATGCAGGGGTATGGAGTTTAAAAACACAACAGAACACTTCTTGTATTCTATTGTGTGAATGAAACAAAATGCAACTCCATGTTTTTGATGAGGAACATTATAACAGAAATAAGAGAACGTAACATGGGCCCTTTCACCACAAACTGTATCAAATTTGTAAATAATGTAGTAATAACATTACTACAGACATGACCAACATATACATATTATAATATGTATGTATTATATATATGTATTATGTATTAATATATACTCAACAAAAATATAAACGCAACACTTTTGTTTTTGCTCCCATTTTTCCTGAGATGGACCCAAAGATCCAAAATTCACTCCAGATACACAACACTACCATTTCTCTCAAACATTGTTCACAAATCTGTCCAAATGTGTGACAGCGAGCACCTCTGCCCCGCCGAGACAATCCACCCCACCTCACAGGTGCGCCACATCAAGATGCCGATCCGACATCATGACCAGTGCACAGGTGCGCCCCAGACTGTTCACAATAAAAGGCCACAAAAGGTAATATTGTGTATCTGGAATGAATTTTGGATATTTGGGTCCATCTCAGGAAAAATGGGAGCAAAAACAAAAGTGTTGCGTATTTTTGTTGAGTATATAGTATATATATATATATATATATATATATGTATTATGTATTAATATACATATACATATTCAGGAGCTGCGCACAGCTGATAGGCATAAAAAGTAAACAAAAGAGCGCAAATGTCACGTGATTGGTCCGCAGCGGTAGGATGGTTATTTAGACACACCTCGATTTTTACCAAAAAATAGCCCTGTTTCACAGACAAAAATGTATGCTTTTTAAGCAGCCAACGCTGTTATCTGAAGCATGGAGTGGGTTCTTCATGATCTCAACTTGCACATTCTGCAATAAAATGAAAATTACACATTTTGAAAAAAAAAAAAAAGTAAAAACGCACGTATCTAGGAATCCCTAATGCCGAGTTGTGCCCTCAAAGTCTGTGGTGCTACACATATATACAGACATTACCAGTCTGTATATCTCCCACAGGTCACAGCTACAACACTATCTTGATACTTTTCAGTAACTTGTATGTGTATTGGTGAAATGTTCAGCAGTTACCGTGGAGACAGAATGTACACATTAGCATGTTTAGCCACAAATTATATCAAATATGTAAATCATGTAATCCAGCTGGCATAATAACATATGATTACTTAGAGTCGGTATATCTCCCACTGGTCACTGCTAATGTAATCTTAGTCCAGCTTCTTACCATCCTCATACACTTTCTGTCACACTTATTTATATTTTGCAGTGACATACTGGGGGGGGCGGGGGTTCTAGATGGATGTGTATTGGTGGAATGTTCAGCAGTTATCGTGGAGACACAATGCACACATTAGCAAACACAGCCAAATAAGTTTAAAGATCATCAGAAAAAAATACAAAATGGATTTAAGCAACACATTTTCAGGAGCCCGTGATCGATACGAGCGTTCATGATCCTGTTTAGGAGTTTGATTTTCAAGAGTGAGAGTGACTAACTGAAAAACTGGTATTTTATGTGAGGGAGGCTTGTTTAACACCACAGATCAGCTCATGTTTTGTAGTTCCAACTAAGTCAACTCTTTCTGGTCAGATTACCTTAAAATAAAGATCAGTTTACAGTTAGCATCACACCCCCAAGGAATGTCGATGAAGTCAGCTGCAAAGTATCCATAAACGTGCTAGCATTTAACATTAAACGTCTACAATTTCTTTTTAACGCAAGATGGGTCATTGCTTTAAAAAGAGAGGAAATTGTAAACAGGTCCATTATTTTCAACTGATGTGCCTTGGACCTGAAAGCCACATTACACACAAACAATCCAAACCACGATCGCACATAACAAACAGTAGTCCTATAGGTTGAGTTATAATATATGTCACGCTTGTATTGCTCTTGACTCGTACTTTGCTGTAGTAGGCTTTTATTCATTCCCTCTGCCACACGGTTCATATACTGCCAAAGCTGCCCTCTTTATGGAGCGTGCTAACACTAATTCAAGTTGAGTCACAGCTGAGTCTTAATGCACATTGTTGACGTGGAAATGTAAGCAGATGCTTCTACTGATGTTAAAATACAACAGGCAGCGCTAGTATTATAGTAACATGTAGCCCGCGCTTTATTAGAGGTCCCATGGCATGAAATTTTCACTTTCTGAGGTTTTTGAACGTTAATGTGAGCTCCCCTACCCTGTTTAGGGCCCCCCCCCCATGGCTAAAAGTTGCGAAATGTCTAAACTGAGCATTTGCGATCCTTTTCTGCATTAGAAAAAAAACACAGCTCAAACGGGCGATTCTGAACAAGGCACCTTATTGACGTCAGATCGAAAAATGCAGCTCCACCCCCGTCTGTGTCTACTCAGCATCTCTGTAAATCATGCCCAGAGAGTTTGGACCGTGAATGCGCTAGGCAATGCGAAATGCGTTTTTTTATTTGCCTGGAGGCACGTCCGAGTGTTTCTAGGCTCGGAAGTCCTTTATCTGAGCCTCTGGACCTTTGAACAGCAGAGGTTTAATTTTATTTTCTGTGGAAATGTGTTTATTTTTCATTGAAAAGGCTCTCCTTTCCTCCTCCGCTCTTAAAATGCGGAAATGGGCACAGGCACAGCTGAGAGCTGAGAGCGGAGAGTTTGGCCACGCCCCCCCCCTCTACTATAGGCCATCTCTTTTCTCCTCATTTGCATTCAAGCAACAACGCCCATAATGGCCTGTTCAGAGAGAGAAAAATGACTCTTTCTCATCTTATCTCTGTTTCTCATGCAGTGTTGATTTTGAAGAAGGATTCATTTACAGTATTAGGGAACCATTAAGGAGCCATATAAAAGCATCAAGAAGTACCATGTCATGGGATCTTTAAAGGAAAATTAACGTTTTTTACAATCTGAGCCTTATTTCGGTAATAAAACAAGTTGTTTTACTCACCCATAGCACTTTGGTGTCATGTGGAGCACTTCCGGAGATGTTTTAGATTTGCGATCTCCGTAATGTGAGTTCTCGGGCACATGTGCAAACTTTAGCACTTTTCAAATCATAGAAGCTCAATGTCTTAGTCTACGCTTTCATTTGAGTCAAAAGTGGCCTGTAATCCGAGATTTAGCCATAGTTTCGAGTAGATGAGGACGCCAGTGCGCATGTGCGGAGTCACAGTTTATTTCACTCTCAGCTCTCAGGACCCAAACATGAAACGCAAAGCTGTAAATTATGGATAAATCTCGGATTACAGGCCACTTTTGACTCAAACGAAAGTGTAGACTAAGACATTGAGCTTCTATGATTTGAAAAGTGCTAAAGTTTGTGTTATTTGGAGACCACAAACATGTGCCCCGAGAACTCACATTACGGAGATCGCTAATCTAAAACATCTCCGGAAGTGCTCCATATGACACCAAAGTGCTATGGGTGAGTAAAACAACTTGTTTTATTACCGAAATAAGGCTCAGATTGTAAAAAAAAAACGTTAATTCTCCTTTAAAACAGACCTATTATGCAAAATCTGACTTTTCAGAGGTTTTAATCATGTGATAGATGTTTCCCCTTCTCATTTACGCTCTCAGAGTTGTATTTGGAGTGATTTGTGCATGTTTGAGTCATCACTTAATTACAAGTCGCCATTTTTGCCGATTCAAACCCTGATTTCACCACCACGTACATGCCCACTGCTCTGTACTTACTTCATTCTTCTATTTTATTTTCTTAAACTGTGATGTTATAAAAAATTATCCACCTGTGTCATAAATTATAATTACTGTATATAGGAGAAACAAGCACAGTACGTGTTCTTTAAAAGTGCAGGAGTTTTGGTGGAAGGTCTACTTACTGCTTGTCTCCATGGAGATGTTATTGCTTTGTCTGGAATGTGCCACAGTATATTAAACTGGTTTTAGACAGCATGTGATGCCATCAAGCTAACATTACAGGCCAGATCTATGGAGAGGTGACCACGTTGTATATACAGTATTTCCAGGTGTTTTGAGCTATAAAACAACTTTAAAGCCCCAGTGTGTAGGATTCGTGGCACATAGGTGGATGGTGCTATTGCACTTTCTGTTTTAGCTACGGCAGACCTCGAGGGTCACCCGGGCGCGCGCACGAGCCGCGCGCCGCTACTGTATAAATAAAACGCAGTCCCGTTTTTTTTTTTTTTTTCCTCATGAAAACACACATTCCCGATCATGTACCATGACACTCTACACATCAAATGAAACCTTACAGTCTCCTCTTTTTGACTATGCAATTCATTTCCCTGCAAAACAATCGAGCACATGGGGCTTTTATACGGAAAAGCACAAAACGAGGTTTGTTACTTAGCTTACCTTTGAATGCTTTGCACAGGTCAAACTCTGTATTTCACCATAAACTTGCTCTTAATTTGTCCGTAAGGATCCAGCGAATAAAATCCAGTAAAACAATTTAGTCCAAAACACGTGTTAGATCCATTACGACGTCTGATCCGGCAGCATGCTTGTGTTGTTTACCCAAAACCACGAGCCTTGCCGAAGGCGAAGGCGGAGCCCAAATGTCCTTCTGTGGCTCTCGTATTCAAAATGGCTGCCTCTGCATGGGGAAGATCCCCCTTTTATGTGACTATATCTAAGTCCAAAAGAATACTTGGATTTCATGATGGAAGTGAAAAGGCTTGGAAAACAATGTATTTTTGAATGGGTATCTTCAATTTCAGTAATTAACGGGTAAAAATCTTACACACTGTCCCTTTAACTGAATGAATCCAAGATAGATCTGTTTAATGCCATACTGTGGAATATTTTAGACAAGTTAATTAACGTCTGTTATGTATGTAAGTGTAACCTCATATTGAACATAATACTGATGTCTCCCCCATCAGTGGTCATTGTCATTTGTTTGATAAATTCACAGTAGACAGTATTTATTTGCTTAATGTAAATTCAAACAGCTGTAGCACTGAGCTTGTTGTTGTGCGAGTTCCTGTGTAGCTCAGGCAGTTGTGTGCATAATAAGTTGGATGCCATAGGGAATTGTTGACTCCATTAATCCAGGAAAAGCTCTCTCTTCGTCTTCCCCTCTCCAATCCTCTCCCTTATCACTGGGCTGACGGATGTGACCGAACCACAAGCCCATTACTATTGCAACAAAGGCAGTTTAATCAAAGACACTGCCTCCTAAACGATGCTTCCAACTCCCCCAAATTTAAATGAGTGGAATTATTTACTGTATGTATGGTTTATGTGTGATAACAACAAGCCAAAGTAATCACAAGAGGGGCGGTTTTCAAAAGTGTAGAGATGGTATTATGCATTTGGGGGCACATAATCTTACAATACAAAGAACAGATTCATAAATGAGTAGTTAATAGCAGACTGACTTTTGCGTTTGGGTCCTGATGGTTGGACATGTTAGTGGTGCAAAGAAGGAGGGAATGGTGAATTAGCAATGGGTCTAAACATTTGTGATGTAAGGTTGTGCCAGCTAAAATTGCAAGACAATGAGACAGAGTGGTTTATAGGCAATTGTTTAATACTCAAAATCCTGCATATTTAGGCTGGGTTCTTCTCTTAAAGATCCCATGACATGGTACTTCTTGATGCTTTTATACGGTGCCTTAGTGGTTCCCTAATACTGTAAATGAATCCTTCTTCAAAATCAAGCCTCAGTGCATGAGGAAGCCTCATGAAGACAGTCAGAGTCATAAATATATCTCTGAAACGCTTTATTCTGGGTGTTGAATGCAAATGAGGAGGACAGAGACAGGCCAGTGCAGCGGGTGGGGTGTGGCCAAATGCACCGCTGGTTCCTGGATTAGCGTTCCTGTGTGTGTAAGAGCGGAGGACGATATGAGATGCGTTGCATTAAAAAAAAAGACATTTCCACAGAAAATAAAATTAAACCACTGCTGTTTCAGAGGTTCGGAGGCTCGGATAAAGGACATCCGAGCCTGGAAACACTCTCACATGCCTCCAGGCAAATAAAAAAACGCATCTTGCATTGTGTAGCTCATCTGCGGTCCAAACTCTCTGGGCGTGATTTCCAGAGACGGTCGGTAGACATCCAGAGACAGGGGGTGGAAACCTTTCCGCGAGTGTGACGTCAGAAAGTTCCCTTGTTCAGAATCGCCTGTTTGGGCTGTCTTTTTTTCAAACGAGGAAAAGGATCGCAAATGCTCAGTTTACACATTTCGCAACTTTTAGCCATGGATGGGGCCCTAAACAGGGAAGGGGAGCTCACATTAACGTTCAAAAACCTCAGAAAGTGAAAATTTCATGCCATGGGACCTTTAAACAGAAAACACTCCATGCCACCTTGTGATGTCATGCAGGTAATACAGGAAGTGCTCTAACCTGACTCATGCCAGGTTGATCAGTTTTTAAACTCCATAAGTGTGTATGAAACAAAACACAACTCCAGGTATGTTTTCGAGGAGGTAACAACATTATAACATAGCTCAAAGCTCACATGAGCCAATTTAGCATATTAGGACATTTAAGCAGTTCATTTTACTAACTTATATCAAATATGAATACTTCTGGATATGTTTAGAATATAGCACCCTTAGTCTTGAGATATCTATTTTGCACTATCCACATAAACTATACAGCCCTAGTTTAACAGATGTAATAAACTATAAAATATGCACCCAGATTTGTTGTAGCCCGTGAGCCTGTTTATTCACTCAGAGCTTTCATGAAAGGCTGTTTTTCACTCCCAGAACATAGCCATAGAGCAAAAACTCTGTTGGCAGCAAAACGCATGATATGTCCATGTGGGCCTTCTCGCCTCTGATTAGATTTCACTTCATGGTAAAGGAAAAGCTTAAACTAGTTATCGGTGAAATTGTATCTGTATTTATTTTGCTGCTCCACTGTACTGCACACTCTTATTTATCCTGAAGGGGCTCTGCAGCAGTTCTGTTTTATGAAACCACACAGTTTCACAGATATTTCCTGAATGCTATCCCATAAATAATATTACTTAGACACAGTGATACTTTGCAATGACAACACGCTGGAGGTGTTCTACATGTATTTCTGTGGAGCGATGTTTCTGAAGTTACCATGGTGACACAATGCACACAGTAGCAAACACAGCCAAAAAAAAAGTTTTAATATAGTCTGAAAACTCAAGAAAAAATACAAAATTGATTAATGAACACGTTTGCAGGAGCCTCTGATCAATATATATAATTAGATTAGTTTATTTGAAATGGGACAGTTTCATAAAACGCATGATTAAACATGAGTAAAAAAGGCAGCATTACCCAAGAGGCTGTTTTCCATCTGCAGTCCCCTTAAACTGAACACTGTGAACTGAAGAGTCATTTATGTATTACTATATACGTCATAATTATCCAAATCTTCCTGTCTCCCTGTGGGAATCGTGTATCGTCCACAGACTGTATAAATGGACACAGCTAACACGCTAGCCACCACATTCCAAATAAGATCACATGAGGGCTCTTTCGGCTCCATCGACTCCATCGACTCCAACAGGCGTTAGAAAAACTGTCACTCTTTGTAACTGTTGCAGTGAGCCTTATCATTTTGGTCTTAAACAATCCTGTTTTTGGTTTTTTTCCACAACTTAGGTTAAAAATTCCTAGCTGTCTCCAAATTTGCCCCTGTAACCGTTAAAGGAGAATTAACGTTTTTTACAATCTGAGCCTTATTTCGGTAATAAAACAAGTTGTTTTACTCACCCATAGCACTTTGGTGTCATATGGAGCACTTCCAGAGATGTTTTAGATTTGCGATCTCCGTAATGTGAGTTCTCGGGGCAAATGTTTGCGGTCTCCAAATAACACAAACTTTAGCACTTTTCAAATCATAGAAGCTCAATGTCTTAGTCTACACTTTCGTTTGAGTCAAAAGTGGCCTGTAATCTGAGATTTATCCATAGTTTCGAGTAGATGAGGAGGCCAGTGCGCATGTGCGGAGTCACAGCTTATTTCACTCTCAGCTCTCGGGACCCAAACATGAAACACAAAGCTGTAAATTATGGATAAATCTTGGATTACAGGCCACTTTTGACTCAAACAAAAGTGTAGACTAAGACATTGAGCTTCTATGATTTGAAAAGTGCTAAAGGTTGTGTTATTTGGAGACCGCTCGGGGCATATATTATATATATATACAGGGCTCTCAAGTTTTGAGCGGGGTCATGCGTGAGACTGCGTAATTTCTGGGGGGGGGTGCGAGTGAACAATTTTTCCCGAGGAGCGGGGGTGCGAGTGACTTTTTTTTCGCTGAAAACGTGCGGTGCCTGCATTATCTAACCGATTTTCTGAGCACAGAAGCTGTGCGCTGCGCTTGAATTGCGTAACTAAATTTCAGCGTGAGAAATGCCATGTGTGGCGTGTGAGCGTGTGAACACGTTGAATTGCGTGTGTCACACTCTCAAAGCGTGAGACTTGAGAGCCCTGATATATATATATAAGACTCACATTACGGAGATCTCAAATCTAAAACATCTCTGGAAGTGCTCCATATGACACCAAAGTGCTATGGGTGAGTAAAACAACTTGTTTTATTACCGAAATAAGGCTCAGATTGTAAAAAACGTTAATTCTCCTTTAACATCGCAAGCTTCATTTGAGTGGAGCTGAACGGTATAGGTGACATCACACTCGCTTAATCCACTTTTTTTTTTTTTTTTTTACAGTCTATCGTATCGTCCCACCCCTATGGACTAAATACTCTTATTGCATAGATTTTGTCCATATTCAATTTGGGACAAGAAACTGTCTCAAACCAGTTTAGTGGCATTACTTGTTTCTACTTTTGTTTTGTTGTCTCACTCTTTTAATTTTCGTCTGCTAGAGCCATCAAAACAAATCAGCTGCTTTTTCTCAGTGTATTCATCATGTGTTGAAATTCCATCACTCACAAACACACCACATTCATACAGGCAAGATGAGTGTCCTGCCTAAGGATACAACAACAATATGCACTGAGTCATTGTGGTCTCCTAAGTACTAAGAAAGCCCAAACCTGCTCAGCTTTTGAGAAAAAACAAGATCTGGCCTTGACAAGTCTGTTTATATTTCCAGTAATTCCAAGTCAATAAAGGCCTTTTCAGCTTTCTTTTCCTGTATTTTCTACGACTCCCAACATTAAGCCGTAAACATACAGTACTTTAGAGTTGAACTATGGCCCACAGTAGCTTTCACAAACTCTTTTACTTTGTTTAACTCTCCCAACAGATTACAAGCTCTTTATTTCTCTCCCCCCTGCACTGCGCTACATTCATTACCACTCATATAAAACCCTCAAGATAAGTTATGGCTAAACAGAGCGGAGGAGGGAGGAGCCTGAGCGGATATGTGCAGAGGAGAGCGCCGGCCCTTTAAGAAGCCTTCCTCTATCTCTTTACATTAGGATGATTGATCAGGAAGCGGGAATGCTGCGCTCGTGATGAGGCAGTTATCTCCCGGAGACAAAGAAAGAAGCATAAATCAGCCTGTGATGAAGACGCAATGTTGGTGCTGTATGTGTGTGTGTGTGTGTGTGTGTGTGTGTGTCTTTGTGTAATCCTGTTTTTACTACTGCATAGATGCTTTTCTTTTAAGGTGCATTGTGTAACTTTTCCGTCATCTGCTTGTTTCCTGCCTGGAATTTCCCACAGTATGACATTAAACTGCTCTACTTTACATTTATTCAATTACAGGTGGTTTTACAGCTCATAACACCTAGAAAAACAGGCATTCTGACCGTGAGTGGGGGTCGCCTCTCCGCAGATCTGACCTGTAACTTGGTCTGGTTTGGTCTTCATGAAGATAGAAAGGTTTAATACCATACTGTGAAACATTCCAGACAAAGCAATAAGATCTCTATGAAGAAAAGCAGGCGTCAGACTGTCCATGTAAAAAGTTACACAGCTTCAGTAGTGCGCTCACGTCAAAAAGTGCGAATGAGTCATGCACTGCTAATCAAGTTTAGTGAGTCATACAACAGATGACAAAAAGTCTATATATCCCATGTAATTATTATATGTGAATATCATAGACTGTAGACAGCTAACCCGCAAGCCAAATAGGAAGTGAGCATGAGCGCGCTTCCCTCTTCACCGATTTTGTTTCTTCATTTTGTATTGAAAAAACATATCTACATGATCCTGGTGTGTTTCACTATTTTGTTCTTAAAGGAAAACTAACGTTTTTTTTTACAATCTGAGCCTTCTTTCGGCAATAAAACAAGTCGTTTTACTCACCCATAGCAGTTTGCTGTCAATTGGAGCAGTATTGCAGAACTTATGTTGAGCCGTTCTGTTCTACTAATGATCCCGTATCCGTTAGCGTGAGTGCTCGGGGCACTGATTTGCGGTGTCCAAATAACACAAACTTTAGCACTTTTCAAATCACAGAAGATCGCTGTGTCAGGGTAGACTTTTAGTAGATTCCAAAACGGCCTGAAACCCGATATCGCAACAGAAAAGTAAAGTTCAGAGCGGTGTTAGCTTCTTTCGGACTAGCGGTGTTTACAAAACAGCTGAGTTCACGCATGCGCACTGTCCTCTCTGATGACGTCATCAAATGAAACTATAGCTGGATATCGGGTTTCAGGCCGTTTTGGAATCCACTAAAAGTCTACCCTGACACAGCGATCTTCTGTGATTTGAAAAGTGCTAAAGTTTGTGTTATTTGGACACCGCAAATCAGTGCCCCGAGCACTCACGCTAACGGATACGGGATCATTAGTAGAACAGAACGGCTCAACATAAGTTCTGCGATACTTCTCCAATTGACACCAAACTGCTATGGGTGAGTAAAACTACTTGTTTTATTGCCGAAAGAAGGCTCAGATTGTAAAAAAAACGTTAATTTTCCTTTAAATAAATTCCTATTTCTAGCATGGAACGTGGCTCCAAATTCGTCCCCCCATAACTGGTAGGCTTGTGATTTTTATTTGACTAAATAGCTCTTTTCGGGCGGCAATAGCGCAATAGCTAGAGATCCAGGGGTTGGCGGGTTCGAATCCCGCTCTTGACGGGTTGATCGCGTGTTATCCCAGCTCACACAGATGAGTGCTGCGGTTGGGTCCTTGGGCAAGACACTTAAAGGAGAATTAACGTTTTTTACAATCTGAGCCTTATTTCGGTAATAAAACAAGTTGTTTTACTCACCCATAGCACTTTGGTGTCATATGGAGCACTTCCAGAGATGTTTTAGATTAGCGATCTCCAAAACGTGAGTTCTCATATCTATTTTGTTCTGTTGTTGTTGTTTGTTGTTGCGAGTTCTCATATGCTCGGGGCATATAATATATGCCCCGAGCGTTCTCCAAATAACACAAACTTTAGCACTTTTCAAATCATAGAAGCTCAATGTCTTAGTCTACGCTTTCATTTGAGTCAAAAGTGGCCTGTAATCTGAGATTTATCCATAATTTACAGCTTTGTGTTTCATGTTTGGGTCCCGGGAGCTGAGAGCGAAATAAGCTGTGACTCCGCACATGCGCACTGGCCTCTTCATCTACTCAAAACTATGGATAAATCTCGGATTACAGGCCACTTTTGACTTAAACTAAAGCGTAGACTAAAACATTGAGCTTCTATGATTTGAAAAGTGCTAAAGTTTGTGTTATTTGGAGACCGCAAACATGTGCCCCGAGAACTCACATTACGGAGATCGCTAATCTAAAACATCTCTGGAAGTGCTCCATATGACACCAAAGTGCTATGGGTGAGTAAAACAACTTGTTTTGTTACCGAAATAAGGCTCAGATTGTAAAAAACGTTAATTCTCCTTTAACCCCACCTCCCCCTCAGTGTCTGTGGACACTGGTCGCCCCCATGACAGAAGTGCATCAAGACCAGTTGTGACGTGGGCCGTCCTCCCGTGGACCCACCACCCGCGGGAGGATTCATGGGGGCTGGTGCATTGTGTTCTGGGCAGCAGATCTGCTTGGTCTGCTGAAATCTGCTTGGACCCAGAAATGGAAAAGCGGAAGAAGATGGATGAATAGATAAATAGCTATTTTTATTCAAATTTGTTCTTCATGGGCTACATGTAACATCTGGGTTACATGTTTTCCAAGGTATTTTTAGCAATAAAAACACAGGTTAAGAAATATATGCAAGAAAGATATGTATGCCATACTGTGGGACATTCCAAGAAAAAGGTGTCAGGTGTAGTAAATGACCTCCTATTGAAAATACTGTCTCATATTTAACAAAGTGTACAGTGTGTTTTCTGATGCTTTTACAAGGATTTATCTGAAAAATTCGCCCCATCTCTCTGTCTCGCTCTCTCTGCTTCTCTCTATGTCTCTCTCTGTTTCTCTCCGTCTCTGTCTCTCTCTCCCTCTGTCTTTCTCTTTCCTTCTATCTCTCTTTCTCTCTGTCCGACACAAACCCTGTGTTTTTATCCCGGGGGTCACCTTGAGCTGCACAAATTGGCTTCACTCGGCCTTGGGTCTTAGTGCAGCCAAATTAGCCCTCCCATTTACACCTCCTCTTCACAAACTATCTCTCCTTTGTTCTGTTGCTCCCATCTCTCCACCTCAGCAAGCTTCATGTAAAACCAATTCACCACTGCACCTGCCCCTTATGCATAAAACAATATCTAATTTTCTATTTCTATTTATTTATTCATGTAAACAGTGAATATTCAAAGACTTGTAAATATGCAGGATTGTAGCCAAAGCTATTTTCATGGTAATATTAATTTGAGTAATGTTATTGATTAGTAATTCTCACTTATGATTGGTATTCTCCCATTTCTCCACTAGATGCTTTGACTTGACACTTTTCTTTTATTAGCAGTGTTGGGAGTAACTTAATTACTGTAACAAAAGTAATTAATTACTGTAATGCATTACTTTTTGGTGTAATGCAGTAATGTAACGCATTACAGGGAAGAAAATCGGTAATATATTACTCGTTACAATGCCAGTAACGCACATTACAATGCATTTTTAACCTGCTTTGTTTTTGTGGGTTTTGCGTTTTCTTCATACAAAGTTCGTGGATCACCGCGAGATCAGCTACTGAATCTGATAAGTCCGCGCAGAACATTACATTTCATACAAAGTTCCGCGAGATCAGCTAGTGATTTAAAAGTCCGCGCAGACCATTCCATTTCCTTTTACTTCGTCTCGAACTGGCAGACTGACAAAGGATGACAGAACCAGAAGAATCGGATAGTGCTAGCTCCTTTTCAAGATGGGCATACGCCCACTACTTTCACTTCGTTCAAAATAAGGACTCCAAGAACATTTTAGTTAAATGCACACTGTGTGTGAATCCCAAACCTCTTTCCACGTCGAAATGCAGTACAAGCAATTTGACGAAGCACTTGCAGAGGTGCCATAGCACCACGAAATTAGTCAGGAAAGGAGGGGATGGGACAGGGAACGATACAACCCCAACCAATAGGCCAAAGCACTTTTCAGTTAAAGTCTATGATTTTTTTTCATTTGTTTTTCAATTGTTATATTTCTGAGAGGATTGAATGGACTAATTTTCCAAAGAAAACATTAAAAGGCATAGACATGCTAATTTTGTATCCTGTTATTTATTTATTTAGATTCAGTTCAATTAATACTAATATGCAAATATGTGCAAATAAGTTATGGTGCAGAATGTATAGGTAGGGCAATGAAATAAATGGGTATAAATTATGATTAACAGAGGGCAATACAGCTGGAACTATCTTAATATCTATACATATGGGCTATATTCACAGATGTGTATACCAAATGTGAAAATGCCATTTGCTACAGAATTGAAGAGGATGGCAGTGAACAGGTGCTGGAGTGCATGGTAAGGTGTGGCAAGAAGGGAAAGAACGATTTATCTTTTGGTATTGTAAGCGGGTAAAAAGCAATTACTGAACATGTTGGGTTTCAGTCTGCAGCTCCCAGAACCTCCTGGATGCAGGTGAAAGTCATGACACATGAGAGATTTGCACTGTAGATTTGCCAAATCCTTATTTCCAGTCATTTTGGCGAGAGTAACTAAAGTAATGCAAAAGTAGTGTAATGCCTTACTTTTTATTTGGAGTAATATTGTAATGTAAGGCATTACTTTAAAATGACAGGAACAAGTAATAAGTAGTGCATTACAGTTTTTGAGTAACTTGCCCAACACTGTTTACTAGTAAAGAAAAAAAAACTTACAGACAGTAGCTCTAATCAAAGCAAATATAGCATTTTTGATGAAATACAAAAAAAAAAATACACTTTTTTACACTTCATAAAAATGGCAGAACTTCAACCTTCGTATTTGGTATAATTTGTATTTTTTTCTTAACAATATCACTCCATTTGACCTCAAAATCAGCAGACTTGCAATAGTCATTTTACCTGCTCAAAGTTAAAACCATTAATTATGGTTTATTTAAAATCGCCCACACAAATGTCTACTATCTATCATCATAACATCTGTCATAACAAGTTGTTCCGTTAAAAAGATTTACAACACTTTTTTGCCGAAAACTGAAAGTGCCAAAACAAAGCCCATTTTTTATTATGTGACATATATTTGCAAGATCGACTGTGGTTTCAAAGCAATGAAAATATAGAACCAAGGCCGTACTTTAAAACAAATCTTTCGAATGGGCCAAAAAAATACACAAAACAAAAACCCTTATAATCTCATGAATGGAAACCAAGCACAAATTCCACTCTTCCTGCCTGTTATCCATCATACTATACTTCATTTTTTCCTTCCTTCATCCCATTCTCAAACACAGTGAATGATTTTGTGCCTGTTGCTGTTTGATTAAAGCCTGTGCCGTTCTCATTCATTGGACAGTCAAAGGAAAAGTAACGTTTTTTTTTTTACAATCTGAGCCTTCTTTCGGCAATAAAACAAGTAGTTTTACTCACCCATAGCAGTTTGGTGTCAATTGGAGCAGTATTGCAGAAGTTATGTTGTAGCCGTTCTGTTCTACTAATGATCCCGTATCCGTTAGCGTGAGTGCTCGGGGCATTACTTTGCGGTGTCCAAATAACACAAACTTTAGCACTTTTCAAATCACAGAAGATCGCTGTGTCAGGGTAGACTTTTAGTAGATTCCAAAACGGCCTGAAACCCGATATGCAGCTATAGTTTCATTTGATGACGTCATCAGAGAGGACAGTGCGCATGCGTGAACTCAGCTGTTTTGTAAACACCGCTAGTCCGAAAGAAGCTAACACCGCTCTGAACTTTACTTTTCTGTTGTGATATCGGGTTTCAGGCTGTTTTGGAATCTACTAAAAGTCTACCCTGACACAGTGATCTTCTGTGATTTGAAAAGTGCTAAAGTTTGTGTTATTTGGACACCGCAAAGCAGTGCCCCGAGCACTCATGCTAACGGATACGGGATCACTAGTAGAACAGAACGGCTACAACATAAGTTCTTCAAAACTGCTCCAATTGACAGCAAGCTGCTATGGGTGAGTAAAACTACTTGTTTTACTGCCGAAAGAAGGCTCAGATTGTAAAAAAAAAACGTTACTTTTCCTTTAAGCACAGCTCCTCTCACCAGCTCTTTTTATGCATTATGTCCATTTTAGTTATTGTTACTGGAAAGAGTCTGACTTCGAGAACCGCTACAGAGATAGAGGTAGGAGAGAGAAGAGAGTAGGGAACTATGGCCTTGGTTCTATATCTTGCAAATACTGTACTGTATACAATAAAAATATGGAGCTTTTGGGGCATATTCAGTTACATAGGCATTAGGCAAAAAGGTTGTTAATCATCTATAATAGGAATTAGTTTATGGACAAAATAGTGAAATAAAAACCTGGAGAGGAAGAGAGGGATGAGGAGGTGAGAGAGGGTGGCAGTGAGATAGGAGGGGAGGAGAGATAGTGGGGGGAGGAGGGGTAAGGACAGAGAAAGAGGGAGGAGAGAGCGGAGGGGATAGAAGCACAGAGAAAGGAAAGAGAGAAATGTGGTGAAAAGGAGAGAGGAGAGGAGAGGAGTGAGCGAAAAATGACAGCGGAGGAGGGGGACTCGGAGAAAAAGAGGAGAGAGAGAGAGAGGAGGAAAAGGAAGGGTGGAGGAGGGGAGGGATTCCATTTAGCATGACTGATACTGCTGTGTCACCAAAGAAGCTGAGATGTTTTATTTGCTGAACAGTCGTCTGTCAGTGAAACACAGGCCCATTCTGTGACAGGCCTCAGCGCGGATCACATTAGAAATGGAGAGTAGATACATTATACAGGCACAAAGGTTCGTCAGTGGGGCTTTACCAGGAGTCACTGTATACGTGTGGAAATACAACACGGAAAGTTTTAGGGCAGATTTTAAGAATGAACAAAGGAGTGTCTATGTACAAAGGTCATTTGCATAAAAGCTGGAAGAGATTGGCTCAAGGAGCTATGAGACCACTGACAAGGCACTGATCATATGACTCGTAATGGTGAAGCTAGAATTCCTAAATCTGCACTTTTTTGTCTAGGGGTTAAATGATCTTTAGTTTTGTTTATTTAATTTATTTGACAGGGACAATGTATAGGAGCATTAATGACAAAAAATGAAAAGATGCTTTGTACCAGACTTGACATTAAAGCCCCAGTGTGTAGGATTCGTGGCGCATAGGTGGATGGTGCTATTGCACTTTCTGTTTTAGCTACGGCAGACCTCGAGGGTCACCCGGGCGCGCACACGAGCCGCTACTGTATAAATAAAACGCTGTCCCGTTTTTTTTTTTTTTTTCTCATGAAAACACACATTCCCGATCATGTACCATGACACTCTACACATCAAATGAAACCTTACAGTCTCCTCTTTTTGACTATGTAATTCATTTCCCTGCACAACAATCACTCCCTGAGCACATGGGGCTTTTATACGGAAAAGCACAAAACGAGGTTAGCTTACCTTAGAATGCTTTGCACAGGTCAAACTCTGTATTTCACCATAAACTTGCTCTCAATTTGTCCGTAAGGATCCAGCAAATAAAATCCAGTAAAACAATTTAGTCCAAAACACGTGTTAGATCCATTACAAGTCTGATCCGGCAGCATGCTTGTGTTGTTTACCCAAAACCACGAGCCTTGCCGAAGGCGAAGGCGGAGCCCAAATGTCCTTCTGCGGCTCTCGTATTCAAAATGGCTGCCTCTGCATGGGGAAGATCCCCCTTTTATGTGACTATATCTAAGTCCAAAAGAATACTTTGATTTCATGATGGAAGTGAAAAGGCTTGGAAAACAATGTATTTTTGAATGGGTATCTTCAATTTCAGTAATTAACAGGTAAAAATCTTACACACTGTCCCTTTAAACAAACAATTAACATAAAAACAGTGCAACAACTTTGACCTATACATGGCTAACAATGGTAAATAATAAATAAAAAAAAACTTAAATGGATATTGATATTAAGGTAGGCTGAATATTATGCAAAAATGAATCTTGTGTGCTGTGGTCATACTGGCTTGTCAAAGCCTGATCCCATCAGATTTCAGAAACTAAGCACGGCTGGGCCTGGTTAGTACCTGGATGGGAGACTGCTGGGAAAATCAGGTCCCACGGGGGAGCGCCAGTGGCAAGAAACTGTTGTTGTGTCCTTAGGCAAGACACTTCACCCACATTGCTTAGTATGAAAGTGGTGAGTGCGTGAGTGATGGTGGCGGTCAGAGGGGCTGATGGCGAAGATTGGCAGCCCCGCTTCCATGAGTCTGCCCCAGGGCAGCTGTGCTTATATTAGTAGTTTACCACCACTGAGTGTGGAATGAATAAATAATGGTCTGTAAAGTGTCTTTGAGTGTCCAGAAAAGAGCTACATAAAACTGATGCGTTATTATTATTATGTTAGAATGTTGTTACCTCCTCAGAAACATCAGAGGGGTATTCCACGAACGTGGCTAAACTTAGCGGCGACTAAGTGCTAAGTTCTCACCTGGCTGAGACACAACTTAGACAAAAGCCTGAACCCGTTCCACAAACGCATTTCAGCTGCGCCTAATCAGAGCTAAGCTCAGTCTGGCCTAATCAGGCCGGGCCTCCGCGCGTGCACGGGGTAAATAAGAAGCCCTGAACAAGCGACTGTCGAAAATGCGATCATGTCGAAGATTCGGGCCGATTATTTCAGCGCATCAGAACAGAAGTTGCTTTTGGAACTCTACAACGCACTTGCAATAACCAAGGCCAGAGACATGGCGTGACAGAAGATCGCAGAGCGCTTAAATACATAAGTTAAGTCCTATAACAGTGCTGGAGGTCGAGTTTTTTAAGTATGTTTTTCCCCATTGATGTCAATGCTGATCTGTGGCGCAGGGGAAAAGTTACAGTCTGGGGTGCGGGAGATGTGAGTTTGATTCCCATCTCATGGTGGGCAGTTGATGGCATAATTATTATATATTTGTATAGCAGTCTTGTCAGTTGTAATTTATTTTTACTGTGTAAAAGTATTTGCTCCAACTAATACGTTAAATTGTGTTATTATTGTGAAGAGGACTGTTTTGCAGGCAAAGACAAAGCATAATAACATTTTGCAGAGTGGTAAGTAGGCTAATATTAATATTATTATTCAGTGAAATTAGTAATACTGTTGAAATGGTACCTTAATTTAATTTAAAATGAACAGTAGCTACCAAGCCACAGGAGGTGGGAGCCCCCCTCAAAACCTTTCACCTGCAGAGGAGCTGGCACTGGCCCTAAACCGGGGTCGCCCACTGGTGGAGGTAACTGATGGAGGGACCCCATCAAAGATCCTTCCTGCGAGTTCTTGTGAAGAGTATATTCAAGGTATTCTCTAGACTAATGCTTGCCTCAGCTGTGATCCAAGCATTTGTATTTTAATAGTATACTTGTGTTCTAGTTACTGAAGATGGCGTACACTTGGACCCTCCTCAGCAGCCCTCCAGCAGTGCCTTGCCTGACCCTCAGCAGTCCTCCAGCAGTGCCTTGCCTGACCCTGAGCAGTCCTCCAGCAGTGCCTTGCCTGACCCTCAGCAGTCCTCCAGCAGTGCCTTGCCTGACCCTCAGCAGTCCTCCAGCAGTGCCTTGCCTGACCCTCAGCAGTCCTCCAGCAGTGGCCTCACACCAGAATGTCATACCTAATGTCTTTTATTGTTTTATGCCTATTCATGGAAATTGATAAATAGGATTTCATTAAAGAGGCTTGCACAGCATCTCTGAAGCAAATTTGTTGAATCATTGAAATGTTGCATCATGGAGTGTGCCTGTTATTTGGCTACATTTTCTTTTAAAAGTAAAGATTTACCTTTAACTGTATTCTTTGATAGAGATGTCACATAAAATATAAAGTGTCAATGTCGTCAAGTGAGAGTGATGTTAGGACTAACTGATATAAGTTATGTGATGATAACAATAATTGTAGGTTAAATTCATTTCCATTTCTGTAATATGTTGCAAATATAAATGCGTGAAAATTTAACTCAATTTTAACTCGGGCATCAATAAGTTAATAGCGGTAATCGAACCCGGCCCGCCTTTCTCTGAGACACCTCTGGAATTCTTCTATATGTTAATGTCGTAAAGAGCATATTTTTAAATTACCGGAGATTTGTCAAGAACCAAGAACGTAAGGTAATTAATTTTTTTGCTGATATTGTTTTCGGACAACACAGATACTCATGCGGGAGGTGTGCGGAACTGTTTGTTTGACACTCTGTTTACGTCAGGTACGTATTCTCTGCGACACGGCCTGACTAAGACACAACTTTAGCCTGCCCGCGACTATACTATCTGCTAAGACCATGTTGCCCCAGTAATTCAGCGGGAACTAAGTTTAGCGAGCGTCGTGGAACCGAACTCTCACTTAAACTAGCGCCAACTGACGAATAAAGCCGGGCTTTGAGCTTAGTAGCTTTCGTGGAATACCCCTCTGGGGTTAGGTTTTATTTCATTCACACTTTTAAGTTTAAAAATACAGTGGAGCACTTCCTGTATTATCACATGATAGCACAAGGTGGAACAGAGTGCTTTCTGTTTGAGAGAAGAACAGTTTAAATCTGCAGGGTTTGTGTGTTAAACATGTGTGAATGAAACAAAACACAACTTCAGGTCTGTTTGTGACGAGGAAACAACATTAGAACATCAGAAAATTGCATAATATTGGCCTTTAAAGGTGCTCTATGCTACTTTTTAGTTGGGGGTCCGTCACCTCCTTGTTTTTATGGATATGTATTGTTCTGCCTGGAATGTTCCACAGTGTGACATTAAACAGCTCTACTTTACATTTATTAAATTACAGGTGGTTTTATACCTCAAGAATACCAGACATTTTGACGGGTCGCCTCTCCACAAATCTGACCTGTAACTTGGTCTGGCTTGGTCTCCATGGAGATAGAATGTTTAATGCCATACTGCGAAACATTCCAGACAAAGCAATGACATCTCCATGGAGAAAAGCATTTGATGGACCCTCCACCAGAAAGGTTACATAATGCATCTTTAAGTCAGTCAATAGCATGACCTTATCAGTTTGGAGATGCAGCCAAGATTTCCTTTAAATGGAGCTATTTAAAACACTGAAATCAATTTTATAGTGCAATACCAAAGCGATTAATGAGATCTTAATGGAATAAGCTATAAAACAGGAAAGTAAATTGTTATCATTATCTGAGTCAAATAACCTTTTAAAATATTTTGTCCATTGTTGATGTTCTTTCTCACATAACATTGTAATGACTTTGAGCCAAAAATAGCGGCTAATAAAATCTCCTACCTCCCAAATATGGCGTCCACTGGAGGTATGATCGTAAACAAGCCCTCACAGTTGTGTTCTATGTTTGGGTACAGAGGTGCTGCTGCATTATTGGCTTTAGGATTGTGTGAAATTTAGGTGAGACCGTAATAACACAAAGGGGGTGAAATAGAAAGTGATTTCCCTCTATCATAGGTCATAGTTGCTTTATTGTCGAAAACAATCATATGTACATAGAATGAATTCGAAATTTCGTTTCCCCACTAACCAGGCAGGACAGTATAGAGTGGCTAGGGGAGGGGCCGCTGTGCTTGTGCTTGCCGCCGACTGGGAGATGCAGAGTAGAAAAGATGCAATACAATCAATGACAATTATACACAACATGTAATGACAGAAAACAATTGGACAGGTAACATACGGTGTCTTTTTCTTTGGTGACAAGAGGGAAGGGTGTGGGGCAAGGGAAAAGATCAGAAATCAATTAACTTGATTGAAAACTGAAAAAGAAGCGGACATCCTAAAAATAGACAGGGCAGCATTACTTAATACATGTGAATGTGAGTCCAATAGTGTGTGCCAATGTTTTTGTAGAGTCTGTGAGATAAGCGGCAGCTGTCGGCCTTGGACGTGTTTGTGCAGAAGATGCAGTCAAAACAAAGAGTCCGGTTGAATCACATTTTTCCAGGAGAATTGATTACAACAAGGGGAATCTAACATAATCGATACATTTTAGAACCCAGGCGAACAGACAATTTTCCAGAACTCTGGTTTCTGTCAGGTCTCCACTTCCTGCAGGTCTGTGCGACTCGCAATCCTCCCTCTGGCACGTACGATAATGAATATGGACTGAGCCGCTGTTCCCCACAGTTCCAAATCCATTTATCCGCGATGTTATCTAGCGCCAGGTGGATCCCACAGATGGATGATACGTTCACCTGTGTTTTTCCTTCTGATGTTGCCCCCCCGAGTTCGCAGATCCCCGTACTGAGCAGCGGATCGGGGCTCTTTTATCCGCTCGGCTCCAATTAGTGATGGGTCAGAAAACATCCCCCAGGCCAATCCAGATGTCCTGCCATCAAAATTCCAATAGTAATCACTCCGTGTCCTCCGGTAACAGCGGTGCCAGGCACACGGCGCGTCCTTTGTGTATCAGGCAGCATGTTCCCGCAGGGCTGACCGGCTCTCCAGACCGGCGCTCCTCCGTGGGAAAAAAAGCGTAGGGACCAGCTTTATCCAATTAATAATTTAGGATTTGAAAAATCTGTTCCAACAGGAGAAAAAAAAAGAGACGAGAGAAATAAAACATCAGACAGAGCAAAGATGAACGAGGAAGAGAAAAGTGCGTCTGCTCCTCATGACAGCTAGGAGGTAAAAAATGCTAAAAAGACTGAAGTCGGGGCTATTAAAGCTAATTACCGGTACTTAGTTTTTTGGCTTTTTTGTAGTGGTAATTGCTGAAAGTTGGCAGTGCAATGTCCTATACTGGCACTGTTGTCCTTGAGCAAGACACTTCTCTCTTAAAGGTTGTATGAAGGTGTTTATGTTACTCTATGACTGGTTGGTAATCAAAACTCTTTATTGTGTGCCTTAAGATAGCAGTGGCAATTATTTTCGAGTCATAAACTGTATATAAATGGACATAGCTAACCTATTTGGCA
Source organism: Paratrypauchen microcephalus (assembly GCA_036785185.1). Lineage (NCBI taxonomy): Eukaryota > Metazoa > Chordata > Actinopteri > Gobiiformes > Gobiidae > Paratrypauchen > Paratrypauchen microcephalus. The sequence goes on along the minus strand of JAVJIX010000031.1, from coordinate 3,947,658 downwards.
GTTTTCAAGCCTTCCAAATATGATTGAAGTTTTCTGGTACTATCATGCCATTGCATTGCCTGAAATGTTCCTCATTATGACATTAAACTTGTATTTTAAATGTAAATGTGGTAAATGTATTTGACTGTATATTGGTTAAATGTATTTATTTCCTTGTGTTGACCTGCTCAAAATGAATAAATAAATGAATGAATGAGTATTTTAATTGCCAAAAACTTAGTGGCATCACCTCTTCACAGATCTGACCTGTAACTTGTCCTTTTGATGGGTTATCACCTGCTTTTCTCCATGGAGATAGACAGGTTGAATGCCATACCAGAAGAGTTACATAGTGGATCTTTAAAACTATTACCTCTTTATTGAAACAGTATTTGTATCTTCAAAATACCATAGTTATTTTTTTTCATTCTGTATTTGCTTTGTCTACTCAAAAACCTGAAGCCTGACGTCTGTTAATAGTGAATAATATTTCATTGGAGTTTCTGCAGCACGAGCACTGTGTCTGCTTCCATCTCAATCTCTGAAATTACAAATCGTCTCTTTGACACTTTCTCTTGAATCTAACTTTTAAATCTGTTTTTCATCTCACAGACTGACAAGCGTCGAACATCAATAATGCATTAGTCAAAGTGAAGCAGACCCGAGATGCTGCTGCTGCTGTGACTTGCCTTTCTTCACGATACTAAACATAAGGCCCAGACCTTAAGCTTATATACAGTATCCATGGGTTTCAGAATGGTGAAAAATTAGGACCGTTAGCATAGCAACTGGCATATATATACAGTATATATATATATTTATATATATACACACAGATCCTGTGGGACTTCCAGATACAGACTGACAGAATGGTGATGACATGGTGGTGGATAAGCAACAGAACAAAGCCGTGGTGGTGGACATTGCAATACCACGAGGAACACGAGAAACTAGAGAAATACCAGGGGCTCAAGGAAGAGCTGGAGAAGGCCTGGAAGGTGAAGGCATCAGTGGTGCCTGTGGTGATCGGAGCACTCGGGGCTGTAACCCCCAAACTGGAGGATTGCCATATAATAATACTGCACTGGATTTCTAGAGCGCTTTTTTGGACAGTGCATTATACATTCACTTCACTCTCAGTGGTGATATGATACTATTGTAGCCACAGCTGTCATGGTGTTTATTTTAATTGATCTGGTTTTACTTTGCAATTTCTCTAGCCATGTGTGTTTTTGAGTTTTACCTCTTGATGCTTTGATTGTTTGCCCCGGTGTCTCACCTGTGTCTCATTCATCTGTGTGCATATACCCTGTTTTCTCCTCTGCACTTTGTTGGTTCATTGTCAGTGTCACGTCTGTTTGTATTTTTGTGTTTGGTCACTATTTGTTATATTCAAACAACTTAGCAAATGCAGTCTTGCAAATGCAGTCTCTGCTTTAAACGTGACAACAGCTGCTGTGGAACACACTAGGATGCACTGATCCATCTTTTTCAGTATATCGATACTATGGCTTTGAGTATCTGCTACTTATTTATTTAACCACCACTGTCCATCACTGCACTGTTCACATTCATCTGAGTCACTTTATTGTAGTGATATTATATATTACAGAACTGGAGTCACTTTAACTGCTGTTTGTTCACTGCTCAGAATCAAAGACATTTATTGTGCAGTGTTCCTGTGCCTTTTAACCTCAGTGTTGTGTTTTTTTAGTTGATTGTACATATTTATTATTATTATTTATCTTAATTTTGATGCATGCTCATATTTTCCTACTGTTTCTGAAACTATAGTTGTGACACTGCAATTTCTCCATTGTGGGACAAATAAAGGATTATCTTATCTTATCTTATCTGCCAATGTCTGATAGTAATCAATATCAGTTTATGGATTGAAAAAAAAACAAAAACATTTTCTCTCAAAACACAGTTTCATCAACAAATTTGATCCAATTGTGTTATGAAACTTATTTATCTTGGAGGTAACTACATAACAACTTTGCATGAATTAAATTTAAAGGTTCCATGACATGGTACTTCTTGATGCTTTTATATGGCTCCTTAATGGGTCCCTAATACTGTAAATCAGAGGTCTTCAACAGGGAGGTACTGCAGGGGGGTCGCGAAATCTTTTTTTTTTTTTTCACTTTAAAATAATATAATTTTATATTTTATAGTGTAAAATACAGTATTAACCTGTGTATTATTTCCTTGTATTGGATGTACCATAACAGAGTAGCAATGTTTATACAATGTTTATACACTAAGCTCAATTTAATATAAAACACAATTCTATGCCGTATATATAGTAGGGGGTCCCTGGCCCAGTTCGCCATCTGTTTGGGGGTCCCTGGCCTGAAAAACGTTGAAGATCCCTACTGTAAATGAATCCTTCTTCAAAATCAACACTCAGTGCATGAGAAAGAGAGATAAGATGAGAAAGAGTCATAAATGTCACTCTGGAACACTCCATTATGGGCGTTGTTGCTTTAATGCAAATGAGGAGGACAGAGACGGCCTATAGTAGGGGGTGGGGGCGTGGCCAAGCTCTCCGCTCCACTCTGTGACCCACTTCCGTGTTTTTGCACGGAGAAGAGATGAGAAGCCTTCCATTGAAAAATAAACACATTTCCACAGAAAATAAAATTAAACCACTGCTGTTTCAGATATTCACAGGCTCAGATAAAGGACTTCCGAGCCTAGAAACACTCGGACGTGCCTCCAGGCAAATAAAAAAACCTATTTCGCATTGCGTAGCTCCTCCGCAGTCCAAACTCTCTGGGCGTGATTTACAGAGACGCTTTGAACAAGTTTCCTTGTTCAAAATCGCCTGTTTGAGCTCTGATTTTTTCTAACGCAGAAAAGGATCGCAAATGCTCAGTTTAGACATTTCGCAACTTTTAACCATGGGGGGGGGGCTAAACAGGGTAGGGGAGCTCACATTAAAGGAAAAGTAACGTTATTTTACAATCTGAGCCTTCTTTCGGTAATAAAACAAGTCGTTTGACTCACCCATAGCACGTTGGTGTCATTTGGAGCTGTTTGGTGAAAGTTATGTTGTAGCGTATCCGTTAACATGAGTATTCGGGGCATTACTTTGTGGTCTCCAAATAACACAAACTTTAGCACTTTTCAAATCATAGAAGCCCGATGTCTTAATGCAGTGCTTCTCAAATAGTGGGGCAGGCCCCCCTGGGGGGGGCGCGATATGATGCCAGGGGGGGCGTGCGTGTGACCCTGGGAAACACGCTTTTTTGCTGTACTGTACTAGAACTAAGTGTAATTGCACATGAACAACAGTAGTTGGCAGTAGCGCTCTCAATGTCACTCTGGGGCAGGGGTCGGCAACCTTAAATACGCGATATACAGAACAGACTCACCATCAGCAGAACATCCTCTGTCACAGAAAAAAACACGTATATTCCACTGAGTCGTGTCCTTTAGTCCGACAGAAGCTGACGCATCAGCGGCACAAGGAGAGAGCGCTTTGAGTTTATGCAAATGAGGTGGTTTTAAGTTTTGTTTCTGTAAAACGTAAACAAATGTGCGCAAAACTGCATTAAAAACACATTCATATTTGAGTCCTCAGTACAAAAAGACAGTGCAGTCTTTGTTGGAAGTTTCTTTCTTTCTTTTTTTGTTTTTAATGTTAATAAAGGATAAAATGTATTGCAGAGGTGTACTAATAACAATTTTCTAGACAAAATACTATTTATAGTTGCACGCAGGGAGGGGGGGGCGTGAAATTTTTTCTTCTTCCTAGGGGGGCGTCACAGAAAATAATTGAGAAGCACTGTCTTAATGTAAGATTCCGTTTGAAGCAAAAGTGGCCTGTAATCCGAGATTTAGCCATAGTTTCGAGTAGATGTGCGCATGCGCGGACTGTGCTCTCAGCTCCCGGGATTCAAACATGAAACGCAAAGCTGAAAACTATGGATAAATCTCGGATTACAGGCCACTTTTGCTTCAAACGAAATCGTAGACATCGGGCTTCTATGATTTGAAAAGTGCTAAAGTTTGTGTTATTTGGAGACCGCAATGTAATGCCCCGAATACTCATGTTAACGGATACGCTACAACATAACTTTCTTCAAACAGCTCCAAATGACACGAACGTGATATGGGTGAGTCAAACGACTTGTTTTATTACCGAAAGAAGGCTCAGATTGTAAAATAACGTTTCTTTTCCTTTAACGTTCAAAAACCTCAGAAAGTGAAAATTTCATGCCATGGGACCTTTAAAATATTTTGAAATAAATTAAAAATGAATTTTCCTGGATCTGTGCCGATTTTCAATACCAGTGCCAGTGCATCCCTGAGGCAGACCGACGGAAGTGGCCCCTCCTCCCACCATCAGCACTCACGTACACACCACATTCATACTAGGAAGGGTGTCTGAAGTGATTTGCCTAAGGACACAACAGCAGTTTTTGCCACTATCTATGTTCCGTTGTGACATCTGATATTCCCAGTGGTCTCCCATCCAAGTACTGTCCAGTCCCAGCCCTGCTTAACCTCTGAGATCAGGTTTTGACAAGCTGACCACAAAACAATATAGTCCATAACTATAGCATGTTGCATCATTACATGAAGAGCTCTGTGCCTGCAGGTAAATAGGTCAGAGGTTTCTTTACTTTGAAACATGGTACAAGTGAGATTTTGCTACACTGTTTTGAAAAGCTTTGGTACATGATAGTGTGGGCTGTCAGTGTTCACAGTAAACATAAGGATCTAGAACAGCTTTTTAAATCAATTTTCCAATTTGTAACATTGATATGTCCTGTTTTATTACTTTAGCGCTTTACTGCTGTTGGTAAAGTGACACTCCAGTCATAATCAGAGCAAAGCTGCAATTATTCAGATAACAGAATGTCCTCTGTCCTGTCTTTTTATTGAAACATTTTACTGTAGCTGTAGTTTAGACCTCATCAAACATGTGATTCTTGTATTAGTTTATCAGTTCAGATTTCATCTTCTTCCACTTTTCCATTTTCTGGGTCACGGGGTCTGGGTCTGGGTCGAACCGCCTAAACCTAACCCTGGATCACTCGAGAAACGCTCTACCAACTGAGCTACTGCCGCCGCAGTTCAGATTTCAGTCTTTTCTCAAACACTATAGCTCCTGGATACAACTCTTTATACATACTATTCAGATGCATGAAGAGTCCCTCAGTCGTCCAGGTAGAATCCATGATAAAAGGAGAAATTCAATTTGTCAACTGGACAAAGTTTGTTTGGTCGAAAACGTTTCGCCGCTCATCCAAGAGGCTTCGTCAGCTCTGGTTCTCATGCTGGTTAGACCCTGTTTATATCTAGCTGCAGGGAGGAGCTCCTACACTGAAAAAAGCTCTGAACCTATCCCAGCTCCTCTGTCTCTTTTGTTTTACGAATTCCTCTGGCGTCTAGTATTAGCATATCTATAAGCCCTAGGAGGCGCTCACTACACTGAAATAGCTCTGAAACTATCAACTAAGCTGTCTCTTTTTGTATTTCAAATTTCTTCTGGCGTCCATTTCCCTATTGTCTTGAATAGGGAGACGAATCATACTATTCAGATCTAATCGCAAGTCTGTCTACATCTCGAAAGCTCAAAACAAAATGTTCTGTACCACCTTGTGATGTCATGTAGTGGTAGTTTTCAAGTTAACATCTACCTTTCACCAGTAGAGATTGGAAAGTCCAGGGCTGAAATGATCCACATGTTTCTAGTGAAGGTGTATGGAGTGAAGCACAGTGAAGCACTTGATGTATTACCACATGACATCACAAGGTGGAACAGAGTGTTTTCAGTTTGAGAGAAGAACTCAGCCTTACCATACAGGGTTTGTGTGTTAAATATGTGTGAGTGAAACAAAACACAACTCCAGGTCTGGAAACAACATTAGAACAGACATCAGTAAATAGAGTAATATGAGAGAGATAAGATAGAGCAATATATTTCTGTAATTATGGTGTCGGTAACATCAGCAATACTAAAACCATAACTGCACTAATGCTGGACATGATGACATTTGTGTTGAGTGTTCAAAATGAGAGGGGTGTGCTTGTTTTCTCTCTCTCTGTGACCCATTTCACTGATCGACACGGCATTCCTCGCTCCGCTGGGGTTTCCATGCCAACGCAGCCAATGGCAAGACAAAAGACCAGGAGTTACAGTTTGATCAAAGGAGAACACAGTGAGCACCAGTCTGTACAGTATACAGTATGTGGCAAAGGAGTACATTTAAGAACATAAAGAGCCCATATTACGCTATTTTCTGATCTGTGGTGTTGTGTTTTATTACATTCAACCACATTTAACACATATTTGGATGATTTCAGACCTGGAATTGCCAAACACTACTGAACTAAAGTGAAAAAAACAACAACAACAACAAAACAGGATCATGTAAAGCAGGTTAATATGAACATTTTAAGACCAAAATGACGAGGCTCACAGCAGCAGTTACAAAGAGAGTGGCCACAATATTCTAAGGTACGTCAATGGGAGCCGGGGTCAGAAGGAGCTGGACGCGCCTGCATGTAAACTTCCTATTTGGAAAGCGGCAGGTAGCACATTAGCTAGTACAGTGGTCCCTCGTTTATCGTGGGGGTTAAGTTCCAGAAATAACCAGTAATGAGTGAAATCCGCAAAGTAGGACAACTTTATATTTTACAATTATTATACATGTTTTAAGGCTGTAAACGCCTTAAAACACTGGAATTAACGTTTTCTCACATTTCTCTCTCGTTTAAACACTCAAACTTTCGTAGATTTTCAACAAAATGTATTAATAGTGAAGCGTGGGGGCTCCGCCGGACGCGCGAGGGGAGCAGAGACATGAGTCACTGGATCGGCAGGAAGCACCACGCTCACTGCCACGTCCCGGGACGCGACGCGCACCAACCCCTTGGAGAAGTACGCGTGGTCAAATCCATGACAGAGCAGCACGAAGGCCGGGGCTGCGAGCACGAGATCGAACCGCGGCGCCTGGACCATGCCTCCCCCTCAGGACCGCGTCCTCGCAGCCCGAGCCACAAACCGAACATGCACAAACGAAGGCAAGAGCCGCACGAAACCAGCAAAGAGCCGCACGGAGTGATTTATTTCTGGTTTAGACCTGGTCTAGTCCCGGTTTAGTCCAGGTCTAGACCTGGTTCAGTCTTGGCTTAGTCCAGGACCAGCCCAGGTTTAGACCTGGTTTAGTCCATGTTTAGTCCTGGTCTAGTCCTGGTCTAGTCCTGTTCTAGTCCCGGTCCCCCCTGCATCCCCCATCTATCAATCGGCAAAGGTCTACAGTCTCTTAGCCAATCAGGACGGAGAACACAATATTACACTATAAAAAATGTTACACTATAAAAAAATTGAAATAAATAAATAAATAAAAAATCCGCGAAACAGTGAACGACGGACCACTGTATGTCCTTTATAGTCTATGGGTGCAACAGAGGATTGTGAGCTTTGGAGACTAGACAGACTAATCATAAAGATTCACACAAACATGAGTGAAAAAAACCCCCACAACTCCAGGTATGTTTTTGGTGAGGTAACAACATTTTAACAACAATTATATGTAACCTATAAATGTGTAAATTTAACATTTCTGGTTGAGGTTCTGCAAACTGCTTATCACCCTGAAGATATAATTACTTCCACAGTATGGCGTATTATGGCGTATTCAGTTTTCTCTGTCTCTCTTACTCTTTTACTTTCTCGTTCTCTCTTCCTGTCTGTCTTTCTCTACTTACCTTTTTCATCTTTTCTTATCTCTATGACTCCCATCTCTCTCTCTCTCTCTCTCTCTCTCTCCTCATTCCTTCTTTTTCTCCCTCTTCTGTCCCTCTCCCTCTCTTCCTCCCTCTCTCTGTCCTCTAGGATTTCCCTGTGTGTGGTGACTCATCTGTGGTTACGAGGGAACAGTGGCTGCAGACACAGGGCTGGAGATGAGGTCGTGTCACACTCATTCATTCATAACTCCAAACCTGTGAGAAAAAGAGGGAGCGAGAGGGAGGTACAAGAACAGACAGAAAGGTTAGACAGAGGGGAGAGGAGAAAGCACAGATAATATGAGAGTGAGAAAGAGAGATTACACACAAAGTAGTTACTTCTACAAGAGGATTTTGAATATTTTTTGATAAATATTGCATATGTGATTCACTCTACCATTTATTTTCAAGATTCAAATTCACAATATGGAGATGGTATTGCTTGCCTGCATGTTCCATAGTCTGGCATTAATATTTCTTGCATTCATTCCATTTCAGTTGTCAGAGAAACCACCTTGCCATCCATTCTTCCTGTGAGTGCATGGGACCACCTCTCCACAGATCTGACCTGGTGACCTTGGTGTCTGCTTTTTATGTCATTTTAATGACATACATCTCCATGGAAACCAGCAGTTGGCATACCCTCCATCAGAAAAGTTACAGTTTTAATATTGGGGTCCTCCAGGGGGACCCCAAGGTGTTCTCAAGCCAGCCAGGAGACATAGGTCGTTTTCACACCAGGAAAGTCCGATAGTTCACTTGCTTTGGTCCGGACCAAATTTTTTATTTTTATTTTTATTTTGGTGCGGTTCACTTTCACACTGCAGTTTTTCCCCAAGCGAACCAACATCTATAAACAAAACCACGTGTACCGAGGTCGCTCAGCCATTGGACAGAAATGAGCCGCGTCAAAACGTCGTGTCCAAACACTGAAGGAGGAGAATCATGGTGTTACGTGCTGTTTTCAATCTAGCCTTAGCGATATGATTTGCACAGTTTATACAGTTCGCGCAAATGTTTGAGCAGCATCGTGAGGTTTACACTATTTTACAATTAATTTCCAAACGACGAAGTCACAAGGGGAGACCGCTACGGAGGACAGAGCTCATGTGCGCATCAAGTTCTGACTCTTGCTCTTCACGCAAAACGTAAGTAAGCCTCGTAAGTTTCGTTTCGTTTTGTTTCGTCAGCCTCGGTTTCCCATAATGCTCGACATACGACGGGAGTTCGTTAAGTACAAAAAGCCAACTTGTGTCGGATCGAGTCCGGTCTGCATTCTCACCTCAAACGAACCGCACCAGAGTTCGAAAGGAACTGTGCCGAGACCGACCTTTGTAGGTGGTCTTGGTTCGCTTGTTTGCTCCGGATCGAGATTTTTGGTTTTTATTCACACCAGAACAAAAGGTCAGAATCAAAGGAGCAAACGACCATAGTCTCTCCAGCGTGTCCAGGGTCTTCCCCGGGGCCTCCTCCCGGGGGGACATGCCCAGAACACCTCCCATGGGAGGCGTCCGGGAGGCATCCAGAACACATGCCCGAGCCACCCCAGCTGGCTCCTCTCGGCGGGGAGGAGCAGTGGCTCTAGTCCAAGCCCCACCCATGTGACTCAGCTCCTCACCCTATCCATTGTAATCCAAAAGTTACATTGACTTCAGACGGGATTGTCAAAAGTATCAAAAATCTAATACTAATACTAATGATACTAAAACTAAGATAGAAGGTTGTGCAGGTATCAATACTAAAAAAGTCACATTCAGAGGACAGAAATGAAGCTTTCTTGAATGTCTTTAGAATGATCTTGAGCTGTATCAGAACAAGTATAAGAGCACATAGACTAGTATACGCCCATGGACCACTATGGAACCTACAGGACCACTGAGGGATTACACAGATATACATGGGAATATAGAAGAAAGTATGAATGTTGCCTGAAGAAGAAGAAGAAGACAGACTTTATTCATCCCCATAGGGAAATTATTTCTCTGCATTTGACCCATCCTTCAGGAGCAGTGGGCAGCTCGTCTTTCAGGCGCCCGGGGACCCATCTCCATGATCTTATTGCTCGACTTGGTCAGGACCTCAGCTGGAGGATTTTACCTGGAGCATGTTTTGAGTTGATGGGGGAAACCAGAGTGCCCGGAGGAAACCCATCCAGACACGGGGAGAACATGCAAACTCCACACAGAAAGGCTCGGGCGACCCGGGGATCGAACCTAGACCATGCATGCAAACTCCACACAGAACACACACAGAAAGGTCTGGGGGATCGAACCCGGAACCTTCTAGCTGTGAAGCATGAGTGCTAGCCACTCAGCCACCGTGCCGCCTGAAGAAGTAATGTTTTTAATTATCATCATTTGTAGAGGACTAAACTACAGGGTTAGCAGCTTTCGTACATAATCTCCATGGAGATGTAATATTTAGTTCTCATCCTCCCCTTTTGAATGATCAAAAATATAATTACCACCTTTGTAATTCGACAGTAGGCCCCATTCAGGCTACAATTACGTCCCTCACACTCATTCATGCCCCGCACCAGTCTGCCCCTGCCCCAAAGGGAGGGTTAGCACTGTCCACGGGGGAATATTTAGTCTTTTTACAAGCTTACAAACCAGTGGTGGATTTACTGTGACAAAGGGAACAGTTTTGTGTGTCTTGGTCCACTGCCACAGTCTTGGTGACCTTGTAAAAAGTATCTGCAGGGCAACGTGATGCAGTAAATGACTCTGTTTATGATGGAATCAGAGACAGACAGAGGAAAATCAGGAAGAGGTGGCAGGAAATTTACTCACACAGCAAAAGAGGAAAATCTGGCAAAACTGGTTTAAAACGGTTTGAATTTAGAATATTAGCATGTGTTCACACCACAGACTGTGTAAAGAAGTGGACTAAGTGAGTGTGACATCACCCATAGCGTTCAGCTCCAGTCAAATGAAGCTCATGAGGGTAGCAGTTATAGGAGAGAATTTGGAGCAGAGTTTCATATTAGGAATAGGAATTTATTTAGAGACAAAATAGTGAAATAAAAACAGTAGGGTAATGTAGGGTAGGTTAATATGACTATTTTAAGACCACTGCAGCAGTTAGAGAGAGCAGGGTGACAATTTTTCAATGTCAAGTCAATTGGAGCCAGAGTCAATGGAGTCAGAAGCGCCCCATGCTCACTTCTTATTGGGAAAGCGGCGGCTAGCAGGTTAGCTACTATAGGTCCATTACAGTCTGTGGTTCACACTAGTATTTTTTCTGTTTAAGTTTTAGCCCAGTTTGAGACCAAATATAGTCTTGGTTTAAAGGAAAATTAACGTTTTTTTACAATCTGAGCCTTCTTTCGGCAATAAAACAAGTAGTTTTACTCACCCATAGCAGTTTGGTGTCAATTGGAGCAGTATCGCAGAACTTATGTTGAGCCGTTCTGTTCTAATAAAGATCCCGTATCCGTTAGCGTGAGTGCTCGGGGCATTACTTTGCGGTGTCCAAATAACACAAACTTTAGCACTTTTCAAATCACAGAAGATCGCTGTGTCAGGGTAGACTTTTAGTGGATTCCAAAACGGCCTGAAACCCGATATGCAGCTATAGTTTCATTTGATGACGTCATCAGAGAGGACAGTGCGCATGCGTGAACTCAGCTGTTTTGTAAACACCGCTAGTCCGAAAGAAGCTAACACCGCTCTGAACTTTACTTTTCTGTTGCGATATCGGGTTTCAGGCCGTTTTGGGATCTACTAAAAGTCTACCCTGACACAGCGATCTTCTGTGATTTGAAAAGTGCTCAGGGCTCTCAAGTTTTGAAGTTTGGTTGGAGTGAGATTCTTTTTTTTTTTTTTTGGGGGGGGGTAGGCACCTATCCACCTAGCGACCCATTGACCCTTCAACCCAGCTTCATACACTGTTTATTTATTCTGTGACAAATAATAATAACCACAGTAGGCAGGTTGCTAATTGGTTAACTAAAATAACGCTAGCTTGAAATGGACAGGTGTAAATGTTGGTCTAAAGAGCAAAACTACAAAGCAACTAATGAGAGTTCTATAAATTAAGTTATTACCTGATGGTTCTCAGTCCTGAGTTGGATGTTTGTTTGTTTTATCATTCACCGTTTTGTCATCATTCGTTCGTCTCACTCCTGTTCAGTTGCCGTTCTTCAATTATCACTGACAGTGCAGTGCGCGCTTAGCTGAAACTAGACTCTACGGTCTGCCCGACAACAGAACAATCTAGTTTCTGATTGGCTGAAAAGGGCATGGTGCCTGGATAACTCCAGACAGACCGATTTTCTGGGCACAGAAGCGCTGTGACCAGTGGCTAGAGTTTCATTGAATTGCTTAACAAAATTTCAGCGTGAGAAATACCATGTGTGGCGTGTGAGCGTGTGAACTCGTTGAAATGCGTGTGTCACACTCTCAAAGAGTGAGACTTGAAAGTTTGTGTTATTTGGAGAGCGCAAAGCAGTGCCCCGAGCGCTCACGCTAACAGATACGGGATCATTAGTAGAACAGAACGGCTCAACATAAGTTCTACAATACTGCTCCAATTGACACCAAACTGCTATGGGTGAGTTAAACTACTTGTTTTATTGCCGAAAGAAGGCTCAGATTGTAAAAAAACGTTAATTTTCCTTTAATTCTGGTCTAGTCCAGGTTTACACTGCCTGACAAAAGTATTAGGACGATTGTGTATTTCTAAACTCTGGACGAAACTTCTGGTTCCAACAAGATAATGACCCAAAGCACTCGTCCAAACTGTGTAAGGGTCATTTGGAGACGTGTGAATAGTGTCATCATCTGCAGGTTATGACACGGCCGCCCCAGTCTCCTGACCTGTCACCCATCCAAAAAGTGTGGGATTATTTGGATATTAAAGTGCGCTCCAGGAATCCGACTAATGTTAAACACCTGTGGAAATGTCTTCAGGATGAGTGGAAAACTTTAGAGGATGGATATGTTGAAAAATTGTTGGACAGAATGCCTCGAATTTGTAAAGCTGTGATTAAAGGAAAAGTAAAGTTTTTTACAATTTGAGCCTTATTTTGGTAATAAAACAAGTTGTTTTTACTCACCCATAGCACTTTGGTGTCATATGGAGCATTTCCGGAAATGTTTTAGATTAGCGTTAGGCTAACGCCGTTAGCCTAGCGCGACTTATAGCCATAGCTCGGGGCATTCCCCGAGCATGTAATATGCCCCGTGCGGACTCCAAATAACACAAACTTTAGCACTTTTCAAATCATAGAAGCTCGATGTCTTTAGTCTACGATTTCGTTTGGTCAAAAGTGGCCTGTAATCCGAGATTTAGCCATAGTTTCGAGTAGATGAGGACGCCAGTGCGCATGCGCGGAGTGTGCTCTCAGCTCATCTCCCGGGACCCAAACATGGAACGCATAGCTGTAAACTATGGATAAAAGGTGGTTATTTTGATGAAAAACCTATTTAACTTGATATTATTACATTTTTGCAATAATATGCCTTTACACATGATGAAATTTGCTTTAATATATCAATAAATTGATTTGTTGTCATTACCAATACGTCTTCTTATCATTATGACAGTTCAGAAATACACAATCGTCCTAATACTTTTGTCAGGCAGTGTAGTTCCAGATTCAGTCCTAGTTTAGAACCAGTTTAGATGTGGTTGAGTGTAGAAATATTTTTATGTAGCCTATAGGCCTCCAGACAGACTATGTCCATCCATCCATCCATCTTCTTGCGCTTCTCCATTTCTGGGTCGCTGGGGCAGCAGAACACAATGCAATGTGTGTGTTCTGTTCAAACTATGTCTTCTATGTAATTGTAAAAATACATTTTAAAACACATGACATGACATTATATTTGATGGTTGAAGTGCCGCCCGGTGTTGTGACATGCCCCGGTTCAGAGCTGGTGCAGTTACATCACTCTTCATAGAAACTCACTGCACAGAAAGACAAACAGGCTCCAGGCTCCAGTGCATCTGTGGACATATTACTGTGTTACCTCTGCTTATGCAAGCAGCCACTGACCCACATGTCCAACGCTCTCTCCTTTACTCTCTCATTCACTCTTTCAATCTCTCTCTCTGTTTTTTACTCTCTCTCTCTTTTAGACCTACACTTAGACCTAGACAAACTTTATTGATCCACAAGGGAAATTATTTGGACACAGTAGCTCACACATCACAATATAATAATAACAAAAAGTACAAAATAAATGGCAATAATAAATTCTAGATTTCTTTACTTTCTCATTCACTCTTTTAATCTCACTGTGTGTGTGTGTGTGTGTCTTTTTTACTCCCTCTCTCCCTTTTGTTTACATTCTCATTCATTCTTTTAATCTCTGTCCATCTCTCTTTTTACTCTATCTCTCTTTTTGTTTACTTTCTTCACTGTTTTTATCTCTCTCTCTCCATGTCTCTCTTTTTTACTCTCTTTTGTTTACTTTCTCATTCATTCTTTTAACCTCTCTCGCTTTTTTACCCTCTCTCACACTTTTGTTTAGTCTCTCATTCCCTCTTCTAATCTCTCTCTTTTTTACTCTTTCTCTTGTTTACGCTCTCATTTACTATTTCTTTCTCTTCTACTGTTCAACCCCCTCTCGCTCTGTCGCTCTCTGTGTTTACTCTCATTCACTCTAACTTGGTTTCCCTCTCTCTCTCTTATTCTTTCATTCACACATTCTTTCTCTTATTCTTTTACTCTTATTCACTCTTTCTCTCCCTCTCTCTCTATTACTCTATACTCTCATTCTCCCTCTCTGTCTCTCTGTCTTACTCTCATTCGCTCTCTCTTACTCTTTTACATTCATTTGTTCTCTTTTATATAATAATTGTTGTGAAATGAATGAATGAGTCGTTGTGTTTTTAACTGATGCTCAAATAAATCAATAATAATCTCTCTCTCTGTCTGTCTCTATTTTTTGCCTTTTTATTCCCATTCTCTCTCCCTCTCTGTCAAAAACAAACCTGGAATTGTGTTTTGTTTCATTCACACGTTTAGGACACAAATACTGTGTATTGCAAGTTTTTCTCTTAAACAGAAAACACTCTTTCTCCATCTTGTGATGTCATGTGGTAATAAAGAAAGTGCTCCACTGCACTTTTAAACTCCATACACCTTCCCAAGAATCCTTTGGATCAGTTCAGCCCAGGAAATGCCCATTTTTATTCAACTAAAGGTAAATGTAGCTGTTAACTTGAAAACTATCTCTTCATGATGTCACAAGGTGGAACAGAGCATTTTAAAGGAAATTGTCGGCAATAAAACAAGTAGTCTTACTCACCCATAGCAGTTTGGTGTCAATTGGAGCAGTATCGCAGAACTTATGTTGAGCCATTCTGTTCTACTAATGATCCCGTATCCGTTAGCGTGAGTGCTCGGGGCATTACTTTGCGGTCTCCAAATAACACAAACTTTAGCACTTTTCAAATCACAGAAGACCGCTGTGTCAGCGTAGACTTTTAGTAGATTCCAAAACGGCCTGAAACCCGATATCGCAACAGAAAAGTAAAGTTCAGAGCGGTGTTAGCTTCTTTCGGACTAGCGGTGTTTACAAAACAGCTGAGTTCACGCATGCGCACTGTCCTCTCTGATGACGTCATCAAATGAAACTATAGCTGCATATCGGGTTTCAGGCCGTTTTGGAATCCACTAAAAGTCTACGCTGACACAGCGATCTTCTGTGATTTGAAAAGTGCTAAAGTTTGTGTTATTTGGACACCGCAAAGTAATGCCCCGAGCACTCACGCTAACGGATACGGGATCATTAGTAGAACAGAACGGCTACAACATAAGTTCTGCGATACTGCTCCAATTGACACCAAACTGCTATGGGTGAGTAAAACTACTTGTTTTATTGCCGAAAGAAGGCTCAGATTGTAAAAAAACGTTACTTTTCTTTTAAGCTTTGGAGATGTAGACAGACAGATTAATGATGATGCAGGATTACTCAAACAGGTGTGAATGAAACAAAACACAACTCCAGGTCTGTTTTTAGACTTAGACTTTTAAGCCCTATTCGGACGGGATTAATTTTACAGGGGGATGTAGAGTAATGTCAGTTTATCACAGGACCTCTGTAATATAAATGACCCCATTCACACAGGACAAGAAATGTCCGTAATATTTATTTGACATGGGAGGAGTTTGTTTACGCTCTGCCGTCAGGTCACGGGCAGGGCACAAAGCATCAGCTGAAGATGATCAAGATCATGATTAGCCTAGGTGAAATATTAGCGAACTATGCAAATTATGTCCCATAATCAGGACTAATAGAGCATACATGACCTAAAACAAGCAGAAGTTTCATGCCTCTGACGACTGATTTATACCTCTTGGTCTTTTCATTGGTCGATGTGTGCGTTTGTTTGAGAGTACCGGTAGATCATTTTGTTTGCCGGCAAAACAAATCGCTTCAAGCTCCTCCGTGTTTGAAAATTGCCGTCAATTATTTCTTTAAACGGATGTGACGAAATATTACATACATCTTTACCGAGGGTCGCATTCGCACGGGATTAATATTACCTATGGTAATTCCCCCAGACCGTTTTACAGAAGGTGAAACTCGCTGTAAATTTCACAGACATACTTCGTTATGTTTACGGACATGGGGCGTTCAGACAGGACTAAATTCCCTGGTAATTATTACTTCACCCCATAAAACTAATCCCGTCCGAATAGGGCTTTAGACAAACTTTATTGATCCATAAGGGGAAATTGTTTTGGTACGGTAGCTCACTCATCAAATATAATATATCATATATAACAGAGGGTAAAAGAACAAAAAGAAAAATAGATGGAATAGCAACCAAAGAGCAATAGACCTGTGTCAGGTGAGACACAATTACAAGGTAACAACATCAGAACATGACTTAAAGCTCACAAGAGTCAGTTTATTGTAATATAGGACGTAGGAAAAGATGTACATTCACATAGTTCCTTTTAAATGACTTGAATCGCAGTTTTCCCCGGTGTAATTCCTGCCTCCTCTTCACCTCTGCTGTCGGGGTCTTCTAGGGACAGTGTGAGCTTGAGCCCTTTCTTTGTTTACACCAGAAAACTTACCCAGAATCCCTCTGAAAGGTAAACATATTAGTGCCCCTTCTCTCCACAGGTAGCTAAGATTTCCAACATTAGCCACACACTGAGGCTTCATAATCGCCATGGAGACGCACATCAGAACAAAACAGAGCTTTATTATTACCTTACACTGAAAAAAAAAAAGAATTTAAATGACTTTGATTCAGAAGAAGAGTTTATATATATTGATATATTGGTTAGAGATATGAGTGGTTTGGGGCAGTAGCTCTGCTAACTGACCAAACAGACCAGTGTTTCCCAACCTTTTTTGTCTTGTGTTCCCCTGAGCCTTTATGTCACAGCTCGAGTACCCCCTGACTCATACGTGTGGATAATTCTCCAAAAGTAGAACGTGACACAACAGATTATTAAATGAAAATCATTTTATTTCATCTCCTTAATTTGATAATTTAATTCTCAGGCATTTTCTCTCTTTAACTCAAATTTACTGAAATTAGAATGAAAAAATTCAAATTTAAGTTTTGAGATAGACTCTAGTTTGTGGCTGCACTATGATAAAAAAAAAAAAAGAATAATAATACAATAAATTAATAATAATAATAATAATAATACATAAAAAATCAAATTAAAATTAAAAATTAATTAATTAATTAATTAATTAATTAATTAATTAATTAAAAAGGAGTCTAAAAACTTTTTGAGGTGACTGTAAAACCTGACAAAAATGTTTATGTGAGGTTTAGTTTAGGTTAACTTGACATGGATTTAACACCGTTACAGTCCATTACAGAGGACATGTTACAAAAATATGAATAAAAATAAGATTAACAAAATGTAAATGTGTTCCTTTACCTACAAATAGAAAATTAAAATAATAATAATAATAATAATTTAGATACACTTTTTTTCTTCGGGTCCCAGGAGGATATGATAGAAATGATTCAGTTGCTGTTTGACAAAAATTCTATACATTTAAGGTCTCAAAATCTGCACAAAATGCTTTTACTTTTTACTCTTTAAATACATTTTTAAATAGGTACGTGTTTGCATGTTTTATTCAAGTAACAAAATTGAGTACTTCTTCCACCACTATATACAGTGGTACCTCACCTTACGAAATTAATTCGTTCCAGAAGTGGTTTCGTAACGTGAATTTTTCGTAAGTTGAGTAGCTATTTCAATGGAAAAAGCCTGATTCGTTCCAAGGCCCCGATCCAAGTTTTTTTTTAAAATAGTGTAACTTTTTTTTATAGTGTAACATTGCATAGAGACTGTAGACCCAGGACTAAACGTGGACTATACCAGGTATAGACCAAGGTCTAAACCTGGACTAAACCAGGACTAAACCAGGACTAGACCAGGACTAGACCAGGTGGATTAAAGTGCCGCGTGCGGGTCTATTTCCTGGTTTCGTGCTAGCTCTGCTATTAGCAGCAGCACCGGTGTACCTCACGAGTCACGGCTGAGGCCAGCAGCGACTGCGTGTGTGGGGGAAAGGGGGAGGGCGGAGAAGTGTGCGCGCGGACATATGTGATGCATGACCCGGTGCGGGGCTGCGAGCACGAGACCCGTGCTCAAACCGTGCCTCCTCTAAACCTGGTCTAAACCTGGTCTAGAGGAGGCACAGTTTGAGCACGGGTCTCGTGCTCGCAGCCCCGCACCGGGTCATGCTGCGCTATCACACATGTGTCCGCGCGCACACACACCACCCTCCCCTTTCCCCCCACGCTTCACTATTAATACATTTTGTTGAAAATTTATGAAAGTTTGAGTGTTTAAATGTGTGAATGTGTGTTCAAATGTGAGAAAAGTTTAAATCCAGTCTGAGAAAAGAGTATAATGTTGAATTGAATGTTGAATTTTATTAGAATTTTTGAGATTTCGTGTTTCGTAACTTGAATTTTCTTTCGTATCTAGAGACCAAAATTGAACGTGAAGGCGTTTCGTAACTTGAATTTTCGTTTGTTGGGTCTTTCGTAAGGTGAGGTACCACTGTACTGAGAATGAGAAGATCTTGTAGTATCCTGTGCAGTGTAACAAAGTGCACACTCTGTTCTATTTAAATTAGTGCTGTATAATTACCCAGAGCCGAGGGGCGGGGCCAGTGCTACACAATCAACTTCAATAACACCAACTCAGACACTATAAACTTTCTCCCTCTCCTCTTCTCACCTTCTCTGCTCCTATTTATTAATCTCCCCTTCTCTCCCCCTTTCCTCTTCCTTTCCCCTTCTCATCTCTATTAATATAAGCAGGCTCAGTCTCCTTCTCTCCTCCTCTACCCCTCTCTCTCTATCTTTCTGCTCTCCTTTTCTCTCCTCCCGTGCACTCCTCTCCTCCTCCATCTATTTCTCATCTCTTTGTCTTTGAAGCTATGGTGCGAAAGTATAAGCAAGTTCTGTCTCCACCTCCTCTCCTCCTTCTGTCTCTCTCTTCTCCTCTCTTTTGTCATCCCCCCTCCTTTTTCTCATTTCTGTGTCTTTGAACTTTCATGTAACGTAAGGCCAGCCTCAATCTCTCTCTCTCAATCTCTCTCTCTCTCTATCTCTCTCCCTCCCTCTCTCATTCTCTCTCTTCCTCGTTCCTCTTCCCTCCTCTTTTTCATCTCTTTGTCTTTGAAGCTACATAGTGTACGGTACACGCAGGCTAACTCTCATCCTCTCCCCTCTCCTCTCTTTTGATCCCTTCTCTTTCTCCTCTCGCTCTTTTTCTGGCCTCCTCTCTCTCTGTTTCCTCTCTCCTCCTCTTCCCCCTCTCCTCCTCCTCTTTCTCATCTACATAGTGTATACGGTATAGGTAGACTAACTCTCACCTCTCCTCCCCTCTCCACCCCTTCCTTTTCTCCTCTCCATCCCTCTTTCTCTCTTCCTTCTCTCCTTCTCTTCACCTCTTCTTCTTCCCTCTCCCTTCCTCTCTCTTATTGGTCTCCCTCTCGCCTTCTCCTCCTGTCTCTCTTTCTCATCTCCCTCTACCTCTCTGTCTCTCGCTCGCTCTCCTCCCCTCCCTCCTTCCTCTCTCTTCCTTCTCTCGTCCTCTTCG
This sequence comes from Paratrypauchen microcephalus, assembly GCA_036785185.1. NCBI lineage: Eukaryota > Metazoa > Chordata > Actinopteri > Gobiiformes > Gobiidae > Paratrypauchen > Paratrypauchen microcephalus. The sequence goes on along the minus strand of JAVJIX010000031.1, from coordinate 3,927,878 downwards.
CTTCTTCGTCTCCTCCCCTCTCTATTTCTTATCTCCCTCTACCTCCGTTGCTCTTTTTCCTTTTCTTGGCTGTCTCTCCTCCTCTTCTCCACCTCTCTCTTTATCTCTCTCCCTCTCTCTGTCTCTCTCTCCCTCATGTTTCTCATCCTTGGATTTTTTACATAGTGCACGGTGCAGGCTCTCGACGCCTCTTCCTCTTCCCTTTCTCCTCTATACTGTATTTCTCTTTCTCCTCCTCCTCCTCTTCTGCCTGTCTCTTTCTGTCTCCTCTCCTCTCGCCCTCTCTCCTCCTCCTTTCTCATCCCTTTGTAGCTACAGTAGATAGGCTAACTCTTCTTCTTTCTCCTCACTATCCCTCGATCGATCTCTCTCTCTTTCTTTCTTTCTCTCTCTGTCTGTCTCTCCCTCTCTCCTCCTCCTCTTTTTCCTCTCTTTGCAGTGATAGTGTAGGTATAGCAGGCCCAGTGTGTATCTGTATGCTCGTGATGCCCTGGCGATTCGTCGTGCAGGAGACGTGGGCTGCATTGGCTCTACTCAGAACACTTTACTAACCCAAAGTCCCTGTAGTGTTTTTTTTAATGTAGTTTTTCCACATTTTCTCTGTTTTGTCAAGGGATGAGGTCAAAAAGTCGGTCTGATTACAGATTCCGCTTGAATTAAGAGACGTTTTAGTCAGACGCTTTAGGAAAAAGAGGCCAGAGGTAAGAGGTTAGAGCACCTGTGGTTGCAAAGGCGTACTGGTGTGATGAAAATGAATAAATCTCTTGTTATTATAACAAAAGTTTGTAAATTTCTGGACTCTAAATCTATACTTACATTATACTATAGTCTAATTTATCCCTATCGCTCATATAGTAATATAGTCTGGGCAAGCACTTTCTCAACTACTCTGAACAAAATATTATTGGTGCAAAAACTTCTTAACATTCTTAATATTTATGATATTAATATTTATCAAATTTGTATTTTTATATATAAAATTCTTTATAATCCAATGATCCCTAAACATTTTACCTTTTATTTTAAAGATCTCATGACATGGTACTTCTTGATGCTTTTATATGGCTCCTTAATGGTTCCCTAATACTGTAAATGAATCCTTCTTCAAAATCAACACTCAGTGCATGAGAAACAGAGATAAGACGAGAAAGAGTAATTTTTCTCTCTCTGAACACTCCATTATGGGCGTTGTTGCTTGAATGCAAATGAGGAGAAAAGAGCTGGCCTATAGTAGAGGGTGGGGGCGTGGCCAAACTCTCCGCTCTCAGCTCTCAGCTGATCCATTTCCGTGTTTTTGCACGTGGGGGGGGGGGGGGGGTTGAAGTGTTCCATTGAAAAATAAACACATTTCCACAGAAAATAAAATTAAACCACTGCTGTTCAAAGGTCCAGAGGCTCAGATAAAGGACTTCCGAGCCTAGAAACACTCGGACGTGCCTCCAGGCAAATAAAAAAACGCATTTCGCATTGCCTAGCGCATTCACAGTCCAAACTCTCTGGGCGTGATTTACAGAGACGCTGAGTACAGACAGACGGGGGTGGAACTGCATTTTTCGATCTGGCCTCAATAAGGTGCCTTGTTCAAAATCGCCCGTTTGAGCTCCGATTTTTTGTAACGCAGAAAAGGATCGCAAATGCTCAGTTTAGACATTTCGCAACTTTTAACCATGGGGGGGGCTAAACAGGGTAGGGGAGCTCACATTAACGTTCAAAAACCTCAGAAAGTGAGAATTTCATGCCATGGGACCTTTAAAACCAATGCTGAGATTCATAGTTATAATACTCGTCAAAATTGTAATTTTCATGTTCCAAAATGTGTCACATCAAGACGTCAGTTTTGCCTCCGATACAGAGGCTGTAAACTGTGGAGCCGGTTTTCTCATCTGGTTAGTGAGGGCATTTCAGAAGCGTTATTTAAAAAGAGTTTGAGGAAATGTTTGATATTTCATGATGGTGGTTGTTAATCATTCAATTGTGGGATGTTTTATTGTATTTTAATGCCTGACTGAATCAAATGTATTTAATGTGTGTAAATGTAAGTTTTTAGTAATGTGTTTATTGTATTCACAGGGTGGAGGCTTAATATAAGCCCCTTTCCTGCACCTACTTTTGATCTAATGTTTTCTTTTTGTAATATGTTATGTATGTGCTAAATAAATAAATGAAATAAAAATACTGGTAGTAGGTGTGGCCATAAAGTAACCGAAAAGGAGAATTAATGTTTTTTTTTACAATCTGAGCTTTATTTCGGTAATAAAACAAGTTGTTTTACTCACCCATAGCACTTTGGTGTCATATGGAGCACTTCCAGAGATGTTTTAGATTTGCGATCTCCGTAATGTGAGTTCTCGGGGCAAATGTTTGCGGGCTCCAAATAACAAACTTTAGCACTTTTCAAATCATAGAAGCTCAATGTCTTAGTCCATGCTTTTGTTTGAGTCAAAAGTGGCCTGTAAACCGAGATTTATCCATAGTTTCGAGTAGATGAGGAGGCCAGTGCGCATGTGCGGAGTCACAGCTTATTTCGTTCTCAGCTCCTGGGACCCAGACATGAAACACAAAGCTGTAAATAATATCGGTTTACAGGCCACTTTTGACTCAAACGAAAGTGTAGACTAAGATGTTCAGCTTTGAAAAGTGCTAAACCAGGGGTGTCAAACTCATTTTGGTCCAGGGGCTGTATCCAACCTATTTTGATCCCAAAGGGGCCGGATCAGAAAACTCATGGCAAATATACCCCAAAAATAGCAAAAAGTCCAAATATTTGTGCAGAGAAACTATTACAAAGGTCTTTTTTAAATTTGATTAACTTTTACTAAATATTATATTATGAACAACCTGAAACTTTAAGAAAAATGACATTTCAACACAAACATACAGGTTTCCCATTCACCTCCGGGAACAAATAGCAATTAGTCAATTTTTCTTGGAAAATCCTGCACTCGGTGTCCACTTTTCTTATTTTTGACATTTTGCTGATGAAAGAGTCACAGTCAACGGTCCAAAACAATGGTCCTTTAAAGGGATATGCCACCCCCAGGTCAAATTTGGGCATCTCCCCACAGTCCAGAGACTAAAATAAGTGGTGGAAAGCGTTTTCCTGCTCACCCAGCCATTGTCCGAGTCTGTCGCCACTGACCGCCGCGGTATCTGGTGCTCCTCCGCCTTAGACTGGAGTCTAACGTCGCCAGAGAAAGATTTCGGCCAAAAGGAATTAATTTGCTCGATGCTTTTCCCAATTACTTTCTGTGTAGTGCGCATTCATATCGAGTGCAAATAAATGTGCAAATCAACACGGAGAGCTTGACTTGGTCATTTTGGGTGGGAACTATTTTCCAGTGCGGAAGAATACAGTCGAATCACGCACCACGTTGTGCAACAGGGGAACTCCCTTCCCGGTGCGTAACTGGGATTCCCCTGGCAGCGTACTGCGTGATTCGACTGTATTCTTCCACACTGGAAAATAGTTCCCACCCAAAATGACCAAGTCAAGCTCTCCGTGTTGATTTGCACATTTATTTGCACTCGATATGAATGCGCACTACACAGAAAGTAATTGGGAAAAGCATCGAGCAAATTAATTCCTTTTGGCCGAAATCTTTCTCTGGCGACGTTAGACTCCAGTCTAAGGCGGAGGAGCAGCAGATACCGCGGCGGTCAGTGGCGACAGACTCGGACAATGGCTGGGTGAGCAGGAAAACGCTTTCCACCACTTATTTTAGTCTCTGGACTGTGGGGAGATGCCCAAATTTGACCTGGGGGTGGCATATCCCTTTAAGAGCGTTTGGAAAGAGTCAAGTCTTCATTTGTGCTGCTCTGTGGGAGGCGCTGGAGACGCTGCTATGCTAAACTGCGCAGAAAAGAGGTGCAGAAAATGACCAATATTTTAATAGAAATTTAAATATTTTAATAGAAAATCAGCCGAGGGACAGATTAAAGGTCTTGGAGGGCCAGATCTGGCCCCCGGGCCGCATGTTTGACACCCCTGTGCTAAAGTTTGTGTTATTTGGAGACCGCAAACATGTGCCCCAAGAACTCACGTTACGGAGATCGCTAATCTAAAACATCTCTGGAAGTGCTCCATATGACACCAAAGTGCTATGGGTGAGTAAAACAACTTTTTATTACCGAAATAAAGCTCAGATTGTAAAAAATGTTAATTCTCCTTTAAGCAAAACGTGTGTCGAAACATTTTACAGATATTTTTGAAATTCTCAATGCAGTTCTGAACTAGCAATTCCAACTAATGCGGTATTATGTAGATTCTGAAGGCAAATACATAGGCCAGTGTCTAATTTCCAAGCATTGTAAACCACAATTATTCCTTAAAGATGCTGTACCTGATTTTTATTGTCTTAAAAAACCGGAGTTCATTTTAAACAGTTGTTACAGGGGGGTGCGAGTGAACAATTTTTCCCGAGGAGCGGGGGGGGGGGGGGGGGGGGTCCATGAGTCCATGAGGAACTTTAATAAATGTGTCAATTTAAACAGGAAATATCCGTTATTGGCTACAGCTGTAGGCCAAACATCGGATACCTATTGATTACAAAAATTCATCTACATAGAATACCAAGACTAAACCAGGACTAAACCAAGACTAAACCAGGACTAAACAAAGACTAAACCAGGACTAAACCAAGACTAAACAAAGACTAAACCAGGACTAAACCAAACCAAGACTAAACCAGGACTAGACCAAGACTAAACCAGGACTAAACCAAGACTAAACCAGGACTAAACCAAGACTAAACAAAGACTAAACCAGGACTAAACCAAACCAAGACTAAACCAGGACTAGACCAAGACTAAACCAGGACTAAACAAGGACTAAACCAGGACTAGATCAGGACCAAACCAGGACCGGTCCGGGGAGTGACTCACCTGTTCGGAGCTGCAGGTCACTCCGTGTGTCCGCAGCACAGCCGGTACAGTACACCGGGCTCCGAGCGCCTTTCCCAGCTCACCGCGGGCTGAGGGTCCGCTGACAGACCGGGGGAGAGGAGGAGACAGCGGGGGAGACAGAGGAGGAGACACAGGGACACCTGCTAACTGAGATTTTTTTCCGGGGAGCGGGGCGGGGGCATCGCGCGTTTTTGAAAACGCGCGATGCCTGCATAAACTGAGCCACACAGACCGATTTTCTGGGCACCAAAAAAAAAAAAAAAAAAAAATCAGCGTGAGAAATACCATGTGTGGCGGCAAATTGCGTGTGTCACTCTCAATGCGTGAGACTTGAGAGCCCTGGACTAGAGCAAAAACTAGCATGCTAACTGCGAATTTCTCGATTCTCAGGAAAGTATGTGTGTTTTATAATAAGCTGCTGACAGCAAACCTCAGACTTATTTATATATCTTTCTTATCTGTTTGAGCATTTTCCAAATTAAGCTAATCACCCCTGTATCGTAATTTTTTGCTGACATTTTTCTTAATAAACTAGGCCAACAACTTTACCCACGTTAAACGCCTTATGCTAAAAAAAAATTAAAAAAATTTAAAAAAGAAAAGAAAAGAAAAGGGAAAGAAATACATTTTTTTATTCCCCAGCTGAGATTCATGGTACATTACTATCTTTGGAAAATTTGGCTACAGCAGCATTTTCTGTTCATAATTACTTCACGATATAGTGCACTCCGCCCTGAGGCTCTATTCGCTCGAATCAGATTGAGTAGTAGTGATTATTCAGAGCTGCTGGTGGTGAAAAGTGAAAGGGCAGCAGAAATATGGGATCCAGGCTCCGAGAAACAAGCTGGAGAAGTCTGAACCCAGTGAAAAACACACAGTTGGAAATAATGATGGAGTATTCATATTTAGTCCTGGTTTAGTCCTGGTTTAAACCTTGTGTGGTCCTAGTGAAGACCTGGTTTAGTCCTGGTTTAGTCCCAGTTTAAACCTTGTGTGGTCCTAGTGAAGACCTGGTTTAGTCCTGGTTTAGTCCCAGTTTTAACCTTGTGTGGTCCTAGTGAAGACCTGGTTTAGTCCTGATTTAAACCTTGTGTGGTCCTACTGTAGACCTGGTTTAGTCCTGATTTAAACCTTGTGTGGTCCTAGTGTAGACCTGGTTTAGTCCTGATTTAAACCTTGTGTGGTCCTAGTGTAGACCTGGTTTAGTCCTGGTTTAGTCCCAGTTTTAACCTTGTGTGGTCCTAGTGTAGACCTGGTTTAGTCCTGATTTAAACCTTGTGTGGTCCTACTGTAGACCTGGTTTAGTCCTGATTTAGTCCCAGTTTAAACCTTGTGTGGTCCTAGTGTAGACCTGGTTTAGTCCTGTTTTAGTCCCAGTTTAAACCTTGTGTGGTCCTAGTGTAGACCTGGTTTAGTCCTGATTTAAACCTTGTGTGGTCCTACTGTAGACCTGGTTTAGTCCTGATTTAAACCTTGTGTGGTCCTACTGTAGACCTGGTTTAGTCCTGATTTAGTCCCAGTTTAAACCTTGTGTGGTCCTAGTGTAGACCTGGTTTAGTCCTGTTTTAGTCCCAGTTTAAACCTTGTGTGGTCCTAGTGTAGACCTGGTTTAGTCCTGTTTTAGTCCCAGTTTAAACCTTGTGTGGTCCTAGTGTAGACCTGGTTTAGTCCTGATTTAAACCTTGTGTGGTCCTAGTGTAGACCTGGTTTAGTCCTGATTTAAACCTTGTGTAGTCCTAGTGTAGACCTGGTTTAATCCTGATTTAAACCTTGTGTGGTCCTAGTGTAGATCTGGTTTAGTCCTGGTTTAGTCCCAGTTTAAACCTTGTGTGGTCCTAGTGTAGACTTGGTTTAGTCCTGGTTTAGTCCTGGTTTAAACCTTGTGTGGTCCTAGTGTAGACTTGGTTTAGTCCTGGTTTAGTCCTGGTTTAAACCTTGTGTGGTCCTAGTGTAGACTTGGTTTAGTCCTGGTTTAGTCCTGGTTTAAACCTTGTGTGGTCCTAGTGTATACTTGGTTTAGTCCTGGTTTAGTCCTGGTTTAAACCTTGTGTGGTCCTAGTGTAGACTTGGTTTAGTCCTGGTTTAGTCCTGGTTTAAACCTTGTGTGGTCCTAGTGTATACTTGGTTTAGTCCTGGTTTAGTCCTGGTTTAAACCTTGTGTGGTCCTAGTGTAGACCTGGTTTAGTCCTGGTTTCCTGGTTTAAACCTTGTGTGGTCCTAGTGTAGACTTGGTTTAGTCCTGGTTTAGTCCCAATTTAAACCTTGTGTGGTCCTAGTGTAGACCTGGTTTAGTCCTGGTTTAGTCCTGGTTTAAACCTTGTGTGGTCCTGTTTAGTCCTGGTTTAGACTTGGTTTAGTCTAACCCTATTGTCATTTTGTAAACCTTATGTGGTCTTGGTTCTTTAGTCTTTAGACCTGTTATAGGTCTAAATAGATATTTAGTTTAGTCAAAATTTAGACCTGGTTTAATACTGGTTTAATACTGAATTATAAATGTCCAGAGCTTCTATGTTATCGCACCTCCACCTCTCCTGTTCAACCTGCTCCCCTCCCCCTTCTTTTCTCTCTTCTGTCTCGAATTTCCCATAATGCAATACAGCAAGGTGACAATAATGTAGCCCACATGCAAAAAAGCTACTGGCCATATGCAAAACACGACGGGCGCAGGTGACGCTGATAAGAAGATGGCAGTGATGAAGGAGAATACCGAGCACCCCATTTTGATTTCAAAATCAATTTAGACAGGAAGTTATCCGATGTTCCTTGATTTTTTGACAGGTCGGGTTATTGCGTTTTTTTGTATAGAGTGATTACTGTATTTTAATTGCATAAACTGACCACTTTCTGAGCTTTGTCTTTAAGAATTGAAAGATCGGTCAAAAGTAGAGGGCATGTTTTTCTATGAGGACAATTAAATCAGTTTTAACAGGTTTCTGAACAAATAGCAGACCCTCCAGGAATTCGCGATGTTGCGATTTGCAACTTCAACGTAACTTCAGCCAATCCCCGTGAATTCAGGGCGGTGCTGCAATTTTGACCAGTCATCGGCAACGTATTGAACTCCGGTCGACCAACTTCCGTCTGCCTTACTTCCGTGTGACGAAATGAAACTGCGGCCGTGTCCCCAGTTCGGAGCGTGGTTTGAAGGGGCTCAGACTGCAGTCAAGGCGGTGCACACTTGCTCAGCCCTGAGTGCAGTCCACGGACCGCATGGCCGTCTGCGAAATGCGACAGGTCTCGCAACTACGGGAAGCAGCCGCCGACTCCATTTTCTCCCGTAGAAGAGTATGGGATATGAGTGTGTGAAGCGTGCTTTTTCACGCGCTTGGTCCACGCCCCGATGGGCGACTGCGGTCTGCGAACGCGTGTTAACTGCACATGGGACAAAAAACAAATGACGCACATGCCCTTCAAACCACGCTCCGAACTGTGCACTCTGGGAATTGGGACACGGCTTCTAATGGCAAAGAAACATGTCTGCGGCGCCATTTGTCCACAAAAATAACAGCAAATGACCGGGCGAAACAGTTCCCCTCCTAGTAGTAATTTATTTTCGATGTTGGTAAGGTTGTTTTAGGACCATATCTGTACTTTTACTTGAGTTTGATTTTCCAGTACTTTATACAACACTAGTCCTCACTTATGCATTCTGAGCATCCTAAATATTCACAGCAAAGAGTAAAGAAAAGAAAAGAAAAAAAATTAAGAATTCACAGAAGGAATTATTGTATTTTTGAGAAACAGAAATACCTGTAACAAATAAATCCCAGATAGATGTTTAATGCCATACCATGGAACATTCCCTCCACCTGAAAAGTTACACAGTGCACCATTAAGAGCAGCTTACACAATACTGTATATATCGGTACTGGGGTAAAACACATTTTGCTGAATTACATTGGAAAAAAAATGTACAGCCACTTTAACCACAGCAAAATGCAATGTCAGTACCAAGAATCAAACCATTATCCTCCTGGTTAGTGGGCAAATATTCATGCTGACTGAGCCACTGTGTTCTTAAAGTGTTTCAGAGGTTAATTATGGGGGAAGAAGGGCATGTTTTGATTTCGTTCACACTTTGTAGACACAATTGCAGACAAAGACGGGGCAGTTTGTACTGTAAACAGGAAGAGACTGTGTGAAGAACTTTTCTACGTTTTCTCACCACCTCTTCCACTCTCTCTCTCCTTTCTCAGCCCTCCTCTTTTTTCTGTATCACCACCGTAACTTTCACTCCTCCTCCTCCTCCTCCTCTCTACATCCTTCCCCTTTCTCTCTCTCTCCCTCTCTCCTTCTGTCCTCTTACTCTTCATTATACCACCTTCCCTCTATTTCTCCATCTCCTTTTTCCTCCATCACCTCTGTATCTTTCTCTCCCTCCTCTCTCCCTCACTCCCACTCTCTCCTTTCCTCTCCACCATCCCTCTCTCATTCTCTACCACTTTCTCTCTCCCTCCTTCCTCCCTCCTGTCCTTCTTTCTCAGTCTGTAAGCCAAAGTCATAGGTTATCTGTCTCCTCTCCCTCATCTCAGTGGCCTTGACAGTCAGACACTTTCTCCTGCATTTTATCGCTCTCTTATCTATTGGCACAGTGAGGAGGAGTTTTTGGGAGGAAAAATGAATACAGAAAAGTGAGTTCAACTGCTAATGTTGTTTTCACTCCTGCAAAGAACCAGTCCCTTTATTTTGTATGTCTGTGCCTTAGAGATTCAACTGTACAAATGCAACTATGGAAACAAATGGCTCATGTTTGTCTTTTGTCTGATGTTATACATTTGTTTCCTCATCACAAACATACCTGGTGTTGTGTTTTCTCCACTGTGTTTTTAAACTCCATAGACCTTACAGACCTTCACTAGAATGATTTGGATAATTTCAGCCCTGGAACTGCCGATCTCTATAACCTGAAAGGTAAAATGTAGCTGTTAACTTGAAAACTACCACTTCATGACATCACAAGGTGGAACAGAGCATTTTGAGCTTTGGAGATGTAGACAGACTAATAATAAGAAAGAAAGAAAGAAAGAAAGCTATGCCTTTATTAGTCCCACAGTGGGGAAATTCCAGTTCTGCATTTAACCCATCCTGTTATCAGGAGCAGTGAGCAGCACATTACTGCGCCCGGGGACCAGCTCCATGATCTTCTTGCTTCAGCTTGGTCAGGACCAAAGCTGGAGGTACCTATGGTGCATGTTTTGGGTTGGTGGGGGAAACCGGAGTGCCCGGAGGAAACCCACCCAGACACGGGGAGAACATGCAAACTCCACACAGAAAGGCTCGGGTGACCCGGGGATCGAACCCAGACCATGCATGCAAACTCCACACAGAACACACACAGAAAGGCCTGGGCAACCCGGGGATCGAACCCGGAACCTTCTTGCTGTGAAGCATGAGTGCTACCCACTCAGCCACCGTGCCGCCAAGAGTGACTCAAACATGTGTGAATGAAACAAAATACAACTCCAGGTATGTTTTTGATGAGATAAAGAAAAAAGAAAAATACCAGAGCTTTATGGCCACTGGTTTCTCTGGAGTCTAAGAAAAAACCCATATCAGTCGATTTTTGTGGATTATTTTTTAAGTTGGTGTCAAAATGGTGACATACCAAACTGTGGAACATTCCAGGTAAAGCAGTGGCATCTCCATCCATCCATTTTCTTCAACTTATCTGGGTCCGGGTCGCGGGGCAACAGTCTAAGCAGACTCCCAGACTTCCTTCACCCTGGATAATTCTTCCAGCTCCTCTGGGGGGACCCCAAGGTGTTCCCAGACCAGCCGAGAGACATAGTCCCTCCAGCGTGTCCTGGGTCTTCCCCAGGGCATCCTCCCAGCGGGACATGCCCGGAACACCTCCCGAGGGAGGCGTCCAGGAGGCAGATGTCTGAGCCACCTCAGCTGGCTCCTCTCGACGTGGAGAAGCAGCGGCTCTACTCTGAGTTCCTCCCATGTGACTGAGCTTCTCACCCTATCTCTAAGGGAGTGCCCAGCCACTCTGCGGAGGAAACTCATTTCCTCCGAAATGAAATGAGGAATGAAATGAGCAGTGGCATCTCCACCATAAAAAGCAGGTGGTAGACTAGACTAGACTGCTGCTGTGAGCCTCATCATTTTGGTCTTAAAATGTTTGTCTTAACCCATTCTACGTGATCCTGGTGTTTTTATTTTGCCATTTTGTACATTAAAAAATTCCTATTCCTAATATGGACTTGGCTCCAAATTCGTTCCTATAAATGCTAGCCTCGTGAGCTTCATTTGACTGGAGCCGAACACTATGGGTGACGTCACATTCACTTGGTCCACTTCTTTATACAATCTTATTCATTTCTCTATTCATAAAGCAGAAATAGCTGCAAAAAATAACACTTATTCTCCTCGCAGTTGTCACATCACATTACACTGACCAGAGAAACTCAAATGATTCCAGCAAAATCCATTTACAGTTCCATTTGACTCTCTCCTTTCTGCTTTGATTAGCACATACCCGCTCCACTGTGACCAGGACGGCGCTTTGTCCCAATGTCGAATGATGTAAATGTATGTAGAGCAAACCACAGCAGCACCTGTTAACAAATGTGCCCATGTGAGAGCCAGAGCGTTAAGGAAGCTGCCAGAGCTTGGACCGGCCTCAAACAATGTTCCTAAATACAGACAGCAGAGTGATGTAATGCACCACAATCTGCACTGCAAAAAGGACTGCCATAACAGGAACATTTTATGCTGTTTTCTGTCATCTATGTCATGTTTCCTCATCATAAACATAGTTGGAGTTGCTTTTTGTTTCATTCACATGTTTAACACACTAACCCTGCATATTTAGATTGAGTTCTTCTCCCAAACAGAAAATACAAGAAGTGATCCACTGTGTTTTTAAACTCCTTACATGTTCACTAGAATCATTTGGATACTTTCAGCCCTAAAATTGCCAGTATCTACTGAACTAAAGGTAAATGTAGATGTTAACTTGAAAACTACCACTTCATGACATCACAATGTGGACCAAAGCATTTTGAGTTTTGGAGATTTAGTCATGATTAATAATAAAAAACTACTCGAACATGTGTGAATGAAACGAAACACAATTCCAGGTATGTTTTTTCAGCATTCAAACTTGGCTTAAAGAATCCATTTTGTGTAATGTAGGACCTTAACACATTTTACTGATTTGCTTCAAATAAGAATAATTGATATTTACCAAAAAATTTGCTGATATCAGAAATGTGCCTGTAAATGTCTTGGCTCAGTTGTTTTGCTTAATCTTTGGGTGGGTGCAGAGCTTTAGAGTGGAGAATTCTCAGTCAATCCAGTCTACTTTTATGACTCTGATTATGTGTTTACAATCAATAAAATGACTAATTAGATGCAGAGAGTTCTGATTTTGTCACAAAGTGCAGCTTTTAGTATATAATGTAAGGAGAAGAAATCTTAATGTACTAATTTACAAGAATAAAGTCTGTCTTAATGAAAAGAGATTTGCAGATGGTACTATAGTGCAGTCCTGGGTCTTCCCCGGGGCCTCCTTCCGGTGGGACATGCCCGGAACACCTCCCGAGGGAGGCGTCCAGGAGGAATCCGGAACAGATGCCCGAGCCACCTCAGCTGGCTCCTTTCGATGTGGAGAAGTAGCGGCTCTACTCCGAGCTCCTCCCGTGTGACCGAGCTCCTCACCCTATCTCTAAGGGTGCGCCCAGCCACTCTACGGAGGAAACTTATTTCGGCCGCTTGTATCCGCAATCTCGTCCTTTCGGTCATTACCCAGAGCTCATGACCATAGGTGAGGGTAGGAACGTACACTGACCGGTAAATTGAGAGCTTCGCCTTTCGGCTCAGCTCTCTCTTCACCACAACGGTCCGGTACAGCGACCGCATCACTGCCGACGCTGCACCGATCCACCTGTCAATCTCACGCTCCATCCTCCCCTCACTCGTGAACAAGACCCCGAGATACTTGAACTCCTCCACTTGAGGCAAGGACTCTCCACTCACCCGGAGAGGGCAAGCCACCTTTTTCCAGTCGAGAACCATGGCCTCGGATTTGGAGGAGCTGATCCTCATCCCAGCCGCTTCACACTCTGCTGCAAACCGCCCCAGTGCACATTGGAGGTCCCGGTTCAATGAAGCCATCACAACAACATCATCTGCAAACAGCAGAGATGAGATCCTGTGGTTCCCAAACCGGATCCCCTCTGGCCCCTGAAATTCTGTCCATAAATATAATGAACAGAACCGGTGACAAAGGGCAGCCCTGGCGGAGTCCAACATGCACCAGAAACAGGTCTGACTTACTGCAGGCAATGCGAACACAGCTCCTGCTCCGGTCATGCAGGGACCGAACAGCCCTTAGCAAAGGGCCCCGAACCCCGTATTCCCAGAGCACTCTCCACAGGGCCCCACGAGGGACACGGTCGAATGCCCTCTCCAGATCCACAAAGCACATGTGGACTGGTTGGGCAAACTCCCATGCACCCTCGAGCACCCGATGAAGAGTATAGAGCTGGTCCAGTGTTCCCCGGCCGGGACGAAAACCACACTGCTCCTCCTGAATCCGAGGTTCGACTATTGGACGAATTCTCCTCTCCAGCACCCTGGAATAGACCTTACCGGGAAGGCTGAGGAGTGCCCCCCCCCCGGAGGAGCTGGAGGAAGTGTCCGGAGTGAAGGAGGTCTGGGCGTCCCTGCTTAGAATGTTGCCCCCGCTACCCGGCCCCGGATAAGCGGAAGAAAATGGATGGATGGATAGATGGACTATAGTGTAGTCAATCTACTATACAGTGGTACCTCACCTTACGAAAGACCCTACATACGAAAAATCCAAGTTACGAAATGCCTTTACGTTAAATTTTGGTCTCTAGGTACGAAAGAAAATTCAAGTTACGAAACGTGAAATCTCAAAAATTTGAATAATGCGCGCTCAGATGCACGCCCCGCTGTTATCCCCGCTCAAAAAGCACCTTTCTCGGCCTCTTAGCTCTAGCGCCGAACACGCTAGATTTTCAACAAAATGTATTAAATAGTAAAGAGTGGGGGGGGACACGATTCCGGAAGCAGTGCGGAGACATGAATGCACCGCGCGAGGAGCACGCACCGCGCGAGGAGCACGGCACCGCGCGGCGAGGAGCACGGCACCGAGCGAGGAGCACGGCACCGCGCGGCGAGGAGCACGGCACCGAGCGAGGAGCACGGCACCGCGCGGCGAGGAGCACGGCACTGCGCGAGGAGCACGGCACCGAGCGAGGAGCACGGCACCGCGCGGCGAGGAGCACGGCACCGCGCAAGGAGCACCTCTAGTCCTGGTCTGCCCGACCGGCACCGGGGCTGCGAGCACGACATAGAACCGCGGCGCCCGGACCGCGTCCTCTGGAGCCCGAGCCACAAACCAGCTGCACAAAACCAGCAAAGAGCGGCACGTGGTAGTTTAATCCTGGTTTAGTCCAGGTCTAGACCTGGTCCAGTCCTGGTTTAGTCCAGGTCCAGTCCAGGTTTAGACCTGGTAGACCTGGTTTAGTTCTGGTCTAGACCTGGTTTAGTCCACGTTTATTCCTGGTCTAGTCTCTTAGCCAATCAGGACGCAGAACCAATGTTACACTATAAAAAAACAACAACCTTGGAACGAATCAGGCCTTTTCCATTGAAATAGCTACTCAACCTACGAAAAATTCACATTACGAAACCACTTCTGGAACGAATTAATTTCGTAAGGTGAGGTACCACTGTACTTGCATTTCAGAAGTAATTTCTTTATTCAAGCAAGAAATACATATAAGGTTAATCAAGTAAATCTTCAAAGCTCCTACATTATAAGTGAATAGTCTGAAGTCTCGACATTTTTTGCAGCTTGTTACATTGAAGCCCTGTGATTCTTTGAAAGGATGAGCTCTGGTCAAATACTGTCATTGTACTGCAATCCCACACTCCACCACCGCAACGCCAATTACAAAACCCCCTTTTAGTTTGAGTCTTTTAGATAAATGCAGAAAGAGAAGTACATGAAGTACACAGAGAGGGCTATAGAACTAACATAATATCCTGATTATAAAGTGATTAATCAGGACTTTACAGTTTATAAGAGCTGTGAAATATATGACGACAATCTCATTACAGGCAGCGGTGTGTGAGCTATTGTTTTAGCCCTTTGTCTCTCCCCTCTCTCCTTCGCTGCTCCTATAGCTCTCCTCTCTCCTTTATGCAAAGTAGGCATTTCCTACCCAGATGTAATTAGCAGAAATATGCAGACCTGATCAAAAGTTGAAGTTTAATATGATTTATTCTGATTAGAGAGTTATGGAATTGCTTCTCTTTCTCATCTGCTAGATATACTGTACAAGAATGGTCTTAATTTGAATTGTATAGAACCTTAAAATGGCCCTTGAATTCATGCATCGATTCAGTGACTGCGTGCACATGGAAAAGTCCAAACCAATTGCGAACTGATTGGGATCGTAACGGTTGCATGTGCACAGGGATTGGATTGGGATTGGTCTCCCCAATCCCCCAGGAACCCCTGGCCTAGGCCGATAGCGTCGTCATGTGCACGATTTCGTATCGGATTAGCATACTGCGCATGGGCGCCAGGAATTTCACCCGGAAGTTGTAAGAGTGGTAGGGGGTGCCTCTCAGTACCAAGTACCAATTGTTGTTTCAGACGAAAACATGGCTGCGAAGAAAGCAACAAGCACGCACTACTGGACAGACTAAGAGTTCATGCTGCACCAGGTGCGAGAGATAAACATTTAAAACTTTATGGACGGACGGCGCACAAGAAACACTAGTCTTTATCAGAAGATAGCGTTGAAGATGGAGCAGGTAGGTTTTGTTCGGACGTTCCATTTGATTTTGAGCAAATCAAAATCAAATGGAAAAACCCCAGGGCAGCGCACGCCACAGCCAAGAAGAACACCGGGAGAGCGCATTACGATGGCTCAGGACAGCGGTCCTTCACGGCACCAACAAGCCCCATCTTCCACCATATCTGGACTATGAACGTAACGCACAGGGCAATTCCAGAAAAGGAGTTTACCGCACACTCGCTTGACTTTACTTATTCCTTTATCGGGCTTAGCGCAAACAACGCGTTTCGCCAGGTAAAATCGAAACGCTTTGTTTGCTCTTAGCCCAATAAAGTGTGTGTGTGTGTGTGCGCGAGTGTGCGGTAAATTTCGTCTTTTCTGGAATTATTCAATGTTCCTGTTGTTACCAGCACCTGGAAGCTGTGCACGGAGTTTTAAACTTTTGAAATGCCGCACAGGGCACTTTTACAAACATTTTGAGTTATCTATTGTGACCTCATAGTATCAGAAGAGAGTGTGTGTTTGTTTTTTTTTACTGTTGTATAACTTGTAAATATTAAAAATCAGTGTGGAAATTTACTTAAGTTGTAATTTCACTACCCCAGACCTTACATAAATTAACGATAAACCCATAGCTACAAATTTAATGCCTTTATTTGTGGCACAAAAGATGCAAGCAACAAAAAACAACAAGGCAGAACATGATTAAAACATGTGCGGTATAGGTCCCAATCCTCATAATTTTCGTTGTCCTCGATTGCTTGTAGTATCAAACGCTGACGACACGGTTCGTGTCGTATTAAAGAAACCAAAAACGCTGTTTTGTCGTTCATACGAACAACCTAACACTGCAGAATGCACAACAAGTACGCCACTGCCGCTCTGTCAAACTCCTCGAAAAGCCATCGCAGTATACTGCCAGATAGCTGTGTTGTGTTTATGTTGAGCAGTCATCACCCGGAAGTAGTTGGACTACAGCGCCACATAGCGTTGCGGAGCCGGCCAAGTCGCTGACCTGAATCTGATTGCGCGACATGCATGTGCACTCGGATTGGACGACAGACCACCCGCTGAGTAACGGGAGAAATCCAAACCAATCCTGATCCAATCCTACCATGTGCACGCACTCATTGTTTCGAGATTAGATGGCCGCATTACTGGTCACTCAAATAACAATAAATATTGACACATTTAAATATATGATGTCAGCTTTTTCATTGTTTTCAGTCAAAGCTGGATTTCATTTTAACATATGTGAAATGTGCAAAACAGGACTCAAGTCGTCCCGGGGGCATTTTGAGTTATTCACAGATTCTGAAAGTGTAGATTGTAAACTTTTCAACGATGCCTTACACATGGAAATCTGAGAACATTTGAAGAAGTTGTGGCCATCTGAAAGCAGCACATTGTTTTTTGCTGAGCGGAGAAAACAGCTCGCAAGATTTAGTCCTGGTTTAGTCCTGTTTAAGTCCTGTTTAAGTCCTGGTTTAGTCCTGTTTAAGTCCCGGTTTAGTCCCGTTTTAGTCCCATTTTAGTCCCGTTTTAGTCCCGGTTTAGTCCTGGTTTAGTCCTGGTTTAGTCCCGGTTTAGGTCCGGTTTTAGTCCTGGTTTAGTCCTGGTTTAGTCCTGGTTTAGTCCTGGTTTAGTCCTGTTTAAGTCCTGGTTTAGTCCTGGTTTAGCCCTAGCCTAGCACATTTTGCAAAAAAAACAAAAATCACAAATTTTGAAGAAAAAAAAAAAAAAAACTTCTAATGCAAAGATCTCAGTTTCCCTAATGCCGACATGCGGCCGGTTTTAGCGTGGTCGGACACATATCTACTTCAAACCTGGGGACACAGTTAAGTGATGTTTATGACATTTTAAATCTAAATCTTACATACGGTTTCTTTAAAGGTCCTACACAAAAGTGATTCTTGTGAGCTTGAAGCTGGAATTTGCAAATGAACATCTTTTTTTTTTTTTTACATTTAGTTCAGTAGAGATCGGCAATTCCAGATTTGAAATGATCCAAATGACTCTAGTGAAGGTGTGTGGAGTTTAAATACACATTGGAGCACTTCCTGTATTACCACATGACATCACAAGGTGGAACAGAGCGTTTTCAGTTTGAGAGACGTACTCAGCTTAAATATGCACATTGTGTTTGTGTGTTAAACATATGTGAATGAAACAAAACACAACTCCGGGTGTGTTTGTGATGAGGAAAACAACATTACAACATAGATCAGAAAAGACAATAATATGGCCCCTTTAACACAGGATGTTTTAACCTTTTTGATGCATGTGTAAGTGACTCCCATTAAAAATAAAGCTACAGTACATCTTCAGCTTTACAGTGTAGGACCTCTGGGTCTTAAACATGTCAATAAAGCCTGATGGATCATTATGAAGCTCAGATCTCATCCTACGGGAGCCTGTGTTACTGCGAGGTGCGAAGCCACAGGGACGTACATTAAGACTCGCTCGTAAACTGTGTATCTCCTAATGATAAAACGCGGCTCTGATTTAACAAGCTGACTGGTTGTAAAGTGAGATCAGTAAAAAGAAATTATTCCTCGTAAAAATGAAACCATTAATTTGCATCTTGATTTGTTACATTTAGCAATAGTTTTTTTTAAATTAAATGTACACAGTGTAGCTTTGCTGGTAGAGGGCGGCCACTTGGTTGCTTCAATGAAATGAAATTATTATATGCCTGGAATGTTCCCCAGGATGGCATTAAGCTTATTTATCTCCAAGGAGATGAACATGTGATTCTGAGGACTTTTTCAAGTTTTTCAAATATTTGGAAAGTATCTGGAAATAAAATGAATAAATTCAAGATGGATAAGTTTAATGCCATACGGTAGAACATTCCAAAGCAAGACTATGCAATTTCAATGAAGGCAAGCAGGTAGCGCGCCCACCACCTGAAAGTTACACAGTGCACCTTTAAAGTGTCTATATTACTCTTTGTTCTAATGTTGTTTCCTCATCACAAACAGACCTGGTGTTGTCTTGTTTCATTCACACTTGTTTAACACACAAACCCTGCAGATTTAGGCTGAGTTCCTCTGTTCCACCTTGTGATGTCATGTGGTAATACAGGATGTGCTCCACTGGGTTTTTAATTAATCACTGCATTTATACAGCTCCTTTCGAGACACCCAAAGCGCTTTACACTTCATTATTCATTCACTCCACCCTTACTATCGTAGCCAGAGCCGCCCTGGGGCAGACTGACAGAAGCAAGGCTGCCAATCTGCGCCACTGGCCCCGCCGACCACCATACTCCATATACCTTCACTAGATTTTAGCCCTAGAATTGTCAGTCTGTACAGAACTGAAGGTAAGAGTAGCTGTAAACTACCGCTTCATGACATCACAAGGTGGAACAGAGCATTTTGGGCTTTTAAGAATGTTGACAAACTAATAATAAAGCATTACTTAAATGTGTGAATGAAACAAAACACAAGAGTTATTGTGTATAATATAGGACTTTAAATTCCCAATTTTATTTTTGTTTGTTGAATAGTAAAAGAAGTGGAGTTAATATGATTAGCTGAGATTCAGAAGCAGGACTACGCCTCAGCCGCCCTCTCCTCCTCACCAGCGAACCACAGCTCACCGTAACCACACCTCTAATTTCCCAGAAGCCATTTGTAGCCGCTTATCCCATCATCCCAGTTTGTCTCGGTTAACTTGACCCTTCCCTCCCACCACCTATCTCGTTTGTCTTTGATCTTTGAAGGGGGGTCCCGTTCCGGCAGGGCCAATTGACTATTGAGACGGAGCCCCACCCTGAGTCTCAACCCAGCCATCACTACCTCATTCATCCAGACATCCATCGCTATCCATTAATAAATATCTTCATCGCATTACATCATTGCTATAGTGTCCACCTATACACTAAGGGTGCGCAAAACAACTGAAATATATTTTGATATACAATTGGATGATACAGTATCCTTATCGTGGGCTGCTGTATCAATATACTGTATCACCAAGACTTTTTTTTTTTTGTATACTTTAGGATTTTTTTTTGTGACTGCATTACAATTTCTCTGCTTATTTATTGGAAGGAAACTTCCACTACTATGCAGTACATTTGACATAGTCACTGTTTTGATGATTACTATAGGTGTATTTCATGTTAACTTTGTACGAGTAGTGGTTTAATAAAGAAATATGAAATGAAATGTGTTTGATTCTTAAAAAACTGCAACATATCACAGAGTATCATGTGCAATATCTCGATTATCACATGTATTGTGATAATATCATATCATGAGCCATGTCGAGTATTGGATCCGATCATGAGGGATTCTGATTCCCAGCCCTACTATCCACTTACACTACAGTAAAAATGCCTTGAGTTCTGTCGAAATGTTACTGCTTTGCCCAAAATGTTCCACCGTGTTGCAGTTGCAACAGGCCAAGTTACAAGTCAGATCTGTGGAGAAGAGACCCCTGCAATATAAACACCTATAACTGTACATTCCAGGCAAATCAATCACATCTCCATGGAGACAAACAGGTGAGAAATATTACACCGTGCAGGACAAAACAATGTGATAATCTATAAAGGAGAAAAAAATGCAGCTACAATTTGAATGTTAAGACTTAAATTTGTTGTAATTCAGCCCATGATCCAAAAATATTCAAGCTCAAACAATACATTATAATAAGATATAATGTTCCTAAATATTTGTCCAATTTTGCTTTGAATAGTACAGCACAGACCACAAACCACATTTTACTGTATAAACTTCCAGGTGAAGTAGAGTTTATGGTAGTCAGATGCAAATAAGAAGGGCTGATATCAGAACAAACCAGTGAAGTGTGATGTAGCATGTGTACGACGACACTGGGGAGTTCAGGGAAATTGCAAAAGAAATGAAGCTCAGTGGTTCACTGATAATATTTGTGAATGGGCTTCTGTGTCACTGACCTCTTCTGAAAATCCCCTTTTAAACAAACACTTCTTGACCTGTTCTCTATGTAGTATTTTTGGGAAGCTGGTCCCGCAGTTTAAAAGGTGAAACTCCCAGAATGTAGTCATGTCCATTAGTTTATTTTAGAACCTCTAATTTAAGATGAAAATATATTTAACATTAACATAGGATTTTTGTAAAACATAACATTCTGCCCACAGCAGATGAGCATTGTTTACGTTGCTCTGTTAACATTATGGCGTTGGCCTCAGAGCAGTGATATCGAACAGTGATTTGGCTGTCGCCGGACTACTTGTGCATTACGCAGTATTTACGCATGCAGTATTAAGCCTTAAAGGTACACTGTGTAGGATGGTGGGTATTGCAATTCCGGTTCTAGCTACGGCAGACTTCGAGGGTCACCCGGGAGCGACGTAACGCGGACAGCTCAGCGTACCCGGAGGTGGGTTCACCGGCAGCCGGGCTCGAACCGCGCGCACACGTGAAGCGCACCCGGCGCTGTGCGTGGGTGGAATCGGGAACCGGACCGTGGAGGGCGGAGGTCGGTCTGAACCCGCGCTGCGGGCCCGGGGTGCGGGCCCGGGGTGCGGGCCCGGCGTGCGGGCCCGGGGTGCGGGCCCGGGGTGCGGGCCCGGGGTGCGGGCCCGGGGTGCGGGCCCGGGGTGCGGGCCCGCGCTGCGACAAAGCCCCAGCCGCGGTAGGTACTATGTCCTTCTTCTTTTCCACTTGGGGTGTTTTCACATATAGTCCCCTTTAAGCGAACCGGACTCAGTCCCCTAAAAGTGGACCAACAAGGGGACCAAGAGAACACAAACTCAGTTCTGTTTGTGTTCACATTGTGAAAGAGGACCGAGTTCTCTTTCTGGTCCACTTAAGCTCTGATGGAGCCTCAGTCCTCTTTCTGTTCACACTGTAGCTTCTCTAGAGCTCTGAGACCTTCACTCCTTGGCATTCTCTGTGACGGCCATCCCTCTTAATCATGGTTCAAAGAAAACCCACAAAATAGAACCGGGGTCCTATTCCATTATTCCTAGCTGCAGTATTCAGGCGACCGTGCCTGCCTTGAACACTCTAATTTTTTCAAAGTAAACGCTTCAGACCCCGCGGGACACTCAGCCAAGAGCATCGAGGGGGCGCCAAGAGCCAGGGACTGGGACAGACGGGGGCCCGCCTTGCGGCGGACCGTCAGCTCGGACCCGAGATCCAACTACGAGCTTTTTAACTGCAGCAACTTTAATATACGCTATTGGAGCTGGAATTACCGCGGCTGCTGGCACCAGACATGCCCTCCAATGGATCCTCGTTAAAGGATTTAAAGTGTACTCATTCCAATTACAGGGCCTCCAAAGAGTCCTGTATTGTTATTTTTCGTCACTACCTCCCCGTGTCGCTGTCTACGGGAAGCTTAGAAGGTAATAAAACTGCACAAAAGGCGAAGTGAACCCAGAGCGTTATGTGTACACATTGCGCAGGTTAGGCGAACCGTACCACGGACCTTTTAGTGAACCGTACTGAGACCACCTCCCGAGATGGCCTCAGTTCGGTTCGTTTTAAAGGGGTCTGAGTGCGCTTAGAGTGTTCACATATAAACCTATAATGCTCAGTTAGCGATCTGAGTTCGCTTTAAACGCTGAAAGGGACCAACACCCTTAGATGAAGGTGCTTGCTCCTGCGACGTATGTGCGGAGTAAGTGTGATCCGGCAACATGCTTGTCGTTGTTTATCCAAAAACGTACTATCTCGTTGTGTGAAAACCACGGGCCAGTGCCGACAGCTATAAATAAAACGGCGAATGCGGTGTCCAAAATACAGTATGTCCTTCTGCGGCTCTCGTAGTTAAAATGGATGCTGTTACATGGGGAAGATCCCCCTTTTATGCAGGTGAAATCGACTATATCTAAGTCCAACAGAATACTTTGATTTCATGATGGAAGTGAAAAGGCTTGGAAAACACTGTATTTTTGAATGGGTATCTTCAGTTTCGGTAATTAACGGGTAAAAATCTTACACAGTGTACCTTTAAGAAAGTTTTAGTGTGGTTAAAAGTTTCCTTATGACAAAAAAATTTGAATTACTCATGGAATTTACTTTGAATTTCACTGTGGTGCTGTGCGTGACGAGCCTGTTTTGCATGTTTTTGGTTATTGATAAGAGAAATTCAAAACCACAAAAAAGAAAACACACAGGGAGAAGATGCAAATATAAAGAAAGTCCCCATGAAATTAAGTAAACTCAGGAGCTTGTTGTGAAACTAACCATGTATTGTTTGGGATATGACTGACCCCATTTTCTATACAGATTTCCATAGAGCTGATCAAAGTGGAAAAAATATCAGCTTTTTGCAGAATTTATAGAATAAGAGGACACTTTTTTGTTTGTGGAGAATTTAATACTGCTTAAAATGCCCATATTACACTGTTTTCTGATCTGAGTTATGATCTTGTTTCCTCATCACAACAGACCTGGAGTTCTTCCC
The DNA here is from genome assembly GCA_036785185.1 of Paratrypauchen microcephalus. Classification (NCBI taxonomy): domain Eukaryota; kingdom Metazoa; phylum Chordata; class Actinopteri; order Gobiiformes; family Gobiidae; genus Paratrypauchen; species Paratrypauchen microcephalus. The sequence continues at coordinate 3,904,782 of JAVJIX010000031.1, read as the reverse complement.
TCAAACCCTCAAAAAACAAAAAAACTAAAATAAAACTATGTTCCACCTTGTGATGTCATACATGAAGTGCTCCTATGTGTTTTTAAACTCCATAAACCCTCACTAAAATCATTTTGGATGATTTGAGCCCTGGAATTACCAATCTCAACTGAATAAATGTAAAACGTAGGTATTAACTTGAAAACTACTGCTTCGTGACATCACAAGGTGGAACAGAGCATCTTGAGCTTTATGATGGACATACTAATACACCAGCATTACTCAAACATTTGTGAATGAAACAAATATAGCTCCATGTATGTTTTGAGGAGGTATGGTTGGGGAGGATGGCTTAAAGCTCACAAGAGTCAATTTTGTATAATTGCGTCCATTCAAATTGCGTTTTCGATATGCTGCCTTAGTCTGCCTTCACTTTTCCAACACCCTAACCTGTCTCTGCATTTTTTTTTCTTCTTCTCTCCTGTATTAGCCCCTCCTTCCAGCCGCTCTGATGTAAAGTTTGCAGCATTTGCCTCAGCTCTTCCAGGAGGATGCCTGTTGTGTCTGTGATCCAGACTGACGCAAGCCCAGCCGGAGAGGGGGAAATGGGGTCCAGGTTTGGCTCCGAGGGCGGGGGTGAAGTGGGGCACCTCAACTTGGCTGTGTCTGATGAGGGTTCACAGTCTATTTTTGGATATTTTTGCAGGGTAGTGTTGAATTTTTATTGATTATAGGTTCTATATTATGTAAAATTGTCTTTTGTGAGCTTTTAGCCATGTTATTATGTTGTTTGTTACCTTATCACAAACATACCTGGAGTTTTTTTGTTTGTTTGTTTGTTTGTTTTTTTTGTTTTGTTTCATTCTGACGTGTTTGAGTAACCCTTTATTATTAGTCTGTCTACATCTCCAAAGCTCAAAATGCTCTGTTCCACCTTATGTCATGAAGCGATAGTTTTCAAATTAATAGCTCCTTTTACCGTCTGTTCAGTAGAGATGGACAATTCCATCGCTGAAATTTAGTGAAGTGGAGTTTAAAAACACATTGGGGCACTTCCTGTATTACCACATGACATCACAAGGTGGAACAGAGTGTTTTTTAATTTGAGAGAAGAACTCAGTCTAAATATACAGGATTTGTGTTTTTGATGAGGTAACAACATTTATAGGGCCCCTGAACTGTTAGGTTCTAACAGATCAGGGGCCCTAAAAACTGTTTATTAATTAAGTTTTATTAATGATCTAATTTGCTACTAAAATTGTGTAAAAAAAAATAACTAGTACTCTTGAGTATTTTTCATGCATATTTTATACTTAATATACTTTTAAAGGAGAATTAATGTTTTTTACAATCTGAGCCTTATTTCGGTAATAAAACACGTTGTTTTACTCACCCATAGCACTTTGGTGTCATATGGAGCACTTCCAGAGATGTTTTAGATTTGCGATCTCCGTAACGTGAGTTCTCGGGGCACATGTTTGCGGTCTCCAAATAACACAAACTTTAGCACTTTTCAAATCATAGAAGCTCAATGTCTTAGTCTACACTTTCGTTTGAGTCAAAAGTGGCCTGTAATCCGAGATTTATCCATAATTTCGAGTAGATGAGGACGCCAGTGCGCATGTGCGGAGTCACAGCTTATTTCGCTCTCAGCTCCCGCGACCCAAACATGAAACGCAAAGCTGTAAATTATGGATAAATCTCGGATTACAGGCCACTTTTGACTCAAACAAAAGTGTAGACTAAGACATTGAGCTTCTATGATTTGAAAAGTGCTAAAGTTTGTGTTATTTAGAGACTGCTCGGGGCATATATTATATGCTCGGGGCATTATTATATGCCCCGAGAACTCGCGTTACGGATATCGCTAATCTAAAACATCTCTGGAAGTGCTCCATATGACACCAAAGTGCTATGGGTGAGTAAAACAACTTGTTTTATTACCGAAATAAGGCTCAGATTGTAAAAAAACGTTAATTCTCCTTTAAAATATACATGTTATAATGCAGTTTCCTCATCATAAACATACCTGGGGTTGTGTTTTGTGTCATTCACACATTTTAACGCACCTTAAATGCACCATTAATGCACAAACCCTGCATGTTTAGGCTGAGTTCTTCACCTCAAGCCTTGTAATGTCATGTGGTAGTACAGGAAGTGCTCCACTGTGTTTTTAAACTCCATACTTCACTAGAATCATTTGGATGATTTCAGCCCTGGAACTGCCCATCACTCTTAAACAAACAGTAAAAAGTAACTACAGTATTCACTTGAAAACTACCACTTCATGACATCACAAGATGGAACAGAGCATTTTGAGCTTTGGAGTTGTAGACAGACTAATAATAAAGGCTTTCCCAAACATGTGAGAATGAAACAAAACACAACTCCAAGTATGTTTTTTGATGGTGTAACAACATTAGAACAAGACTAAAACCTACAAGAGACTATTTTTGCATAATATAACACCTTGAACTTGAGTCTATTTTTCAGTTTCCAACGCGGTTTTCATTTTTATTTATATTTATATTATTTAAAGTTTCCACAGTGGGCGTGTGGAGCATGTGCAGTCAGTTTCATTCTGAGTGTTCCGGTGCAGTGAAGGGACAGGATATAGAGCCTCTGAACACTGCAGGAAGTCAGACTTAACTGATCCTGCTAATTCAATCATAAGTGTACAGAGCTGCGCAGTGAGAGAGGCAGGAGACTGGAGCGTATATACATGTGGGATGAGCTCACTGGGTTTTATTATGCAATTAAAACATGTTATAGCTTTAATTTAATTCAGAACCTTTACTCCGGTTTTTGGTGCACGCTCTTTTGCTCACAGTTCTAGAAGTATAATGTTTTTAAATGACAACGAAAAAATTAGACATCACAAGTTGGCACAGAGCATTTTGAGCTTGGGAGTTGCAGACAGACTAATATGTGTATGTTTTTGATGAGGAAACATGATAAAAACAGCGTAATATAGTCTAGTAGTAGAAGTAGCAGTGCTCTTTCTCGCAGTGGTGCAGGTGGTCTGGTTTTGCTGTGGTCTTGTGGTGATGCATTCTAAATGAGCCTGGTGCTTCTTCAGACAGACGTGCGGAGTGACAGCCACAAACGCTTCCTGGGTTCCAGTAAGGAGCAGTCACATGACCGAGCAGCAGGAAGTCCTTTGGGCCAACTGTCCGCACCATCAGACCAAAGCACATACTGGCAAGGAAATTTTTTATATACAAACAATATAATGAGCAGGGTAGTGTGGTTTAATGAGTTTAGGGACATTTCTAATAGTGGTTTTATTCTCACAAAGGTCCCCAAGGTTCATCAAAAATACTGTATTGTTTAAAATAGTTTACATTTCTTTTATTTTGGGAGATTTTTACATATTTTTGTCTATTAAAGGGCCTATATTAAATTATTTTCTGATCTACTTTATAATGTTTCCTCATCACAAACAGACCTGGAGTTGTGTTTTGTTTCATTCACACAAGTTTAACACACAAACGCTGCATATTTGGGCTGAGTTCTTCTCTACTTCTCTAATACTTTACTCTTTTCTACTGATCTCCATGGCGATATTATTGCTCAGCCTGGAATCTTTCTTACTGTATCTTTCTACATTTGTACCATCTGAAAAATGACAGTGCATGTTTACTGTAAAGGTGCAAACGTCTCCAAGGTGATGTTATTGTTTTGTCTGGAATGTCCCGGTATGGCATTAAAGGTATCTAGCTTGCATTTACTCAGTAACGGGGTTTTTATTGACTAAAAATCATGCATTGTTGTTGTGAGCAGGCTCTGTAGAGATAAATAAGTAAATGCCACACTGTGGAACATTCCAGACAAAATCTCCATGGAGAGAACCAGATGACAGACCCTCCACCAGAAAAGAAAACATTCAGCTCACGTAGCATAGCGGCGATGATCGGGTCCTCGCTTGCAATCGCAGGGGGGATGGTGCCAACGCGCCATATTCCTTCCCTTTTTTCCTGTGGTGCGCTGTGGCACACAAACTGTTCTCTTTTTGGGCAGCTTTATTTTGTCCATTATAATTTTATGTATGTCTCAACTTTTAATCAGTTGGGGGCGCTAATGTGCCTTTTGACAGGAAGTGGCGCATTCGCCACCAGGTCACGTGGTCTATCCGATATGGCTGACTTCCTGTTGGTTGCCTAGCAATGGCATAATATACTTTTTTGTTCCCATTACCAAATTTGGTTTGGCTATGACAAAGTTTTTGCCAGGCGTCCCATTGGCGAGGACAGATGTTTGGCCTATTGCCATGGCAACATGATGGGAGATTGCGTGGGGGCGTCATTGAGGTTTTTTGATCGAGATTCTGTCATGAATGTGTGTACCAAATTTGATATGTCTATGACAAAGTAAAATTTTACACTCCCATGCAATCTCCCTAGGTGGCGCAATGGTGCCCATTTTACATTTTCTCATATTAATCTGTTCAAGGCCAGGGTGTCCACCAACGATTAAAGTTTGAGTGAAATCCGCCAAAATATGCAGGAATTATTGCTCGTCGAAATTTGATGGTGAGCTGCAAAAACGAACCCGAAATTTGTGGCGTTGTCACGGAAACACCGTTTACTCTTTTAGAACACTTTTAACAACTTTTAATGTCTCACTTGTCTAGATGATACAGCACGATTCTGGTGAGTCTGGGTCAAAAACCCTAGGAGGATTTCGTTAAAATACGAGGACAGGAAAATGCGCCTTCGAATCTGGGTCGCGTGCTCGGGCCAATATGGCCGACTTCCTGTTGGTCGCCTAGCAATGGTGTAATATATTTTTTGGTTTGGAACGACATGACCTATCCACCACCCGAATTTCGTTTACAAAGTTCATTTTTCGGGTATAGCAATGGGCGCAATGTATTTTGATTTTCCAGGTGGCGCTGTCGAGCCATTTTTAAAGATTTTTTAATACAGATTATTTGTAAATTCCTTTTTTGGCGTTCTTGAATTTTGTGCAAAATTTCATGAGTTTTCGTCAATGGGAAGTACCCGAACTTTGAAAAAAGTGGTTGCGTTGCGCTCGTCATTGACCTCGTCGATTAGTCACATGCCCAATACGCATTTTTGGCGTTTACGATAGTTAACAATTACAATTATGCCACTGACGCGGCAATGGGCAGTGCCAGTCTTTACTATTAGATGCCATGAGTGTCACTATAGTGTGGCATTGAGTGTTTGGAAAAGGGAGAGCGCTTTACGCTCTGGTTTACACGAACGATTACAATTTTGCCACCATCGTGGCCACGGGAGGTGCCACAATGCCAGGTCAGCGGGCACAAGTCACTGACATGAGTGCCACTATGCTTGGAAACAGGAGAGCGCTTCGCGCTCTGTCTCAGCTCACGCGGGCCGGCAATGTTTTGGGGTGAACAATTACAATTTGGCTGCTGTCGCGGCCACGGGCAGTGCCACCATGCCATGTCAGCGGGCACCAGTCGTTGACATGAGTGCCAGGTGCTTAAAAAGTGCAGAGCGCTTCACACATCCAATCGAAACCATGGCTGGATATTGGATTACAGGCCACTTTTGACTCAAATGAAAGTGTACATTAACACTGAGCTTTTGTCATTTGAAAAGTGCTAAAGTTTGTGCTATTTGGTGACCACAACCCTATGCCCCGAGCACTCACGTTACAGATATCGCTAAACTACAATATCTCCGGAAATGCTCCAAATGACACCAAACTACAATGGGTGAGTAAATGACGTTGTTTTAGTACCGAAATAAGGTTCAGATTGTAAAAACGTTACTTTTCCTTAAAAGGTAAAAAGTAGCTGTTAACTTGAAAACAACCACTTCATGACATCACAAGGTGGCACAGAGCATTGTGAGCTGCAGACAGACTAATAATAAAGGGTTACTCAAATGTGTGAATGAAACACAACTCCAGGTCTGTTTTTGAGGAGAAAACAAGATTCTGACATGGATAAAAGCTCATGAGAGGCAATTTTGCATAATATAGGACCTTTAATGTTAAATTCTGTTCATTTTTGTAAATCCTAAAATCCCAACAACAGTTTCTTCCCAAGGCTTCAGAAAACTGCTGATTTAGCACATAGACAGTCAAATACTGAAACAAAAGATATTGTTTAACCTAAATACAGTAATTGCTCCCTTTTGTATTTGCTAATTACTCTTCTGTCCTTTGACTGTGTCTCATCTTATGGTATAGATGCAAGTCAGATTCTTATGCACAGTCTCCTCTTTAAAGACAGCTCATAGTCTGATTCTGTGGGACTTTGTTTTTTTCCATCATAGTGGTGCTTCCTGATCTCATATGTGATGTCTGTTTCTAAATTCCTCTCTGGAGCTTTGAAGTGCCGTGTTGTGATTGCACCAGGAGAACTTATTTTCCATTTTTATACAGTTCAGATAGTCTCACATGCCAAAGCTTCAAAGGTTCGATTTTATGTATTATTCTTGTGTTTTAAAATATTTTGGGGCACCTTAGTCTCAATATTCTATACAGTATATCCATAGACATCCATCCATGTATAAAGAAGTAGACAGAGGGGGTGTGGCATCACCCACAGTGTTTGGCTTCAGTCATATATATATACACACACTGTATATATATACATATATACACACACTGTATATATATACATATATACACACACTGTATATATATACATATATACACACACTGTATATATATACATATATATACACACTGTATATATACAGTGCCGTGAAAAAGTATTTGCCCCCTTCCTGATTTCTGTGTTTTTTGCATATTTATCACTCAAAACATTGTCAGATCATCAAACCAATTTTAATATCACACAGAAACAACCCAAGGAAAGACAAAATTCAGTTTTTGAATGATGATTCCATTTATTAGTGCACAAAAAAAATCTAAACCTATCTGGCCCTATGTGAAAAAGTAATTGCCCCCCCTTGTTAAATCACAAACTAACTGTGACTAACCACAGTTTTGAGAAAACTTAGTTCAGTTCTACATGCCACACCCACACCTGATTGTCACCACCTGTGTTGAATCAAGAAATCACTTAAATAGTTCCTGTCAAACAAAGTGAAGTTGGCTACAACATCTCAAGAACAAACACATCATGCCACGATCCAAAGAAATTCAAGAACAAATGAGAAAAAAAGTGATAGAAGTCTATAATTCAGGAAAAGGTTACAAAGCCATTCCCAAAGCTCTGGGGCTCCAGCGAACCACTGTCAGAGCCATTATTCAAAAATGGAGGAAACTGGGAACAGTTGCAACCCTTCCCAGGAGTGGTCGACCAACTAAGATTACTCCAAGAGTGCGACGACGGCTC